>JAVRXN010000011.1:6963613-7585323 GCA_033556935.1 Timema podura
TACTGAATATTTCGCACCATTTTATACATTGATGAGGTCCTGAAGGAAGTCTACATAGCAATATGTGCTTTTTTTTTCCTGATGTAGCGCTCCATGCAACCCTTTAGAGCTATGTCGAATCGTTCTATGATGCTTGCCTTCACATCGGAATTATTGGTAGTGTAGTAATACACGCCCTCCTTTAAAAAAATGCCGTATGACACGTGACGTGAACACTGCTCCACAGTCCATTAGTGAGATTAGAGGTTTATTTCCACTTTGTTTTAAAATGTTCTACAAGTCATCCCACATTACAATCCTTGTTTTGGAAATTCGGAGGGAAAAGTATTCACACAGGCCATCTTGCTAATCACATCGTTGACGGTGAGAAAGTACATGGAGCCGTCATTATATTTGCTGAAATTTTGTATATCGTTGTGACCGAGCCTGTATTTTTCTGTAGAGCAATCTAGGACAACTCACTCATGTTCTGACCAAGCCTGTATTGTTCTGTAGAGCAATCTAGGTCAACTCACACACGTTCAGACAGAACATAGCTAAAACCTTAAAACCATTCGGAGATGAGTCACAAATTTTCTGCTGCGCACGCTTAGATTGAGCAAGAATGACTGGGACAGTGGTATACTTTAGTTTAGGTTCAAGCTTTCCTTTAGAAGGACAACCTAGAGCTTCCATGTCGTAAAAATTGTACTCGTCACTGCTGTCAATGATACTCTGTAACCAAGATATATTTTCTGCTCCTTTAACATACATAGTCTTCCTCTTCTCCAGATTCTGACCAATCAGCGTACATAATTCCAATTACGGCTTATCACCGCTCTGCCAAGACAGATCATAATTCTGAGTATTCACCCAATTTAAGTTCCTCTTACTGCGTGGTGAAATATAGTCAATCTTGAACGGGGGAGATATAAGATGGCTACCTCCTTGAAAAGGAACATTCCTTCTTCTCTAATGAACCCCTGAACGTCGATGTGGATGGAATTTGAAAGCAGGCTTAATGTGAGTGCATGGTTTTGGTGGACGATGTAAGAGTAAATATAGATTGGAACTGTGCTTAATACGAGATAGTATGGCAAGGATGAAAAATAAGGACTATGGAGAGCACGCGCTCATGCGCTGACCATGATTGGTGTTCGACATCCAGCCGTGCAAGTGCAGAGGATGGCGTTGATCCCCCCTTCACTTCAGGACATCGTCGTTGTGTAGAGCCTACCATGATGAACCCTATATCCACAAACACGCTACAATACACGTACCCACACGATCCACCAAACAGAGCAAGAGGTAGTGCATTGTCAAGAGCCTAGTGCCATAAAACCGTAAGAGGATATGACTTCACAACAAGGAGTCAGATCAACATCGGAAGGGAGGGAGGCGTTGTTGTAAAGATCCTAAAACCCCTTTGGCCTTTACTGTTATGATTATTGGTGTTAGTTTGAGTCAGTTTAACTAGGTATAAAGAACATGAACATGTTGCATGGTAGACTTAGCTATACCGCATCAGGTTGTCAGAACATAATAATAGCGTGGATTGTAAAGATAATGAAAAATGAAGTGTGCTTGTGCTAATAAAATAAACACTATATGATTTGTAAAAATATAATATTAAAAAGGTTAGAAGTGAGTATAAAATAGCTCTTTATAGCTGTGAAAACAAAAGCAAAAAGGTTTTTGCCTTAGCTCCTTATTCATTTGACTTATATTTAACAATTACTTAAACTCTATTACAGTTCAGGTTTAAAAATTCAATTTTAATTGATATGAAATATTTTATCTGAAATAATCCTTTCAAAAATAGAATGTTTCAAAAAACATTTATTTAAACCTAAATCTAAACTATATTTTATTGCGTCTAAACTCGTGCTATACACATTTACATTAATTATGCTTATATGTTAGAAATGATGAAAGTATAAATCAAAATAAACGTACTCATAATATGCATGTAAGTAAAGTGGGAAACCACTTAGTAAAAAACACTTTCAGCGCACCCAACTGGGATTCGATCCCCCGTGTTGTGAGAAAGTGACGCATAAGTTCCCGGTTACATACTTTGTGAGTTCCGTATCCTCATAGTCCCTAATTGTTAAGTCCATATGAATTCCAATTTTGTGCACAATCTCCGTGACCATGATCACGTGTTCTCGTGTCAACCAATTTAGAAAATATACTTTGTTCAATCAAATTCATAAAAATAAAACACTTTAAAAAATTCTATGAACAAAAATCAAAATTTTCAGAATTTTATTTTTTGTTTAATGTCTTAGTTCAAATAAAAATATTCCTAATATATTAAAGTTTTCTATTAATTGCTATTAAAGGTATTTTAATACGTTACGTTTAGAAAATGGTGATCATTTCATTCCAGTTCATGCATCGATGAAAATTTATTTGTATACCTATGATTGACTCTTGGAACCCATCCCTATTGATAGTCTTTAATAAACTTTAAATTGATTCAACTTTAACGAAGTGCTAAGGACTAAGGACTTAAGGATTGAGACTTGATGTATGGAGCAATCTGTCATTGTGGGGTCGATTTCTTCTTTGGACCACAGACCTTGCTGTTACAGAGTATATAGATGGGTCTTCAGGACAGGCGAACATAGCTATGGGTTCAGGAAAAATATTAAACTCAGTAACTTACATACATTTACCCCAAATAATAGTAAACTTTATGTACTCTCATTCGTTCTTGTAACAAAAAAAGAAACTTTTTTCTTGTAACAACCTTTTCAGATAAATGAGACTCAGGGAGTTACAAGAGAACAATAGTGTTATTGAAGAACAATCAATTAAATATTTATACAGTAACAATAATTATACATAGTGACTAGAAATCTGCCACCTTGTGGCTTCCAGAAGGAGTAAGAATAGTTCTCATTTTGAACAGAAATAACAATGGACTTCCCACAAGTAAAGATTCGAAGCAACCTGAGCCTAAACTGTCCTCCCATATGGCGACAATAATTTGAACAATTAAAGGTTCCAAAGATTAACGTCATAAACTATTAAACTTTAATGACTGTGCCAACTTGTGACAACAATATTAGTATTATACAATAACAAGGCATAATCTATCAATAAGAGCCCTGCCCTCTAGGAGCAATACTACCCACAATGACACATAGTAGTTAGGAGAAATCATGTCAAACTTTAGCAAATGCCTCATGACAACTAATTATACTGGAAAGCATTAAAGTTAGAAAATGCAATACTGAATATTTAAATGCCCATTTTCCTCATAATAACAAAACGCTACACTGAAGTTATCAACATTATTAAGCTCAATACTGATTATTTAAGGCTGACTCCCTTTAAAACAAAAAAGGCAAATTTCAAGTAATAAAAGTTATAAGGAGTCATACTAATAGTTTAAGCGTTCTGCTTCCTCAATAAAACAAAATAAACCTTAGAGTTATAAAGTTATAAAGCACCATACTAATAGTTTGAGCGTTCTGCTTTCTCATTACAACAACAAGTAAAGCTTAGAGATATATAGTTATAACGCCCCATAGTAAATTTTAAGCGCTCTACTCTCCCATTACAACAAATGTAAGTTTTTAAATTATAAAAATGGAATACTTGGCAAACGATGTAAACTATTTACCAGAAATATTGCCATAGCCCTAATCGAAATCCCAATCAAACTTTAGCCGCCAAGCGGCGAAACAGAAGTTACGTTAACATCGGAGATAAACTTTAGGATCTCCAATAGACAATGTCCTAAAAGAAACATGGCTATCCATGATAGCTACGCTAATACCAAGTATAAATCTTGGTCCCATAATACAGATTTAAATTGTAAGTCCAAATAAATAATTTAGAAACGATACCATAACTTAGCCGGGAGGGAATTTTGAATGATTGAAGCTAAGCCCTAACTTATATCTCATTTCTCTCCTCGTGCTAAGCCGATGATACAATGAGTATCGATACCAATAAAGCATCACCATATATAGCGTGCACACAAACAATATGCCCACAGAGAGTAGGGGAAAAAAGAAGGAAGGGGAGTGGACGGGATGAGATCGAACAGTGCATAGAAAGTTCTCGGGCATCCTAGGAACTAGTAGAATGTGCCAGAATTGTCCAGGCGGAGTAAATAATAGCTAGACGTGCCTAGCCGCCTTCGCTTGTTTTCCCTGAGTGTGGCTTTCCTCTTGTGCAGAGAGTCGAATCACATCTCCGTTCAGTCTGTGAAGTAGTGTGTTTGAGAGAGTTTATGGCCATGTGTGCGGGAGATAAGAGTCCAACAGGTCGGAGGGTATTATGCCATTTGATTTGAAATGTTTCTTGTAACTTGTTATAATACCGATACAAATATTTATAAAATATTACCTGGTCAAAGTTTTTTTGTACTACTTCATTCTCAGATTTCCTTTAGTAATAAATAGTGATATCATTACGATGGTTTCGGTAGAATGTGTTTAGTGACCAATATTTGATCCAAGATCTCCAGTCATTTAAATTATTATTTTAGCTTGCGAACACAATCTTATTCAAATTATAAAACAGTTTATAATCCAATTTAGACTTAAACCTCCTATTAAAACATGAATAAATTGGTATAAGTTGAGTTGATAACGTTGATACGTTGCTAAATTTAGACGTGATGTTTATCGAGGGAAAAAAAAGGAATTTAAAAATAAAAGCAACTAGCTTAAAAGTATGCCATTATTGATGCCAATATGCCAAGTAGACGCTTGATGAATTAGAGTATTGTGACAGGAACAAGTTTATTTTTGCAATATTGAATAATAAAGAAGAGAAAATGGTGAATAATCAATATATTTTAATACAAACTATTTTAAACCTCGCAATGAATGTACACAAATAATAGTATATAGTATAAATTTAAATATAGTAGAAATAAATAGAATACTTAGTGTGTAAGTTATATTATATAGGAAGTATTTGGTAAAGATAGTTTCAGTGCTAGGGAATTACATAAGAAGTTATCAATCGATACTTTTTACATCAAGTAAAATAAACTATTGATAGCTGATCCTCCAAACATATGATTTAATTCTTCATATAAAATATTATGGATGGTCCTAAAATATTCTTCTTATAAATCACCAACACTGGTTTTATAGAATATTATAAATGGTTGTCAAATATTATTTTTTCAGATGAACCCATCATGCTAATTAAACTATTCAAGCTCAATCTACAGTCAATTTCGCATCATACTGGATACCGGTAACTACAGTAGCCCCACGACTTCTTTGGTGCTGACTGACAGTTCACAGCTGACTTCTGACAGTCAACATTTAGGTATATACCTAAATTTTGACTGACAAAAGTGACAGCTGCTAGACATATGTTTTTTGCAGATCATATGGTTCGGCGTAGGGATACATAATTTGGCCCGGTAGCTTTTCAAAGCCGTCAGCTGTCAGTCAGCACCAAAGAAGCCATGGGGCTACTGTAGGAGATCAGAGCTCAAATCCCGATTGTACTGAGGGTGGTTTTTCGTAAATCATCCATCCCTCCCCCTTAAAGCAAATGTGGGTACATTTATTCCAAATTTTATTTTCGAAATCCGTATAAAATAGCGTAATTAATATCTATCAATACAACCCAAATGGGTAGTAAGACTATCTGTAAGAAAGAATTGGTAGTACTGGGGATAGAAGATGTATAGTATTAGTATTAGAGAGTGGTAGATGGTCAACACTTGCACAGGGTCGCTAAACCTGTATGTAGCGCTAGCCCTGGATTTAAACACGCTTCTCTTATTTAGAATCCAGTAGTTTATATTTTGTACGCATTATCACTCCACTACTAGATATTAATAACTGTTTTTAGCTATTTCTTTAAGAATAACTGACTTAAACTAAGGAATATAGATTAAATGAGCTACTTAGAGGCAGTGCACCCACATTTACAAGGATAGTAGAAGAGAATATTATTATTATTAGCACCGCGTCTTACTACCCGTTCGGGCTTACGCACTTACAGAAATGTGTGATGGTAGGGTGATTGTGAGATGAAAAGGAGGACCTACAGTTTAACGTGGGATCCGAACCACGGTGGAGGCCTGCCATTCCACACGTTCACAAGTTGTGATTAATACTCATCTTGTCAGAGGTGAAGGAAGGGTTTAGCAATCAGATAAATCCGTGCTGGGACCGAAGATTGAACCCCGGCCCTCCAACATAGAAGTCTGACACCTTACCCCTAGATCGCCAGTCCACCCTAGGAAAAGAGAAAACCAGATTTATGTCACTTGCGGAAAATCACCTCCAGTGCAATTGACTAACATTTGAAACACAATCTGCTTTTCATCGGTGGTTCAGTCTATTGCGAACTGGATACCTTTGCACATGTGACCACCAGTATGGTTTTAACACCTTAAATGGCCTCCCCAGATATGATAATAAACAGGGAACTGTATACAATATTCTTAAACTCATTTAGATTTGAAGGAGAAATTATCTATGAAGCACTATCCTTTTCAACAAGACTATCTCTTGCTCAGACTGAAGATATCAAACCCTGACCTTCCAATATCAAGATAATTGTCTACTTCAAGGTAAATAAACTCACACTGTGGTATTTATTATGGTATCGGTGGCTCTTAATCTTTAAAAAAATTAGCTTAAAATGATCCATGGTGAGCCTGTTAGAAGTTGACCAGGATACAGATATCACTGATAAAAATTTTCAATGAGTTGATAAATTACACCTGGATATGGAAAAAGTAACCTGAACCTTTACCTTATCGAGACAATTTTCTACCACTGAGTTACCCTGGATTCATCCCGTACCTAGGCTCATTTTTCTTTCAGAGTTTAAGACAAAATCTCTTAGAGACGTTTGAAATTCGTCGGTAGATTTAGAGTTATCATTAAAAACCACACGTCCATCTTAGACTCTGCCTTAAACTACAAGTGAAGAATGACCGTGAGCAAGGGACGAATTCTGGATAGCGCAGTGACGTACTAAGCCAAAGGTTTTGGGATAGATTCCCGTGTCTAGGTAATATTTTTAAACTAGTTAAAATATGACTGTAATTTTTTTAGAAAAGTTAAGTATATTTCTAACCACTTACGTTGATCTCAGAAATGCAACAATTCACGTGAAAGGTTAAAAGTGAGATAATGTTGCCTTATCGTGAATTTAGTAAATTATAGAATTGTATAAGTCATTTGACGTTTTTCATATACGATACCTTTTATCTCTGACTGTCGTTCCCCTCCAAAAGGTCATCTATCTCGGCCGGTTCTTGCCACTGAGTCATGTTGACATACTCCTTGTCGGATCATGACGTCTACTGGTCTTATCGCTTTTATTCACTCGGTACTTTGAGTCATGTTTGTGTTATCAGACTAGAAGGAACAAGGTGTTTACATTCTGTTACACCCCCCCCCCCCCTCCAGGAACACACATGTCTGTGTCATTGCTCTGAATCATGTATGATACGGTCAGCCATCAAGAAGCAAATGTGAAATTCAATTACTTTAACATTTGCTCTGTGGTATCAAAGGGTTGTATTTAAAAGTGTTTGTAGGAATTTAATAAAATAAAGATAATGTGTTAAAGCGTTACAACAGCCAGATTTTAGTAGGAAGAACACTAGAAAATTTCTGGAAAAGTTACTAGATTGCTAGAATGTATCTCCACGCCAAAATATATTATGATTAGAAAGACCATATGTTAAGCAGCAGTCACTTTTGATAAGAATAGTTTTGAAACCAACAAAACACGAAAAGTTATAATAATAAAACTAAATTATTAAAAAAAATATTTAAATATAATGCAAAAAAAATCTTGGTTTCAATTTTTTTAATCTTTTTATTTTATTATTTAATATCTTTAAAATGTGTTAACAACTTTAGGAGTCAGTTACTATCACACCTGGACTAGAACCTTTAGGAGTCAGTTACTATCACACCTGGACTAGAACTTTTAGGAGTCAGTTACTATCACACCTGGACTAGAACTTTTAGGAGTCAGTTACTATCACACCTGGACTAGAACCTTTAGGAGTTAGTTACTATCACACCTGGACTAGAACCTTTAGGAGTTAGTTACTATCACACCTGGACTAGAACCTTTAGGAGTTAGCTACTATCACACCTGGACTAGAACCTTTAGGAGTTAGTTACTATCACACCTGGACTAGAACCTTTAGGAGTTAGTTACTATCACACCTGGACTAGAACTTTTAGGAGTTAGTTACTATCACACCTGGACTAGAACTTTTAGGAGTCAGTTACTATCACACCTGGACTAGAACCTTTAGGAGTTAGTTACTATCACACCTGGACTAGAACCTTTAGGAGTTAGTTACTATCACACCTGGACTAGAACCTTTAGGAGTTAGTTACTATCACACCTGGACTAGAACCCTTAGTAGTCACTTACTATCACACCTGGACTAGAACCTTTAGGAGTTAGCTACTATCACACCTGGACTAGAACCCTTAGGAGTCAGTTACTATCACACCTGGACTAGAACCTTTAAAGTGTATTGTCTAGAAGTATAACTAGAACTTCTTCCGCAACATCACCGGGGTTGGACTCATCCTCATCATTGTCATCGCCTAGGTTGATTATTAAAGGTGGGTGTCTGTCATTTGCATCCATCTTCATTAAGGTGGGCTGAAAAAAAATTCAAGTTACGACTTTCAAATTCTGATAGCATGGAAAAATTGCACTTTTATATCCTAAATCTGGGAGAAAAAACCCCTAGGTGTTTTTTTAAGATCATGCATAGGGCCTGAGGCTTAAAAAACTGAAAAACAACCATTTTTCATTATTTTTCATTTTCTTAATATTAATTTTATAAACATCTAATAGCGAAGAATAGTTTATTTACAGCTACATAATAATTGGACAAATTATTTAAAAAATATATATTGGTGCTATTTTCAGATCGCGCATAGGGCGTAAAATTTGCGAAAATTGCTAAAAAATTGATGTTTTACAATTTTAGAAACATTTTTACCACTATACTAAAATTGACATCACATAGTGTTATTATTATTTAATGTTTGTGTAGTGACAAGTGCTGACTGCTAACAAGCAGGTGACCGTTATAACGGGACAATACTCCCTCCCCTAGTGTTCATCAAGACAGAAGGGTTGGTGGCACATTCCAGCAGACAAGCAGTGTGAGCTCTGGCCTTGGAGCGGTGACTAGGACGGTACTATATGTCTTGTACGTGAATGCAGAATAAAGTAATATTACACTGGTGGCATGCGGTGCGTGTAATAGTTTCGTATAAAAATGATATGCTTAGAACGATAGTTTTAATATTGACTTGTAATTTAGTACTGTTTATTTAATTTGACTGTTTAGTAGTGGATGTGCTTCCAAAACTATTACATATTTTTATTATTATTATATTCTCTATATATTTGTGCGTGTGTGATATCTGATAGCTAGTGCGACTGAACGGTACTTTTCACTATAATAAGCTATTTGTGACGGTATTTATTTACTTAGCGCTATGGCTGGTTCAACTGTGTTTCCGTCCAAATTTAGCGGTGATACGGATGAGTCGTTTGAAGACTGGCTCTTTACTTTCGAGCTCTTGGCCGCAGCTAACGGGTGGAAGGAGGAATCGCGTCCTTTGTTTCTGGGACTATCTCTTACTGGGTCAGCGCAAAGCGTGTACCGCTCTCTTACAGATAAAGACAGAAAAGATTTTGATAAAGTGTGTTCTGAGTTGAAGATTGTTTTCGAAAAACCATTGTTGCCAGATTTAAAGAAAGCGGCGTTTGTTTCACGTTACTACAAGACAAATGAGTGTTTAACATCACTCGCAATTGACCTGCAGCGCTTAGCAATGGAAGCGTACCCGCAGTTTAATCCAGAATCTCGGGATGAACTAGTCCGTGACCGGCTAATTCAGTGTATAGAAGACAGTGACATTCGCGTAGCATTGCGCCGGGATCCCGCCAAAACCGTTATAAATCTTGTAAGTCGTGGGGAAATGCTGGAGGCAGTGTCAGAAATTGAGCGTGCTGTGCCAGTTGAACGTGTAGTTGCCACCACTATTCCTGTAGCAGAGTCAAATATAACACCTGTTTTATTGCAGCAGTCGATTCAAGATGCAGTGGCGGGAGCACTTCGTATGGTTTTAGAAGATAGAAGACCTCATGCTACGTCTCTGGCGAGTCACCAAAAACAGCTTGATTCTGCGCGTCAAGTATTTAAGTGCGGTTACTGCAAATACCGTGGCCATCGAGAGGACGAGTGCCGAGAAAAGAAATGTGACTCTCGGGATGGAGTTACACGGGATCAATCGGGACCACGTTGCTTTCGATGTGGAGAAAGAGGACACGTACGGCGGGAATGCATGACAACATTTTCGGGAAACTCGCAAGCGCCGATGTAGATTGTTTTCGCCTACCTGCATCGGCTTCCCATCAGGCACTTGAAATCTCTACAGTAAATAATCCAGTTGCAATTTACGCGTCTGGAGCTATTCGCTCCATTAAACTGGATTTCCTAATTGATTCTGCAGCTACAGAATGCATAATACGAGAAGACTTGTGGGAACTCGTTAAGAGACCAGAGGATCAACTTATCTCATCAACGATCTCAATACATGATGTAAGTGGACGTCAGTTATCAGTTTTAGGCCGGGTAGCCCTACCCGTCATACTCGGTAATACTACGTACACACAAACATTTTTTGTAATTAAAGATATTTCCCAGTCTGCTCTATTAGGATAGTCATTCATATTGGTACATAAGTGTGATATAATTACTTCTCAGGACGTCCTCAATATCGGTGGAGTTAAAGTTCCATGCCATTATTTTAAGTATTCAAACCCCAAGAAATCCCTATTTCAAACACACGAGTCACATGTTAATCTTGCGGAAACTGTCACCGTGCCTGCCAGAAGTGAACTGTTTTTACCACACGGCGGAATAGTGGCTTCTGAATTTGAAGAGTTGGAAGGTTGCTTGGAGCCCAACCTGCAAGTAGCGGCTAAATACGGCATTCTCTCTACCTGTATTTTGGTCACGGCTAGAAAGAATAGGGTACCTGTCCGACTCCTAAATACATCACCAGAACCTATTGTGTTGTATAAGGGGACATCAATGAGCCACTTCCGCCCTCTAACTGATGTAGAAAAATCTTCTCCCGTGTGCTTCTCTCTCACTTCACAAACCAAACATCGTCAAGGAGCTGTATTGTTCGACCTTACCCAAGCTAAGTGTTCTGAGGTTACGCGTGTAGAGACAATATCGCTATTAAATGAGTTTGCGGAGATTGTAGCACAAGATGATTCTGAGTGTGGTCGTACAAACCTAACATATCATAGAATTAAAACGGGTGAGGCTAGACCAGCAAAACAACATCCGCGTCGCGTTGCGTATAAATACCGGGAATATATTCGTAAGGACATCAGTGACATGGAAAAACAAGGTAAGGTGAGTCCCTCTACCTCACCATGGGCATCACCTATAGTCCTTACAACAAAAAAAGATGGTGGCGTTCGTTTCTGTTGTGACTACCGAAAACTTAACGAACTGACTGTGAAAGATGACTATCCATTGCCACGTATGGACGACATACTTGAGGGTTTGTCAGGAGCAACATTGTTCTCATCTCTCGACATGGTAGCCGCCTATCATCAAGTCGAGATAGCACCAGAAGATCGTCCCAAAACAGCATTTGTTACAGCAGATGGCCTCTACGAATTTAACGTAATGATCTATGGCCTCTGTAATGCACCAGCTACCTTCCAACGCCTCATGGACTTGGTGTTAACAGGTATAAAGTGTAAAACCTGCATGGCGTACCTAGATGATGTGGTAATATGGAGTCGGGGTGAGAAACAACACGTAGAACGTTTGCGTCAAGTTTTTACACGAATACGCGATGCTGGCCTTAAAATCAAGCCTCGGAAATGTCAAATTATGCGGGACCAGATTACTTTCCTGGGACACAGAGTATCAGCGCAAGGGATCGTTACATTAGACGATAAAGTAAATAGTGTTCAATCTTGGCCCATCCCCATAACTGCGGAAGAAGTGAACTCTTTCCTGCAAACAGCCGGATACTATCACCGCTACATCCGCAACTTTGCTATGATTACTGCACCTCTACAGCGACTCACTCACAAAGGAGTACCAATTGTGTTCGATACAACTTGCGAAACAGCCTTTGAGGAGTTAAAAAGAAGATTAGTGACCGCCCCCATTTTAGGGTTTCCCCGTCCGGAGTGTGAATGGCTGGTGGATTGTGATGCAAGCGCTGTTGGAATCGGTGCAGTACTTAGCCAGACTCAAGATGGCGAAGAAAAAGTAATTTCTTATTGGAGCCGCCCTCTTACTAAGACAGAGAGGCAGTACTGCGCGACACGTAGAGAACTATTAGCTCTGGTTGACTGTCTCCACTTCTCTCGTTGCTATCTTGAAGGAAGTGAGGTAGTGCGTGTGCGTACAGACCATAGAGCACTAGTCTGGCTCCACAATTTCAAAGAGCCTGAAGGGCAAGTAGCTCGTTGGCTGGAACGTCTATCACGATTCAACTATACGGTAGAACATCTCCCAGGTGTGAAACATGGTAACGCTGACGGACTTTCAAGAATGCCTTGTCGCCAGTGCCAACGTGTGGATGAAAATTCCGATGTAATGCCAGGCCCAAGCTCCCTCAACCCAGAAGCACAGTCGTGGAAGACCTGCAGTCAACTACAGAGTGGGGGCACTCAAAAACTCACAACCCCCATTTCTTCCCAAGATGCAATAGTCACATCTATAGTTTCAGCCGCACATCTGTGGAAGCCTGCTGTGTCACCTGATGAGTTACGTCAGTTACAGCTAGAAGATATAGCGATCTGTCCCGTTATAAAGTGGAAAGAGGCTAACAATCGCCCACCCATGAGGATGCCGTGGCACTTGAAAGAACCACCACGAGTTTGTGGGCCCAGTGGGACCAACTAGAACTTAAGCAAGGTGTTCTTTATCGACGTTTTGAAGAAGTTGGAAATACCCATAGACTTCAGCTGATTGTCCCACGAGTGCTGAAAACAGAAATTTTACGAAGTCTTCATGACACACCTACTGGAGGTCACTTAGGTATTCACAAGACAGTTGAAAAGGTCCGCTCGCGGTTCTATTGGCCGGATCTCCGTCGAGACACCACAGCGTGGGTCCAGCAATGTCCTGATTGCGTGGCTAGGAAAACTCAAATAATAGCTAAGGCACCACTACAGAAGTTTAGGGTTGGTGAACCACTGCAACGGGTTGCCGTTGATATATTAGGCCCCTTTCCAAGGACTAAGCGGGGAAAGAAAGTAATTATGGTTGTATTAGATTACTTTACTCGTTGGGTGGAAGCGTATGCCCTGCCAAACCAGAAGGCAGTCACAGTTGCAAGAGTCCTAGTGGATGAATTCATCAGCAGGTTTGGTGTCCCTACTGAACTTCACACCGATCAAGGCAGAAATTTCGACGGGACAATAATCAGACACCTGTGCGATCTATTACAAATTACGAAGACTCGAACAACAGCTTACCACCCTATGTCAGATGGCTTAGTGGAACGATTCAATCGTACGTTACTGGACATGATGTCTCAATGGGTAAATGAAAACCAAAATGACTGGGACGTAAAGTTACCTCAGCTAATGATGGCATACCGTACGAGTGTACATGAAACCACTAAACACACCCCTTTTGAGGTTATGTTTGGAAGACAAGCTCGTTTACCAATCGATATAGTGTACGGGAGACCAACGGAGCAAGTGGAGGAAGAAGTTACACCCAGTTCGTATACAATGGATCTCCGTAATCGCTTAGAATCTGCATATGAACAAGTCCGAAAAAATCTTAAAGTGGGACAGGAAAGACAAAAAGACGTATATGATCGCCGATGCTCTGGGAAAGCATATGAAGTAGGTGACAAAGTATGGTTATACACACCAGCAATAAGGGAAGGCCTGACTCCTAAGCTGCACAAACCATGGCAGGGTCCCTACGTTGTCAGGAAAAGATTATCGGATGTGACGTACCGTATTCAATACACACTAAACCCAAGAAAACGCCCTGTGGTTCACTTCAATAGGCTTAAACCATACTCAGCCCGAGATCCACCGCGAGAAGAGGTTGGGCCGTCATCGGTTGGTCAGAATAAAGGTGAAGGTACAAGGCTGGTGACGACAGATGACACTTCTTTGGAATCTCAAGCAACTGGCATCAATCCCACGAGTGAACCCTGGCAGCTGGTGGAAATTCCACAGGCTCTTCACAATAATGCAGTGGACGTCAACACAGATGAAGAAGTACGTCGATACCCGGCCCGGAACAGAGCACAGACAATTCCATTTCAAGCCGGTTTTGGTTGAATGAAGAAAAGTGTAAATAAACATCTGTAATTTGTAAGGTAGTTTTATTTTGTAAATATGTATATATGTTGGTGTCTATAAGCTATTGTGTTTTAATATTAAACTGTGAGTTTTGAATAAGGGAGGGAATAGTGTAGTGACAAGTGCTGACTGCTAACAAGCAGGTGACCGTTATAACGGGACAATACTCCCTCCCCTAGTGTTCAGCAAGACAGAAGGGTTGGTGGCACATTCCAGCAGACAAGCAGTGTGAGCTCTGGCCTTGGAGCGGTGACTAGGACGGTACTGTATGTCTTGTACGTGAATGTAGAATAAAGTAATATTACATTTGTAATCATAAACCTACAGTTACAGTAGCAAATGGATATACTTTGAGAGTAGAAAAGATAATACAATTGTTCAAGAAAAAATAGGAGCCAAAATGTACCTTAGATTAGTGAAGGAGGATCACATCAGTTTGATTCATGAGCCTGGTGAACATTATGTTGGTCATGTGACACCGGTACTGGAAGTGAAATAGCTAAGTGCGTCCTTAAATATTTAGAATCTAAAAATGTTGACATAAACCAAGTAGTAGCAATTGGTTGGTATGGTACAGCCACATACCACTGTATGGAAAAATGGCGTGACTCACAATATTGAGGTTGAAATTCAGTGGCCATTGCATTGGTTAAATTGCTTACTTCACTTCAATGAGCTCCCTTTCAGACATTTGTTTGAATATTTAGACTATGATATGACAGGCCTAGCGTCATTCTCTGGGAAAATAGGCAAACAACTAGCCGGCTGTGAGAAATTACCTCTTGTTAATTTGAAGCATTCATATTGGAAGAAATCATTGTAACAAAAACTGATCTGAGCAATGACCAACAGTATTGGACACTGTCCAGGCAGTCCAGAAAGGAGAGTTTGCACCAGATTCTGCCGTAGAAGAACCAGGATCTCTCAGTCATTCCCGATGGTTGAAATGTGTAAAACTAATCCTTCTAATGAACTTAAGATGCTTGTCAGTTACATTGTGAAAAAAGGTGCCCCAGTGTGGTTCGATATTAAGAGGTATCACTCTGTGAAATATGAACCTAAGAATATCTTTTTAGTAGTACAAACAAAAATACATTTGCCCAAAGATCTACTGAAAATCAAAGATCCAGTGATTCAAAGGAACACATTATTTGCTCATACTGAAAATGTGTTATTTGCTATGGCAATGGATGAAGGGCTACACATAAGGGAATTAGCCTAAAGGACAGTACCGAAAGCTAGAAATCAACCATCAAATGGGAGATCTGTGAGAACTTTTCTTCCACTCTTGATACATTTTGAAGCCTCAGAATACACAGACTTGATTGAGTGGACAAAATACAAACTGTCCTATCCACCAATGATGGAAAGTTCGCCAACAGAAAGTATTTTGTTATTTCTAGAAAGTAAGGATTTAGATGAATTTGAATTTCTAAACTTTCCCTGTCACGCACAAACAACGGAAAGATGTGTAAAACTTGTTACAGAATCCTTGGTGTAAGTATGTGGACAAGACAGCAGAGATGGATATAAAAGAACAATGCTATCAAGATCTGCAATGCCAAAATTTGCCAAATATCAGATTTACGGCCATGCCTAAGATTTATCAATGATGAGATCATGTACCGTACATTCTAAAACCACGTTTTGAATAATTGGACGAAATGCCGTAGTCAGGGGGGTTTTGGGGGCTCAACCCTCCTCCCACAAATGTAATAACAAAATGTAATTATATAGCTTTATGTATGCTTCAAACATTATCAAAATTAAGGTACAAATACAAATTAGTGGGCCGTGTTACTATAAAAGCACTTCATAGAGCTTCTAAAAATGTTTAATATTTATAATTTTTCTTTACCCTCAGCAGTTAGAGGGCTGTGTTGCCTTAAAACACTTTAGAAAGCTTCTTGAGGTGTTTAATATATATAAGTTTTACTTGCCTTCAGCAGCAGGTTATACTACCATAAAGAACACTTTAGAAAAATTCTAGAGGTATTTAGTACTTAGAATTTGTCTTAGCCTCCGGCAATTAAGGGCTATGTTGCTATAAAAAAACACTTCAGATAGCTTCAAGAGGTGTTTAATAGTTCTAATTTTTCCTAACCTTTGGCAGCTAGGGGGCTATGTTGCCATAAAAACACTGCAGATAGCTTCTAGAACTGTTTACCATTTATAATTTTTTCTAGCCTCCGGCAATTGGGTGATGTGCCCACCCCACACCCACTGAAATTATTGGCTGGCTACGGTCTTGGTTGGATGGTTGGGAAGGGCGTGGGTGGAATTCGAAGTGTAGCCACCTCCGTGTGGTGATTTCCGGGTTGTTTCCGTAATTTATTTGCAAAACAAGCAAAGAGATGCACGTGAAAACCAACCATATAAAGTATATTCATTATTTTTTGTATTTGTCTCATTATTATGAAGCTAAAAATAAACGATTCTGCGATATAAAATAAATATTTAAAAAATTAAAAATAATGTAAAATTTGTTATTTTTCAGTAGTTTTATAAACATGAGGCCCTATGCGGGATCTGGAAACATCACCGATATATTTTTTATTTGTTTTTTCTAAATTTAGGACACAAAAATGCAACTTTTCCGTGCTATTATAATTTGAAAGTCATAACTTGATATTTTTCAGTCCACCCTCATCTTCATATCTCAGTCCCAACAAATATTTCCGGCGTTATCGGTAACACTGCATACCAGTTGTAATATATCTGGTTACCGGCCAGAAGTGTCAATGCACGTGTTTATTTACAAGCTCGCAGTCATAAGATCCGCTTCCCAAGTCTCCTCTCCAACCTCTCCCCAAGTCTCCTTTCTAACCTCACCCCAAGTCTCCTTTCTAACCTCGCCCCAAGTTTCATCTCTAACTTCTCCCCATGTTTCCTCTATAAGCTCTCCGTAAGTCTCCTCTCTAACCTCTCTCCAAGTCTTCTCTCTAACCTCTCCCTAACTCAGAGGTTCCTAAAGCTGGAGCCCTCATCACATTTTTTACAATAATATTATGAACATTCAACAACGACAGTTAACGCTTACAAGTATTAAATTATATAACTAATGGAAAATCTCACATGTTATGTATGGCTGCACATTTGGCAAAAGTCTTTCATTAGAATTTTAAAAAACTGGCAATAATAATTACTGATGCTATTTAATAATATGATAATCAAATAAATAATAATATTATAAAATTGCATCGTGGAGCCTGAGATAACTGACGTAGCCTGTTTGAAAACCTCTGCCCTACCATTGCTGCCACGTGCAACATCACAAAATAGTCAACTCTCCCTCTGATAAAAACTAGACAGTGGTGTAGACTTGAAGTGGAAAGTGATTTACGGTGTACTCTGTCAAACATCATACCCAACATTCAACAACTGATGAAAACAAAACCATCACGATTATGCTAGGTCATTTTTTTCCACCACTTTCCCGCCAGTGTTACACTGATTTTTGTATAAAATAAGCAAGTGACTACAAAGAATTAGAAAGATCTTTTTATAAATATCCCAAAATATTGGGGATTGGGGAATGTGCGAATTTGATTATCCACCAAGGGGGGCGTCAGCTGAAAAAGGTTAGGAACCATTGGTTAAATCTTAAGGTGGACAATAACTCATTTTGAATTCCATTTCTGGTTTTCATAGGTAATATTTTACACCAAATAAGTTGATTCTTAAAAAATTATGTTTTCTGAACCATTTGAGTGTTTTTGTAGTAAATAGGTTGTTTGAGAAAAACAAAATTTCTGTACATCTTATTGATTAACATTTTTGTTTGCGACCTTGACACCCCCACCTCACCCCACACACATGTACAATTTAATCAACATTAGTATAGAGTATTTTGGATAATATCCTTTACGAAGTTGGATATCTTACTAAATAGGCAATATTTAATCATAATTAATGCTAATCAATTAAATGGAAACTTTACCTCAAACCAAATCTTAGGTACCAACAGTTAGTGAAACTGGGCAACTTATTATACCTCAATCTATGGAATGTTAGATACATTATTTTATGTTGAATTAATTTTGGATGGTGGCTTCATTTGAACTATTTTATATTATAGTAAAATAACATTACTTAAAAAATTTAGTAAGTAGAATATAAATAGTCGAAGTGATCTTGATATTATTATACATGCAATATTTACGCTGTGAATCGTGTTCATACAGATTTCGGGTGATAAACTTTATTAATGGGAAATATTAAGGTTATATATCAAGATATCCCTATAGAATTAACTATTGTATATCAATAATATTTGAATAAATGCCATTTTATTTTAGTATTAAGATTACTTATTTTAACAAAGCTATTATAGAACCGTTAGCTTGGATCGTTTAAAAAATGCGATGGCCATAAAACTTGGCAAATCACAGAAAACCATAAGTTTACTATTATAATTCGGTCAAAAATAATATTTTAAGATTAATTTTCAGGTGTTTATTTATTGTAATCTTAGTGCAACACAATTTAGCAATATCTTTAGTCCCTCTACTAATAAAATTCATATTCATTTTTGGATTCTTCCGTTTCAAAAATAATTATATATTTATATTATATAATAGCTTAGTTGGAATAGATTAACGGATATAAACTCAACATAATAAATAAAACAAATACGCATTTATAATATACATTGCATGAGATTTAAGAGATGCTTATAAATTAGTGAGTGTTAGTGTCATAAAAACAAATCCATAACTACATGAAAAAACATTAAAAATTTGGAATGTTTTTCATGTAGTAATGAATTTCTTATCATAGCCCAAATACGCACTGTTTATAAGTATCTATTAAGTACAATATTCCTCCTGAAAGTTTCGTAAAATTGTTCAAGTGCATTATAGCGCCGTAGAGTTCCACTATTGGCTGAGCACCTACGTCATGCGGAATTTCCATCCTATTCAGGCGCTACCACAATCTAGCAGCTAAAGGTGGTTAACACCAGTTGAGCATTTTTATCACTTCTTGTAGATGCTGAAATATAATTATAGTTTGGAACATACCT
The DNA here is from genome assembly GCA_033556935.1 of Timema podura. Lineage (NCBI taxonomy): Eukaryota > Metazoa > Arthropoda > Insecta > Phasmatodea > Timematidae > Timema > Timema podura. The sequence continues at coordinate 6,982,980 of JAVRXN010000011.1, forward strand.
TGATTTTTAATAATGTGATTTTTATATTAATACTAACAATTTTAAAAATTAGCAACAATAAAATGTTAAATAGGCAAAATCCAAGCAAAAAAGATAATTAAAAATCAATGTTCATTCAGCCATTTAATTCAATATATTAGAGAAAGGCGTGTTAGGTAAGTTTGACTCCCAAGCCCTCCTCCTTCTTGTTCCCGAGTTAACCACCCTCCCAAATGATGTGTCATCTGGATGTTGGTAGATGTTGTTAGAACTATTTTCGAGGTTCTAAATCCAATAACTATTTCATTGAAATGAAGTATTTAAGAAAAAAGTTTCAACCACGTTTTATACATATCTAAGAGGGGGAGGGGGGGTCTTAAGTAAGTGTTAGAGAGTAGGTCTATAAAGTGAGTGTTAGACAATAAGTTTCTTGATTGAAGGTAAGATAGGAGGTTACTTAAGTGAGTGTTAGGCAAGAGGTTTCTTAACTGACGATAAAGTAGGAGGTTACTTAAGTGAATGTTAGACAAGAGGTTTCTTGATTGACGATAAGGTAGGAGGTTACTTAAACGGGGGGTTAGGCAAGAGGTTTCTTGATTGAAGGTAAGGTAGGAGGTTTCTTAAGTGGGGGTTAGACAAGAGGTTTCTTGATTGAAGGTAAGGTAGGAGGTTACTTAAGTGAGTGTTAGGCAAGAGGTTTCTTGATTGAAGGTAAGATAGGAGGTTACTTAAGTGAGGGTTAGGCAAGAGGTTTCTTGATTGAAGGTAAGGTAGGAGTTTACTTAAGTGGGGGTAATTTCAGAGGTTTTTTGATTGAAGGTAAGATAGGAGGTTACTTAAGTGAGGGTTAGGCAAGAGGTTTCTTGATTGAAGGTAAGATAGGAGGTTACTTAAGTGGGGGTTAGGCAAGAGGTTTCTTGATTGAAGGTAAGATAGGAGGTTACTTAAGTGAGGTTTAGGCAAGAGGTTTCTTGATTGAAGGTAAGATAGGAGGTTACTTAAGTGAGGGTAGGCAAGAGGTTTCTTGATTGAAGGTAAGATATGAGGTTACTTAAGTGAGGGTTAGGCAAGAGGTTTCTTGATTGAAGGTAAGGTAGGAGGTTACTTAAGTGATTGTTAGGCAAGAGGTTTCTTAACTGACGGTAACGTAGGAGGTTACTTAAGTGGGGTTTAGGCAAGATGTTTCTGGTTTGAAGGTAAGGTAGGAGGTTACTAAGTGAGGGTTGGGCAAGAGGTTTCTTGATTGAAGGTAAGGTAGGAGGTTACTTAAGTGATTGTTAGGCAAGAGGTTTCTTAACTGACGGTAACGTAGGAGGTTACTTAAGTGGGGTTTAGGCAAGATGTTTCTGGTTTGAAGGTAAGGTAGGAGGTTACTAAGTGAGGGTTAGACAAGAGGTTTCTTGATTGAAGGTACGGTAGGAGGTTACTTAAGTGAGTGTTAGGCAAGAGGTTTCTTAACTGACGGTAACGTAGGAAGATTCTTAAGTGAGGGTTAACCAAGAGGTTTCTTGAGAGACGTTTGAGGAAGACGTTTCTTAAGTGATGTATAAGGAGGGGTTTCTTACGTGAGGATTGAGGAGGGAGTTTTTTAAGAGGTTTGTGAGGGGTTGCTTAAATTAATATTTGGGGTTGCTTAAGTGGATATTGTGTGTGGGGGGACTAGGGGGTGTGTTCAAGTCAATATTGGGGTGGGGTGAAGGTTTATTCATTGAAGGTTTGTTCCTTAGATGGAGAAGTGGGAGTTTTCTTAGGTCTTAGAAGCTATGCCATGGCAACGTAAATGTAATTTAAATGGAAAACGTGTCATATTAATTAATTAATCTAAATTCAGACCCTTCGACTTGTATTACTATTGCACTTACGAAATATCTTAAAGACACACCACTTCTCATATACCAAAACTTTGCAAATATGATAATGTTAAATATGAATAGAAGATTTCAATAGTGAACCATTCAATGAAGTTGATAAGGAATTGATATTGGGCTTAGCCTTCAGTTGTAAACATTCATAAAACACAAGTAAATTAGAAAATTAGACTTTCTGCATAAACCTGTTGTAATTAAAATATTTTCATACGAAAATCTTTCAAATGTAACAAATCAATTTAGGTGCTGTAAAGAAGACACATTAAAGAAAAAAAAAATCAATCTAGGTAAAACTATTATGTTTACTAAAGTTTGTTACTGGCCACAGATATTATATTGTATGTAGTATTTGGGGGAAAAAAGCCCATTTACATTTGGCTTTTCATTATAACTTTTCAAGATAGCCACCAAATAATTTAGTTTTATTTAAGTAAGCAGCATTTATAAAGTTGTTCCATTCTATTTGACTGAATGCCAATATATTTGGTTAAATAGTTTTTTAACAAGTCTAACTTTAAAATATTGTGTTTTCCTAGGAAACTAGTATCCCATGAGTAAATAAATGCAAACTGTATATAGCTTTATAATAAATAGTCCTGAATCAATTCCTAGGGTTCATATTGACCGTATCCATAAGGTGTAATGAGGTGGACTGAATAGAGCTAGCTCAAGATATGGATAGAGTGTAATAAGGTGGACTGGATAGAACTAGCTCAAGATAGGGATAAGGTGTAATGAGATAGACTGGACAGAACTAGTACAAGATATAAATAAGTGGCTTACTTTTGTAAGTGTCGTAATTAACTTTCGAGCCTCTAATGCCATAGAGTAAGTAATTATGTAAATAATTATAATATATCAAAATTATTTTGATTAAAGCAAGACTAAATTGTTTTCATATTCTTTAATAATACTGTATTTGTTTTAAAACAATCAATATTTGAATATAGTGATAACTTATTTTCGAAAAATTTTTAGAAATTTTGAGCCAAAAAATATATTTAAGTAATAATTTTCTTAAGACTAGGCTTTTTTTTGCAGTGTTTTTTTATGTTTTTAATTTCCTCTTTTGGTAGAGAGAATGGATGCTAAAAAAATAAATCCCCTCTGATGGAGCGTGTGTACAGTAGTTTGTTCCATCGCAATCTGCCCTAAATATCCAGCTGGGCTGCCTCAGTCACAGGTAATTGATTGTACGAGGGTGGTTCGGGGGGTGGGGGGGACTATGAGTGGCGGGGGAATAACGGGACTTGACACTTCCTGCAACCCCCACCCTGGCTTCCTACTACTCTCACCCCCAGGAGGTGGGAGGACAAGGTACGTCAGATATTGTCACAAAGCTCTAGTAGCCACAGTCTTGAGTTCGTGTGCTAATGTGGACACTAACTAGAGAGTTAGAAGCTTGTTAGAAAAATAGGATTCTACATTTTCTACAAGCCACCAAGTCTAACGGACATTTTAATTGAGATATTGAACGCGCTGGCTCGCTCGAACCATAAAACGTATCCAAGTCCAGCATTATTCAATTTACATTATTGAGAGTAAGATGAATTAAATAGTTTTATATCTAATAATACGTACTGGTTGGTTTTATTAAACTTGTAATAATTTGTAAAATGGTTTAATTGGTCTAAATTTTACAGTTTTTAAAAGTAGAATTAGGAAAAGCGCACCTTGATACGTCTGGCTGGAGCTGTATTACTACGCTATGCAAGGTTATGACCATGGGATGAGATGGACTAAAACTACTTTTGGACCTACCTGTATGGGGGGGCACGCGGTTTAAACATCAGGCTCATCTTGTATAGTTCTCGAGAGGACAGACGGATGGTTGTTTTTCCTAAATGGTTTTCCAATCTACTGCCCCCCAAATTCAGGCTTATTTTTCCACAAATGCAAGTAAATTATTCCCCAAACCCTTATCTTCCTCATCTCTCCCTGATTATTATAATTATTATAGCCTGGACAGTTGGGGTAGTAAGACTGCATCGGTGAACACGTGGACCTATCATCAGCCTCGTCTGGGTCGGTTCTACCGATGATGGGAGGTCACGGATTCGAATCCATGGAGGGTACCCTAAAGGTGGTTGTTACTAATTTGCCTGCCTGCTTCTCTTCCTCTAAGTAAAGCCAGGAACACTTCCTCCACAAGGTCACCTTCAACCAAGGGTGTGGAAAGCTCAATTTTCTACGTGAGATCTACTAGAAAATGCTACTACAACTTTAGCCTATGGGGCTACATCAAATTCCAAGGGTGGTCCAACCCCGGGCTTTGTACACCCTTGCTATTCATCATGTAAAACACTCCTATGATACACATTCCAAACAAAATAATAAAGCAATTTTCGAGAAACATTTAGTTTTCATAAAGTAGTTGCTAGTAAATTACCCTTAAGTGAATTTATTTTTCCAAAAAATAGGTGCATAGTGTTATTTGTCATTTGATATCTATTTTAAACAAAATTTTTGGACATTTAAGTATATATTTTATTTATTTTTCTGAAGTATGGTCCAGTTTTTTTACTGTTTGACAATAATTAGAATTAAAAGCACATATTTTGTACTTTTAGTTATACCTATTGTCAAACTTCATATAATTGTTATAGCCATTTCCAAAAAAACTCAAATTTTTGAAAATATAAATCAATACACAAACTTTATTTTAGGGGCTTAAACTAAAATTTAAGAAACGGCTGAAGGAAATACTGTAAAAATATGCCCAAATATCAAGTTAGAACTAAATCCATCAAAAGATTTCAATTGTGTCCTCAGGTTCAGGGACACACCAAGGTACAGACGAGAGTTCCCGGGGACACTTTTTTAGTTTCGGAGGAGATTAAATGTCAACATTCATCATAATCTAGGAGTAGAATATTTTCACGATTACAACATTTTATCTTTATACGAGAAAGTAGAAATAGAGAGTTTTAAAAAGAATAAAGCGTTTTGTCAACAAAATTATATAGTGACAATAATAATAATATTGTTATATTGAATCTTACACATTTGCGAATATAAAATTGTTAATGTTAGCAACAATTACATTCTTACTACCCGCACCAGTGAGCACATGGTCAAGAGCTTTAAGTATAGTTTGCTGATGACGGGGATTTCGGGGTTTAATCCCGGATGAGTGTTCTGAAGTTAGTTTTTCATAAATGGCTTCTCATTCTTTCCCACCAAATACGGTTGCATTAATTCTTCTATATTAAAAATTCACCATTCTTACAACAATAGCATAATAAGTAACATACATGTACAGTACGTACACCCGACTAGGTAGGGAAACTCGGGTGAATGAAAATACATCTCGCCTCTTCTGGTGTCTCGTGGAATAGTTTATTCCGGGGGCTCTTTTACTAACCAGACATCAAGCCCATATCTACTTTCTTCAAGATTTGGCTTAATTTTATGTGATGGAAACTAGTATTTTTTATATTAGCAACAATCCACTGCTATTTTACCACTGATTACCTTCTCCTAACACAACTTCACAACCTTGTACCAACTAGCAATGTTGTTAGCATTTTGTGTGTGATTACAAATATTCTTGTTTACAAATAATGTTTTGATTGGTGTGTTGAAAGAATGGGTGGGGAAGGGTAGTAAGCCTAACTACGTAAGCTACAAGCTTCATAGCATAAATAGCAAAAACTTTTACCCCCGTTTCTTGAACCCCCGCTTAATCGGCTCATTACAAGAAACATCCCTTGATTTCCAATGTCATATTTAATGTTTGGAAATGTTTTTTAAGCTTCATCTTGAAGATGAATATTAAAATTTTAACTAGTATTTGGTTGATAAAATCTACAATTAAAAATATAGTAAAAGTAAAAAGAATAGGTATAAGTTTTACATGCATATGTGGACCACTCTTTGAAGGGGGTCAAACAAATCCAAGGGGGTCAAACAAATCCAAGGGGTCAAACAAATCCAAGGGGGTCAAACAAATCCAAGGGGGTGTCCAATATTTCTACGCCCTTATCCTCAGCCATACCCTCTGAGTGTATTTATTATTATTTTTATTATTTAGCACCACGTCTTACTACCCGTTCGGGCTATACGTTTAAGTAGTAGTTTCACAAAGTGTTAGAAATTGGGAAGGTTGAATTTAAAGTAAGTGAGCTCACATTTGCGTGGAAGGAGAATGGAAAACAATTTAGGAAAAACCACCCACAGCTCACACGACCGAGATTCGAACCTCAACCTCCCTGTCCCCAGAAGCCTAGCTCATCACGACTAGCGCGTTAGCTAACTACGCCGCCGAGGCGGGTCTCTTGAGTGTAAACAAGCGTATATCCCGGACCAGTGGTAAGAGAGCGCGCATAATATTTATAATATAAATTAAATTATTTTTATCTTTAATATATTTTAAGTCTCGAATCAAAGTGAAATTGTCTCAATATTGGTCAGCGGTTTAACTAATCCAGTTTTAAGATAGCGGTTGATTCAATTAGTTTTAGAGCAGTTAATTTGGAATAATCGCTGCGTTTGATTATTAGTTGTTAACACATATTATTTAATTTAATCTTATATTAGGAATATTTCTTCAGATATTAACTATCCATCGAAATGCCTTGTGTTGACACCTTTCATTAAAAAAAATCACTATGTAAACTATTCTATATTTTAGCTGTCAAAATGTATTTATTATGTTTATTTGTAATATTGTAATATTTGTAATTTGTAATATTAGCTTTAAGCTAATCAGATATAATATAATGTCTGAAATTGGAATGAGAGACAAGAATAGGTTAACAATACCGAGATATATATATATATATAAAGTTATTAATATATATTTATATACAATGGTGCAGGAACTAGGGGGTACGGGGGTAAATTTTACCCCCCCTAAAATTTGAGGGGGGTAAAAAGTATCATTTTTACCCCCCTAAATAATATAGTAAAGCTTTTAGATAATGTAAACATATTATTGAAGCAAGATACATTGTTCACTCTATGTTAACATAATAAAAATAAAATGTGCCTGGAGCATACACTGAAGAGATTTTGAAAACTCTGATAGTGATACCAGCTACATCAGCTACTGCAGAAAGAAGTTTTTCAATGCTTGGATGCATTAAAAACTATCTTCGCTCCACGATGAGGCAATGCAGACTAAATCACCTGAGAGGCTAAGCAAAATTGAAATCGCAAAACTGGTTAGTGGTTTTATAGCTAGTAACAAATATAGGACAAAGGTGTTTGGAAATCTACTTTAATTATTAGTGTTTCATAATTTTTAGCTGAGCTGCATCAGATAACATTTTTCTTAATATGTTTTGTGTGTATTAATTCTAATGTTTGTAATGACTAAAATAAATGGGAAAAATGCGCAGTGGGACCATTAAATAAGGTATCCCTCGTTATACGTGATATCACTTTACGTGTTTTCGCTATAACACGCTTCAAAGAAATACAAAAATAGTGCATGATCAGCTGGAATTTCGCAGTCATCCTATGTGGTGGTGTGACCTTGTGTACACACATTCCAGTGAAAGCATTGATCTTTACTGTACAGTTTGGTGTTAGGGGGGTAGTAATGACAACATTGGATATGCATGGGCAGAAGTTAAATAGTCCTGTATGAAGAGAGTTTGGAAAAATGTTTCGCCTGAAGTTTCTGATTCCCATGATTTTGATCTTGACCACGAGCTTTCTAATTCAAGACATGACATCATTGACATAGCAAGATGTTGGATTTGAGGACATATATCAGGCAAATTTGGATCAATTGTTCCAATCCCACTCAACAGAACTCACCAATGAAGATCTTCTAGAAATGGAGAATGGCACAAAGAATTAAGAGGAAGAGCCTGATGTTGTTGAGCCTATCAAACAACTTTCAACAAAACAATTTGCTAATTTATTTAAGCACATTGACAGTGCAATTAGAATCATTGAAGAGAATGACCCTAACATGGATAGAAGCACAAAAGTTGCCAGAGAGATCCAAAGTCCTTTGGCTTGTACAAATAACTCTATAGAGAGAGGGAAAATGCTGCCCGTCAGTTGAGTCTTACCATTTCATCAAATAGATTGAAAATCGTGAGTCTAAAGACCCAGGGCCTTCACAACAACAAAAGCTTACCATTCCAAGGTCTTCAAGAGAGGAGGAGCGTACCGTCCAAGGGTCTTCCGAAAAGCTAAAGACTACCATCGAAGGGCCTTCAAGAAAGCAAGAGCCTACCGTCCTAGGGCCTTTATGCCAGCAATAGCTTAGGGTTCTAGGGCCTTCAAGAGAGCAAGAGTCTACAATCCCAGGGCCTTCAAGAAAGCAAGTCTACCATCCTAGGGCTTTCAAGAAAGCAAGAGCCTACCGTCCCAGGGCCTTCAAGAGAAAAAAGCTTACCGTCCTAGGACCTTCAAGAGATCAAGAGCTTATCATCCAAGGGCCATCAAGAGATCAAGAGCTCCCATTCTAAGGGCCGTCAAGAGAGCAAGAGCCACGTCAAGAGCAAGATAGTGATAATCCAGATTTTCCAAATCCAGTTATTTTATCATACGATTTAAAATTAACAGTAAGTGTACTTGTAGCATTGTATTAATTAGATACATTGATTAAAAATTGTGTTTGTTTACAAATTTCAGGGGATTGAAGATTGACAATAGGTGTAGGCTACCTAATGCACTATACAAGTTATATTAATTAAAACAATGGCATTCATTTACAAGTTTTAGATTTTTATTTCCTTTGGAGTAATCCATATATCACTCATGTTAAAATCATTTCACTTGCGTTTTCGTGTTATGTGATTCTTTATCAGGACCAATCACTCGCGTAGTGAGAGAAAGCAGTATTAAATTTTCCTGTTATTTTTTTAATCTCAAAAATGTTATCCCCTATAAGAGCACAGGGTTATTTTTACCCCCACCAAATAAAAACGTTCCTGCGCCATTGTTTATATATTATTATTTATTAATATGAACATATATGTATTTAAATAAATATATACTGTATGTATATATGAGACTAGTTATTAATACAAGAATATGGCTCATCTGAATATATCTTATCCGTAAGGTGGTTTACATTATCTATTTTCGCGATAGTACATTTTAGGACCCACTGCACCAGGTGAGCTTTATTTTAACATTTATTTGATTACGTATTAATTTAAAGTTTATTTAAAAAAATTACAACTCACTTATAAAAACCTAATACTAATTATAAATTGAAGTTTATATCTATATGAGTCCAGTATCTTATATGATAAGATATTCCAGAGATTAACTATTTTCTAAAGAAATGCTTTTCTCGTCATATTCTTTAAATATAACTTTTTGGTCTAGAATTTTCTTTCAACTTCCGCGTAGCTTATTTTCTTTTCATCCGTCTGTTATGAGCGATTTGCGATAACTATCGCACTCAAAGTTCTGAAATTTAAAAATTAGTAGCCCCTGTGCACAAACAAATGCATCTAGAAGCAGGAATTTTAAATTTTTTATTATATTTTTTAAATTTCTTAAAAACTGAGTCGGAAGAAATAAAATGAATATTCCCAGGCGATTAATCAAAGTAGCGCACTCTCTGAAGATGTTCCTGAGCTTGGTTGGGTAACGACCTCTACGAAGAAGCACAAGGTCATGTAATATCCTATTAAGGGAAGGGGAGGGTTGACAGATGGCAGGTACCGTTTCCAGGAGTAGTCTAAAAGATGAGGTAGGGGTGAAACAGGACGGCAGATGAAAGAACCCGGAAGAGTGTTGTTTCTTTTGTCCGTCTAAAGATACCAATGCCACCTCAATCCTGTATTTCCCCTCGGGGGTAAGAGAACATGATGGATAATCAATGTTGCCCTCCCTTGTGTTAGGGGATGGTCTGTATCAAACACAACCCCTACAAATATATACTCTCCTTTCAGAGTCTTTTTTTTACACAAAGGTTTGAAGAGACTGTGTGGTTTTGTCTTTGAAAGCCTGGGAAGCACTCGAATACATCTTGAATAAATGCCGCGTGTTCATTGAAGAGCGCGCATCTCATACCAATCAAGTCTGTGATACACTCGGATAGAATTCGTAAATTTACACCAACACTATTGCACGTGGATCATTTCTGATTAAACATTAATGGAAATAAAGAGTTAATATAAGTTCCCAATACTGAACATTGTCGAAATATAAAATAACATTTAGATAAAAACGGCATTAAAAAGGCCATTTTTAACAATTTTATAATGGCTTCACAGATAGGCATTGTGAAAAAATCTTCATTCTGTCTTAATAGGGACATACTTAGTTATTAACAAGAAACTTTGTCGCTTTGTCCCCATCGTCACCACGGAAGATGTCGAGTAATCATTCAAATACGAATGCACTGCATACATTTCTGGCATATCGTGGGTATTTTCTTTTCCCTTTAACATAACTCGCGCGAGCTGTAAGTTAAGTTGGATCTGCTGTGATGAATGCTCTTATTGTCACTCAAGACAACTATCTTGTTTTCATTTTAGAAGCTTTAAATCAATATAAATTATGCTCGTGGAATTAATTGTATATGTAATATATAGCTATTAATGAAGGCTAGTTTCTTGAATTACCTGCTACACTGATGGCTTCTCGTAGAGATGTAGGGAACAAGAGAAATATATATTATTTTTGCAGTTTTTACAGCAAAACATTTTTTGGCCAAAATAAAACAGTACAAACTAAAGAGTTTAATTTTCTTCCCATGGTAATACCAACAGTTGTTGAATATCTGTCATGAGCATAGCGTCATTAGATTAGAAACCCTTTAAATGAAGAGAAAATCATGGACAATCATGGACTGCTAATGTTGGAAAGATCGGTGTTTGACTCCTGGTCAGGTCAGCTGAAGGTGGCTCTTCCTAAATGGTTTTCCACTCTCTATCACACCAATACTGATACATTTCATCTGAATCCAAACTCTGCCATCCTTGACACACTAATGAGATCAAATGTGTTTGAGCTGAATGGGTGATTTTCATGATACTTTTATAGTAAAACTTATAATTTTAGGTATTTAAATTGATAAGTACAAGGTGATGCTTAGTAACTATATTTTAAAATAAAACATGTCTGGAAATAACAAACCTTTCTACGAGGGTTCCATACGTCTTGACGCTTCGGTTGGCCACCCTTCAAATAATAAATACATGGTACAGCAGCACCCGAATATTATTGTTTTCAGAAGTGATGATAGGATCTATGTATGTTTCTTATCAAGCGAATGACACCAGCCACAACCCACCTTTCTTTAATCAAGAACAACTTGAATGTGAACCGAACTAGAAAAACTTTGCATATTTATCTTTGGGTAAGCTGGCGGTATAAGGGTAAGGTGTCAGACTTCTTTGCTGGGGGTCTGGAGTTAATCCTCAGTCCCGGCACAGATTTATCTCATTGCCAAACCCTTCCTTCACCAAATTGTGTGAAGTGTATTAATCACAACTTGTGAATGTGGGGAATGCCATGCCTCCACCGTGGTTCGGATTCCACGTTAAACTGTAGGTCTTCCATTTTATAACCCGAACGGGTAGTAAGACACAGTGCTAATAATAATAATAATAATAATAATAATAATAATAATAATAATAATAATAATAATAATAATAATAATAATAATAATAATAATAGTAATAGTAATAATAATACATTTCAGAACTGGTTTTCTGTTAAGGCATTTAACCACGCTGTTAAGAAATATATTAAAGATATTTAATTTTTAGTCTTAGATATTTTAATAATTTATGAAAAAACCTCATAAGATACACATTTATTTAATAAAACTAACTTATTAATCTAAAAAAATACAGTGAGCATAAGATTAAATTTTTATCCATTAACCAAGAATTAAACTCAGGGTGATCTCCTGGGACAGTCGTCTCAAACTGAGGGGGTGAACTCCTAGGACAGTCGTCTCAAACTGAAGGTAAACTTCTAGGACAGTCGTCTCAAACTGAGGGTGATCTCCTAGGACAGTCGTCTCAAACTGAAGGTAATCTCCTAGGACAGTCGTCTCAAACTGAGGGTGATCTCCTAGGACAGTCGTCTCAAACTGAAGGTAATCTCCTAGGACAGTCGTCTAAAACTGAAGGTGATCTACTAGGACAGTCGTCTCAAACTGAAGGTGAACTCCTAGGACAGTCGTCTCAAACTGAAGGTAAACTCCTAGGACAGTCGTCTCAAACTGAGGGTGATCTCCTAGGACAGTCGTCTCAAACTGAAGGTAAACTTCTAGGACAGTCGTCTCAAACTGAGGGTGATCTCCTAGGACAGTCGTCTCAAACTGAAGGTGAACTCCTAGGACAGTCGTCTCAAACTGAGGGTGATCTCCTAGGACAGTCGTCTAAAACTGAGGGTGATCTCCTAGGACAGTCGTCTCAAACTGAGGGGGTGAACTCCTAGGACAGTCGTCTCAAACTGAAGGTAAACTTCTAGGACAGTCGTCTCAAACTGAGGGTGATCTCCTAGGACAGTCGTCTCAAACTGAAGGTAATCTCCTAGGACAGTCGTCTCAAACTGAGGGTGATCTCCTAGGACAGTCGTCTCAAACTGAGGGTGATCTCCTAGGACAGTCGTCTCAAACTGAAGGTGAACTCCTAGGACAGTCGTCTCAAACTGAGGGTGATCTCCTAGGACAGTCGTCTAAAACTGAGGGTGATCTCCTAGGACAGTCGTCTAAAACTGAGGGTGATCTCCTAGGACAGTCGTCTCAAACTGAAGGTGAACTCCTAGGACAGTCGTCTAAAACTGAGGGTGATCTCCTAGGACAGTCGTCTCAAACTGAAGGTGAACTCCTAGGACAGTCGTCTCAAACTGAAGGTAAACTCCTGGGACAGTCGTCTCAAACTGAAGGTGAACTCCTGGGACAGTCGTCTAAAACTGAAGGCGAACTCCTAGGACAGTCGTCTCAAACTTAGGGGGTGAACTCCTAGGACAGTCGTCTCAAACTGAAGGTAATCTCCTGGGACAGTCGTCTCAAACTGAGGGTGATCTCCTAGGACAGTCGTCTCAAACTGAGGGTGATCTCCTAGGACAGTCGTCTAAAACTCAAACCAGCCTGGGGCTAGATCCAAAGGCGTTTGACGGCCTCATGGCCTAGAGACAATAATATTTACTTTTGTTTTCGTATCATATCTTAGTACCTATTTGGGCTACTCACATTTTAATAATCCAAATGAGTAAAGGTAGATGACTATATAATTTAGATGAAGTGTTACCGAATTTTAGCTAAGGGAATATGTAAAACCATCCATGAAAATAGCCTTCAGTACCTCCAGCTGGAAATCAAACTCTGAAACTAGACCATAGAAATATGACATTTAGTCCGCCTTCCCGCTGATGAGATTCTATAATAACTTTTAAAAACATTGCTAGATATATCATTACGTAAACTATATATTTTAATATTAATGTTTTGAATATAACATCTAACGTTCTTTAAGTTTCAATTAAACTTATTTTATAATTTTTGATGTCGTAATTTTAACCTGTTAAATGTTTTCTCAGTTGTTTATGTTTATAATTTATAACACTTTACATTACTTCATGTGTCCAACCTAAAATTGCTTCAAGATCTTTAAAATTTTTCTAACTTAAACTACACTCAGATAACATTTTAAATATTGTACATATATCTATCCATCCATTCCATCTAAATTATACATACATAAATATATAAATTCTCAGCCATTTGATTAAATTATAATTTCCTTATCATTATTCTTTAATAACTACGTGATGATTAAATATATTTAATATATATTATATCATATATATATATATTAATTATTAGAATAATTAATGTAGATTTAAACAATAATACAAATTTAAATTCCTGCAGCATGTTGGTTAGCGAAACACTCGAAGCAATATTTACTAAACTAGGCAAATAAAAATTCCCACAATCAAGTATATAAGTAATAAAAAATAGCACAGTTTGATTTTTTTCTATATATTTTGTATTATAGGTAGCAGTCTCAAGGCCGGTTAGCCAAAGTACTTGAAAAAATGTTATGTTCAAACGAGGAGTAACATCGTGTTGCAGTTTACTTCCTTCTTAGCTGTACAAATGTGGAATTGTTATCAGTTTTAGACTATCTTTAATACGTTAATATAGTACAGTGGATGTAGGGAAGACAGTAAACATAAACATCATTCGGAGCTTTCGTGGGTTTGTTGGACGCAAGTCAAAACTTTCCGTTACTCGGCTAGAAACATCAACTTCACTCCAGTAGATTGCTTCGGCAATAAACTTCATAGGTCGGAAATAAAGACACGGTGGACCACCGATTGGAAACCCCTGGTCTAAGGCATCACTCTCACTATAGAATGTAATGATTTTATTCAATACATCCTATTTTATTAGGTTATAGATAATACAATCTGATACAACGTGATGATACTCAAAATTCACTATTATTTAACACTACCTTAAGTAGTAAATATAGTGGTGCAACATCCTTATGACTGTATCGGCCACCCAGGTGAAATCTTCTTTGAAAGAAGGAAAGGGAGGTACACTCAAGGAATGTTCTAAGAGCTAAGATATCGTATATGGAGCTTTTTTTTATAGCCTGGTGACTATAGTGATGGTAAACACCGAGCTGTCCGTGTCCTGGTGACTATAGTGATGGTAATCACCGAGCTGTCCGTGTCCTGCTGACTATAGTGATGGTAGTCACCAAGCTGTCCGTGTCCTGGTGACTATAGTGATGGTAGTCACCGAGCTGTCCGTGTCCTGGTGACTATAGTGATGGTAGCCACCGATTTGTCCGTGTCCTGGTGACTATAGTGATGGTAGTCAGCGATCTGTCCGTGCTCTGCTGAATATAGTGATGGTAGTCACCGAGCTGTCCGTGTCCTGCTTACTATAGTGATGGTAGTCACCGAGTTGTCCGTGTCCTGGTGACTATAGTGATGGTAGTCACCGATCTGTCCGTGTCCTGGTAACTATAGTGATGGTAGTCACCGAGCTGTCCGTGTCCTGCTGACTATAGTGATGGTAGTCACCGATATGTCCGTGTCCTGGTGACTATAATGATGGTATTCAATGAGCTGTCCGTGTCCTGCTGACTATAGTGATGGTAGTCAATGAGCTGTCCGTGTCCTGCTGACTATAGTGATGGTAGTCACCGAGCTGTCCGTGTCCTGGTGACTATAATGATGGTAGTCAATGAGCTGTCCGTGTCCTGCTGACTATAGTGATGGTAGTCAATGAGCTGTCCGTGTCCTGCTGACTATAGTGATGGTAGTCACCGATCTTTCCGTGTCCTGGTGACTATAATGATGGTAGTCAATGAGCTGCCGTGTCCTGCTGACTATAGTGATGGTAGTCACCGAGCTGTCCGCGTCCTGGTGACTATAGTGATGGTAGTCACCGAGCTGTCCGTGTCCTGCTGACTATAGTGATGGTAGTCACCGAGCTGTCCGTGTCCTGGTGACTATAGTGATGGTAGTCACCGATCTGTCCGTGTCCTGGTGACTATAGTGATGGTAGTCACCGAGCTGTCCGTGTCCTGCTGACTATAGTGATGCTAGTCACCGAGCTGTCCGTGTCCTGGTGACTATAGTGATGGTATTCACCCAGCAGTCCGGTTCCTGCTGACTATAGTGATGGTAGTCAATGAGCTGTCCGTGTCCTGCTGACTATAGTGATGGTAGTCACCGAGCTGTCAGTGTCCTGGCGTTTGTCCGTCATAAGATCATTATTTCCTTCGAAATCACCGGATCTTAGTCGGAACTTTACACATTCTGCACCAGGTACAGTTTAGGATCAATCACGGATCCCAGTTGTCCACAAATATAGCTACAGTGAATTAACCAATCAATCACACTGATGGCCTATTAATAAAATCAATAATGATAGAACCCCCCAAAAAATCCCGTTATAATATATAGTGTTAGATAGTGTCACCCCAAATGTTGTTACATTATATATTATATTACTATCCACTCGTTAGGAAGTGAACTTTATAAGTGTTAATTGCAGATGACACTAAGACTGGAGTTTGAATCCCAGTCGGGTATAATAAAGGTGGCTTTTCCTAAATGGTTTTCTACTCTCCCTCCAAGAAAATGTGGTTGAAATTCCTCTGAATTATACCTTTATCTTTCGTAGCACATTAGCATAATTAGTAGGTATGCATAAAACCCAAAGTCGCAGTACAATTCAATTATAATAAAAGTATGTTCACAAAGAAGTATATTATTTCAACCAATAATAGTTTCCTTAGCATTACTTGTCTCGTAATATTACACTATACATTTATTTTGACTATGTTTTAAAAAAATAGATATTAGCATGCTGTATTTTATTCATTTGGTTTTCATTATAATTTCATTCAAATATATCACCTTTTACAGCTTAACTATTTCACGTGAAACGTTGTTGAAAATGAGCTTATTCCAACTTTTCATTTTTTTTTTATTATAAAGCTTACAAATTAAGATTTTTATTTTACGATGACATGTTGATTTCATTTTCATTTTACCGAAAGCCGTGTTTTGAAATGCCAAACCCCTTCCTTAAAAACACGATATTTTTGGATGTCCGCAACGCGTCTCAAGATCTTCTTACAAATTTTAGCAACTCACGTTTTTTTTTTCTCATATTGCACTGATGGTCACGTGGTTTAAGAAGTGCAGCTCTCAGTAGACTTGACTGTCGGCGACAAGGAAGTTGAAGTTAGAAATTAGGACGGGTACACCAAGAGGTGGTTTTCCAAGTACCCCTGGTTTGTCCCATCTTGTCTCCAAGCTAATGCGGGCTCACTTCCTCTAATCCTCCTCTCTCATCCCCACTCCTAGATTACGACCATCCAGTACAAACAACCCTCAGACTGTGGGTTGAAAAGAGCGCGGACAAGGAAAGGTCCCAGGATGAGGGTGGGCAGTTGACTGGTGGAACAAGACAGCTAAATGGTCCTTTAGAAGGGCGGACTGATGCTAACATCTCCACTGACCCCTATCACACCCTCTTCACACCTTGAAGCTCACCTCTTGTTGGCACGCTCAACAAATTGGCTGTAAACACAACAGAGGGATATCGGACAAGACAAGGATCATAGGAGATAACATCACTCTATCCGTAGCAAGCTAAAAGAACGTCTCAATCTTGGGCCACCATTTAATATTATCTTTGATAAGCTCTAGGGACAGTGTGCTGGGTATCAATGGCTTACTCTAGATAAAAATGACAATTCTAGTCCTTAAATTTCTTAGGGAAGACACAATAAAATAACTGAAGAGAGGTGTTTAAAGTTAGTTCCCATTTAAATTGTTATAGTATCCAATGTAGTCATATTTTTTTATTATAATTGAACGATGTCAATAAATTAGCTTCAATACATTTTGCAAAGCATGTAGTGAAAATTATAAAATAAGTTATTTAACATAGTGAACTAGCATACGCGCAGTTAGAGCCAAAGAAAAAGAAAAAGATTCATAATGAATTAGAAAAACTCGTTGCTGGCTATTATGATGTACAATGTTGACACATTTTACATTTAAGTTGATAGAAATAGTTTTATTTAATTCATGTATATTTAAATTATAATGTACTTATTTATTATCAGTAACAAAATAAATCCGGACCATGAGAGCTGTGCTGGGGATTAATGGGCACATTATTCTGACGTAGTTTTAGGACACACATACTATTATAAGGCTAAGGATGAGGAGCTAAGATTGATTTGATCTGATTTATTTACTCACATTGATTTTAATATAACTATTCCAGTGGACAAACTCCATAAACCATAGCTACCACATTATCTAATTAAATAAAACTATCTTGATTAAAATAAAAAATTCGTGCTCATAGTTTAACTAAGGTGATTGAATTCAATGATTAATGATAATTAATCACTTAACAGTTTTCGTACAGACACAGTTTTCTTTTTAAAAAAAGATAATTGTACTGAGAGGTAGACAGTATTTGGGTTTTGACACTGATGAATGATCCGTATTAATAAAAGTATAATGGTATATGTGTATATGTATATATTTGTATATAAAGAAAATGTTATAATGAGTGAAAGAATTAACGAAGTGAAGTGTTAAAATATAGTAATGTTAAGGAATGTAAAATTTGCGAGAAAAATACATTAGTGTGGGGGCATGGTACTACTCACCAGTTTGTGTGTGCTGGGATTTCGAATGTTCCTAATGACTGGAAGAATGCTGTCATTGTGCCTTTGTGCAAAGGTAAAGGCAGTATGAGTGAATGTAAGAATTACAGGACAATTAGTTTGTATAGTATTACAGGCAAAGTTTTGATTGAAAGGGTACGCGAAAAAAATGCTTACAAAATTTTGGGTGTGCAATGTTGTTTCATGCCAGGTAGATTTTGTTTGGAGCAGATATTTTCATCACGACAACTGATTGAGAAATTTATGGCAGTAAAGAAGAAAGTGAGTTGTGTATTTGTTGATTTGAAGAAAGCGTGAAATTGTGTTAATGAAAATATGTTATGGAATGTTTTGAGGGAGTATGGTGTGATTGAATGGTTAGTAAATGAAATTATAGCGGTGTATCATATAATAAAAGCGTGCGTTAGGGTGGATGGAGCTTTGAGCGAATGGTTTGAAATTTAACAGGGTTATATACGAGGTTGTGTTGTGTCTCCATGGTTGTTTAATGTATTCAAGTGTATGAGGGATGCTTGTGAGGACATGGCTGGTGCACAAATAGACAATGTGGATGTGGGAGTGATGCTGTATGCAGATGTTTCCATATTAATGGCTGAGAATGAAAGTGACTTGCAAAATGGATTAAATCGTTTGAATGTGGTGCCAGGCAGAATGGATCTTCGTACAAATGTCTACAAAATTAAGGTCATAGTTTTCGATAGTGATGGATCAGGAAATGATTGTCAGTTTAGTTTAGTGGACAATTGTTAAAACAATTGAGTGACTTTGTGTATCGGGGCAGAATTTTCTGTAAAAATGAAAGGAGGGATGGTGAACTCGACAGAGGGCTGAATGAATCTCGGAAAGTAGTTGGACGTTTGTAGACTGTTGCAAAGAATGTAGTAATATCGAGGGAGGCAAAAAAAGCGCTATATAAAAGTGTGCTGACGCGAACATTGTTTTATTGATATGAAGCTTGGGTTTGTCTGAAGAAACACAAGAGAAAGGTGAATGTTGTTTGAATGAAATATTTAAGAAATGGATGTAAAAAACTCGTATGGAAAGAGACAGTAATGAATGGGTTTTGAAGGAATGAGATTTGAAAGAAAATCCAATAGGTAGATGTGAAAAAAGCGTCTTAAGTTTGTTTGGGCATGTTGAGAGGATTTGGGTGTATCGAGTGACGAAGCAAATACATGAAGGTAGAGTTCATGTATCAAAAGGAAGGAGTAGGCCATGTAAGACGTGGCTAAATGTTGTAGACGAATATGTGAGAGAGAGAAACATTAGGAGTTTTAAGAATAAAAGAGCATGTATTACTCGGTGTATGTATGTTGTTGAAGCGAAGGGAGAATGCAAGGATAGGGAAGTGTGGAGAAAGTTAATAGGAATGGATTAAGTAGGAGATTTATTAAGCTTTATGCACAGTTTCTGGCATGTTCCGTGATAAGAGGTGTGACTATGTATTTATATATGTATGTATGTATGTATGTATGTATGTATGTATGTATGTATGTATGTATGTATGTATGTATGTATGTATGTATGTATGTATGTATGTATGTATGTATGTATGTATGTATGTATGTATGTATGTATGTATGTATGTATGTATGTATGTATGTATGTATGTATGTATGTATGTATGTATGTATGTATGTTATATGTTATATGTATGTATGTGTGTCTTTTGAGTCTAATTTAATAAAAGTCTGATGGTTTTTGTATGTATGTATATCTGTGCAAAAGAATTTTAGTACTTATCAATGGGCTGGAAATCTGAAAT
This sequence comes from Timema podura, assembly GCA_033556935.1. Lineage (NCBI taxonomy): Eukaryota > Metazoa > Arthropoda > Insecta > Phasmatodea > Timematidae > Timema > Timema podura. The sequence continues at coordinate 7,002,710 of JAVRXN010000011.1, forward strand.
TTGATGGAACTGTAGAAAAACTGGTTTGGACTTGCGAAAACCTTTCAAATCAAAAATCCTATAAAAACATGAAGCTACAAAAAATAAAAACAAATTTTAGGTAGGTAATCATTTTATTTCGTCTACATGTTTCTTACATTTCAAAAGAAAGATAATATTAGAACAGAAAGTCCAACCAAGGAGAAATTGCAGATTGTCAAATATACAGTGACGGTGCACTGCAAAAACTTTGTATCTCTTTTATATTTATGTAGAGACATTTAGTAATATCTCGTGAGATTTGTGAAAAGGAAAATATACATTGTTGTAGAAACACTCCCCCAAAGAACATAAATCAAATAAAATTCACCTGTACAGAAACATTGAGAAAAGAAGAACAGCTCTCTTCACCAAAGAACATAATAATAAATTTCAACTCTCAGAGAGCTCCATAAAAAATAATATATATAATTGCTTATAGGTAAGAGAAAATTGGTTTTATAAAAATATATTTCAAAAATAATATCTTTATTTTTAATTTACTACAACTTTACGATTTTAAACTATTTCCCGTCTGAAAGTGAGCAGAGACATGATCAAAATTGGAAATTTCTTATGTTGTAAAGTACCCTCATGTAGTTTTGATTGTAAAATGAGAGTTTAAATTTCACAAATAGTACCAACTCAACTATTTCTTCAGTGGTATGGTAGAACAAATAGAGAGATTATGGAAATTATTTGTATATTTATCAAACAAACCTACGATATTAGGTTAAAAATATATAAATTTTCTTGCATTGTTGTTTTTATCCTCTCATTTTAAAAGTTAGGGGTTCAGAATGTCACCAAAAATAGTAGTTTCCAATGAAACCTTTATTTTCCCAGTGATGTTTCAGCTTTTCGTTTTTTGCTTACATCACCATGGAAACCCTAATTTGTGCATGTAATGTAAGCTCATTTGTCATGAATTTTTTTTTTTTTGTAAAATCAATGTCTCACTTGATTTTGTTAGAAGATGCCACAAAAATTAGAAAAAAATAGGATTACAATTTTTTTAACATTATAATATCCTGAAAACCAAGATGGCCGCTGCAATACAAAACGCCTAAAATCTTACAGTTTGATGTATTTTAGTATGGTTTTAATATTAGGTTAGTGCTACAATTGTTAATTTTTGGTGTGTATGTGTATGTATACTGACATGTTCTTTTAATTTATTTGCGGGAAAAGACGCACCGAACAGCAACAAAAATTCTCTGATACCTCAAATGATATGAAACAAAATTGCAGAGTCTTCATCAAGAAAGAAAACAAAATATGTGGATTTTGAATTATTTTTTTTCAAGTATATAATAATAGAACAGATTACACAAGCTATGTGGCTCAGCCATCTTTGGCCTCCGTGGACAAAATAATTGCAATAACTGATGTTTGATGTATATAAAGAGTAAGAGAATTATCGGCATTAAAGAATCGCATCGTCTGACGATGAACTGCTACAGAATGGTGTTTATTATATATTTCACAAAAATTCTCTTTCACACAAATTTTCTTTCACAAAAACTCTTTTTAAAATTAATTCAATTTCTCTCTCTCTCTCTCTCTCTCTCTCTCTCTCTCTCTCTCTCTCCAGACACACACACACACACACACATTTTCACATCTCCTCAATCCCTGACTTTGTTTTTATCTGTATATCTCATATATAATTTGATAAGTCCATTTCCGGTAATATAAATTACGAGGAAATGACTGAACAGATTTTGACAAACGACCTCTCATTTTAAAGGTTTGTAGTCCGGGATGTCGGGAAAAAATTTGTAATTCCCAATGAAACTCCAATTTTCTCAGCTAATTTTCAGCTTTAAGTGATTTGCTTACACGACCATGGAAATCATGATTGGTGTATGTATAGTTGTGGATCAATAAATAAAGTATTTATCTTTGGCTATAAATAATAAAAGATCAATTCGTACTTGAGTTGTTGGTGCAACGAATATATAGAGATCTGGTAGAGGGGTCATCTTAAAATTATCGTCGTGGCGTGAACGGGGAAATATACGTTTTGATTCAAACTAAACAGCAAAAGATATATATTTATGTAAGGTTTATAGTCTTTTAAGAGTAAAATTTTAGCTAGACAGTCGAGTGAGAACTTATTAGATATAACTTTTCTCAATAATTGCCTAGAATATATTTTAGTACAATAAACTGCAGCCATCTCCGCAAAGACACACTTGTCATATTTAATTTCAAATAATTCTTTGAGGTACCTAATGAAAACCGATACATAGTTTTAACCTAATCGTTAAAATGTTTTCTGCTCTAGTTCTAGTAACATACAGATTGATAGAAAAATGGCATTGAAAAACATTTTTTCGGATTCATATGATACGTCGACATCGAGCAACATCTCAAATTAAAATTTTATAAAGATGATAGTACATAATCTCTCCAAGGGGTCACGAGGATGTAAAAACAATTTCATTTAGAACAAAATTCAAAAGTTCAGTTAAAAAAACTAATTTATAAATAATTAGTTCTAGATCTCTAGCTAAGAATAAAACTTATTTCCATTTACGTATAAAAAATATATTTGTAAAAAAACTTTGGGTAATTATTATTGATTTATGGGATGTGTACATTATTTGAAGAATTTTCTTGTGGAATTAAAGCCTGGCCACGTAAGCATGTGGTCTACCAGCCTGATCAGTTGATGACAAATAAGATGGAAGGAAGAAAGGTATGATATGGAAGAAAGAGACCGTTGTTCTTCTTGTCCCACAAAACCCTAGGTCAGTGCCATACTAATCCTCCGTGCGTTGACTAGTACTGTATAAACAACCATCACTGCTGCTCTTAGCAACACCTATAGCAACCACGAGAACCTATAGCAGGATATAGTCTTCAAAGACATTAGTTAATGATTTGGATAATTACAAGTATTAGAACATTTCCACAACAAATAGCTATTATTTATTTTCAACAAAACAAATAATAAAAGTTTTTGTTTGGATTTTATTCAAGATAATCGATTTAATTTAATATTTTGTAGAGTTATATTTATTATTTTAAAATATAGATAAAAAAGTACTAACTCATGAAGGCTCTTTGTACGTAATTTAGTGGTTATATACTTCAGTGGCATTGCAAAACCTTTTAAGGGGTACTATTGCCCCCAAAGTCTTAGTGAAGCCCCAAAAAGTTTATATTGGGTGTATACGACTAGCTTTAGAGAATGAAAAACTTTAGTATCGGCTTTGTAGAAACTCCTAGTTTATTTGATTTTTCAATCTTCTTCTAGTCAATCGGATGACCTTGAACAACAAAGGATATCCCTTGTTTCTGATGATGCATTGATAAAACAGTTGAATAAAAGTAGTTTGTCATATTATATTCTGAAAATACAAGATTCCATTTATAGCCATCTTTAATACGACCTTTTAGAAAATACAAAAACATTTTAATAAATTATTGAATTGATTTTACAAGCATTGATAATATTTATCAGAAGTAAGAATTAATAGCCAGAGCTATTATTTATGCTTATAGTGGGAATTACTCCATCTAGATATCATATTCTAAAAATTGAAAAATGACACCTGGACATGGGTTCGATTCCCGTGTCCAGGTGTCATTTTTCAATTTTCAGAATTTATCAGAAGTGACAGCTGAAGATCCCACTTCATGACCTATTAATCAATTAACGCAACATTAATATCGTTTGTAACTGCCAGATTCAGTTTTCTACCAGAATACTACAATATAATTTAGTACTAATGTGTGTTTGTGACACTAATAATAAAAAATATGTTTGTGGGAAAAGTAACAAGCTGAATCAACAAGATGAATCAGAAAATATCTTTGGAAAGCCTTGAGATAGGGGTCTGTAGGAGAGTAGCGAGGATAAAGTGAACATATCTGGTGACTGGTGAAGAAGTTCTAAGAAGAGCCATTGAAAGAGGAACAGTTTTTCAGGTCATTCTACAAATAAATGCCAAATGAATGGGTCACACTATGTGAAGAAATGGCTCATTGAGTGATGACATAGAAGCCAGAGTAGGAGTAGAGAACTAATAGATGACCTCAAGGAAAGAAGAGAAGTCTTAGAACCTTAAAAACGAATCTGCTGATAGGTCATGTAGGAGGGCTCAGTTTAGATAAGGTTCCAGGCCTGACTAAAGGTACAAATTAAAATAATAATAATAATAATAATAGTAATAATAATATAATGTTACGTACTGAAGATCCCAAAAGCTCTCAACTAACGACGAGACGTACTATAGTCATAATTTCAGTACAAGTTGTTATACTGTATTAATCACTAAGCAAGTTTCTTAGTGTAAAGTACGTCCGGAGTCTGCCATTTCCAGGGCATTCTCTCACCCTTGACCAGGTAACAGGTGCGACCGCTCGAATGTTCATTTTGTTGTTGACCGGGGTCACTATGGTCAATTGACCGCCTGCAGTCAACATCTGCTTACAGGGAAAACACACCTTTACAGACCTCCTGGCAGCTTGACCATGCATCGGCTGACAAATTACAGCTAATAACACCGCGTGTTGTTATTAATGATGGTAACAGTTTGGTGGTTCTACTGTATCTGTCTCTCAATTAAAACTTACGTCAGTCCAACATAAAATGTGTAGGAGTCATAAACAATGTGGCTTTTAATTTTCTTTCCAAATGAATGCCAGAATATTTCCTTAAACATTTAAATCAATAATAGCCGGCTAGCATCTTGATACTAAAATAGGCTGATTTTTTTTTCTTTACTTACTGGTAGTTATCTAACTATTTTTATTGGTAAGTCAATAAGTCTAGTATAAATATGCAGATTCTTTGGTTCTTGTCTTATTACCTGTGCAAGCTATTTGAATATTCGCACTAATAGTATGGAGATTAGAATGGTTAAAATAAGAGGAGATAATGTATACACATTTTCGTGGAGAAAGAGTGGGAAATGGTTTGAAAACACAGAAGTACAGTCACAATCATTTAGTGTAAATAAGCCTGAATACACCCAACCGGGACTTAAAGCCCGGTCTAATGAGCCTGGCTAATTTTGCCCACCGATAAAGGTATGGATGCTAAAGTCGATAGCTGTCAGTTTCTTTAAAGATCTCTGTGAGTTTTCATTAAGGCCCCAAGAAGGTACAACTTTCGTCAATGACCCCGGTAAGACTGTTACCCACCCCATTATAGTGGAACCAAGTATGTGAGAGTTTTTTCTAACAGAAAGGGAAAAAAACAGTTCTCGTTGTACTAAACTGTCCGTTTAGTTCTTTATTATAATTATTATTAAAAACTCTGTTAATGTTTCAACATTTTCAACAAAATCTAAATAACTATCCAACATTATCATAGCACGTAGGAACAATAATTATTTGAAGAGTATTTTAATTAATATTGTAAAAAGGTAGGAAAACTATACAAACATCCGATTGGAGAAAATATGTTTCAAACATTCCAAATTACCTGACCCAAGCAAGTGCCAGACAAAACATGCCTATTAATATCCGTATCATTTTGTTTCTTTACCGACAGATATAATTTAATTAAAGATAACTATAGAGCCAATAAAATATTCTAGCTAGAGGCCAACTACAAAATTTACTAGCTCCAATATAATTTCCATTATTTAGGTTCTTGTTCAAAATTTCACATAGTTACACAAATTAATCTAGAACCATTTTGGCATCCACCAATAAATACAACTATGGAACCATTAACAACCAACAAATCAGCTCTATTAAACAAAATATGTATTTTTAATCTCACACTAAATTTACTTACACCATCAATAATTATAGTGAAATATTTTGTGTAGCATTTATTAGTAAAAAGGAATCCAAGTGTGTGTTAAATTGTGCGCTGTTAGTGCAATGGTCATCTGCGCATACAAACATATCAAGATGTGGTATTATATAATTACATCTTTGAAGTTATGAAGATTTTAGTAATTACCGTATTCTAAAACTTTAATTCACTCAAAACAAAACTTTACAAAATTGCAAAAATTCAAACTGAAAACATATAATTTGCAGTCTGAATTTTTTTTTACATAATATCCCTTATTTATAAGCGTGTGAATATATTTTTATATTACAGATAAGGTAGGCTATTGAGGTGTTCATGTGACCAGTAAATTTGAGTTTGTCTTTGCTTTTGAACACAATATTATGTACAGTACGTACGTCATTGGAAAAGAATAAACCCCGTTCTCTTCTCTAAAACATTTCGAGGAGTGGTCATTTCCCAGAATATCTGTTTGTTCTAAGTTCACATGAAGCACAATGGTAGACAGGGGTGGTTCTTCTTTAAATAAAAAAAACTTGCATTCAACCAAATTCGTGTTTTTTTTTTTTTGTTTTTTTTTGTTCGTCCCCTGCAGAAGATGTTTCCTTGTTAGCCGAGTAAGCTGCTAGCAAGCATGCATCAAGGTGTGGCCCAGGCATTATATTGTAAACACTGACCAAGTGGTGTTACAGGTATGAAGTGTTTGGATGAACATTGGCGGCTGCCACAAAGGGATTAGAGCTAGCAAAAAGAGCCCTCAATACAAGAGCTACAGTGGAAAAATGCTCCAAGAAATTTAAATCATTTGGGAATAAAATTTATTAAAAAAGAATCGTTTCGTTTCCTTGTAGTGATTACAAAACGAAAGACATCCAAAGTATAATTTTGGCTTGAAAAATATTTAGAGAATAAAAATATTTAATTTGGTGGCCAACGTTGATAGCATTTTACTATTAGTATTATTATATCCGTTTGATATTATCTTTAGTCACAGCAGCGGATCACATAATTTTACGTAATGTACAACAATAACTTTAGTAATTTTTATGAATGTCTACATTAGTGATATTAGGGTAAAGTGCTCACCTCAGTACCCAATGTTGGGGGGTTCAAACCCAGTCAGGGTCAACGGATTTTTCTTGAGCGATAAAGATATGTGGCACAACTTCCTTTGGATGGTACGTAAAGGCATTGGTCCAATGTCATTTTTGGCGTGTAGAAGAACCTTGGAAGGTATGTGAAAATACCTTTCCTGGCAAAATTTATGGGCCCTTTCACTCTCGCTCCTAGAAACTCTTGTTTGTGCTGATACAATTAGTCGGTTCATAAAGTGCACGTTAAATATCTCATGTGACAAAATTTTAAATGTACAAATTACCTATCAGAATCCTTATTTACGGTTCGTATATTAAAATCTTATCATAATCCACATGATTTATGTAATTTCCAATTCTGATGGCCAGCCAATTACTAGATAAATTACAAAGAGCCAACATTTATACAATCATTGCCCGAAGTAGTTCATAAATGATAACATTCTCGTCCTAGCCCAGCAATGTGTAGTGAAATTTAAGTTAAATATTGATGTTTTAAAACTAAACGGTAGTTATTCAAGATATAAACAACAAAATCAAGATAGAAATGAAAACAAAAAAAGTGTTTCGTAATTTCAATGAATCTACACTTGGAACCCTTTTTGCGTAAATATGTTCGTAGCCCACATCCAAATTGTAAGAGACATTTCAACTTGAAAAAGAGTTAAAAGGTGCAGTTTAGGGTAGGTAAGTACAAGGTGACTGATCGCTGCTGGACCACAAAGAAACTAATGAGGAACAAAGTGCGCAGGCGCATAGAAGAGTTGTCTGACCCCTCCATTCTTCTGTGGACCACTCATGCCACAAGGGGACGAGCTGTTTGTTGAAAAGCCCTAACAAGTGGGCAGTCGACAGGCGGAGTATAAAAACTATCGTGTTCTTTTATCCTCGAGAATATAAGTACAATGGGGGATGTGGGCACGTGGGGGTGAAAAGAGGGATTATTGGTGTTTCTTCTTTGGTGGACCCTAGAGGGAGGATGACCTCACACATGGTACATGTTTATATTATGATATTAAGTTAGCAGATGCCAACAGAAGACAAGTTTGCTACCCTTTAAAGTGCCAGAACTGACTATCAGGAACCTAAACAGAAGAGGAAGATCTGACAGATAATATAAGGATGATCTAGGAGTACGAAGAAGAGAAAGATGGATATAAAAGGGCCTATCAACTTAGACATTAAAAATTCACCTTTCAGTGCAGCATATTGGGATAGAATCTCATCAGAGCTTAGTCACGTACTAGAATAGTGGTATTCATCCGCGGTACACAAACACATCTTAGGGGATACATACAGGTGGGGCGGAAATAATTAGAAGATCTCTGCTGAGGAAAGTGACGGACAACGTGCTGAGGATTTTCTGAATTCCGGTGGAGATCACCTGAGTGATATCATTTACAAAATTTAAAAAGTATTTGATTTAGTTCGCTTTTATATAGACAGTGAATATTTATTTTTCAATTAAAGTGTTAATTATTATTATTATTAGCACCTCGTCTTACTACCCGTTCGGATTATACGCACTTACGCTAATGTGCAATGGTAGGGTGATTGTGAGATGAAATGGAAGACCTACAGTTTAACGTGGAATCCGAACATCGGTGGAGGCTTGCATTCCTCATATTCACAAGTGTTAATTTTCAAGCTACTAATCATCTGTGCAGTTTGAAAAAAAAATATAAATATTATTTTCTCAATGCTTCTTTAACACACCCGCCTCGGTGGCGTAGTTGGCTAACGCGCCAGTCGTGTTGAGCTCTACCGCCGAGGACGGGGAGATCGAGGTTCGAATCTCGGTCGGGTGAACTGGGGGTGGTTTTTCCTAAATGGTTTTCCACTCTCCTTCCACGCAAATGCGGGTTCACTTCCTCTAAATTCAACCTTCCCAATTCCTAATCCATTAACGTAATTAGTACTTAGGCGTATAACCCGAACGGGTAGTAAGATGCGGTGCTAAATATTAATATTTTTATTATTTTAACACTGTATATTATTTCATTTATACTCTTTGGATTCTACATCAATATAGGCCTATAATTTCACATATCTTACCAGTTTTAAGTAAATGTCTCCATTTTTAGATAAATGAGCGAGAAAGTGTATTCGGTAGAACGTGCAATTAATTTTTTTATCTAATGGTTGGTTGTCAATGCTTATAATAGAAATAATTAATAATTCCTACAATCGTAGAAATATTTGTTGGAATTTGGTAGATAGCAACGTCATTTTAAAATTAATAAGCTATTTACAGTTTCTTAACTTATTCTTTCAAAATTGTGTCGATCTTTGCCATACATTTCTAACACTGATATATTTACTACAGCTATGACTATGTTTACCTGAGTGGGGACGATAAACCAATTATCTACCTGTGGTATTAGGTGAGTGACTAGCAATCCTGACTGACTCAGAAGGCTGGGGCTTGAGCCCAATCTGCTGCACTGGGGATGGTCATTTCACGATAAGTTCCTACACACATTATCCGTGTGAATTACTGTGCTTTAAGCAGTTTGAGAGAACTATCAACAGAAACAGGGCTACCAGCTTTCTCAAAATAAAATAAGGAGCACATTCAATTATGGTAATAACTGGCGTTTGCCCCTGGATTATTTCAAACAATAGATGCATCCAGAAGCTATTTGGAGGTGTTTTAATTTAAATTGAGGGGAGGTTAGAAAGAAACAGCTATAACATTTTATAGATTAAGCTTATTTACTGTGCATTATTTCACAAAACATTCTGGTTTGTTTGTGTAATTACACTAACAAGGTAGGCAATATAAAGTAAAAGTTTATACAAAATGTAGCCACAGGACTAACACACCAACTTCTTTGTCAGCCCCGCCACAACGCAAGCAGTCTGCTATGTTCTGAATAATACTTGTGGCACATGATAAAATTGTATAATATAATAATAATAATAATAATAATAATAATAATAATAATAATAATAATAATAATAATAATAATAATAATAATAATAATAATAATAATAATAATAATAATAATAATAATAATAATATGCATATCTGGGCTATTAAACTCAAAGCCCAGTAGTGAAAAGATTATCCAGTACTAATGTACTATTGCTCAGGGGACAACCGAATGTACTAATAGAACATCCTTTCCGTGGAGGCTCTTTCCATGTCCTGATGAGATGAGGTGATGGTGATAAAGAGTATAAGGGTGTGGAACTCTTAGATCTAACGTTTTTCTAATTAACAAAAACCTTGAGATCGTGATTCCCTGATTTGGGAAAAATATCCAAAGGTACCAGCTGGGAATCGAACCTGGGACCCTCAGGGTCATAGCCATGCATTAACCACTACACCAAGAGGCTGGTTATAATAAATGGTTAAATGACCTTTTATCTTGATACCAAAGCACGTATGACTTGATGCTCTATAAATAATGTCAATTTTGTTTAATGTAATTATAATGTTAATCTAGCACTTGTTAAATGAGTTCTTTGTGCTCGTTCGTCTCAATATTCGTCATAGATAGTATAGTACCTTAAACTCTTCCCCAGAATTGCCAACTGAACAATTCACACCCTAAATACAGAGCTCTGTCTGTGATGGGAGGTCAGGGATGAGAGGGTTTTTCCTGCAGTTCACTCAGTGGTGATATTCACTAACCATGTGTCTGACATTTAGACCACGTGACCATGGTAGTGGGTCATAATAGATATCAATTGGTATGGGTTTCAAGTCCTACTTTCCTGTGGACATTCACACATACGCACGCGTGCTGTCAGACTCATGATGGGCTTGGCCTGACGCAGACAGTCTGAGAAATGCGGCCAGCCAGGTCAGTTACCAACTACAATGGCTTGGCTTGAAAAAAGGTTATTTTTTCTAATAATGAACCAGGAAGTGCTTTTTTAACTACACCCTTCCATTCTCACTACTAAACTGTAGACTAAAATATCAATACATGTCTCTTCACTACTTAACGAAAACATTGATACAATACTTTCCATACTCGCATTACACGCGTGAATAATGTAATAAAAAAATTGATACAATACTCTCTTTACTCGCATTACACGCGTAAATAACGTAATGAAAACGTTGATACAATGTCTACATACTCGCATTACACGTGCAAATAATGTAATGAAAAGGTTGATACAATACTCTCTTTACTCGCATTACACGCGTTAATAATGTAATAAAAACGTTGATACAATACTCTACTATTCATATTACACGCGTAAATAATGTAATGAAAACGTTGATACAATACTCTACATACTCGCATTACACGCGTAAATAATGTAATGAAAACGTTGATACAATACTCTCTTTACTCGCATTACACGCGTAAATAATGTAATGAAAACGTTGATAAAATACTACACATACTCGCATTACACGCGTAAACAAAAAGGTTGATACAATACTCTACATACTCGCATTACACGCGTAAATAACGTAATGAAAGGTTGATAAATACTTTCCATACTCGCATTACACATGTGAATAATGTAATGAAAATTGATACAATACTCTCTTTACTCGCATTACATGCGTAAGTAAGTAATGAAAAGTTGATACAATACTCTACATACTCGCATTACACGCGTTAATAATGTAATGAAAAGTTGATACAATACTCTCTTACTCGCATTACACGCGTTAATAATGTAATGAAAACGTTGATACAATACTCATACATATTATATTACACGCGTAAATAATGAAATGAAAACGTTGATACAATACTCTACATTCTGCATTACACGCGTAAATAATTACTGAAAACGTTGATACAATACTCTCTTTACTCGCATTACACGCGTAAATAATGTAATGAAAACGTTGATACAATACTCTACATACTCGCATTACACGCGTAAATAATGTAATGAAAAGGTTGATACAATATCTACATACTCACATTACACGCGTAAATAACGTAATGAAAAGTTGATACAATACTCTACATACTCGCATTACACGCGTAAATAACGTAACGAAAACGTTGATACAATACTCTCTTTACTCGCATTACACGCGTAAATAACGTAATGAAAAGGTTGATACAATACTCTACATGCTCGCATTACACGCGTAAATAACGTAATGAAAAGGTTGATATAATACTCTCCATTCTCGCATTACACGCGTGAATAACGTAATGAAAAGGTTGATATAATACTCTTCATACTCCGCATTAAGACCGTAAATAACGTAACGAATAACGTTGATTACAATACTCTACATTTACTCGCATTACACGCGTAAATAACGTAATGAAAACGTTGATACAATAATCTACAAATTTGCATTACACGCGTAAATAATGTAATGAAAAAGTTGATACAATACTCTACCTACTCGCATTACAGGCGTAAATAATGTAATGAAAAGGTTGATACAATACTCTACATATTTGCATTACACGCGTAAATAACGTAACGAAAACGTTGATACAATACTCTACATACTTGCATTACACGCGTAAATAACGTAACGAAAACGTTGATACAATACTCTACATACTCACATTACACGCGTAAATAATGTAATGAAAACGTTGATACAATACTCTACATACTCGCATTACACGCGTAAATAATGTAACGAAAAGGTTTAAACAATACTCTACATACTCACATTACACGCTTAAATAACGTAATGAAAAGGTTGATACAATACTCTATATATTCGCATTACACGCGTAAATAACGTAATGAAAAGGTTGATATAATACTTTCCATACTCGCATTACACGCGTGAATAACGTAATGAAAAGGTTGATACATTACTCTACATACTCGCATTACACGCGTAAATAACGTAACCAAAACGTTGATACAATACTCTACATACTCACATTACACGCGTAAATAAAGTAATGAAAACGTTGATACAATACTCTACATACTCGCACTACACGCGTAAATAACGTAACGAAAACGTTGATACAATACTCTACATACTCGCATTACACGCGTAAATAACGTAATGAAGACGTTGATACAATACTCTACATATTTGCATTACACGCGTAAATAATGTAATGAAAAGGTTGATACAATACTCTACATACTCACATTACACGCGCATATAGCCTAATGAAAAGTTTGATACAATACTCTACATATTCGCATTATACGCGTAAATAACGTAACGAAAACGTTAATACACTACTCTACATACTCATACATATGTTTTATAGAACATAACAAAACACGAAGTCTATCGAAAACCTGGCGCGCGTGAAGAGCTCGTAACTAAACACATCAAATTGTGAAATGTATTGGTGTTAAAAGAATGAGCCCTATATCAAAATAAAATTAAGTTTATGATGGCTATTTCATACACTTATACTACCCATCTATCTCAATTAGGAAATAAATTGTACGGCGCACCGCACAGACTTTCTCCTTCTATAAACTCGTAAAATTTCTTAACGGAAAAATGTACATTGTATCATCACCACTCCACATAAGAACACGCATAAAATAATATACAATGATATAGAATCAATGAGAAAAGAGGCGCATCTTTGTTCACCTAAGAACATTTCAAACAGTTTAATGTCTTCCACAAGGGTCAACACTTCATATTAAAATTTCGATTTCTGGTTAAAATTTTAACATTTTATAAGGTGTTGCAGATCTTCAAGTCATCGCATTGATATTTAATTATTCATTTATACATTTTGACCAATAAAAAATGTAAATATTGACTATTGAGTCTAAAATAGAGATAGATCATTGCTGTGCAAACATTTCTCCTAAGAGATTTAAGGAAAAATAACATACTTTTTTTAGATACTTATATTTAATTACTCTATGGCATTGGAGAATTATTGCGTTAAGACTTAAGTAGTATATGTTTACAACTAAAGTTCACAAAATTGTATTAATATATTTGCAAATATCTCAGAAACTGTTGCTTTTATAAAAATATATGTCAAATAAATTTTTTTATTTCTAATAGTCCTACAACTTTTCAATGATAAGTTGTTTAGTTTCTTAAATAGTTGTGGAGATACGGAAATTAACGCTTCTGTAAAGTACCCTAAAAATCAATTTCATAGGAAAATGAAAATAGCCAGTTTATTTCTAATCTTAATCAACGCTTGAATACGAATTTTAATCAAAATCGTTTGAGCAGATTTTGAGAAAACCAAATTTTTCTCTTTTCGCCCTTCAGTAAACTACCCTTAATTTTAAGTTTTTATAGACACACAGACAGACGGCATTGCAAATACTATTTTTTAGGGTTCGGGGGGGATCATGAGACGTCGACATCCATCAACATTTCAGGTTAGTTATTTTTACGGTCGCAAGACTTAAACTTTAATGTCCAAAAAGTTAAAAGTGTATATATATAATTGCGTATAGATTGAAAATTATTGATTTTATAAAATATGTTTCGAATAAAATATTTGTATTTTAAATATATATACATATTTGTAATGCTAAGTAATTTCATATCTCAAATAGTTTCGGAGCTATTATAAAAAATGTTAATTTACGCATCAGATCGGAGCCCTTAAAGCCATTTGCCGAAATATTGAGGGTAGCCATTTTGTTTGGAATATTTATTAAAGTTTATAAATGAAATTTAATCAAAATGTTTAGAGCCGATTTTGAGAAAATCGATTTTTTCTCGTTTTGCCCTTCAGTAAACTACCCTTAATTTTAAGTTTCAATAGACACACAGACAGACGGCATTGCAAAGACTATTTTTAGGGTTCGGGGGGTCATGAGACGTCGAAATCCATCAACATTTCAGGTTAGTTTTTTTTACGATCGCAATACTTAAGCTTTAATGTCCAAAAAGTTAAAAAAAAAAATATATATATATAATTGCGTATAGATTGAAAATTATTGATTTTACAAAAATATGTTTCGAATAAAATATTTGTATTATAAATATATATACATATTGGTAATGCTAAGTAATTTCATATCTCAAATAGTTTCGGAGCTATTATAAAAAATGTTAATTTACGCATCAGACCGGAGCCCTTAAAGCCATTTTGCCGAAATATTGAGAGTAGCCATTTTATTTGGAATATTTATTAATGTTTATAAATGAAATTTAATCAAAATCGTTAGAACCGGTTTTGAGAAAATCGACTTTTTCTCTTTTTTCCCTTCAGTAAACTACCCTTAATTTTAGGGGTAGATATCCAATTCCAAAAATCCCTCGAGGCAACCCTATGAAAACCCTAGATATCAAGTTTAAGCTCAATCGGTAAAATAGTTTAGGCTCTAGTTGGAGGTACAAACAGACAGACAGACAGACAGACAAACAGACAGACGGAAATTCAAAAACCACTTTTTCGGATTCAGGGAGTCATGAAACGTCAAGATTCATCAAAATCTCGAGTTCGATTTTTTTGACGATCACCATACTTTCTCTACCTGTAAGATAGAGAGAAAGTAAAAACACAGAGTGAAAATATGTCTGCACTAAAAAAAAACTCATTATAATTCTTTCATTAGAAAACTTTTTTTTTCAAAGCAAGCCAATTGGAATGTGGGAGTTTTAATAATATCCTCATGTCTTTTAAGGTTTTCATAACAAATTCTGAAAAATCTACTGTGATTGTCCAAGTAGTTTATGAGAAACCGTGAGTTATGTTTTGGGATTATCGCGTATTTGATCGCAGTAAACATGATGCCGCTTGGATTCACCCTGCAAGAACTTATGAAGTCATCATGAGTCGCGCCACCAGTACTGGCGCACATAGACTATAGTAACTCTATCAGTCATCAGCGAAAATTGATACTTCAATAGTAGAGTAAGTCGTTGCGGCGTGTTTCGTGAGCAATGAATTGAAAAAATCAACAAGCATTTATACTTTAAATTAGCCAGGCTTAAAAGTACCTAAATTTAAGGCGAAAATTCAAGCAAACTATTGGTAGCTCTTCTACTTGGAGGTATTGTTGCAATTAACAACAATTGGGAATTTTTTGAATTTTTAATTTTTACATTTTGTGGGAAATTCTTGATTGTATTGATAAGGGATTGGTTCTCAAATTTTTTTGTTGATTTAAAATAATATTATCGTGAAAAGTTGCATTGTAAATATGGAGGTTTTCGGCAATATTCATTTTCAGGCCTTTGGTTGAGGGGTGAAGAAGTTCCATGCATTTGTTGATGGGTGCTGGTTGATGACCTGAAGATTTTAAGTGTTCGGTGAATTTAGATTTGGTTATATTGTATTTGAAGTTACTTAAGTGCTCGGCATAACGTTTAGAAAGTGCCCTTCCTATTTTCAAAGTATGCAACATTACGTTCACAAGTTAGTTTGTAAATCCCACTTTGGTTGTATTTGTTTTGGGTATTAAGATTAGAGTTGTTTAAATGTTTTTTTGATTGTGTTTTTGGTTCCAAATGCTATTTTGATTTTTTTAAATTTTAGTGATTTTATTGGTTTCATTGCCTGTGTAGTTAAATTTTATCAATTCAGGTTGATTAAGGTTGTTTGAAATATTTATGAGGTTAGATGTTTTGTCCATTCGGGATTTTTGTTTATGAAGGATTTTCATATTATAGAGTGTAAACATCCATTAGTAGTGGTGATTTGTTTGATGATGTTGAGTTTTTTTTTTTTTGTAATTCTTTTTGGAGAGAGGAATATGGAGTAGTCTATAAATTAGGCTATTGAATGTTGCCATTGTGCATCAATTACCTAGATCTAAACATTTCTAAGAACAAAAATAATTAATTTTAATACAAAATGTATAGAAAACCATCCCATACGGACGCCATCATACCCAAGGAATCCAAACATCCCACAACTCATAAAATTGCAACATCCTATAACTAAATAAATCATCTCGCATGCTATTTATTTATTCTTTATTTCTGTCTTGATTTAATTGACTAAAATAAGTTATACATATCAATTTAAGTAAATGTTACCCGCCTCGATGGCGTAGTTGGCTAACGCGCTAGTCGTGTTGAGCTCAACCGCCGAGGACGGGTAGATCGAGGTTCGAATCTCGGTCGGGTGAACTGGGGGTGGTTTTTCCTAAATGGTTTTCCACTCTCCCTCCACGCAAATGCGGGTTCACTTCCTCTAAATTCAACCATCCCGATTCCTAATCCATTTGTGTAATTAGTACTTAAGCGTATAACCCGAACGGGTAGTAAGACGCGGTGCTAAATAAATAAAATAAAAGTAAATGTTACATTTAAGTGCGTTCCTCATATTATTAATTTCACATAATGCTCCCTACTACAATTATAATGAATATTACTAAAACTTATATAGCTTATTGAAAACCTATTATTAAACATTTTCTTCGTATCTATAAAACACATTTCGAGAAAGTTAGTGAAATTGTATCCTACCTTTTTATTTAGCACCGCGTCTTACTACCCATACGGGCTATATGCTTATGTGCTAACTATGCTAATAGGTATAGGAATGAGGGAAATTGGATTTATAGGAAGTGTAACCATATTTGCATGGAAAGAGAATGGCTACCAATCTAGGGAAAAAAAAGTACATAATACCTGGACCGAGCCACTATCTCCTACAGTAGCCCCATGGCTTCTTTGGTGCTGACTGACAGTTCACAGCTGACTTCTGACAGTCAACATTTAGGTATATACCTAAATTTTGACTGTCAGAAGTGACAGCTGCTAAATACATGTTTTTTTCAGATCATATGGTTCGGCGTAGGGATACATAATTTGGTCTGGTAGCTTTTCAAAGCCATCGTCTGTCAGCTGTGAGCTGTCAGTCAACACCAAAGAAGCCATGAGGCTACTTTAGTCATTGGCAGCCAAGTCTATTTCAAGAGTAGTGCCTCATACTATTGGACCACCGTTGCAGGTTTATTTTACTGTTCATAGAAGCTATAATTTGTGTTTTTAAATATGTTTTACTAGTTATCCTGTAGATAGATGTAGTTGTTTTAAATTATATAGTGACTCTTTTTACTTCTAAGCACAGATAATAGGTAACGTAACTAATAATAAAACAGATAAATGGAACTAGCATTTTTTTTACTAATTTACACAATAAAGAACTAGAGATCTATGAGTCAGGCTAGAGAGTAAGCCAATGGCCGAAAATAAATTTTCAAAACAATTGTTTTAATGCAATTAAATATGAGGTATATTGTTAAATAATATTTAATCATGAGCTATCTTAGTAAATACCTATCATATATCCTAGCTAGTTTATGTAATATGTGCTAAAAATGGATCATATTATTTGCTCCATTCTTAAACATTCTTATTGAATTGCCCCTTTAGTCTCTTAACCCGGTACAATGGCTAAAGACTAGGGCAGGGATGGAAAATCTATGGCATGAGTGTCACTGGGTGACTCCCCAACACTGTTTGGGTGGCACACCGACATAAAATAAATTAAAATTGAATTAAACTTTTCATACCGTCATAAAATTCAGTGAAGTCTATAAAACTTGGACAGCTATGTAATTGAGCGTGATGTCACAGTAAGCTTTGTAAAGTGTTTGGTTAGAAATGGTCTCGACTCGTGCTTTAGTAAAGCTTGTGCGGCTTTGTAGACAACAAGCTATGAACCGAATATAAATGTATTGGCTAGTAAAATACAACATGACAGTTTCAACCTAATGTGGAAAATATTATGTATGCATCTGATTTCAATATTATATATAGAGATATATATAGAATTACATAATTTGTTTATAAATATATACATATATAAATAAATCTATTATCTTTCTTTTTGACTGAAGTTGTAACTTCCAATGTTTTTACTTTAGGTAAGTTATTAAAGTTTATATGTTATAAGACACTCACTTTGAAACGTTAATAAATTGCCCTTCGTTACAATGTAGGCATTATTAAAATATTTGTTCGTGGTTTCAAACCCATCTAGGGTCGATGGATTTTTCTCGAACGATAAAAATCCATTGCACAATCTCCTACCGAAGGGAAGAATTATTATTAGCACCGAGTCTTACTACCCGTTCGGGTTATACGCACTTACGCTAATGTGTAATGGTAGGGTGATTGTGAGATGAAATTGAGGACCTACAGTTTAACGTGGGATCCGAACCACGGTGGAGGCCTGGCACTCCACACATTCACAAGCTGTGATTAATACACGTCTTTTCAGAGGTTAAGGAAGGGTTTGGTAATCAGATAAATCTGTGCCGGAACCGAAGATTGAACCCCGGACCCCCAGCAGAAAAGTGTGACACCTTACCCCTAGACCACCAGGTCACCCAGAGGAAGTAATGACGTCAGTCAGTCCCATGTCACTTGTGGCATGTAAAAGAACCCTGGAAGATATGTGAAAATAACTTTCCCGGCAAAATTGTTGGGCCCTTTCGCTCTCACTCATAGAAATCCTCGTGTGCTGATATAATCAGTCGGTTCAGAAAGTGCGCGTTAAATGCCTCATATAAATAGATATAGCTAAAATAGTTTCTCCGTCCCTGGAATAGGGAGTAGTCTTCTAGCTGGGGCTTATCTCTGTAATTT
The DNA here is from genome assembly GCA_033556935.1 of Timema podura. NCBI lineage: Eukaryota > Metazoa > Arthropoda > Insecta > Phasmatodea > Timematidae > Timema > Timema podura. The sequence continues at coordinate 7,022,043 of JAVRXN010000011.1, forward strand.
TATCGTCCCTATAGGCGAGCTCTCACGTGTAATTTTTGATGAATAATTTCCAATGACTCGTGTTTCATGAAAATGAAAATAAAAGGAATTTGTTCATGTATCATTTATCATGATGGTCATGTTGAGACTGTTTAACTGCCGTTCTATTTATAGAAATTGTGTCCTTTAAAATAAACGCGAGCTGTGGTTGGTGAAATATGTTTGTATTTATTGCACGCGCTAGAAAATATATTAAATAAAAAGAAGCGAAGAAAAGTGCGTCAAGATACAAATTTCATTAAAGGGCTGTTTGGCGTGTCTAGAAGACCGTGAGTAGAAACTGGAAAATAATTATTATTGAGGATTAAATCCAATACAAGGTTGGAAGTGGTCTCAGTGTAACGTTAAATTTAAATAAATCATTACATTCAAAGAAAAATGAACTCACTAAATATTTAATTTAAAAGAAAAATTAATTAGTATTTCTTGTACAAGAACATGTTCTAACTGTTCATTTTATTTTCATTTTTCAATAATGATCATTAAAAATGAAGAAAAGTAGAATTGATTTTCATTTTTAATGAAAGCTTTAAATAATGATTCAGTCTAATGACGTCCATTTTGTATTAATTGAAAATTACACTTGAGAACTCGATCTAATGTGAGGTGAATCCCTAATCCAAAATACGTCCTAAGCCCGACCACTGAGACATCTATCTGATCGGGCTATGCACGCTCGCGCGCACACACACATAGATATATACATATTTATATATCATATTATATAAAATATATAAATAATATATGTATATAAATGTCTATAAATTTTATATATTATATTTATATTAATATATTATATATAATGTATATATAATATATTGATATTAATATATTATATATAATGTATATATAATATGTCTATTTTATATATATTATAATATATTTCCTATTCTCATTCCCTCTAGTTGGTACATACCTCCATTAAATAATATATTATATTATGTATAATATATATAATACATACATAATATATAATATGATGTATAATGTATATAATATATAGGCCTATTAAATATATTATATACTATATAATTATAATATATAAATATAATATATTATTTAAAGGAGGTATTTACCAATTAGAGTGAATGAAAATGGGAAACTTACTAGGATAAAGCATTATAAGTACACTCAGCCTGGATTTGAACACCGACCTCCCTGTCCCCGGTTGGCCCAGACTAAATGAGCTTAATAACTGTGTGTTGAAAGAGACCATTAAACTATAACAGGAGAGTTATTTAGACAACAGCTGATATCCCTCTCTCCGGCCTTACTCGTCCTCAAGACCATCTCACGCATGCGCTGACAATACCCGTCCACCTCTGTTCTACCTACATTGGCTGCTGAACATGCGTCATATACCTCACGTGTGTTGCCGTATGTGTGTTAATGACAACTCGCGCCAGAACGTTTTGCCAATGAACCGGGAAGTGTGTCTCAGTCAGCAGTGTTTGCCTGGTGCTAATTAGAAACACACTACAGACCCAGGAATACTTGTCATACCTCCTCGTCCCTCTGCTCCCCTGATTCATCTGACACATCTTACATACTTTACCTGTTGCTAACACCACAAGATTAAACTAACTGCTTTATTCCGCAGAGCTCATCAAACAATTTACATGATTTATTATTATTATTATTATTATTATTATTATTATTATTATTATATTATTATTATTATTATTATAGGCGTTTACTAACATCAAAATCATAAATTTAACAATTTACATATTTACAGAGAATGGTTCTTGCGCCAGCTCCGAGGAGCTTTCGTGAGACAACTTCCACAGATTACTTTAAAATAAAACAATATTGATAAATCCCTTACTGAGCACTGTAAGTGTGAGCAAAAAGTGAGTAAAGTTATTAAAAAAACTCATATAATATAAGAGGTATATACAACCCTTAAGGAAATTAATTAAATAAAGGAAATGATAATAAGATATATAACATTCAACCTGTAAACATGATTTGGTTTACTTCTAGCACATACTATACACAACTTTTACCCTGAGCTGACTTGACAGATAAAATTATGGGCCTATATTATAAGTTGAGCCAAAGTGGAACTACTTAAGGTAGGCTTGCTACCACTCGGGTTAAACGACGGGTCTATCACTCTTCTATACTATGGCGGGCTGCTCAACAGAAGTACCTGGTTTTCAGCAATGGAAATTCTTAATTTTCTAAGCATTATATGAAGTAACGTCATTGTAAGTAAGCGTCTCCACAAAGGGATCTTCAGCGCACAGTTTGAAGAAGATTAGTACTAGTGTCTCACATGGATGGTCAGTGCCATCAGTGTCATTATTTGTTGTAAAATATATGCGTTGTCCCTTTTAAAGATGGACAGCAGAGCCACTCAAATAATCCCAAATGAAATTGTTCCACCTCATTGGTCAAGTTATTATTTAAGTTCCCTTGATCACTGGCCTTATAAATTTACTTACAAACATACTTAATAGGTATAATTAAACTGGACAGCTGTACAGCTCCACATTAAAGTGAGAATCGAAATATAATTTATCTTTCAACGCTCAAGAACAGATCGTTGCAAAGTACCCCCATAATCGGGATGTCGTCTACGGTATTTGGGATGATCGTCATGCTGATAAACATAGTTCTTTGAAATATATTTGGATAGTTGTGTCTGCATGCAAGGATACGATCGATTCAAAAATCCATATGGGCCACGTGCCATATGTCTAGTTACAATTGCATGCAGTTATATGTCAGTATTTAAATCAGGAATCTCCGAACCTATTACCGAATATTTTATATCGTTGGGTCTGATTTTTTCCTGAAGTCATAACAGTATATGCACTTGTGGCGATCCTCACTTTTGCCACTTAACTGTGTATATAAAACACTTGTATTACATTTAACATCACTGATCAGCTTCTTGAAGGCATAGATAATCCTTAAATAGCTTATAGTCTTCCTGAATAAATTCAACATAATATAAAAAAATACCGCATTCAAAAATATTAAGCAGTTCTCTTTGATCGAACCTAAAAGTACAGAAACACCTTTAAAAGGATTTGTAAGTTCCAAACAACAAACTAAACTAAATATGACTTCTCTTTTGATTTGTTATTGAAATGTAATATGTAGCTACTCATTGGATCTGACAATCAAGTTATACGGATAAATAATGAATTCTATATTCAAAAGAAGAATCCACCATTGATCATCCGTTTTAAAACAAACTATTTAAAATAAAGGTTACGGTGCAATGCACAGATTTTCTCCCACTTTTATATTAAAATAGACATTAATTTTACTAAAATCTCGTACAATTTTTGAAACGAAACACTAGTTCTATTAGTCCATGATTATTAGCAAATAACCCTGACAAAATTCGTAGGAAGCTGAAATTCTCAGGATTGGCTCAGAATTACATGCCTTACAACATTTCAAAAGTCCCTAAAGTCCGAGGTTTGTCTTTTTTTAGAAGACCTCAAAGTTATTAAAGTCCATAAATACCTAAAAATTATTTTAAAGCGTGCAAAAATTATAAGAACGCTGAAAGTTTCAGGATCGACTCAGAATTATATGATTAACAACATATCAAAAGTCCCCAAAATTCCTAAGCTTGACTTTTTTGGCAGAAGACCCCAAAGTTCAAAAAGTCCATAAGTACTAAACAAATATTTTAAGGCGGGAAATAATTATAAGAACGTAGAAAATTTCAGGATTGACTCAGAATTATATGCTTTATAACATATAAAAAGTCCCTTTGAGTCCGAGGTTTGAATTATTTGGTAGAAGACCCCAAAGCTCAAAAAGTCCATAAGTACCATACTTATAAATTATTTTAAAGTGGGAAAAAATTAGCGGAACGCTGAAAATTTCAGGATCGACTCAGAATCACATGCTTTACAACACATCAAAAAGTCGCCTAAAGTCCAAGGCTTGGCTTTTATGGTAGAAGACCCAAAATTTCAAAAATTGCACTAGTAAATTAGCCTCCAAGGCATAAATAAAAATGAGTTTCCCTCGTGTCTCAGCTAAATTCATCCAAGCTCCTGTTAACACAACAAGACTAATAGTTCGAAATTTTGCAATTTTCTTTAAAATATACTATATAAGTTTAGATCGAATAAATTAAAATGTAGGCAACAAAAAAATCTCTCAGTTTAATAATAGTTTTACCTTTCCAATAAGCTGCCAGCCCCAGTCCGTTGGTGTGAGAAGATTACCAGATTACCACTGTTGCACCTGCAGATACACTCTACTCCATTCACGGTAGGAATTACTCTCTGAAAGGTCTTTTTTCCTACCAACATCCTACTATTTAATAGATTTCTGGTAGGTAAACAGGCCTTTCAGAAAACAGTTCCTACGCTGAACAGACTGTGAGTATTGATGGGCAGCAGCACTGGTAAGTGGAAGCATGGCGATGTCGAAAGTAGCAGTGACAGACTGACGAGCTACAGTTTGGACATATATTTTATAACGCAGCTCGTCTAGGGAGTTGCATTTTTCTTTTTTGTACAGATACAAAATAAACAATTCTCCCGCTGAAGTTACTTCATCAGGAGTAGCAGAATGATCATTGAAAATCAGCACTTGTAACGTATAAAAGAGCTAGCTTGATATGTTAATGTTTGTTCGCCACAATTAGTGTGATATTCTATATAATTATTGAATTGGTTTCAATTTTGTTATTTTGTATCATAATATTTAAAAAGGGATAATGTCTTATTTTAGAAAACAAAATTTCTGGTGTTTTATAGTTTTTTATTTTTATTAGATAAACAGTTTTTTGATAGATATCTCACACGTTGTAGATTTTAATAAGAGCCCGACTATTTCATTATATGCATGATAATTCCCGACACGTGAAATTTAGAATATAGATTAATATGTCATAGACTCAACCTACACGGCTCCTCGTCAGGATTGCAAGTGAAGAGATGCGTACCTTGAAGTAGGTATATCTAGTGACATTTCCTTCTCGAAACTTCCCAAAAGAAAAAGGGTGTGGTCATCCAGGTGCGTTTCTGTTCACAAGACTGAGTTGGCTTTTCAAACAGAGACGTAGAAAGATGTCACCATACCTTGCAACTTAACAAATTAACACAAATATATCTTACTACCCCCTCGCATTTATAATAACGTAATTGTGAATATAGATGTGAATAATAAATTATTGAGATCTATATTTCCATATCATTACAAAATTTCCTGGACAGCTCTTTATCATTTAGGAGGAGGTCAAAAACCAATTTCTTTCCTTTTCTGAAATAGGCAGATGTCATATCACAACCTGTCAATGCATGAGTAAACAGGAGGGTGTTTTTTTACAGGTCCAAGAGCTTCTTGGCACTCCACGATATTGTGAATTTTATCAGGTTTGCCAGTTTTTTTCAGGAATTAGGAGAGAGAGCTTACTGCTTGAAAGTGCAAGCATAGATAACATGGTAAGGATATCTGTATCAGTTGCTATAACTGTTACATGATGCCCAGCTGATAGATCAATGACTGTTGAAACAATAATATAATCTGCACTCGCTTGCTAACTGGGCCAAGATGCCACAATTCCGTAGGATGGGTGTTGTTGATAAAACGAGTTGTTTTTTTTCAATTTGCTAGAAACTCTTCCTCACAGGATGTGGCAACCATGTCAAGATCTAGTGCTAAGTCTACCGAGGTTTTCTTGTTGCTCCGGCGCTTCTGCTCCTCCGCTTTAGTGTTTGGTGGACCCTAATACCCATCAAACACTACTGTTGATGAACACATAAAATGTTTCATCATATAAGATGAATATGCCATACAAATAATCCTGTAAGTCGCTGGTCTCGGCTAAATAATGATATGAAGAAGGTACCCGCCATCTACAACAAACACTGTGTCTTTTGGTGCATTTTCTTTGCAAGGAGAAACAGATTCTAATCTGAATTCTAAGCGAGGGCTGATTTCCTCGTCTTCCTCATCGATATATCGTTAAACAAAGACATAGGTCCATGTGCTAGTTCATTTAAAAATAACCGCATTAACTCAGGTCCAGATCGGAATACACACACAATACGATTAAGTAGCTGTTGTTGATTTATTTTCACGCTTGAGAGATTCACAAGATATCTCCAGCTTATCCAGGATATCATTTCGGGGAAAGGGGATGGAGGTCACGAATTTATTAAGAGCTAGAAGAGGATGGGGCTTAGGAGGACTTAGGGTACTTTTGATGTGTTGTAAAGCATATTATTCTGAGTCACTCCTGAAATTTCTGCGTTCTTATAATTTTTCCCACTTTAAAATTATATTTTAGTATTTATGGACTTTTTGAACTTGGGGGTCTTCTACAAAAAAATCCAATCCCCGGACTTTTGGAGACTTTTGATATGTTGTAAAGCATGTGATTCTGAGTCGATCCTAAAATTTTCAGCGTTCCAATTATTTTTTTCCCCTTTAAAATAATTTATAAGTATGGTACTTATGGACTTTTTGAGCTTTGGTGTATTCTACTAAATAATCCAAGCATCGGACTTTAAGGGACTTTTGATATATTGTAAAGCATATAATTCTGAGTCAATCCTTATATTTTCTGCTTTCTTATAATTTTTCCCCACCTTAAAATAATTTATTAGTACTTATGAACTTTTTGAACTTTGGGGTCTTCTACCAAAAAAAACAAGACTCGGACTTTTAGGTACTTGTTATATGTTGTTAAGTATATAGTTCTGAGTTTATCCTGAAATGTTCAGCGTTCTTCTAATTTTTGCCAGCTTTAAATCATTTTTAGGTATTAAGGACTTTTAAAACTTTGGGGTCTTCTAAAAAAAAAGCCAAGCCTCGAACTTTAGGTGAATTTTGATATGTTGTAAGGCGTGTAAATCTGAGCCGATCCTGAGATGTTCAGCTTTCTCCGAATTTTGTTGGGGTTTACCGGTTTTGTCGACAATATTCCTGGACTATATACATTGTTGTAGAAGCACTACAACAAAGATCAAAAATGAAATAATACGCACTGTTAATTTCTTACACGTACCCGCCTCGGTGGCGTCGTTAGCTAACGCGCTGGCTTCATGGTGAGCTAGACTGCTGAGGACGGGGAGATCGAGGTTTGAATCTTGGGACGGGTAAACTGGCCGGTTTTTCTAAATGGTTTTCCATCCTCCCTTTACGAAAATGTGGGCTTAATTCATCTAAATTCAACCTTTCCAATCTCTAAACCACTAACGCAATTATTACTTAAGCGTATAGCCCAAACGATAGTAAGATGTGGTGCAAAATAAAATAAATGGTACGGCACACCGCACAGACTTTCTCTCTCTTTCTATAAACTCGTAAGATTTCTGAACGGAATAATGTACATTGTATCATCACCACTCCACATAAGAACACGCATAAAATAATATACAATGATATAGAATCAATGAGAAAAGAGGCGCATCTTTGTCCACCTAAGAGCATTTCAAACAGTTTAATGTCTTCCACAAGGGTCAACACTTCGTATTAAAATTTCGATTTCTGGTTAAAATTTTAACATTTTATAAGGTGTTGCAGATCTTCAAGTCATCGCATTGATATTTAATTATTCATTTATACATTTTGACCAATAAAAAATGTAAATATTGACTATTGAGTCTAAAATGGAGATAGATCATTGCTATGCAAACATTTCTCCTAAGAGATTTAAGGAAAAATAACATACTTTTTTAGATACTTATATTTAATTACTCTATGGCATTGGAGAATTATTGCGTTAAGACTTAAGTAGTATATGTTTACAACTAAAGCTCACAAAATTGTATTAATATATTTGCAAATATCTCAGAAACTGCTGCTTTTATAAAAATATATGTCAAATAAATTTTTTTTATTTCTGATAGTCCTACAATTTTGCAATGATAAGTTGTTTAGTTTCTCCAATAGTTGTGGAGATACGGAAATTAACGCTTCTGTAAAGTACCCTAAAAATCATTTTCATAGGAAAATGAAAATAGCCAGTTTATTTATAATCTTAATCAACGCCTAGATACGAATTTTAATCAAAATCGTTTGAGTAGATTTTGAGAAAATCGACTTTTTCTCTTTTCGCCCTTCAGTAAACTACCCTTAATTTTAAGTTTTTATAGACACACAGACAGACGGCATTGCAAAGACTATTTTTTAGGGTTCGGGGGGTCATGAGACGTCGACATCCATCAATATTTCAGGTTAGTTTTTTTTTACGGTCGCAATACTTAAACTTTAATGTCCAAAAAGTTAAAAAAATTCATATAATTGCGTATAGATTGAAAGTTATTGATTTTATAAAAATATGTTTCGGATAAAATATCTGTATTATAAATATATATACATATTTGTAATGCTAAGTAATTTCATATCTCAAATAGTTTCGGAGCTATTTAAAAAAATGTTAATTGACGCATCAGACCGGAGCCCTTAAAGCCATTTTGCCGAAATATTGAGGGTAGCCATTTTGTTTTGAATATTTATTAATGTTCATAAATGAAATTTAATAAAAATCGTTGGAGCCGATTTTGAGAAAATCGACTTTTTCTCTTTTTGCCCTTCAGTAAACTACCCTTAATTTTAAGTTTTAATAGTAATACAGACAGACGGCATTGCAAAGACTATTTTTTAGGGTTCGGGGGGTCATGAGACGTCGAAATCCATCAACATTTCAGGTTAGTTTTTTTTACGATCGCAATACTTAAGCTTTAATGTCCAAAAAGCTAAAAATATATATATAATTGCGTATAGATTAAAAATTATTGATTTTATAAAAATATGTTTCGAATAAAATATTTGTATTATAAATATATATACATATTTGTAATGCTAAGTAATTTCATATCTCAAATAGTTTCGGAGCTATTTAAAAAAATGTTAATTGACGCATCAGACCGGAGCCCTTAAAGCGATTTTGCCGAAATATTGAGGGTAGCCATTTTGTTTGGAATATTTATTAATGTTCATAAATGAAATTTAAACAAAATCGTTGGAGCCGATTTTGAGAAAATCGACTTTTTCTCTTTTTGCCCTTCAGTAAACTACCCTTAATTTTAAGTTTTAATAGACACACAGACAGACGGCATTGCAAAGACTATTTTTAGGGTTCGGGGGGTCATGAGACGTCGAAATCCATCAACATTTCATGTTAGTTTTTTTTACGATCGCAATACTTAAGCTTTAATGTCCAAAAAGCTAAAAATATATATATAATTGCGTATAGATTAAAAATTATTGATTTTATAAAAATATGTTTCGAATAAAATATTTGTATTATAAATATATATACATATTTGTAATGCTAAGTAATTTCATATCTCAAATAGTTTCGGAGCTATTATAAAAAATGTTAATTTACGCATCAGACCGGAGCCCTTAAAGCGATTTTGCCGAAATATTGAGGGTAGCCATTTTGTTTGGAATATTTATTAATGTTCATAAATGAAATTTAATCAAAATCGTTAGAGCCGATTTTGAGAAAATCGACTTTTTCTGTTTTTTACCTTCAGTAAACTACCCTTAATTTTAGGGGTAGATGTCCAATTCCAAAAACCCCTCGGGGCAACCCTATGAAAACCCAAGATATCAAGTTTCAGCTCAATCGGTAAAATAGTTTAGGCTCTAGTTGGAGGTACAGACAGACAGACAGACAGACAGACAGACAGACAGACAGACAGACAGACAGACAGACAGACAGACAGACGGAAATTCAAAAACCACTTTTTCGGATTCAGGAAGTCATGAAACGCCAAAATTCATCAAAATCTCGACTTCGATTTTTTTGACGATCACAATACTTTCTCTACCTGTAAGATAGAGAGAAAGTAAAAATACTTAGGGTCAATCTTACAATGTTTCGTCAAAGTCCTCGTAACTTAACTGTCCGTAAGATCTAACCGATGGTTAAACTTGGCGCTGTGTTTTACAATACTATTTTTATGTGTTCGTCAAATTACGAACAGGTGCCTTCCATTAGTTATTATCGTTAACTTTCTCGGAGCACTAGATTTGTTTCAAAGCTTTTGATTGGCTTAATTGTACCATAGAGAATATAAGCAAGTCATTACAACGTCTATGGAAGTGTTATGAAAACAAATCGATCAAAGCAAATCCAATTTATTAAGACTGTTTAAGGTTATCTTGTATCTTTTATCATATTTATTTGTCTGCTAAAACGTTTGTTGAAAATAATAAACACGAAATTTAATTTTTAGCAAAGAAGAGGAAATTTTGCTAATTGAATTAAAAGAAAAATACAAACAAACGATTTAAAATAAACAATTCTAATTGGTGTCCATTCACTTTAATAATTTCCAAAACTTTATTTTTGTACAAATTTAAACATAAGATGATTCTTCCTCTTTAAAAATTTCAGGAAATTCTTTCATTCCAATTACTGTATCTCTTCGGTCTTTAAAGTCTTGGGTTCCTTAGAACTTGAAACTCATTTTCAAAGTCATCATAATCAAACAATAAATCACCCATTTCATAATACAAATAAATGTAAACTAACTTTAATAGTAACAGTTGCCTTGAAAACAATATGGCGGCGTCTTTAACGTTGTTAATGTAGACGTTATGTTTGCTAACCGGAAGGTAGACCTCGCGTTAACTTTACGAGCACTTTTACGTGGACATTAGCGCTAACCAAACATTGTAAAATCAAAAGTAGTGGTTGTTATCACTTAACCTTATGTTAATCCCTAACGAATAGAATAACGTGACATTGTAAGATTGGGCCTTACTCTATGAACATCAGGAACTAGGAATATTGTTACAGAAAACTAATTGATAAACGATCAAATATCTTTGTCCACCAAAAAACATTAGAATAAAATTAATTTTCAAAAACCTGAATTAAAAAGTATATATATTTGCTTATAGCTCAGAAAATATTGGTTTTTAAAGTTAAATTTAAATAAAGGATTCTTATATTTAACAGTATTACAACTATACAATGATAAGTTATTTTTTATTTCAAATAGTTGCGGAGAAATTGTGAAAATTAGAAAATTTATCTCGTGTAAAGTACCCTCAAAGTCGTTTTAGTGAGAAAATTAGAATTTCCGTCTTCTTTATTATCATAAACAATGTTCAGATATAAAATGTAATCAAAATCTTCAGAACTAATTTTGAGAAAATCGATTTTATCTCGTTTTGCACTTCAGTAATCTACCCTTAAATTTAGGGTTGGATATCTAATTCCAAAAATACCTCAGGGGGACCTTATGAAAATCCCAGATACAAAGTTTTAGCACAATTGATAAAATTGTTTCAGCACTAGCCCGTGGTACAGACAGACTGCATTGTGAAAACCACCTTTTGGTTTCAGGAGATCATGAAACCTCGATATTTATCAAAATCTCGATTTGATTTTTTGACGATCACAATTCTTTTTATCCGAGGTGTCAAGGGAAAGTAAAAACATAAATTTTATTTGATATAACTCGTTTGATCAATGGTCTTCCCGGTAAGAATCTATATAGTATAAAAAATCTGCATTGCGATCAGTTAAGCGGCTCTATTGATCTTAGGCAACAGACATATAAGGATAGAGATATAAAATGTTTTATATGTATAAGATACGATACATGCATTATTATGTATATTCAAAATTATTTATTTATTTTCAGTTTTGATGCTGACCACTCTATTATCTTGAGCTGGTCACACAATTGACATCTTAGAGCTAGGGACATAAATTTTTCTTCAACCAACTTTGTGCTTGCACAATTCTTCTTATGAACTTAATGAAAAACAAGGTTAAAAAAAAATACAGTAATTTTGGTCAGGGGCTACGTTTGTAAAGTTAAAACGTTGAATGCTTAAAATTATATATAATAGTTTTTATGTATATATATTTTGACTTTTAATCCAAACAATGTTTATTGATGCTTACTGCTTCACATCTAGTTACAAAACTTGAGTAATTGCCTTCAAATATGAGTGAAAAGTGACCCTGTCCACGGGATGATTCCTGAATAGCTCAGTGGTTAGAGTATTGGCGTACTAAGCCAAAAGTCCCGGGTTCGATTCCCATGTTCAGGTGTCATTTTTTCAATTTTCAGGCTGGAGAATTCCTCATTTAAAAGCATAAATAATAGCTTCGGCTATTTGATTCTTGAGTAATTGTGTTTAATTCTAAAATATTATAACTATGATAGTATTATTTGAAACTCTATTGTCTCAAAGAGATTGGCGTTTTGAGCAACTAAGAATTTTTGTGACGATTTTTGCTTTCTCTACAGCTCGTCCTTAAAATCAATTAGTGTTGCTGATCTTCAAAAATTGGCAGTAGAACTCGCTTTAAGTAAGTTATAACAAAGATTTAAATATTTATGATATCACATGTGATATCTAAGTTTGAAGCCTCTACACTAACATAAAATTTTAAAACAACAGCTCACCTTGATATTTCACAAGCTCTTCATGACTTTGGATTAATTGAATCTTATTCGAATATCAATGTTGCTCTCAGAATATTTCTCACTCTCCCCGTTTTAATGCTTCATGTGAGTGAATTTATTATCGACTATCTGACAAGAAGGATTATAAAATAGTTCCTTAATTTTTATTGAATATATCGTTAAAGATATTAATTATGATGAAGGTCTAATCAACTAATTATCTGAAATGAAAGCCAGAAAAGTGCAAACAAAATATATGTATTTATAGATATAAGTGAATAATCTTGTATATTAATTGTTTACACAAAATGTATTTAAAAAAAATTGTTATATCGTGCTAGTTTTATTATTATTTTTCTCTCCTCCACTCCCCTACCCCCAAAATTAAGGTGCCCATCAATAAATATTTTCACAGAGCCCATTAAAAGCTATTTACGGCAGAGACTATGGAGAAATATATCTGATGGAGACTATCTCCTAGCCCTAGCAGACTATAAGAGACACAGTTAAATACTTTTTCCTGATTAACCAGACAAAAATTTTAATTAATATAATCAAAATTCCGGTTTTGTAAAGGAAAATTTAAAGATTTCGAAGTGAAAGTTAGATCTAAATATCTGAAATAATTTCAATTCATGAAGTAGTACATTCAAGTAAAGACATAATATATCTTATTTTTAAGTTGTCTGATTAGCTTTATTCACAAGTCATAAGACGGTAAGTCAAGACGGTAAGTCATGGGTTTAATTTCACTTTGATTAAGTGAATTTGTGAGGAATGAACCTAACAGTGAACAAAGACCCATTTTCATTTATTTTCTTCATTTATTTTGGGTATTTAACGTGCACTTTCTGAACCGACTGGTTCCAGGGTTATTTAACATGCTACAATCGACATGGGACAGATGGCTTTACTTCCCCTCCGAATGAAGATGTGCTACGGATTGTTATCACTAAAGAAAAATTCATTGACCCCGTCTGTATATGAACCCACAATCATCTTGTCCTGAGGTGAGCACCTTACCCCTAGACCACCGAGGTCGATGACATAGACAGAGTATACCATGTTTTCTCTATGTGGTGAACCACATGGATGTGGTGCCACGCGAGTCAAGGCTCCGAGCTAGTATGTTCTGGTTGCAGGTGGTTGGCGCTCGAGTCCTGGCTGAGTGTACTGAGGTTTCATTTTATAAATGGGTTACATGAACATTCGGATAGATTTATTCTAACAATGCAAATTTTTCAAACGTGTAGAAAAACGCTCTGCGCGTGCGCGCGCACACACACACACATACACACACACACTCACTTTTGAAAAAAAAAATGTTTATTTAAAGACTAACAATCAATCATTTCTTTCATCAGTTTTATTATTATTTAACTAAACATACATTGACAATACATAAACTGTAAACATAATAAATATATACAAAATATTATTTAGATTTATATTATATGATACTAGCTTTGTATTGTGATTTATTTGTTTTGCAAACTTTGTATCGTGTTGTAGTCACGTTAGTGTAGTTGAATACACGTTTATTTATTAGTATCCTGTCAGCTCTGCACGTTTGCACGAAGCCAGTTTGGAGGTACATTCACAAATCAAACTAATAGCTAATTGGTGTTGCGAAATGGCGCTGTTTTCACTTGCCAGTGAACCGGGAAGTATCGGTACGGTCTTCCCTCTCCCTCGGTCACCAGTGTTGACACCTGTTGACAAGAGGTGCTAATAGAAGACACACTACAAACCTAGGAGCACGTCACCCCACATATGAGAGGAACATCCTCACATGCCGCGCACATGTTGTTGACACACCTAACAAAGTTCTCGTTAGCTTGGTACAACCTGGTCAGGGTAAGATGGTGGACAGATAGACTGATTTGGTAGTCTGGCTAGGAAAATAATCTATTTATATTAAATAATCGTTTTTAAGACATGAAGAAAGAGTAAAATAGAATTGCTTCCAAATTCAAAGGTCCATAAATTTGGATATTTTTTTTTTAATTGGAAGGGACTCAAGACAAACTATGTCATTACCTATTTCCCCGACAGAGTAGTTAAGTCTTTGACAAGTTTAAGTATAACTTTATTTTGCGCTAACAACTAAACGTTGCCCTTCAATTGTTTGAACTCTAAATTATATATATATATATAAATGTTTATATTTTACACACACACACATATATATATATATATATATATATATATGTTGGGCGCAAATAGGATTGGACGTTTTAAAATGACCAAAGACTGAAGTTCTATTCAATTTCGAGCTTTTACCGTCTCCAAACGGCCAAACCTAGGATTGTGCAATTACTAAATGACCAAAGCTTGAAAGAGCATTTTTAAATAACATTTTAGTTCGTTTCTCGACCAGACTGAGCAGGTGGCGCTCGCCCAATTTTGAGCAACCTCATGAGTTCAAAAGGGCAAGTGGATCTCATTGATATGCAAACAGAACCGGACAGAGATTACAAATATATTTTAAACCAATACCACCTGACCAAATTTCTTTATTGAAGCTTAACCTAACCTAACCTAACTTATAATAACGAATGTATTTTCAACTTTTATCGTTTGGTAGTTACACAATCCTAGGTTTGGCTGTTTGGAGACGGCCAACACCTGAAATTGAATAAAACTTCGCGCTTTGGTAATTTAAAAACCTCCAAACCTAGGATTGAGCTAAAAATCCATCCGTTGGCCATTTTCGGGATTAACGTCTAACATAATACATCCCCTCTGATAATAGAATAAATTCGTAGATCATTTTTAAGCCAAGTGTTTAAGGTGTGGTGGAAGTGAATACAAGCTTAGAACAGTATTATTTTACAAATTTTATGGCAAATAATTTTAACATTTTGCTTAGGTAGATACATTTACTTTCATTTATCTTTCTACACATAGTAATTTCAACATCCCCTAAATAATTGTCATGGGCATTGTGGTATTTGATGAAAAACTTTTTAAATGAAGATAAAAAGTATTTTTTAAATTTCTCGATGCATGTGGCATATATATTTAGGCTTGTTAAGTTTATTGTGTGTAAAATATGAAACTAAATATAGCTACTGAATATAATATATATATATATATATATATATATATATATATATATACAACGTGTATCTAAAACATTGCATCAAACTTTGGCAGGTTATTCCTTGGGTAAAAATAGAATAATTCACATCAGCAACCTAGGGTCCATCTTGAATAATAAGGGCGGTATACACCCCTAAAGATAGAGCTAAAAACGACTGTTGTGTGAAATATTATGAAAACTGCTTAGGGTATTACAACGAATATTTGTATACTACTTATTGAAACCTTGATCGTTAATAAATTAAATGTGCTGTTACCGTTACCCACCCCCATTATGTAAAAAAGGGGGATTGTATGACTTTTTTCGGCAATAAAATATGTAAGAGTAAGTATTGCTAATTTTGACTTAAGATTACAAAACATGGAGTAAAAATTAACCATAAAGGTGTCTTGGAGAAATTGTCTAGCTTTCCCCGTTTTCGAGATAATCACACAAGTTTGAGCTCAGAGACAAATGTATCTAACACAGCTATACTGGCTCCCTACCTGGCAGGAATTAACACTTGTCTTTAAAATCACACATGCATGATTATATCGGAAACGGGGAAAGCTAGACAGTTTCTCCAAGACACCTTTTTTTATTAATTTTTACTTCATGTTTTATAATCTTAAGTCAAAATCGGTAATACTTACTGTGACATAATTTATTGCAGAAAAAAGTGTTACAACCCCCCTTTTTTACATAATGGGGTGGGTAACGGTAACCGCACATTTAGTTTATTAATGATCAAGGTTTCAATAAGTAGTATACAAATATTCGTTGTAATACCCTAAGCAGTTTTCATAATATTTCACACAACAGTCGTTTTTAGCTCTATCTTTAGGGGTGTATACCGCCCTTATTATTCAAGATGGACCCTAGGTTGCTGATGTGAATTATTCTATTTTCACCCAAGGAATAGCCTGCCAAAGTTTGATGCAATGTTTTAGATACACGTTGAATATTGATACAATGTTTTAGATACACGTTGTAGATATTTGACAGGTTTTGGAAAAAACTATGTTAATTGTAAAAACTGAAAACCTACACATCTTAACTCCCAGAGTGAATTATGGCTTAGTTATAGGGTCAAGGAGCGGTTACTGAGCACTTTACTTTGTTTAACAGCCACCTCAGTGGCGTAGTTAGCTAACGCGCTAGTTTCATGTTGAACTAGACTGCTGAGGATGGAGAGATTGAGGTTCAAACCTCACTCGGGTGAACTGGGGTGGTTTTTCCTAAATAGTTTTCCACAATTCCTCCATGCAAATGCGGGTTCACTTCCTTTATATTCAACCTTCCATATTCAAAATCCATTAGAGTAATTCGTACTTAAGCCTATAGCCCGAACGGTTAGTAAGTATTATTACTTTGCTTAACACACTTTATAAATACTTAGCTTTGGACGTAACTCCAGGTAAGTTTGTAAGTTTATATTTTTAACATAGCTTACAAAGATAAAAAGTTTATTTTTTATGTATCAAAGATTAAATTTAGCAAAACTTTGTGTTCTTATATTAAATGTAAGATTTGGTATTAATTTTTCAAAAATCCAGAAACTTGACGTGGTGCGTTGCCATGTTGATTGAATATTTTTAAACTGACCCTCTGAATATTATATCCCCTCAGTAGAACACATCTATTAGTTGCAATAAATGAAAGCTCATTCCCATGTGAGGTAGATTGAGCTAAACTTATGGAGGATTATTCAAATTGACAACAAGAGGAAGAAAGCACTCAAGTATCGCTCTAACACGCTTTGAGAGCCCTGAAGACTATCCTCGACACGATATATTTCCAATTAAGTTCTACCTTCTTCATCCCAACCTAATTGATGTTAATATGAGAATATCTCTGAAGGATAGTAGGACAGGGTGCACAAACATTTTGATAATTATGTTCTAAGATACATTAGTTTGGTTGTGGTTGGTGTGTGAAGGTGTTTATTAAGATCACTAATGAACTATTGCGACGCGCCCTCCCTCATTGTGCAACAAATGCCACTGCCCCGTGCTAATGAGATGCCGACACAATAAGGTTTAGTCAATGACCCAGGAAGTCGGAGGCATTCACCGCCGCACGGAGACCACTCATCACCTCACAGACCCAGAATGAGGCCGTGCAAATATTTGATGGTCTTCCTGGTATGTGCAGAACTACCCACCCCAGCCTTATCACGTGGCCAAGTGCAAATATTCGCGGACATAGAACTTGGTGTGAGACTCGGACCGGGGATATGAGCGTTTAGTGGGCTGGAGTCCTCACTGATCAGCTGGTGCACAAGGGGCCTCTTCACTGATACGGACTATCAGGACCTCTTTGCATGCTTCACGTCTAACTAACCCTAGGGTTTATCAGGACCTCTTTGCATGCTTCACGTCTAACTAACCATAGGGTTTATCAGGACCCCTTTGCATGCTTCACGTCTAACTAACCATAGGGTTTATCAGGACCTCTTTGCATGCTTCACGTCTAACTAACCATAGGGTTTATCAGGACCTCTTTGCATGCTTCACGTCTCACTAACCATAGGGTTTATCAGGACCTCTCTACATCCACCTTATTTGTCTAATTTATCCCCATATTTAAGTTATTTGCTATACTATTGAAAACAATGATTATTTATTTATTATTTATTAGCACAGCATCTTACTACCCGTTCGGGCTATATGCAGAAAAGTAATGAGGAAGGTAGAATTTTGATGATGTATACTCTTGTTTGCATGGAAGGAGAGTGAGAAAACATTTACAGAAAAATCACCTTAATACACCTGTCCAGTATTCCAACCTTTAATTTGCTGTCACTGTTAGGATTAGACAAGATAAAACTGACGCTTTGATTTGCCTGACCATCTATTTGCGGTATCTGAAACTTATATCCATTTAAGAGCATATGTGAGTTTTAAGGAGTTGAACTGCTGTTCACTTGGATAAAGAATGATAAATCTAGAGTTAAAATTATAAAGTGGCAACTGGCGACAGTGCAATACGATTCTAATGCCTTGAAAATCTCGAGTTCGAAGGTTTACAGCTAGTCCTTGGCTAAAAAGTTCTTTAGTAATATACGCTTGTATCGAATTAATAGACCAATTTTGATTTTTTTTAATTACTTCATTTTTATATAAAATATTTTATTGATTGAAATAATATCTGGTACCGAGATATTGCCATTTACCAGATTTTATTTTTTCCTCGTTGGAAAACGATACTTAGACACTCGAATCTATTCCATGACATTTGGTGATTGTACATGATTAGCGTGATTCCCATGTTCAGGTATCATTTTACATAATATCTGTTAGAACTTACGAATTTTGTTTTATTCATAAATGCTATGCTTAGTATTACTCTTGAAATTTAACCTCATCATGCTGTTCGTTCTGATATTCATAATCAGCGCTGGTGCATGAAGCGTGGAGTATAATGCTTTCTAAAATATTTAAGGCGAAGGGTGAACTTTATGAAAATGAATTAGTATTTGTCTTGAGATAATATGGAAAACCGTAAAACACTTCTCTCTGCTCCTACGGGGCTTCGAACACTAGTATCCCTATCTAAGTACTGGTTACACTATTCACTATTGAAGAACTACCCATGAAAAGCTCCCACAAATAAGAACCTTACTTTGAAGAAATATAACAAAAGCCTCTTTGTGAAAATGGCAAACATAATCACACTCAAAATTTACATAATGGCTCGGTAATAAACGTTAAGTAGAGACAGTTGTAACTGTTTATTGTATTATATTGTATTGTATTGTATTGTATTGTATTGTATACAGTTGAAGAAAATACAGCAAGTGTGACTTCAGTAAAATTAAATTGATAATAAGATATTAAATTACAGCTATTTAGGATTAAAAAGCTCAGCGGCTCTTTGAGTGAAATTAGGAAAGAAAATTCGTCCGTTACAAGTTACAAATTTGTTATTTATGTTATTGTGTATTTATATACGATATGGATACTTTGCAAATCCTTAGTCACTCCAAGATTTGAACCCAGGTCTTAAGAGTCATTCTAAATAAAACAATCACCGGAGTGATAAATATTATGACGTAATTTAAACTATGATTTACCAACGTTATTAAGTGGCGTATGAAACTATTATAGAACTAGAAGGAGAGTGAATAAAGGTTCGTATTTTTGCAGTTTTTACAAGAAACCATCTCTTGGACCAAAATAAACAACATATTTTATCAGTAGATATGGTTAGTTTAAATTCATACATATATAATTCAATTTAGTTCTTAAATATGTTTTATGAGTATTTTGACATTTGAAAATAATATTCTAATCGAAAATAGTATTAGTATTAGCACCGCGTCTTACTACCCGTTCGGGTTATACTCACTTACAATAATGTGTAATGGTAGGGTGATTGCGAGATGAAATGGAGGACCTACAGTTTAACGTGGGATCCGAACCACGGTGGTAGGCCTGGAACTCCACACATTTACAAGTTGTGATTAATACACGTCTTGTCAGAGGTGAAGGAAGGGTTTGGCAACCAGATAAATCTGTGCCGGGACCGAGGATTGAACCCCGGACCCCTAGTACAGAAGTCTGACACCTTACCCCTAGACCACCAGGTCATCAACTAATCGAAAATATTTATTTATTTAAATCTAGCGATGTCCATACCAAATATTCAAGAACGATTTGAGATTAATATACATAGATAATTAAATTACAATTTGACACTCAAGCTATGTTTTATTTATTTTTTATAAAAGATTATTAGTTGTAAAAACTGCAAACATGCTTACCTTCATTTGAGCTTCCTTCAATTCTGACTTTTAAAATTTGTTATTTGTGTGTGTGTGTGTGTGTGTGTACAATTCGTCTTAATATTTGTTTATACTAGACACATATTTACAATTATAGTGTAGAATGTAACTTATATGAAGTTTACCCACATTTGGTAGGGAGAGAATATAAAAGCATCCTAGCCCATTTACCCAGATTCTAACTCCAACTTACACATCACTGACACAATCAAGACTAGACTAATCAATGTGTTTGTTCACTTGCGTACCAGTGTGGGTACAAATACAACTAAGGTAATACTGTATTTTAGAGCTATCGAGTGAAATAAATTACATTTTACATTTTGGATTATGTTTACTAAAACAATTTCTAATGTTTTTTGTACCAACATATTCTAAAATATATTTTTTTAAATGTTTAACTATGTATATGTACTAAACACGTTTTTGAATGATTTATTTTTTGTTTCGGTGTACTTATAATAAAATTTTAACAAATAACTATCTTAGCACACAGCTAGGTATTTAATATAATCCAATAAAAACATTTACGTAAAAAATGTGCCAAGTACTACTCTACAAGAATCATTATATAATTCAGCATCGGAAATGAGTGAGATAAAAAGAGTGCCAAGTTCAACTTTCAATTTCTTCCCAAATAAATTATCACCTCTCCTAAGTCTAAGTGCACTAATATGATTTTAAGTCGCTAGTTAAAGTGTATAGGAAAACTTGAACCAAAAACTTAAAATCAGATTAGCTCACTTCGGTAGATTCAAGAGAAGTGAAAAGTTATTTTGAAAGACATTACAAGTTGAACTTTGCAATCTTTTATGTCTCACTATTTTTCGAAGCTGAACCATTTAAGAATTTTAGTGGTGTAAAACTTGGTACTTTTCCATATAAATGTTCCTATTGGATACCAATACCTTTTGTGAATACTATATATAAGAATACGTTTATTTAAGTGGGTACTTACTGTATTAAATTAATGAGTGACCCTGATTACAACTTTTGAATAATGTGTTCTATCAAAATGAAACAAACTGTTGTGGAATCTACCTACGAGGGTCTCTGGAATGATATGCTGCTTCACTGTGATACGAATTAAATTAATAATTCTACAACTTACAGGCCTTCCCACCCAGTTTTAGGAACCATGTTGAAAAGTTGAGATTTTGTATTATTTCGTTTGTTTACATCTTCTATGCTGGTTTTCCAGGATCTATGTTGACTGTAGGTACTTTATAGGTTTTGATGATCAGTGGTAGAGTCAGTGTGATCTTGGACCTGAGAAAAGGGGGTTTATTTATGTCCTGTATCTCACTAACTGCTTAAGCTAGAAACTTTAACTTTGTATAGTTCAGTTCATCTTAACAAGTTGTTAGGTTATATGTTCTTGTCACTCTTTATAGCTAAGTCAAAGGGGTGATTGTGTCCTGAGTTGTATCGTGCTAGATGTGTCCTGAGTTGTATCGTGCTAGATGTGTCCTGAGTTGTATCGTGCTAGATGTGTCCTGAGTTGTATCGTACTAGATGTGACCTGAGTTGTATAGTGCTAGATGTGTCCTGAGTTGTATAGTGCTAGATGTGTCCTGAGTTGTATCGTGCTAGATGTGTCCTGAGTTGTATAGTGCTAGATGTGTCCTGAGTTGTATCGTGCTAGATGTGTCCTGAGTTGTATCGTGCTAGATGTGTCCTGAGTTGTATCGTACTAGATGTGACCTGAGTTGTATAGTGCTAGATGTGTCCTGAGTTGTATAGTGCTAGATGTGTCCTGAGTTGTATCGTGCTAGATGTGACCTGAGTTGTATAGTGCTAGATGTGTCCTGAGTTGTATCGTGCTAGATATGTCCTGAGTTGTATCGTACTAGATGTGACCTGAGTTGTATAGTGCTAGATGTGTCCTGAGTTGTATAGTGCTAGATGTGTCCTGAGTTGTATCGTGCTAGATGTGACCTGAGTTGTATAGTGCTAGATGTGTCCTGAGTTGTATAGTGCTAGATGTGTCCTGAGTTGTATCGTGCTAGATATGTCCTGAGCTGTATCGTGCTAGATGTGACCTGAGTTGTATAGTGCTAGATGTGTACGGTGTTATTGGAGAACTTGGTGTGCAATACCGTGTATCTTGATAAAACTCATAACATTTGACACATATGCTTCAATTTGATTTTTTTTTCTACCTCATGTTACCTACTACCCATCCGGGCTATCCGCATTTAACTAAACTAATAGGTTTAGGGATGAGGAAGATAGAATGTAGAGAAATGTACGCGAATTTTCATGCTTAAAGAATGGAAACACACTTTTATAAAACCACGTCATACCAACCCTTTTAGCTATATGCGTTTGTATTAAACACTCTAATGTGTTAAGGATGAGGGAGATTGAGTTTAGATTAAGTGTACCACCATATGTGTCGAGAGAGGAGAGTTCCATATTTACACCTCACTAGCAGTCCAGTATATTGAGAGTGATGCCTTAGACCACCATCATGGGGTCTAGTCCACCTACCCACCAATGGGGGTATCACTTCCATAAATCAACCAAAGGAAATAACTTACGACAATATCCTGGAGAATTTAGGGAAAATACTTTTTATTGTAACTGGCTGTATTTTCGAGAAAAGTTTATCTTTAAATATTAACGTCTTCAAACCAGTTTAGAAATATGTTTGCTATTTATTTGTTTGCATTTGTTTTATCCATTTCCATTATCCATTATACATGGTCCATTTGTTTTATCTCTTGACTATGTGTTAAATAATTAAATGTTGGGTAATTTGTCTAATAATTTATTATTTTTGCTCTACATTTGTCGAAGTTTTAATAATTTATTATTAATGTCCTAATAATCTTCAATTAAAATATTAGAGTATTTTATAGCAATAAAAGTGTTAAGAAGAGTTCCCAATAATGTCAGTATTAAAACAAAAGTTCTCTAAAAAAAAATCGTACAAACAGTTTCACAAAAAGTGTTAAACCAAGTTTCATAATATCTTCTATACTCTTAGCTTGGCTCACAAGCTCAAAGTATGCTCGGACGCTATTCGTATCGTTTATACATCCGATCCGAGTGTACTCGGACAGTACCAACTTTCATCCGAGTACACATGAACCAAGTAGCGTTTAAATGGCAGAAAGTGAAGGTAGAAGTAAAAGACCATGTGGAAAAAATAGTCAGAGTGCACTCGTAAGTGATAACAAGGAATTTAAACCCTACAGATCTCTCCTAGCATACCCTGACCGTGTCAATCCAGCTTTATTATAAAACTTTGCATAGCCCCTGATGTATATGCAGCACACACCATTTAAGTGCTATTCAATTGCCTACTTGCACGGACACTATCTCATCACCCCTTCGTCCGCAAAGTTGAACTTTTATTCATCTCCCAGACTTTACTAGCTGGTCTTCAGCTGTTTACAAACAGAACTAAACAACATAAAACTTTTTAAGTTTTGTTTTTTGCGTTGGTTCAATTACAATAATTAAAAAAAAGGCGCTTCATGAAAAATTATATTTCTAATCAAAAATAATTTTGTTAAATTTATTTCTTGAGGTCTCGATATGATATAAATATATATCTCCCACTATCCATGGGAAATTAAATTTATGTTCATATCGAGCCTTCAAGAAATAAATTTAACAGAATTATTTTTGATTAGAAATAGAATTTTTCATGAAGCACCTATATATATATATATATATAGCACCTATATATATATATATATATATATATAGGTGCTTCATGAAAAATTATATATATATATATAATATATAATATATATATATAATATATATAATATATATATATATATATATATATATATATATATATATATATATATATATATATAAGCGCCTATATATATTTTTTTTTAAAACAAATAAAAACAGCTTCAACTTACAAATTAATTATTTCACAACAGAAAAAATCGTACAACCAACTATAGTACAGACCATAATCATATTAATTGTAATTAAATGCACCAAATTATTGATAAATAATATCACCCACCTAGACTTACAAATTGTCTAATCCATAGACGCCATTGCTATTGATGATAGTTCGGATATTACATGCATTACAGCTATCTAAGAGTATTTTCATCCATTGTATTATTGATAGCTTTGAGGTTATTTAAGAGATGATGGGTCTTTGACCTATGATGGCTTACGAAAGTAGGTGATAACCTTGAAAGTTTGATGGCAGGCTTAAATCGAGTCAATCTTAGGTTGGCGAATATATCTGGAGTTATAACATATGATACATCGACAATGGTTGGTAAACATGAAGGAATTGCTACTTTAATTTAAAAAGAAGAAGACAATTTATTCTTAAGGGGCGTTCAAATAGTATTTAAGCATATTTTTGGTCAATTTGGACACACTTCCACTCTTTGTCAACATAATTAATCAAATTGCCATCCTTCCCTTCCCCCAAACATACTTACGTTTTATTTGTCGACCTTTTTGTAATACATTTACGGGAATAACCATTAGTTAATGCAATTTAAATTTATAAATTGCTGGTAACCATTAACGTTGAGGTGTAAATTAATGGTGTATGTTGTAATGTTGTAAAATTAATTAAACTTGATTGTATTAGGCAGTAAAAAAATGGTACGGTGCAACGTACAGACTTTTTCTCTCTTTAATCTTAATATAAACGTGTCTTTAATCAATAATCTAGATGCAGTGAAGACGTAGCCCTGATCTATGTCATCGAACAATTTGCGTCACAAATACAGGCTCAACTACCTCCCTAACTATTCTTGGTATAATCATAACTCTACTGCATTGGTCCTGTATTCTGGTTTTAAGTATTTCTAAAAAAGAGGCTACTTGTTTATTATCTCTGTTGTTTATTATTTAATATTACCTGCAGTCTACTATGTCTGCTACAATATACAGAGTGGCCCGATAGCTGTGAAAGGCTGGACCACATTGTACTAACATAATTTATGAGTGTATATTGATGTATGAATGTAATCTAAATTAGCTAGGTCAGTTCTTACACTTTTGACATACATATAGGAGTATTTTCTATGGCACCAAATGGCTAGAATTCAGAGGCGTGATTTTATTTTTGTATTCTACGTTTTACTACCCGTCCGGAATAAATAAAATCTATTGGGGTATGGATGAAGAAGACAGAATTTAGAGTAAATGTATCCTCATTTGCGTGATGGGAGATTGGTATTTAGATCAGGGGGGCATATACCCAGCTGATATTCAAACCCCTGCTTCTCCATCACCAGCAAAACAAAGACGAGACTAACGTATCTGCCCGCGTAGCCACTGGTATGGATGGGTATGTCTATGAAATGATACACTCTGTTATCTAGAATTAAATTCCCTCCACACAATAATTTTATTTCAAAACAAAAAAACTCCTAATAAATATCCCTTTTGTGGTTAAAATATCCCTACGCTCTTTAGTAAGGTACAATCTGCTATTGTAATAGAGTCTTCATCATAATACCAACGTCATAATATTAATCGTCTGATGTTACTGTCAGATCGTTGAACAACTCTATGAGTGGACAGAAGTGGCTGTAAATGAGAGAGTGGCTATAAAGTTACATATACATAGTCCTCTGGGATCACAAGGCTCCAGACATTATAGCTGGATAGTTCTACCTTTGACCACGAGTTCCTTATCAATATAATGCCAGGATTGGCTCTGAATCACATGGAACTTATGAACCAAGGGCACAGAATGAGGAGGACAAGTTAAAGATCGCACAATAACTTGCCTGCTAAGATGAAACTTAAGTAATTTTATTGATATGATTATTCAAACTTCATTTTTCTATACTCAATGTTTAATTTCTACTCAATCATTGCCAGTGACAGAAACACAAAATCAAGTGTGATTAGAAACTATTAGATGCTATTACTCCTAACTTGATTAGAATTGGGCTAGGTTCTGTTTAACCAAATCACAGTTCAGTTAAGTTGGATAAAAGTCCTGAATTAAAATGAAGTTAGAAAAATGTTTGGTTAGGCTAGGTTAATTTGTTTGAATATTGGGAAGAGTATAGGCTACGCAAGTCTTTGTAAACATTTTTAGAGCTCTAAGAGAGTAAGACAGGATTAATAAAGTTCAGTAAAATTCTATAAGACGAATAAAGGTTAGGTATGATAAAGTAAAATTTTATCTCCTTCGAGTGAATTTAAATTTCTACTATACCAACATTTTTAGGTACTAACTTTATTTACTATGTCTACGATGTTTGTATGTAAGTACATTGATAAATCGTAGACTACAAAAATAATAGACAACTTCAGCAAAAACCTAAACGAGGTATAAAGATCTGGGTGTTCAAAAAGTCACGCATCCTTATGGAGAAACATATTGTAATTGTTTTCTTCTTTTATTTCCCAGTAAGTGCTGTTAATGGCCTCCGTTCTGTGTTTCATACAAGTGGACACAGTTAATTAAGTTCTTGAATATCTTTTGTAATGTTTGCCGTGAGATTGCATCGACACACTTCTGAATGTTCGTTAGCAGTTCCTAAATACTGTGCAAATGAGTTGCGTAGACGAAATCGTTCAGGTACCCCCACAAGAAAAGGTCGGGGGATGTTGAATAGTGAGATCGTGCTGGCCACAGCCCCTTTGAGATCAGTCATCCTGGAAAACACTCTTCCAAGTAAGCCATAGTGTTTCTGGCTGTATGGGCTGGGACATTGTCCTGTTGAAACCATGTATTCTATTACTCTTCTTCTAGTAACATGTTGACAAATTGTTGCGCCATAGTAAGCCATAGTGTTTCTGACTGTAAGAGCTGGGACATTGTCCTGTTGAAACCATGTATTCTGCAACTCTTCTTCCGGTAACATGTTGACAAATTGTTGCGCCATAGTAAGCCATAGTGTTTCTGACTGTAAGAGCTGGGACATTGTCCTGTTGAAACCATGTATTCTATAACTCTTCTTCCGGTAACATGTTGACAAATTGTTGCGCCATAGTAAGCCATAGTGTTTCTGACTGTAAGAGCTGGGACATTGTCCTGTTGAAACCATGTATTCTGAAACTCTTCTTCCGGTAACATGTTGACAAATTGTTGCGCCATAGTAAGCCATAGTGTTTCTGACTGTAAGAGCTGGGACATTGTCCTGTTGAAACCATGTATTCTATAACTCTTCTTCCGGTAACATGTTGACAAATTGTTGCGCCATCGTTACGTACCCTCCGTCGATATTGAAAGGTAGCAACTTGTTGGCTAAACGCCTTCGTGGTATGCTACACCTCCACACATGACTGCAGAGTAGTTTGCCTAGCTACGCCCGAGGCCGGATTTAAAGAAAGCCTTAAGTCCTTAAACTATTTCTTGACTGTTTGAAAGGAGTGATGGGGGAGGAGAAATTTCTTTTGGAGATGTTCAAATGGTTTGATATACTAAATTAATTCTACTTTTTTGTTCCCTTCCTAATAGAATCAATTATTCGTTACATACCTAGTTAATTAATTATGTTTGGTCTCATTAATATATGGCCTGGCCTTTTTTTTTTTCTGTTTAAGATTTATCCAAACCACACAATATTTTGGCATCAGTGCTACCCACATTTATTGGTTTTACATGGTAACATAAAGCAAGTCTCCCCCTTTTCAGAATCTTTACTGTGAATAGCAAATTATAAATTTATTAATGATTAATTATTATATTCTACACATGTAACTCAAATAACAAATTGAATCTTAAAGATTTTTACTTTATTTTTAGGACACTGAGTTTAAAAATATATAAATAATTTAAGAGTCCCAATCCTGATTTAAAATATTTTATACAATTTCCGGATAGATCAAAAAAAAAAAAAAGATTTGATAAAATCTTATCCATTGGACATATTTTATTTATAAAATGGAATTTATTTGTTTCTTCAACGTTATTATGACTGTCTATAGCTTTGTGGGACAATAGTTAGATTCCATAATTTATTTAATGTTACTATAATGGCCACAATATAAATATTGGTAAAAAGTTTTGATAAATATTTATTTTAGAAAAATTGTAGTTTAGTAAAATTTACGTTGATGGACATTTTCTAGTAAAATTCATGTTTAATTTTTTTTTGTCAAATCTGTTTTTTTACTAAATCAATTCTGGAAATCTAAATAATAAAACTGGCCATTTCATAGGCAAGTAAGTATT
This sequence comes from Timema podura, assembly GCA_033556935.1. Taxonomy (NCBI): domain Eukaryota; kingdom Metazoa; phylum Arthropoda; class Insecta; order Phasmatodea; family Timematidae; genus Timema; species Timema podura. The sequence goes on from JAVRXN010000011.1 coordinate 7,050,464, forward strand.
AATATAATATATGAGAAAGGAGGTTTAAATAAATGAAAAGCAAGGAGAAGTATTGTATTTGGTTTACGAGCTTAAAAACCATTTACATGATATCTCTATTTTTTTTAAGGTTTGGAATGTAGATATATTTTAGTAAGAAAATATTGTAGTTCTGTACTGTTTTTAAGAATGTATGGGTGTTGGCAAAGATACCTGGAACTGGGTAACCAATTGTGGTGAATTTATTTATATTCACTCGGATGTCTGCTAAGTGAGGATCTATCATACATACAGTCAGCGTTTGAGTTTCCGTGAAAGAAACGGCCGGATTTACTTATATATGTAACTTAGGACCTCTGGAACCACTTAACCAATTGCGGTGCGGTTTTTACTTTTATACTGGCCAGATATCCAGACATATTTTAGGATTATTTGTGTATAATTAGGTGTTTCGGTGTGAGTCCCCGTGGATGGCAAGCCGATTTTTTGTATACATTTATGGAACCACATAATTACTGTGGTGTAATTTTTATTATTCTCTAGAGTATTATTCTAGGAATTTCTTAAGTATAATAATTGGGTGTTTTGGTGTGAGTCCCGGAGAATTGTCAGCCAGATATTAGGATATATATATATATATATATATGGAATCACTTAACCGATTGAAAATTTTTTTTGTAGGATATTTCTCCAGGCATGTTATAACATGATATAATCAGGTTTTGTGTTGTGAGTCTTGGTGAAGGACCAGCCGGATATTTGTGTATATATTTGGAGCAGATAACCGATTTCACTGTAGTTTATTATAGTCCATAGAATATTAACAAGGCAGATTTTAGCATGATATACTTCAGTTTTGTGGTTCGAGTCCCTGTTTAAGTTTCGGATGGATGTTGTATATATGTTATCTAGGATATTTATAACTATATAAACAATTGCAGTGCAGTTTTTTTAACTATGTAGTATTTATGTTTTAACATTAGTTTAATCAAGTGTTTTTCTATGAGTCCCTGGAAATGCTGAGAGGTCTAGTGATAATGGATTTTGTGGGTCAGCTGGAAGGTGAAATTTCATTCTTCCATGAAGGGGATAATAGTCCAGAGTTAACTATAGGAGAATATTTATATGTAACATAATATTACCTATTTCAACCACCTCAACTACTTATCCGGGCTACACGCCTAAAATAATTTTTGTGGGAAGTAATGTAAGAGATACAAATTAAAGAGGATATAATCACATTTTCTTGGAGGGAAGTTGGGGAAACAATTTTCGGAAAGGTCCCTGATAATTCTAGGCCAGGATTATAACCCTGTTTCATCAATGAAAATATGTGTCCGCGTTTATACCGATTCAGTAGAATATAAATTATTTACGGTATTTCCTAGAATATCTATTTTAATTTGTTATTCTGTTTACTATAAAATATTAAATATTTAATTTTGTGTATGTTTAGAGTAGATATTACACGTGTTTATAGGCTATTATTTTGGGCATGCTTTTTTAATTTCAATCAATAATATTTCTATTACAATGAGATTACAAACAACTCTCAGACCCACTTCGGTGGTGTAGTTAGCTAACGCACTAGTTTCGTGTTGAGCTAGACAGACGAGGACGGGGAAATTGAGGTTCGAATCTCGCTCGTGTGAACTGAGGGTGGTTTTCCCTAAATTGTTTTCCACTCTCCCTCACGCAAATGCTGGTTAACTTCCTCTAAATTCACCCTTACCAATACCTTATTCATTATATTAATTAGTAAATAGGCCTATTACCAAAACGGGTAGTAAGACACGTTGCTAAAAAAACACATTAACTCTCAACAAGAAGGTGTATGCAATTCCTTTAAATAATCTTTCCTTGTCCTATTGATTTAAGATTGACTATATGAAGATTATTTGAGAAACAGTGAAGTTTTGCTGGCATTCAAACATATTAATAAATAGTTCGTTCTGTGTGTGCTAGCTGGCCGTGAAGGTCCGACTATAGCATAGAGTAGTTAAAAGGCGCTTGTCTAAAAGGTCAGTTGGATCAGCTTATTCACTTTAGCAAGTAATACACTAGCAAAATACTGACCGTTTCAAATAAAGTTAACATTCACACGTCTTCTAAACATTTACGTCTTGCAGTAAGCCAACAGCTATTACTCCTTCCAAATTAATTTCAAGAACAAATAAATGATGTATTTTGTTATATGATAAAATCTCATACGCCTCAAATAATTATTGATTACCTTTATAATAATGATAATAATAATAATAATAATAATAATAATAATAATAATAATAATAATAAATGCTTTCGAAACCTATAATTCTACAAAAAATGATTTATAGATTTATTGAAGGGTAAGATTGTGGGACAGTTTACCTTAAACGATCGCATGTTTATCTAATGGACTAATGTTCCCAGGTTCGATTCCTGACATAACGGAACTTTTATTTTACTTTTATTTTTAGTAATATGATTGTTTCCCCTTTCAAAATGGTGAGTTTGATGAACGGGGGGGGGGGGGGGTGGAGGTTGTGTATTTTCAAGTTTTAAGATAGAATCAAAGTAGTGTGGTGATTTTATCAGTCAGTTCAGAAAATGCACGTTAAAAAACCTCAAATACATTTTTAACATGAAACCTTGGATGCTACGCTGCTCTCTAAGTGAGATAGTTTATTAATTATTGAATAAAATAAGAAAACTAAGAGGTGACCTGGTGGTCTAGGGGTAAGGTGTCAGACTTCTGTGCTGAGGGTTCGGGGTTCAATCCTTGGTCGTGGCACAGATTAATCTGATTGCCAAACCCTTCCTTCACCTCTGACAGGACGTGTATTGATCTCATCTAGTGAATATGTGGAATACCAAGCATTCACCGTGGTTCGGAGCCCACGTTAAATTGCAGGTCCTCTATTTCATCTCACAATCACCCTACCACTACACATTAGTGTAAGTAAATACAACCCGAACGGTTAGTAAGACGTGGTGGTAATAATGCTAATAATAATATACAGTCGCAAAGAAAACTAAATAGCAGTCGTCAATTCATTCAACGTGGTGAAAATATTTTTATTTAGAGACGTTATCCATAATATTGACTTTAATCCTTTTTTTAATATGTCAATATTCAAACTACCCTGCCAAATTTTCTCACTTATAAAATAAAATAACAGGCTATGTTAAAGTCTTATAAAAACGTGATTTGCAAGGACAGTATAAGAAATAAAAAAACCCGACAATGAGAGATTATAAACAGACAATGAGAGATAATAAACAGAATATAGGTAAATTATATTGATGAACAATTATTTTCAAAATAATGAGGTATTTCATGTGCATACTTTTTAACAGAAGAAACCCAATCAGGATTCAAGTCCTGACTTTCTTGTCACAGGCAAAAATAAAAAAATCAAACTTATTTAAACCTGAGATCCAAGCTAGTTTACACCTTGTCTTCCTCACACTTCTTCATATAAGATCCTCCCCTATCGCCACTCCTTATTTTGACCCTCCTTGAAAATAATCTTATCTAATACCTCTTTGACTCTGGAAGCCTAGCCTGTAACATCCAATTGAATAACTACACTCTAAACTATCGAAAGCGCATGGCTGGAGAGGACATCGCTTATAGTGTGTTTGGTTAAGGCAGGGCCTATTATACCACGGAGCAAGATTGTTCGCTGTAGGCCTACTCATTTCACGGCAGCAACCAATAAGCACTGACTCGAAGGCCAAACAAAACAAACTCAAAAAATATCATTTAGTAACAGGATTAAGCCGCTTCGGTGGTCACATGTTCTAAGACGCTACTCTCACAATAGACTAGACTAACAATGATGGGGATATCCAGGTTCAATCCTGGTCGGGTTCACTGAGAGTGTTTTTTCCTTAATGGTTTTCAACTCTCCATTCACGCAAATGTGGGAACACTATCTGTAAATCAGCCTTACTCAGAATTAAAAAATTAAATTAAATAGCCTACAGGCGTAAAATCCGAATGGGTATGGTGCAGCACTAAAATATATACATATATAATTATATATATATATATGTTATTTGGTTCTGGACCATCATAATGGGGAGTTGTCTAAACTTACATATTAATATATTGCTTCCTTGAAAAAAAGAATAAGCACATTTAAAGTGCTCTATGCCATAGTAAAGATTTAGTAAATAAACAACACATTAAACATTAAATTTATTTGAAAATGATAATCAACGTAAATCTTATTTAATTACAATTTATCTCAATCAAAGTATTTATCAAAACTGTTACCAATAGTTATATATAGGTAACATTAAATAAAGTATGTAGTCGAACTATAGTGCCACAAAGTTATAATCAGTCATAATAACGTTGAAGAAACATATAAACTCACTTTAATAACTAAAATATACCCAATGGATAGTATTTTATCTAATCTCTTTTTTTTTCTACCCGGAAATAATATTAAATATTTTAAACTAGGATTGGGACCCTTAAATTATATACGTTTTTTATCTCAGCGTCTTATAAATAAAGTAAAAATATTTTAGATTTAATATGTTATTTGCACTACATGTGTGGAATATATTAATTAATCGTTAATAAATTCATAATTAGCTATTCACAGTAATTAAGATTCTGAAAAGGGGAGACTTGCTTTATGTTACCATGTAAAACCAATAAATGTGGGTAGCACTGCTGCCAAAATAATATGTGCTGTCGTTAAATCTTTAACAGCTAAAAAAAAGATCCAGCCCATATATTAATGAGACAAAACATAATTAATTAAGTATGTAACGAATAAGCCTAGATCTGAAATCCAAATAACCTGCACCAAGTGCACACTTGATCCATAATAATGCATATATTTAAGATGCTTAATGAATGAAAGCTAGCCAAACAACGCATATTATTAGGTCATTGAAATATTGCTGAAACTTTTTTTTACTAACTATTTTGGTTCCCTGATAAAGTTAGTTATATTTAATATAAATGTGTACACCTTAGTTTTCTTATTTTATTCAATAAGTAATAATCGATCTCACTTAGAGAGCAGCGTAGCATCTTAAGGTTTTATTTTTTAAATTTATTTGAGGTATTTAACGTGCACTTTCTGAACCTACTTATAAAATCAGCAAACGACTTTGATACTATCTTAAAACTTGAAAATACACAACATCGCCATCCCATTAGTTTATTACTTTGAAAGGAGAAACACACATTTCACTAAAGATAAAACTACCTCAATGTAGGAATTAAACATGGGATCCCCAGTTTAGTAAAAAAACAAGCTATCGATTGTGCTAAGAGTCCCACCATCTTACCGTTAAATAAATCTGTAATTCGTGCTCTTGTAGGATTCTTTGTTTAGAACAAAATTCTAATAATAATAATAATAATAATAATAATAATAATAATAAAGGTAACCTATAATTATTTGAGTATTATGAGATTTTAACATATAAGTTGTAGTGCAGACTACAAAATACATCATTTATTTGTTCTTGAAATTAGCTTGGAAGGAGTAATAGCTGTTGTCTTACTGCAAGACATAAATGTTTAGAAGATGTATGAAAGTTAACTGCATTTGAAACGGTCAGTATTTTGCTAGTGTATTACTTGTTAAAGTGAATAAGGGGATCCAACTGACTTTTTAGACAAGCGCCATTTAACTATTTTACGCTAAACTCAGACCTTCACGGCCAGCTAGCACACACAGAACGAACTATTCATTAATATGTTTGAATGCCAGGAAAACTTCACTGTTTCTCTGATAACCTCCTTCATATAGTCAATCTTAAATCAATATACCAAAGAAAGAGTATTTAATGGAATTGCATACACATTCTTGTTGAAAGTATTTTAAATTTTAGCACCACGTCTCACTACCCGTTCGGACAATACGCTTAAGTACTAATTATTCTAAAGGGTTAGGAATTGGGGCGGTTGAATTTAAAGGAAGTGAACCCTCATTTGAGTGGAGGAAACTCGGAAAACCATTGAGGAAAAAATTCGCCCCAGTTCACTCGAGCGAGATTCGAACCTCGATCTCCCCGTCCTTGTCAGTCTAGCTCAACACCAAACTAGCGCGTAATTTATCTTCACCACCAAGCTGGGTCTGAGATTTGTTGATAATATCATTGTAGTAAAAACATTATTGACTGAACTTAAAAAAGAAAGCCCCAAAATAATAGATTATAGACCAGTGTGATATCTGCTCGAAATACATACAAAATTGAATATTTGATACTTATAGTAAACATAATTACAAAGTAAACTAAATATTCTAGGAAATGCCGTAAATGATTTATTTTCTACTGCATCGGTGGTCACGCGGACAAACAAATTTTCATATGGTCCATTTTCAGTGATGGATGAAACAAGGTTCTCATACTGAACGGACATATTGAGGGACTTTTCCTACATTGTTAACCAACTTCCCTTCTAGCAAATATGGTTACATCCTCTTTAATTGTTATCTTCTTCATCACTATACCACAATAATTATTTAAGTCATGTAGCCCAGATGAGTATCAGAGGTGGTTGAAATAGGTAATATTATATTACATATAAATATTCTCCTATAGTTCACTCTGAATTATATTATCCTCTTCGCGGAAGAGCGGAATTTAACCTTCCAGTTAACCCACAAAATCCATTATTGCTAGGCCTGTCAGCATTTCCAGGGACTCACAACATAACATTTGATTAAACTAATGGTAATACGTGCCTGGATATAAATACAACATAATTGAAAAAAACTGCAATGCAATCGCTTATGTGGCTATAAATATCCCAGATAACCTATATACAACATCCATCCGAAACTTTACCAGGGACTCGAAACCCAAGAACTAAGTATTTCATACTACAATTTGCCTGGTTAATATTCTACAGAATATAATAAACTACCTCAGAATCTGTTTGCTGTTCCAGAGATATACACAAATATCCGGCTCGTCCTTCACCGAGACTCACAACACAAAACCTGATTATATCATGCTAAAACATGCCTGGAGAAATATTCTACAAAAAAAGAAAAACTACTCCGCAATCAGTTAAGTGGTTCCATAGATGTATACACATATCCAGCAGACACTTCACCGGAACTTACACCAAAATACCCGATCATAATTACTATACTAAGAAATACTTGGATAAATACTCTACAAAATAATACAAATTACACCTCAGTAATTATGTGGTTCAATAAATGTATACAAACAATCGTCTGGCCCTTCACCGGGACTCACACCGAAACACCTGACTAAACACAAATAATGATAAAAACTGCCTAAATATTGGTTCAGTATTGAAGTAAAAACCACACTGCAATCAGTTAAGTAGTTCCAGAGATCCTAAGTTACAGATATATACAAAACCGGCAGTATTTTTAACGGAGATTCAAACCCTGATTGTATGTATGCTAGATCCTCCCTTAGCAGACATCCTAATGAATATAAATAAACGCACCACAATCGGTTATAAAGTTCCAGGTATCTTTGGCAACAGGCAGACAATTTTAAAAACGCTACAGAACTTACAATATTATTTTACTTAAAGATATTTACATTCCAAACCTTAAAAAAGCATATATATATCATTTAAAGTGTTTTTAAGCTCGTAAACAAAAAAAAAATTCTCTCTGCTTTTCGTTCATTTAAACCTCCTCACTCTGATATTATATTAATACTTGCAGATGACAAAACCAGTATTATGGTTTAGATTTACAGAATTTATTTAGTAAAAAAAAACAGATTTGATAAAAAACAAAAAGAGTTAACATTATACATTTAATTTATTAGAAAATGATAATAAACGTAAATCTACAATTTTCTCAATCAAAGTATTTATCAAAACTTTTTACTAATAGTTATATTGTGGCCGTTTTGGTAACATTAAATAAGGTATGGAATCGAACTATGGTACCACAAAGTTATATAGACAGTCATTATAACTTTGAAGAAACAAATAAATTTCACTTTTATAACTAAAATATGTCCAATGGATAAGATTTTATCTAATCTTTTTTTTTTGTCTACCCGGAAATTGTATAAAATATTTTATATCAGGATTGGACCCTTAAATTATATAATTTTTTTAAACTTAATGTCCTAAAAATAAAGTAAAAATCTTTTAGATTCAATTAGTTATTTGCGCTACATGTGTAGAATATAATAATTAATCATTAATAAATTCATAATTAGCTATTCACAGTAATTAAGATTCTGAAAAGGGGAGACCTGCTTTATATTACCACGTAAAACCAATAAATGGGGGTAGCACTGCTGCCAAAATATTGTGTGGTTTGGATAAATCTTAAACAGCAAAAAAAAAAAAAAAAAAAGCCAGGCCATATATTAATGAGACCAAACATAATTAATTAACTAGGTATGTAACGAATAATTGATTCTATTAGGAAGGGAACAAAAAGGTAAAATTAATTTAGTAGATCAAACCATTTGAACATCTCCAAAAGAAATTTCTCCTCCCCCATCACTCCTTTCAAACAGTCAAGAAATAGTTTAAGGACTTAAGGCTTTCTTTAAATCCAGCCTCGGGCGTAGCTAGGCAAACTATTCTGCAGTGATGTGTGGAGGTGTAGCATACCGCACGGGCGTTTAGCCAAGTAGTTGCTACCTTTCAATCTCGACGGAGTGTACATGTCAATGTTCACTGTGTGTTGGAAGCATGTAATGAAGATGCGACTACATGAGATGCCACACCAGACACCAACTTTATGTGAGCTCAAAGGTGACTCGTGAAAACTATGTGGATTTTCCGCAGACCACACTCGAGAATTCTGGTTACTAACGCAATCATCGAGATAAAACTACGCTTCATCAGACCAGTTCCAATTATCCAGTTCCACCCCATCGAGTGGTACAGATTCCATGAACCAATGATAATAAGCTTGACGTCTTTCCAGGTCTACAGGCAGCAGTTGCTGAGTGGCACGAATATTGTAAGAGTGCATTTTAAATTACCTGCGCAACGTCACTGCTGATGGAGAGCCCGGACTGTCTTGAAAGGCGTCGCATGGACTTCCGGGGACTTGTATCATATGCAGATTGCACGTCTATCAACTTTTCCTCAGTTAACACCTTCGGCCCACCACTTCTCGGTGCGTCCATGACATTCCCTGTCTCCTGAAACTTGTCGTGTGGCCGCATGATGGAGGATTTGTTTGGTGCAACTGTTCCGTAATTTTCTGAGAAGGCCTCCCGCGTCCGGGAATAGCTGCCAGAGTGGGTGTACTGTGTGACAATGAATGTACGCTGCCGCAATGTGTACCCCATGGCTACTCAGTTTGCTCCACCACCTGGAAGGGAAAAAACAATTACATGCGTTTCCCCATAAAGTTATATGACTTTTTTTTTAACATCCTGTAGTATTGTTTCACATAATAATAATAATAATAATAATAATAATAATAATAATAATAATAATAATAATAATAATAATAATAATAATAATAATAATGTTCAAAGAATCAAGTAGAAATATGTGTACAAAAACTGGATTGTTTTTTTTTTTTTTGTAAAATTTTAGTAAGCCTTACAGACAGTTCTTAAGATGATAGAATGAATAAAAAATGTTGTGATTTAAATTGAAACATCTCTAATGACTCAAATAGCTGGCACAAGGGGATCGATCGCTGCTTCAACTATTTCCCTTATGAGTTAAATAGTTCACACAAAAGGATCGACTTATTGCCTACTTGTGGTTGTAGTGGTTGGTTACAATTGTACACCTCTTGAAACACCCTTCCCCCCGTGTGTGCAGTGTCTGGTTACAATTGTACACCTCTTGAAACCCCCTTCACCCCGTGTGTGCAGTAAATGGTTACAATTGTACACCTCTTGAACCCCCCGTGTGTGCAGTAGCTGGTTACAATTGTACACCTCTTGAACCCCCCAGTGTGTGCAGTAGTTGGTTACAATTGTACACTTCTTGACCCCCAGTGTGTGCAGTAGCTAGTTACAATTGTACACCTCTTGAACCCCCCGTGTGTGCAGTAGCTGGTTACAATTGTACACCTCTTGAACCCCCTCCCCCCCGTGTGTGCAGTAGCTGGTTACAATTGTACACCTCTTGAACCCCCCTGGTGGGTGTAGAGGCTGCTACCAAACGATCACCTCACAACCAGCTCTGGTTCTCACTCCAGCAAACAATGTTCCAGGAAGAGACAATATTAGAGGTCATGGACCTTCACTTACCTTTACCCACATTTCATTCTTTCTTCCACACACCTTGTACACAGGCTGTTTGGTTACTTGGGGCGAACACAGATAAAGATACCAGATATCTCCAGGGTTAGCTAGTTTTATCTCAGTCCATATCCTTGAATTTAACCAAGTTAAACTGCTTTCTCTCAACTCCTCTATTCAACCACTTTTGATTCAAATATTTGTTTGCAAATAGTGACACTAAGAACGGTTGCTCCTACACATAGGACTACTGAAGGCGGGGAGATCATGGCTTTAATTAAGGTCGGGTGTATTGTGGGTGGTTTGCCCTCAATATCTTTCCACTTTCGCTCTATGAATTTGTCGGTACATTTACGATTAAGTATATAGTTCATTCCACCCCTTTAGCATATTTGATATATTTGGGTAAAGCCCGAACGAGTAGTGAAACTTGGGGAAAAAAGTAGGTGCTGCAGTTAAAAAAATATTTTTATACTATTATGAATAAGCTGTGTATTGGTGTCACTGCTTGACTGCATATTTTACTGGGAGTGGATCCAAGGACGCATGCATGAATTTTTCCGGGGGAAGGGGGGCAACTTTAGGGTCAACCCGTAATGCAGCACTAAAAAATGCAACACATTAACATTACCTTTGATTTAATTTCCAAAATATTTGGTTGGAAATCGACATTCTTTGCCCACACCTGGCTTTGCTCATATAAGTGCTCAGAAAAATCTTTCAAAATCAATCATTTGAAAATTAGGTAGTTAAATAAAAAATTAACCTCAAAGAGAATCTTTCATGCGGTAAACGAGTATATTTTGCAGAATTACAAAGAACATGCCTTTTTTCATTTCATTAAAAAAAATCTAAACTAAAACAAGTTTTCTTGGATGCTTATTTACAGAAAGATCTAAACTAACACTAGTTTTTTCAGATGCAACATTACAACGAACATCATATGAATAGAATTTTAAATTAAAAAAGTTATCTTGGATTAGCTAAAAACCTTTTAAACTTTTTCCTTCTCAAATTCTTTCTTTTTATCCATTGTATTATTTCTGCGCACGCTCAGTAGGCACAGCCCTTTCTTTGAGGCGCTCCTTTATCGGGTTCATCTTATTAACTGGCCAAAATACGTGATACAGTTGTAAGAAAATGACGCTGCACATGTTCACCAAATACCAGCTCTAGAATTGTGGAATAATTTTCATTTATTATTATTTTAAAAGACGCGAGAAGACCAAGTATTAGTTTTAAATTATAAATAAAAGTAAAATGTAAAAGCGATCATTTAATGAGAGTTTCTACTTTTTTTTAAATATTTACAAGTTTTTGATAAAAAATGAGATTCATTTTCTATCAGAAATTTGATTTTTGAGTTTGTAAAAGCTAAAATGAACACATTGGAAAATTCGATTCAATGTATAGTAAGCTACAGGTTGATCAACTTAGATAAGAGAAGAGCTTAATAAAGGCATAGGCCTACTGTTGTGGTACGTGTTACCATATTTAAGGGATTCCAAAACCAATTATGTCCAAACTTAACTTTCTCCGCGTACATTTTATTTAAACTTTTAGTTAAGTATTTTTATTTACTTAGTTGATTTAGGGGGACTCAGCCCCCCTACATTCCCCTGGGTACGCCTATGAGTGGATCATAATTCAGTTTACAACAAACTTCAGTTAGATAGGCATGAAATATTAATTGTACTTGCGGAGGCAAATGTGTAGCTTGATAAGAAAGAGACGTAGGAGGCCAAACTTCAAAATACGTTCTTCTTCATAATATCACAAATATATAAAAAACATTTTGCTCCTGATACGTTTGTTTATAGTGTAAGATTGTCGTGATATCTAAATGTTCAAATTCTGATCAATACAGTGTTGTGAGAAGTAATATACTTGCCCTCATAAGCTAAGCTTGTTTGTAAGTTGTGTGTATGTGTGCTAACGTAATCCTTGTGTTTACATTATTTTACCCTTCTTATATGTCTGAAATGACCGCAAAATTTAAGGAAGGTATAATTTAGAGTAAATGTACCTATATTTGTATATAATGAAAGTGGGAGACCATTTTAAGGAAAAATACACCTTGTATAACCGTTTGAGATTCGAACCCCTATCTTTTTATTAGCGGAAACCAGGTTAGACGAGAATGGAGCCTATTGTCCTTCTGCGAGCTATGTGAATGTTAAATGCACAAATAAAGATTCATACTCATTGCCAAAATTTAATTTTGTGGTGATGAGAAGGGGGGGGACTCAACCCCCTTCTTTCCCCCCTTTGCCTGTGTCTACTAAACCCAACCTGTGAGATACTTGCGCTCTGTGTCTCTATAATTCCGGTCATTCAACTTGGATCTGAGAAAACGTCAAGATAGAGAAAGAGACGAAAAGGAAAGTAAGAGGAAAGCGATACAAAAAATATATAGGGTCTCGCTATTATACAGGAAGAGCAAGGTAAAGGATGATATAAAGTAAAACGATGAAGAAGAGGGGAATTCGCAATCTTTTTTATTTCGTATTTATTTTCGCGCGGGAGCAAATTTTTCGCGGGTTGATTCACCTTTCAGAAGAAGTTTGAGAAGAGTGGAGGTAGGAGAGAGAGAGAGAGAGAGAGAGAGAGAGAGGGAGAGTAGTAGTGTGACTGCCATATCTGCTCTATGGCTGGCTGATCGACATTTCCACGTTCACAAGTTGGCACATGGCCAGGCTACATCAATTCTAAAACACAGGCTTCTCACTGGCGGTACTTTAGTTAAACGAGTGGACACAAAATGTGTAATTACTCAACTTCGCCTACTTGAAGGGAAATATCCTCCCACCGCAGCGTTTATTATCAATCCTGATTATACAAAACCTTTAAAACATGGACATCGTAAGTGGGGCGCTAAAGGGGAACAGAGCCCCCCACCCATAATAATCGGCTCAAATGTACTACTCTCAGTACCGTAAAAGATATAGCTTATTATTTTGTTCAAAAATTGATCATCTCTTTTGGATCAATTATTAATTCAGTTATCATTTCATTCATGTTGTTTAGCTGTTACAAACAAGGTATGTTTTAGTTTAAATTGTAAATGCATACATTATTCTCTACCATGTGGTAAAAACAATACACAATTAACCTCAATTTGTCTGAAGCTGGAATTGTCTTAGGTTAGGCCTAAATTCCAAAATCTGTCACATACCTCATATTTAAATTTGTACACCTGGACTCGGGAATCGATCTCGGGCCCTTGAATTAGTGCGTCACAGCTCTATTATAGGTCTATCCAAGATTGGTCCCGTCCCCAGGGTTATTTATCATTCATATCCTGCGATGGACGTAAGGATATAATCGGCTGGTTGTAGCTCTTGTTAAAACCATAGCCTTCACTGATTCAGTTGTCACTTGTCAAATTATAAGCTGTGACTCTGTTGAAAAAAGATTTAGTTTGTTTGATAAAATCTAGATCTATATTTCTTAACATTTATCTTAATCTCAGAAGTGCGACATTTCACGTTAATCGTCGTTGAAAATAGACTAGTTACACTTTTTTCATATAATTGTTCTAAACCAATTAACTTAAAATTTAAGGTTTAAATTATATTATAAACATGTGACTTTAGCTATAGTTTAAAAGAAAAAAAACTCTTGTTAAATAATGCAGATTTCTGAACACCTGCAACGCATCTCAACGTTCCAGTAGGTGGACACATAAAGAAGCCACCTACGCATTAAGTGTCATTTATAATGTCTCAAAAAAATATATTATTTGTAATAAAATATGGATAATTTACTAAGCAGAAGTGCTTAGGATACTGCTACCTATCAGGAAATATTATGAAAAAGCGAACAAAACATTTCAATATAACGAAGAGAAGTAATATTCTCTGGGTGTGTTTAAAATGTCTCCCACTCTCACTCTCCCACTAAGGATATGCATGTAGGCCTACTGTATAGTGTACATACCCTTCATGCCTACTCCATCAGTGTAGTTAAAATGTTTATAGTCTGGACGGGTAGTAAGACACTGTAAGATATAGGATTATATAACTAAACTGTTATCCTGCAGGGCCAAGACTTTTTGCTGTTTTTGAAATTAATGTTTCCTTTCATTCAGTGGCAAATTGCAAATTTTGTTTGTCATCTAATTTATTAGGATAATCCTCTAATATCCATGAATAGGCCTTAAATCGTATCAACAAATGTAATAATCAGCTGTTATCAAAATATTGTTCCCATTTGTACCATTATTTTGAGTGTATAGTCGTGCTTAATGACTTGAGTAGAATAACAATAATTGCTACTATCACGCATGCTCTACCACCGACTGCCCTGCTATCAGACAATGACCCCAAAGTGGGCGATGAAACCACTATGAAGTGGCCTCATTCTAACACAATGCACTTTGTCATTCATAATTAAATTATTACAGGTTGGGGACAACAGACACGACACGTCACCGTCTTCTCCAGTGGTATTATTTGATTGACTCATTGGAGTTTGCTGTTTTCAAGAATTTATGACTGGCAACATACAGGGCCTCAATAATTATGGTCTTTAGATAAACTAAACCCTTCTTCCCCAATTTTCAGGGACATTCTTTAATTGATCTTGTCCCTGATTCGTTAAATAAACTAATGCATTTGAAATTTATATATTAAATATACATTTTTCAGTAAAGTCATTAGATAAAAGTTTAGATCTAAAAATAGCATCATCAGTGACGAATATTTATCACACATTTTAATTTCTACACTAACTTTTGGTTTTTGTTGTAATTTCAGATCTGTTTGGAAGCATTTAGATCATTTATAAAGAAATACAATTCACTGAAGTTTTTCCAATGACAATAACATAAAAAAAACATGATTATAGAGGGTATTAAGTACCATTTAAATGGCGAGCACCTACTCCATCTCCCAGCTTTTACCATGGTTGAAGGGTGATTGAGATACTTGTAATTCAGCGTTGGCACCATAAAAATACGAGTACTACATTTCTTTTTAGCCCGGATTTAAACCAATGTATGAGAGTAGTGATTTGGTCAGCGTTTGAAACTCAACCCCTCAGTACTATCAATTAGAGGAGAGGCCTGCTAACCAAGCCCTGTGTTTATAAATTGAACTAAACCCACAATTCACAACCCAAAAATGTACCATTTGATACATCACTATCCGTCTCCACTTATTTCCTTCAGCAAGTGATATTTATAAAGAGTATTCACTAAGGGGTTTATGTGAGCTCAAAACTAGTTGCTAATGAGAATTTTCCTTTTGAACTGTGTCTTAGTCATCGTTCAAGCTTAACGCCTTTAAATACAAAAAGGGGGTTGAAAAATGTAAGGGAAGGCTTAGAGGAAATGTACCTGCTTTTGCACGTAGGTAGTTTGGGAATTTTTTTAAAGGAAAAAAATCTTAAAAACACCCAGAGATTATTTTAAACCCAGGACTATCCGCCACCGGTAAACAAGACCAGATGAGCGTGAAATCTAGTCTATGTGCCCACTGGCATAGTGGTAAGAAATTAAATTTATTATTTTATCTATGTTTACTAGCATTATAAAACTAGGTTTTGCTTCGTTTTGAATTTGGTTTGTGACATTTTAATAACAAAATATAATATTTTTTAAGATGATAATTTTTAACGGGTTTGCCCAGTGAGCCAAGACTCCGATCCTGGCCTTAGTCTCCTCCATGCCAGTGTGTAGTAAGCCGCCTCTAGAGCATGATAGACTACACTTACAACATGAACATGAACCCGGCCTTAGTCTCCTCCATGCCAGTGTGTAGTAAGCTGCCTCTAGAGCATGATAGACTACACTTCAACATGAACATGAGCCCAGCCTTAATCTCCTCCATGCCAATGTGTCGCAAGCCGCCTCTAGAGCATGATAGACTACACTTACAACATGAACATGAACCCGCCTTAGTCTCCTCCATGCCAGTGTGTAGTAAGCTGCCTCTAGAGCATGATAGACTACACTTACAACGTGAACATGAAACCGGCCTTAGTCTCCTCCATGCCAGTGTGTAGTAAGCCGCCTCTAGAGCATGATAGACTACACTTACAACATGAACATGAACCCGGCCTTAGTCTCCTCCATGCCAGTGTGTAGTAAGCTGCCTCTAGAGCATGATAGACTACACTTACAACATGAACATGAGCCCAGCCTTAGTCTCCTCCATGCCAATGTGTCGCAAGCCGCCTCTAGAGCATGATAGACTACACTTACAACATGAACATGAACCCGGCCTTAGTCTCCTCCATGCCAGTGTGTAGTAAGCTGCCTCTAGAGCATGATAGACTACACTTACAACATGAACATGAAACCGGCCTTAGTCTCCTCCATGCCAGTGTGTAGTAAGCCGCCTCTAGAGCATGATAGACTACACTTACAACATGAACATGAACCCGGCCTTAGTCTCCTCCATGCCAGTGTGTAGTAAACTGCCTCTAGAGCATAATAGACTACACTTACAACATGAACATGAGCCCAGCCTTAGTCTCCTCCATGTCAATGTGTCGCAAGCCGCCTCTAGAGCATAATAGACTACACTTACAACATGAACATGAACCCGGCCTGAGTCTCCTCCATGCCAGTGTGTAGTAAGCCGTCTCTAGAGCATGATAGACTACACTTACAACATGAACATGAAACCGGCCTTAGTCTCCTCCATGCCAGTGTGTAGTAAGCCGCCTCTAGAGCATGATAGACTACACTTACAACATGAACATGAACCCGGCCTTAGTCTCCTCCATGCCAGTGTGTAGTAAACTGCCTCTAGAGCATGATATACTACACTTACAACATGAACATGAACCCGGCCTTAGTCTCCTCCATGCCAGTGTGTAGTAAGCCGCCTCTAGAGCATGATAGACTACACTTACAACATGAACATGAACCCGGCCTTAGTCTCCTCCATGCCAGTGTGTAGTAAACTGCCTCTAGAGCATGATATACTACACTTACAACATGAACATGAACCCGGCCTTAGTCTCCTCCATGCCAGTGTGTAGTAAACTGCCTCTAGAGCATGATATACTACACTTACAACATGAACATGAAACCGGCCTTAGTCTCCTCCATGCCAATGTGTCGCAAGCCGCCTCTAGTCTGGCAGTATTCTCTTGGGACAGGCAAGTGAATGTCATTGACCCAATACTCTATGTGGCATGTAGCACACTTTTACAGACTCATTTGTGCTTAGGTTTCCTAATTACCGCTCTAATGATGGCTTTATGTGGTGGTTATTCTTTTAATAATTACTTGTTTAGTGATGTTTATTGATGTGTATGTTAGCATGGGGACATTGTGGAGCAATTTTAGGTTAAGAGTTTTATATCTATATACTAATAAAGAAATATACTACTTTAATTTAGAATACAAATCTGCACGGAAGAACACGGTTACAGATGTATCAGTCTCATTTGATTTGACTTGTTGGGATCAGGAAAGTCTGGGTTCGAACTCCATTTAAGTGTAGTTGGATGTTTTATCTCTTACCTTATTTACCACTCTCCCTCCATGTAAATGCTGGTGTATTTCTCTCAATTCTATCTTTCTTAACTTATACCTACCCTCATTTGTGTGAATACGCGGAAAGTCTGAATAGGTAGAAGGACTGAGTGCCCAGGTTGAGGTGGCAGCTTGTTGAGGAGGGAGGGTCAAAAATAAATGATTTAATTTGAATTTTTTTGTAGCTACACTTTTAACTTCCCCGCCTCCTCCCCCTTACGACAACCCATTATTAGAGTATCCTCTGCATTTTTATTTATAGTCATCATTTCTAAATTTTTTTAGCACTTCAACTCACTATTAATTTTATTTTTACCCGCTTCTGTAACCAAATGGTCTCCAAGGCATCACTCTTGAGTTAGGCTGTCCTGCTAATGACGGGGAGACCCGAGTTTGAATCCCGGTTGGGACTACTGAGGGCGATTTTTAATAAATTGTTTCCCACTCTCCTTCCATGCAAATGCGGGAATATTACTTCTTAAGCTCTTCCTTCCTCATTCCTAATTAGAGTAATTATCATATAAGTTATGTGTCTAGCCTGAACAGGTGATAATACGTGGCTATATATATCAGGTAATGACCAGCCCCGTGGTGTAGTGGACAGTGCACGTGTCTATGAGCCCAGGGGTCCCGGGCTTGATTCCCGGCTAGTACTGTCAGTATTTTTCCCGAAAGGGGAATCCCCCCAACAGTCACCATGATTTGTTTAGTTAGGATAACGTTAGGTTTAATTGTTTATACTGTTTCCACGCCCTCATATTCATTATCACCATCACCTCTTCTCATCGAGACACAGAAGGGATCTACGATTAGTACATTGGGTGTCCCCTGGGCAACGGTACATTAGTACTGATGTAGTACAGACGTCTAATTTTATTACTAGGATAGTCATTGAAGTTATTTGTTTTTTAGCACCGCGTCTAACTACCCGTTTTGTTTATACGACAATGCACTAATTACGAAAGTGGTTTTAGGGATTGGGAAGGCGATAATTATAGGAAGTGTATCCACATTTTCTTGGAGGGAGAGTGGAGAACCATTTTGGAAAAAACTACCCTAAGTATACTCCATTGAGATTCGAACCTTGATCTCCCCGTCATCAGCAGTCTAGTCTACTGCGAGAGTAGCGTACTAGACCATGCGGCCATCGAAGTGGGTCTGGTCAGGTGTTCTGAATTAATTTCCTAAATGGTTTTTCACTGTTTCTGGACGCAAATGTAGGTATACTTCCTCTAAATTAAACCTTCCTCATCCCTAAAACATTGGAGTAACTAGTACAGAGGCGTATAACTACGGTGACCATATGTCCCGATGTTAAGGGCTGTGTCCCGGCGTCCCGAATAACGACCAAAATGTCACGAACTGTCCGAATGACGAAAAAAGTTTCTACAGTAAAGTAAAAATATCTAGATCGTTATATTTATAATATTTTACTTTTATTGAGAGTATATGAATAAACTCCGTGTGTTTTTTTGCCTTTGCACCGGTGGTGGTGGGGTGGCCGGTTGCTACCCCTCTAGATTAAGCAAATGTTATTCAATGCACATAGATTTTATGTACGGAATTTAAAGTCACAAATAGACATCCAACTTAAAATTAAATCTTGAATCAACTGAAAACGAGTAGAATCAGGAAAATGAACAGAAAAACATCATAACTTTTAATAGCCTATTATATTTTTACAAAATATAATTTTCTCAAAACTCTTATTATTTAAACTTTAAAATTACTTGTTACTGTGAGCCACTTAGTCTTAGAGATTGAGATGAGTCCAGTAGTTTTGACTACCATTTTTACGTAGCCCATATTTCTTTATAGCTACATATTATTGTAATTTATGTTTTTTAAATTACTAAAAATAAAAAATCTTGGGGAATGTTTGTTCTTAATTATGCTTATCCCTTATGCTTATGCACTTATGCTAATTTTGAAAAATGTTGCCAAGTTGTCCCGATTTTTACTGTCAGAAATATGGTCACCGTACGTATAGCCCGAATGGGTAGTAAGACGTGATTCTAAAAATAGAAAGAACGGTTCTATTTAAATATGTCTACTGGAGCAATCCTATTTGTACTAACCAAAAAAGAATGTTCCGATAAGAAGTGTGAAAATAGTGATCTTTATTCACATACTCTTCATCCCACCTTAGGCGACAAGGAAGGTCATTAATATACAGCATACTGACGCTAAGGAGTTCCTTAAAACCCAACAAAAACACAACTCTGCCAGTCATACACCGTTAGTAATGGCGTGATGAGTGTTACTTGACCTTGCTAAAAAAAAGAGGTTTTTTCCTTTTATTTGTTGTTAAGGTTGACCCATGTAACGGAAGCTGATGAAGCAGACACAGGAAACCATTATGGCTAGCCTACATCAGGTAGCGTCAGGTAGCTGGTAGGTCACAGAGGTGGGAACATACACAGTTAGGTCTTTGTGTCAAACCACCGCACCTACAAACACCTAATGACGGACTTGTCAGACATATTGATACAACAGGCCGGGGAGGACCAGCACAAATATATTGAGGAACTACTTTTCCCATTAGAAATGGAGGGTGAAACATTTTGAAGGGCCGATGAAAGTAACGCCGTGTCTGTACGCTTAAAGTTTTATTTTTCACAATAAACTTGCTTGGACCAAAATAAATAAAATATTGTTTCAGTTGAAAAATTTAGTTTTATTTCCTACAAATAGTATTAACAGCTGTTATGGGAACCGCAGAATTCGACTAGACTCTTTTCTTCATTTATAAAAGTTTGTGTTCAAATTATACTTTTTTAAAAACTTTTACCACCACGTCTTACTATTCGTTTGGGTTATGCACTTATGTTCTAATTACACTAATGGTTTTCAGGGATTAGGAAGGCTATATTTAGATAAAGTGTATCCACATTTGCGTAGAGGGAGACTGGAAAACCATTCTGGGGTAAATCAGCCTCAGTATACCCGACCGAGATTCGAACCTTGATCTCCCCGTCATTAGCTGTCTAGTCAGAGAATAGCGCGTTAGACCACGTGGCCACCGAAGCGGGTTCTATCATTCTTATCCAAAAATATTTAGGTACTTGTAAGATAAAATGTGGTCGAAGTTTTCTTCTGAAGCAATATTGTATTAATTTTAATCCAAAAAGTTTATTTTATTTTATTTAGCACCGCGTATTACTACCCGTTCGGGTTATACACTTAAGTACTAATTACACTAATGAATTAGGAATTGGGAAGGTTGAATTTAGAGAAAGTGAACCCGCATTAGCGTGGAGGAAGAGTGGAAAACCATTTAGGAAAAACCACCTATAGTTCACCCGATCGAGATTCGAACCTCAATCTCCCCGTCCTCATCCAAAAAGTTGTTTGTAACTAAAACTATAAGGCTACTTACTATAACTCGTGACCCTTTAATCTCATCTTCACACTCCAGTATTTACGAGAGAAATGGCAGTTATTGAGCTTCAAAATAACTCAACATTGTATGATATCCCTTAAAATGTTCTATTGTGACGTTGATAGTTTGAAGACGGCTATTTCTATGTTTCTAACCCCTTACTTTGATAGCAGAACTGTAGAATTTAGCATGAAGAGTCGTTAGAAATGAGCAAATTCAATTTTTCTGTTAAACATTTTTAATCATAAAAAGTAAAACTTTTTTTTAAAATCCTATAAAGACATGTCCACCATGACCACCATTAACAAACCAGTTGTTAAATAACGCGCTGTTACATTTTTTGATATCGAGAGCACGTCTCAGCGCTCCGGCAGACGGCCCGGTCAGCTTCAGACGAGTTCACTGACATATTTTTTTCTGAGTTAGCGCTCTCTTCCTCCATCACAGGGAATCTGAAAGCAAGCCTCACCTTAAGGACAGTGGGTAGCTTACTTAAGTAGCACTTCTCGTGACAGACGCCGACTGACCTTACTGTTTAACAGTAGGGTAATGAACAATTAAATTACTAAAACATTAATACTTGTACCAGGAGCTTGTAATATTTTTTCATTTAATTGAGGTATTTCACATCCATTTTCTGAACCAACTGATTATATAAACACACGACGTATGAACTATCTTAAATCTAGAACAAACACAACACCCAGTCCCCAAACATTAATTTATCAATGTGAAAGGGAAACCCACACTTCAGAAATGATACATTTTTTGGCCATGCTGGGAATCGAACCCGGGACCTTCACACCACGTCTTACTACCTGTTCAGGCTTATATGATAATATTACGCTAGTGGGGTAAGGATGAAGAAGGAAATATTTTAAAGGTCATCTACCCGCATTTAAATGGAGGGAAATTGGGTAATCATTTAGGATAGACCACCCTTATTAGATCCGACAGGGATTTGAACTCCAATCTCCCCGTCACCAGCAGGCTAGTCCAACTCGAGACTGACGCCTTAGACTATGTGGCCATTGAAGTGGGCTACTCGGACTATAGTCTGCTAATATATATATATATATATAAGATCCTGGCACATCTACTCGAATGCGGGCAGATATATTTGCCTTTAGATATAAAGGGTGTAGTAAGTGAGATTCAGCTATTAACGCACATTTGGTGTCACTGTGCCGATAAGTTAATCGTTTGGAATAAAACTGAGCTGAACTGTTGGTTTGACTGGTCACCACCACCAGAGCAACGATGACTCTGACGAACTCTTTCTCTGGTGAATAATTCTACTGGTTTCCTAACCAAGACTGTCTTCTCAACAAGTGGTCTACGGTCGCTCATCCCCACATTTGTTAACATTATATCAACTACACTGAGACTTCATTCACTGAGACTGCATTCATTTATAAAAAAAAAATTTACTGGTGAGTTTTATAATCAATTTACTAACTTAGTAAGAAGTGTGCTATATTATTAATACTCTACAAAGCATAGTTAACTATTATATTTTACATGCCATACTACAACAATCAATCAGTAATTTTTTTTACAAACTTCTCATTTAACTTAGGTGAAATTAGCATAAAGCTTAGGCACAGTAAGGCAGGGTGCAACATGCTGACACAAAACGTTTCGAAACATCTTGAAACCACGACACAAACAATGTTTCAACTATTTTTTTCAAATGGAACAGGATGAAACAAAAATTTTCAATCGGTACTAGATGGCGGTGTGTCATGTTGGCGATATTGATACTGATGAAGTGTTAGCTATAATTTCCTGTGATTGGTTGGTTAAGCAGGAGAAAGCATCAAGTAGGAGACACTGAGAAAATAATTGAGATTAAAAAAAAATTACGCACCCATCTCTCTACACTCACTACCGGTAGACTTTTTCAAGCACAAACAAAACAAGAATGATCAACTCGGCTCAAGTTTTGAAGGAGACCATCTTCACTTGGCCAGACTTCCAGACTTGCGCTTGCGCAGTGGCGTATTTCTCACGAAACACGTGAAACTAACTGGTTGAAACATGGGAGTGAGGAGGACAGCTGCTTTGTCTCAACATGTCTCAACGTGTCGTCATGTTTCATCGCGTTTGTTCCGCCTTGTGTCAGCAAGTGTGAAGTGACTTGTTTGAAAGTATGTGGTCAAAACGGAATGACATACGATGAAACAAATTTCGTTTTATCACGTTTCGAAACGTTATATTAGGTTCAAACAAGCTTAGCTTGGATGAAAAAAAAGCCGATATTACTAAACTATCGCAGTCGTAGTTGTTAGCATGCTCTAGTGTTTCCAAAAGAGAAGAAAAGAACAAATGAAATCAAGTAACGACATCTCAGATCACCCCATGATTTTATCCGTACGAGATGGGTTATCCCACTTTGCAAATATACAAGGAAAAGAAAGAGAGATTGTAAAAACTGTTTAAAAAATACAAACCTATGAGTGGTTCTAGAGCTGTCACACTAATCTACCGGGGAATGAGAGTCTCCCATGGACCACTGGGGATCACATCTCATTCATCCAAGCACGGCTTTTAGACGTCAGTGGGACCCACCTGGGTCTATAGCACAGTTCCCAGGCTCCTGGAGCAAGTATTTAAACTTACCCCCAATAATACACTACTTATCTCTGGGGGATGCAAACCACAGGTTGAAAATCTCTGAGAAAATTCTCGACAAAGAACACCTCACATCACCTCCTAATGGCATGACACTTCCCAACCTATTGGTGATGACTACTTGGGAGCATCCAACATCTGAGGACAGCTCCTGAAAAGGTACAGAAGTATCCAATGAATAAACCTGAAGTTAAATCCCCATAAATCATGTTCGTAGCCCCCAAGAAGAAGGAAGGGAAAGCCAATGTGAATATGTGCCACTTGTGGACTGCTGTGGTAGTGGACTTCAGAGCTATGCATTATACTTCCTCTGAGGGCTCTCTCTGTCCATCCAACAGGGAGCCTATTCATTGAAAAGACAGAAACCAATTTGCAACATAAAATCAAGCACAATCTATTAGTAGAAATTTGAAAGTAATAACAGTATATGACTGTTACCAAAGTTGCTAGACTTTATTTCTTATATTCATTGCAATGGGATCTGCAGATGGTATCTAGACTCAGGAGTCTATTTATCAAATAATAGTAATAAGACAGTAGAGTAATATTAATGTCAGCCGCAAAATTCTGTCAATTTTACTTAGCCTTTATTCCTACTAGAATACTACAATGCAAGGAATAATGTTGACTCTCACTTGGATCCGATCGGCGACCGTGTGACTTGTTTGAAGTAGAGTAAGTATAAGCTTGGACCCAAACGTGACTCAAAATTAGTATCGTAATGTTATATCTTATTTTCAACTATATTTTGTATTTTACTCAAATCCCTACAAAGGTTTTTTTAACCCACTCAAAATTGTAGACGGGGAAGATAATTTAATGAATTCATATATCAAAATGTACATTTTGTATGGCATGGTTTAAAAAATGTTAATTTTTGTGAGCAAAATAACATATTTGTTGAGAATTCTTCTTAAACTTAAATGGTTTGGAAGATTTATTTAATACTAGATATCCAAACAGCCTATATATAGTACAAGATGTTGTGTTTATTACTATCAAATGTTAATCTTAAAATAATGCTCAGTAAATATCGGGCATATCGAGTTCCTCCACGGAGATAATTAGTCCGATAGCAATGGTCTAGTTCCTTCACGACATCTCAAGGAAGGGATCTTCACACACTAAATTACAAAATTGAATAAGAACGAAATTTGTTAATGCATGAAAGGTTAGGTTAAGTTAGGTTGGATAAGAGCCATAAGTACATGTAGAAATGAACCAACTTCGTTACAAAATCAAATAAGAATTAAATTCGTTAACACATGAAAGGTTAGGTTAGGTTAGGTTGGTTAAGAACCATAAGTATATGAAGAAATTAACCAAATATAGTTATAATCCATTCCTTCAGGTGTCGTGAAGGAACTCAACCCCCCACTTCCTTTCCACCTTCCCACCGCCAAAGTGAATTAATTAGATCCCTCCCCCCCCCCAACCCACAAACTGAAAGAACTTGATAATAGAATTAAGTGACCTTTATCGAAAAGAGGATTAAATCAGCTTTCGTGGAGGAACTTGAACACGCCCATAAATATAACAAAAATAGCTAAATGACTCAAAAATATATGAATTTAATATTTTGTTAGATAGTAAAAAATATGTCAAAATGTTTCATGTAGGCCTACACAGGATTGAGAGACAAATAAAGGTCCCAGGTTCAAGTTGTTTTTTTCAAGTTTCATTTAAAATTATGTATTTTAATTTAAATATAATTTACTTCAGTGGCCGCATGGTCTAAGGTGTTACCCCATGTTATACTAGACTACTGATGACAGAGATATTGGGATTTGAATCCCGGTCGGGTATACTGCAGGTGCGTATCCCAAAAAATAGTTTTCCATTTTCCCTCCACGTAAATGTGGGTGCACTTTTTCTAAATTCAACTTTACTCATCACTAGCTCATTAGCATGATTAATAAATATGTATACAACCAGAACTGGTAGTAAGACAAGGTTCTAAAAAAAAAGTTAAATATGACACCTGGAAATGGGAATCGATCCTAGTACTTTGACTCAGATGTGCATTGAGTAGTGAATGAACCCAGGTTAGCTTAGTGGTAGAGCATTCACGTTCACGATAAGTCAAAGTTGCCTAGTTCAATTCCATACAGTGTCCATATTTAAAATATATTTCACTTGTATATAAATATACTTCTCTGGCGATCAAAAAACATAATTTACAAAATATAGATTTGATGCTTACATTTAAATCTCTCTAGTTTGAGTCCCATTCCTAACCAAATGTAATTTTCAACATGCTAAGTTTGAACATACCCGAGGATGAAATTACACATTTTAGTAAAATATCCGGTCGTTAAATTTGTATCTAGTACGTGATTAAAGGGTCAATGTTTTCTGAACAGGTAACAGTGGTGCAAGTGAGAAGAACACGGGTGAATGACCTGACCAAAGTCGGGTATTTTACTCTTCCCTTCAAGACTAGATCTGAGATGAGTTAGGACAACAAACATTAGTCCCATCAAACCGATAACTAACATTAATAACAGCATCAGCTGGTTCTTTAATTAGGTTTGTGTCTGTAACAATCTGCGCCGGATAAGATGTCACATTGCACTATATTATCATTGTTAACAGAATGTTTCTCAAGGTAATATATATAGTTTCTCAGAGTTGTACTCTAAATATTACTAGGGTGGTAGCTTGGTGTTCTATCTAACTTTACTAGGAATGAAGCCAAATTATTTAGAGGACTCGTGAAAGGATAGGTTTTTTGGAGATTTCATGACAGCAACATTTTTTGGCCAAAATAAATCAAATATTGCTCCAGAAAAAAACAAGAGTTTAATTTTCTTCATATGGTGATATCAACAGTTGCTGAATATCTGTCATGAGCATGGTGGCATTAGATGAGAAACTTTTTATGAAGAGAAAAAGTTGTCAATAAATTCCAGGACATCCTTCATAGACATTCAAGAAATGTTGATGTCACCAGGTGAAGAAAATTAAACTCTATATTTCTACTTGAGTATTATTTGATTTATTTTGACCAAAAAAAGTTTTTGATATAAAAACTGCAAAAACATTGGTCATTTGTTGCCCTACCTTCCATCCCACCTTAACGTAATATAATTAGGGCTTTGTTTAAAATATTTAATCTAGCTTGAAAGTAGTTTAGAGTTATTGGAAATATTATTAGAGCTATGGTGAGAATTTTGTATTAAACTCTACAAAGCTAGTAGAGCTAGTTTTAGACATTGAGGAGGAATGTCAAATACATAACTAATCATACTCTTTAGAAGGGGGTTAACCTACAAAACACCCTCTCTTGAAATAGTTCAACTTTTTTTTTAAATATAGTATTTTCGTTTAATTTAGTTGAATAGATTTTACTTGCACTTTATGAACCGACTGATTACGTCAACACACGACCTATAAGCTAACTTAAATCTAGAACAGACAAAACAACCAGTACCCTGGCCGTTAATTCATCACTGTGAGCAGTGAAACGCACATTTCACTAATAATAACTTTTCGGCCATGCCAGGAATTGAACCTAGGATCCTTAGCTCAGCAGAAAGACACACTACCGACTGAGCTAAGATGTCGGTCGTTAAATATCGTAGGAGGAATTGAGGATGTAATAAATATTAAAACCTTATCTATTCGTATAATTAATAGCATGATTAGTTTGACAATTTAACAGAAATGGCCCTCCCATTAAATACATTGTTTAGAACTTCTCTCAATCGACACCGGAGCAGATTTGAACTCCTGACCTCCACACAACTCTTACACCGGCACCGATTGAGCCACCGGGGAATCTCGCCGAAGGTCACATGACTAGCAAAAGCCAACAACCGACTCATTCCACGTGCCTTTCTCAACGTATCCTTGGTGGCTCCGTGACCACAGCCGCACTGGAAACTACAAACAATAGACACGTGGTCTTCACTTGGGCTAGCTAGCCCCTTACCCCCCCCCCCTTTCCACTTCCACGTGTGTGCGTGGGGGACCTTCTGCCATGGGTCAACGACCCCACACCACAACAAGGCGACTGTCGGTGCAACAGGGGTCCATGTCACGTGACGTAGAGGTGTTACACATGTGAGAACACACTCTTCAAAGCGGCGTTTCCTTAGCTCTAATTCTAGTAATTTGAGCCATACGTGAGAATATTTTGATTGGATATGTAACTTTGTTTGTACTTGTTTGAAGGGAAGAATAAGTTCTTTCTTCTTTTATTTATTTGTACATTTTCCTGCTCGTACACGGTAGAAATAAATACATTATCATGTACGTTTTTTAAATACTTTTCTCCCCGCGTTGGTGGTCACTCGTACAATGTTGGGTCACAAATCCCGGGGATATTTTTTCCCTTGATGGTTTCTCAAACCTCCTGGCACGCAACTGAGGATACACTTCTTTTAAATTCCTCCTTAACCTTCTTTGTACAGTGATTACAGATATGTGGATGGGCCGGATGGTAAGTAGGACGTGGAAAACTGACTTTTAGCACCTCATTTTACTACCCGTTTGGGTTATACGCAATCAAATAAATACGCTTTAAAATCAGGGCTGTTATTGGTGATTTGAATAGATAGTAAGACAAAATGAGAGGAGTACGGTGAGTTTTAATGAACTCTACGAGAACTCGTACGGAGAAAGAATGAATAACCAAAATAAAGGAAACACGATCTCCCCCTCCTTCTGTCCGTCCTGATAATATTGTAGCCCAGTTTCTGGACCCAAAGATAAGGATGGCAATCACTCAATAGACTAGAGTACATTCACCACCGAGCTTACTTGGATTACAGCTAAAAAAAGTTACTAGAAATGGTCCCTAAATCCATCCCTACGCCAACAGCTGACATCTGTCACTTTGGATAACAGTAATGAAAACATATAATAATGTATGAATGTGATAGTTAAACCACATTAATTTAAGCCGATATTATTTATATTTATTTGAGGTCTGGCTCAGAGATTATTTATAGTTTTAATCCTTTAAAAAAAATATAAATCACAGAACTTTCACAAAAGATGTAACAAATATTGCTTCAAAATGGGTACCGACGAACTTAAACCATGTGATTGATCATGACACAAACAAGTTCTTTACCATGGTACACTCACGTAGTTGATAAAAATATTTTATTCAATTAAATATTTCGAAATGCAATAAAATATTCATAAAATAATGTATTAACTATATAAAAACGGACAAGCATTTTAACTTTTCCAAGTAAATACAATGCCTTTATTAAAAAGTATTAATGTAGTCACTAAACACTACTAATGTAGTCACTATATAACTAAAATCTTGTTTCGGATTTTCTAAAAATAAATTATTAAAAGAAATGAAATAGTATGAGAAAACTAAAGTTTATGTTATTTTAAATATAGATTATAAAATATAATTAAAAACTTATCATTCATAACAAAACATTGCTATTTTACAAGTGTTGGCAACTCAGAACCTAGACATGATTTTTCACTGTCATCCATGTAAATAGCTACGGTGAACAGACTCCAAGTTGACTCCATTATCGTGTCACTCTATGGTTTCATTCTCGTAGAAACTAACCTTGAAGGGGCAATGTGTGCAGAGCAGGCTCAAGGGTTTCATGAGTCCTAGAAGAGACAATTCGCACCCTGGTTTTATTCTCTATAACATAAATAAATAGGTTGACCATAATTCCTTAGAGGATAAAGGGATGGAACTGGGTGTGGGGGAAGGAAGAAAGCCGAGTTAAAAAGCTGTTAATTTAATTACACGCAAAACTTTTTTTATAACATAAACATAGTGAACATTCAATCATTTTTCACAGAACCAACCAAAACTTTTAGGTCGATATAGATGGGGACTTCATTTCACCCTGCCAATACCATAAGTATTTTTTCGGATGAAATTACTTTGCGCAACAAATTTCGGTCTTTCAAAATCTTGTCATAAAACTTATTAAACTTCATGTTACAATTGTTTTCTTACTACCTAGCACGCCCAATCAGCACAATTCGAACTTTGACCTTTGTCCTTTGACCCCGATCATGAGAGAGTGTGTATTATGATGATTACGTAATGCTGTTGTCGCAATAGGATTATTTTAGGATGTGTGACGTCATAAACCTCTATTTTGTAGTGTGTTGTTTTATACTTGTCCAAACTTGTTTGTTCCTGTCTCATTTGTTTTTTATGTGTGCTCATTGTTTTTATGTATGCCCAATGGTTTTTATTGTGCGCATTGTTTTTATATGTCTGGATAGGACTAGGATGGGCAGTGGAGTTTATTTTATTTATTGGTAGAAGGAACGTGCAATCCACAGCGTCAGGCACTCCTTCCGTGGCGTGTTGGCATAACTAGTAAGGGTGAAGCACGAACCTCTCCCGACGACCGTTTAGCGTAGAGTGAATTGTGGCTTCCTCTCACAATCCCCTGGATATATTTTGGTGTCACAACCCACCACCATCAGGGTGGTATTGGGTTTTCCCAGGGACGTCATCGCAATCCTGATACCAGTTTGGCAGCTTGACAAGACAAGTTGAGATATGAAAAGATTGTTAACTTGAAATCATGAGCTAGTTCATGAGGTCATTAACCCTCCCTCATCCTCTTCTATGTGGCAATGGGTTTTCCCGATGACGTCATTGCACTCTTGCAACCCTGATAACGTACACCTGGTGCCAGTTTGGTGGCTCGATAAGACAAGTCGAGAGAGGAATAGATTTTGACCGTGAAGTAATTGACCCTATTCATGCTTGGTACCAGTTTTCAGGCTCTACAAGTCGAGACTCGTATTTGGTTACACTACGTGTATGGGAAAAACAGGTTTGGCGAGAATAAAACACGATTTTACAAATATATATTTATTATACATTAAAGGTTTCACATACATACATAATATTATTTATGGATTAAAGGTTTCACAGACACACAAAATATTTACTATACAATAAAGGTTTCACAGACATACATAATATTTACTATACACTCTCGCAGGAATGACGCATATATTGTTATGTGTTTTCTACAGTGTATCTTAGATGTGTTAGTAAAATTGTTTTTAGCTCACAATCCAGCATGTAATAGTCCAAACCGACTACTTGACGTGTATAGTAGGTAGCACTGATAATATCCAGGTTTCTGATGTGCGTTTTTACCGTAGGCTGTTTGAGGTCGATGACATCCATTGATTCTGATAGCGTGTCGCATACATCCACGACGAGAGTGTCGATCAAATCGCTACAATATCGTGTGAGGGGTGTCAACCACATATCCCATTGGCTGACGACAGCGTCGATGAGGTCCCACACATTAGAAAGAATCGCTCAGCTAGATGCTAGAAAGGCAACCAGTTTGAGTCCGGCGTCTTGTTTTACGCTGATGACGTATCACCGCACTTGCGTCTCGGAGAGATTTCATGATTAGTCACACTGATCTTATGAGGAGGCTGCGTATTGGTGAAAAACTTTGATATGAACGACTTTTAGCTGCCCAGTTCTTGCCACTCTTTACGGTTAAACACCACACAGTTCCCTCCCCATTTTTATATCTGGACATATGGCGTTAAGTTGTTCTTGAGGCTCATGCCGACGATGACTCATTTTACGTCGACTTCGTTCAGTGGAAACAAAGTGTTGAAAATACTGGTGATGGCGAGTGACTTCACCGGCTTTGCTTCGCGGGTGCAAACATCTTGGCCATCCATGATGTTTGAGCACTTCGACGATATTCGGGATTATGGCTGGCATGCCGTAGGGATTACACTTTCATAGGCGCACGCTGACTGGACGCCGCCTCTTGAGGGGCGGCAGGACCCTACCTTCTTGAAAAATGTGTAGTAATATTTCAAGACCTTAGTGTCATCGACTGTATGATTGGTGGGCGAGAATAGGGTTAGGAAAGTCTTTATTGGAGTCTTCTGGACGTGATAGAGAAGAAACATGAGACAGTAATGGCCGCAAACATTTGAGGTTATGCTTTGAAATTGTATCGTGTTATGAGACATGCGGGAACTGTTTTGCTTATAAATGCCAGATGTGACTTTGTACAGGTTGGAAAACCATTGCTGTCAAAATATTCTCCTACGCCATTCTTGTCGATAAAGATGGTGACCCAATGCGTCCCAGGCTTGGTGTGTGGATCCGTTTGATGACGAGAGTGGCAGGTAGCGCTATTCTTGCGGGTAGTTGATCAGCAGGGAAAACATCTGACCGTACAAAGCGAAACCACGGGCTTGTTTTCAGCGCACGTCTTATGGTGTGTGTGTCCATTTTCAATCATACAATATCGAAGCCCCCAAACGATGGAGGCCGAACAGAAATTCAATACAGAACTATGTGTCATGAACAGGGTGCGACCCAATTTAATGGTTTTCAAAGACAAACAACCTCGGTCGTACAGATCTACGGCAGTCATAGGCGTGTATTTGTCTAGAAATATTTTATTTTCAGCCCCCTTGACATAGACGGTCTCTGCGTACGTTGTGACACGGGAGATGGGGGATTCAAGCAGGCTGTTATCCACATCACAATTATCCCAGGGAATACCGTGCAATTTGCTGACGATATGATCGGCTTGCATTTTAGTAACGGTGGAAAGTTCTACTATAGCGTATGGGGATTTTAATACCCAACGTTGAAGTGATGTACCAAATACAGAAAAAACACTCAGTTCTTTGACGATAAAACTCTTTGCTGTCGTCGATGAAGCTCTGAAAATCTACAATGACGTCCATGATTTAAGTGACGGGGGTAATGGGAGGGAAATCGCTTATATTAACTCCCATAATCGGTCACAACGTTTCTATTCTTGTCGATGGTGAAGATGTTGGAAAACTCCCCATACACATGTAGCATGTCCTATATCCAAAGGACATCTACAAGCATGTCAATAAAACTACGAATGAAATAAAGGAATTAAAAGAAGAAAATAAAAATAAAAAATAATTTATTCCTTTAGAAGGTAGAAGAAAATTAAAACTAATCTATTTCTTTAGAAAGTAGAGGAAAATGGCTTACGATGGACAGGATTTAGTCTGATATAATCACCATGCTTTCACGGACCTTTCCACCAGCATGGCAGCATGGTGGCTAGGCTGATGTCTGGGCCATTGGACGCACGAGATCGAAGAAAACTTTAGTATCGCCATTCGACGCCTCAACCCTGAGGGGCTGATTCCTAGCGGCGCTTCTGGGAAACACTCTCTCCTCTACCCCCCTTACCGTCCGTTGATCCCTCCGTTTGGTTCGTTCCTGAGTTATACCAAGAGTATGAAACATGGGAATCCGTGTGCCACAGGACTGCACTTCTTTGTAAAATTTCGTCGAAGGAAGAACTTCGGAACAAATCTTCAGTGCCAATAATACTGGTGGTCACAATGGATCAGGAGTCGGACTCACCACCGCGTCGCAGAAGAAGCCTCCCAGATCTGATTAAGTATCACATTATATCTTCAACTTTGAATACTCTGTCCTTCCGACATTGTTTTTTCTGTTGTAATATTGTTTTTATGTGTTCTTCAGACACTTGCTGAATTTATGCTTTGTAATATTGTTTTTATGTGTCCTTCAGACACTAACTGAAGTTATGCTTTGTAATATTGTTTTTATGTGTTCTTCAGACACTAGCTGAAGTTATGCTTTGTAATATTATTTTATGTGTCCTTCAGAAAATAGCTAAAATTATGCTTTGTAATTATGTTTTTCTTTATGTCCTTCTGACTCGTTTGATTTTTAGTCTGAATGACTAATTATATTGTTTGATCTTCAGACATGTTTTCTTTAGCTAACGAAACTAATATGTTAATACCTATCGTCAGATAGTCTGGCTATATTTTCCCTATGTCCATTTGACATACTTAAATACGGGGGCTTTAGTTCTATATAAAGAGGACCAGGTGGTCAAGTTTTTCTAATCCATGGATTCATGTAACTATTCTGGATGCTTATGGCACCGTAATGTTTCGTAACGCCCTGAAGGCATGTTCATATATTCAATATTTGGATGGCTACAAACAGTTTGTCTAGCGTCTTTTGTCTAGGACCTAGTTAGTTCAGTGTCTCACTACTTTCTTTTTGGAACCTTTTCTGTGTTACTATATAGGGTGCGCAAAATGCAGAACACGGCTAGTTTTATATAGTGGCCCGCACAGAGAGTATTTTCTTTCGCCCATTGTTGGCACCTCGTTTGGCTATGTATATAATGTTAGAATATACTAGCTTTGATATATATCCTAGGGCATAGGTAATTGTTTAAATGTACTACTGAATTCTCCAACTGTACCCATTGGGAAAGGACCGGTACTACATGGTGTTGACAACTGACTGTTAGCCATCTGTATATAGAGTTTGTCCATTTACCGTTCATTTTTTAGAGTGTCTATGAGACTCTTCTTTAATTCAACCTAAGCTACTAGCTTGGCCCATATTTAACCTAGTAGCTCTAAAACTATAGGATTTACTGTAGTGTAATTTATTAGTTTTACTTTCATCATGTTTTCAGTTTAGACCCTTCTAGCTGTAGTCTGGCGCTGGTCCAACTACTTTTGTGCTCTTTCTACCTAACTCCCCTTTTAACCGATACTGTGTTGATTTAGACACTTATTCTCCGAGCTACGTCAAGATCCTATATTTCTGGAGTTGTTAAATCGTACCATATGTTCAATATAAAGGCGTTGTTTCCTTTTTGCTTTGTATTTATACTTGATACTTCGAATTGATATTTCTGACACTATATATGTACACAATATTTAACTTTAAATCTTGTTCTTCAACTATAATCCTTTATCTTATCTTATGATCTGTTATAGTAAATTTACTTCTGTTACCTAAGCTTTATTCTATGGCTTAGCAATATAATACCCATTAGTTCATATCATGTATTTACCTTGTACTA
Source organism: Timema podura (assembly GCA_033556935.1). Classification (NCBI taxonomy): domain Eukaryota; kingdom Metazoa; phylum Arthropoda; class Insecta; order Phasmatodea; family Timematidae; genus Timema; species Timema podura. The sequence continues at coordinate 7,084,989 of JAVRXN010000011.1, forward strand.
GTAATCGTTACCTCCTATATATATATATATTAGAGTTAAGGGGAAGCAACGATTCAAGACACGCATCTGTGCGCGTCACACAATACATTTGACGGTTTCGGTGAGAGCTCTGGTGAAGCTCACTTCGATGCTCAGAGAACCTTACCTCATCAAATTCCCATGCAATGCCATGTGGGCGGACAGATTAGGTGTGAGATCAAAGGCCATGAGATTATATCTCTTAAGGAAGGCTTCCGTGTGATGTCGCTACCTTCGATGATGAAATGGATACCCGTTCTAGAAAACATTGTGTGGTACGACATGATATAGTTGCCGTTTGAAAAATCGGGCTGTAATGGTTTCGACGGCACTTATTCAACGTCCACCTACCGTACAACGATAAACGGTTCATGCCGTAGGTTTGGAAGATTAACGGGTTCTTGGTGGCGTCTCCATTTAACGCCACTTTGATACAAATCCCACGATGTATTGTTTGGGTAATTGTCCAGTGAATACGTTGTCCAGGGATTTCCCTTGCACACCAGTGCACCACGCGGGCGATGGGATACTTTGCGGAACTGGCTTTAAATGCTTTGGCATGTGCCAACAGTATAGAAGGTGCTAGATTAACACTACTCACTAGGAGAAAGGCTTCAACGATGTGAACATTAAAGTGTGGGATTTCAGGGCCAGCTATAAGACTAAATTCATCTTTGGAATGGATCAACTTGACTCTGAGTTCGGTAGGGTTCAAAAGGTATTTATATTGATTAAACATATCACCGTGTAGTTACCTCAAGAGGCCCAACGTCTTACTTTTTGCAATAAGAATGCGACGGGCCTCAAATCCCTTGTTGCTGGCGTTAACTTCCTCAAAGGTTCCAGGGCTGTTTTCGAACCACAGACTGCAACTGAATTGTGTTCTTATGGATTCATTGTTGTAATTGAACAGCACCTCAATGTACTATCTATAAGCATACGTGTTGCTGAGTGGTGGGACTAGTTTTTGGTTTAAAAACACATCCACCTATGTGAATAGCGAATGCGACCAGTTGTTGACGGGAGCGATCTGATCCACCTTTGTGAAAGCGCCACCATCGGGTTTTATAATAGCCGCCTTGAGATAGAGCATGGTCTGTGAAAGTTTGATATAGAACTCGCTTTGGCCGGTAACGGTAAATTTTATTAACGAATCATCAGTGAGGGAGGAGACAGGTTTGTACTGGAGCCATTCTCTACATTCAAGACTGGTTTGCGTGGGTGGGACGGAAAAGTGATCAAGTTCACTGATGGCACACTCGCAGTTCTGGGGGTGTGGAAACTACATTTCAACTGAAAATATCTACCACTTCCTTCTTGACCTTTTTACGTCGGGCAACGACAGAAGACTGACGTCGGCGCATCTAACGACACCCTTTATAACCTGAACGGGTCATCAGCGTGTCGATCTTCTGCTCCACTTTGCGTTTCAGGTTTGTTCCAGACACGCTGACTCGCTATCGTAGGGCCTCTTTGAAAGGACGACACTGATTGGTGACGCCGGAGAGCACGTCGATACCCGTATGAAGCACCTGTTTTCCAATGGCTTTAGCACCACTCTTCAGAAAAGTTATGACGCTCTTGAAAAGGCCGCTGAAAATACTTCCTATTCCATGCACGCGTTGATAGGGAACACCATGGTAGATCGAAAATATTCCTGTTCTAGCCTGGTTGACGTAGTATTTTTGGTAGGGACAGTTCATGTTGAGCAGCGTCGAAAATGAAGCTTCACGCACACTTTTCCAAACTCGAATGGTACAGGTTCACCAGTGTCTGTTCATATATCGATTTTCAGGCTTTCGATTTCCCTTCTAAGTGTGGGCACGTAGTGCAGAGGAGTATATCAAACTGTCTTATGTATGTCGTAGAGATAGTTGTGCTGTTGATACGAACGAGATGTAAAAGTGGTGCCACAATGTCACCCATGGAAGGATTGAAGATATCCATGTAGATGTATATTTGCGAGGGCAAGCCTAGTAGAATGTTGGTGGTGAACGGTGATTTGGGACTTAAATCAGATTGGTATTTGTATAAAAACCAAGCTGTAAACGTAGTTGACAAGATAGAGTCACCAGCTGTATATTTGTTGAAGAAGAAACAACATCCACTTTTTGTTCGGGTTTGTGTATTTGAATACAACTCCTAAATCCCCTTTAAACGCCTCTACATCACTTAGGGCTTTGACCAGTTCATGGATAGTGCAAAATTTTTAGGAAGGATGTGATCCTTGAACTTTTGTTTCACGCCATTAGCGTCAACCCAGTTGTACCATACAATATTTTGGCCCTCGGGTACGGTGGGGAAAGAAAATGGATATTGGGATTCGGCAAGAGTGACTTCCCACCGTCCGTCGAGTGTAAGATGGTAGGGTAATGGCGTGGAGAGATTCACGAGGGTATTTTTCGGGAAATATCCCGTAGAGCTGTCGCTTGGCAAAGTGATGTAAAACTGGTCCTTCATGGTAGGGCGCTGACGTAACTAGCAGGAATCCAAGAATTAAACTTGGCGGGGTAACCTTTCCACTCTACGTACACTTTCTTTCTGCCACCTTTACCCTTGAAACGTAGTATTTTATCAATATAAAAGTTTTGGGAAGATGTACGCTTTGCAATTCGGGTTCAAAAAACGTTCCCTCCACCTCCTTGCCTCAAGATAGGTCAACCTGTAGACGATTGGTTCTCGCAACACGACACTTCTGACATTGAAAATTTCTTCACTCCAATTGCTTTCTAAGCCCTTTTCAAACAGCATTTGTGATTTACTAACACGCTACGTGTCATCAACTTTGTGTTTTGGCTTACTATTTGAGTTTGGGTACCGCTTGCCGTAAAGATTATCTCTGACTTCAAGCACATTGGTTTCTGAAAAGTCTGCAGGTGTAATCTTGATACTGGAATATTTTTTTCCATTGTAAGCGTTGACGAGATCTTGGAGGACGTTCACATAGCGATACGTGTTATTTTTGGTAAAGTAGCGCCACATGCACCCTTTCAGAGTTCTATTGAATCGTTCCATGATCCTTGCCTTCACGTCCGGATTATGAGTGGTGTAGTTGTACACGCCATCTTTATTGATAAATATCCGGACTAGACGTACCGTAAACTCTGTCCCCTTGTCTGTTTGTAAACTTAGAGGTTTACGGCCACTTTGAAAATGTCCTGAAAGTTGTCCCTCACGTCGATCCCTGTCTTTGATTGAAGAGTCCTCGCCCAGACCATCTTGCTAGACACGTTGATGACGGTGAGCAAGTACACGGCACCACCATTGTATTTGCCGAGACCTGGCATATAGTTGAGATCGGCTTGCCAGAGATCGTCAATGTTTGACACCACGTGATTGTTGTGAGGAAACATTTTTATCACCGGTTTGTGTAGCGTATAAGCGTCCTTCTGGTAAAGCCATTCCAGTAATTTGATCGGATCTTTCTTGAATGCCTTTATTAGTGATGCCTCCGCTGCAAGCCCTGCAGGATGAGAAGGTTCGCAGTAGATGTAGGCTAAACGGGCCATTAAGCTCGGAATGGTAGCCACCTGTTTTCATCCACCCTTTTCAGTTTCTTCTTCTTAGGGCGTTGCGACGGAGTAAGTGCTTGGGGTACGGGCGTCAGATCTCTAATGGGTTCTAAACGTTTCGGCTGTACAATACATTCTTTCGGTACGTTTATTCTTTGAAGTGCCCTAAGAAACTCTTGCCACCCGACGGCTCGCTGAGTCTTTTTGTTCTCACCAGATCGTTGACTAAATCCATGATATTGGATCCATGGAGAGGCGTATCGTGAATACTCACTTCCCCGTTTTCGTACCAAGAGATACCACCCCGTGAAATAATATGTTCTAGTAAAATTTCGGCTTTTTTACGTGCCTGTACTGGTAGAGTATTGAGTACAGCTGGGATGGGAAGTATAGACACATCAAGGGTGGTTGTAGGGTGGTATTTTAAGGTGGTAGACGGTGTTGACTAAAGTGCAGATAGCACTTTAGCACTTGTTGGTATAAAGTCCATTTAGATTTCTCGTCAAGTTTTGAAGCGAGGAATTTTTTCATTTCCTTGCCCAGCTCGGAGACCACTAGATTTGTGGCCATGGCCACTTATTGGTGGTGTTGTTATTAACGGTATGATGTTTCCGGGGACACAAATATCATTTTTTATTCTTGTTTTCCATTATCTACTTGTTAAATAAGGAACCGAAGGAAGTGATAAAAGTAAGGATAGAAACGCTCATCCTTTCTGAACGAGTAGTCGTCTCTTCTTCTTCCAGCACTCTCCTAGTTTGACCATCTTGCGCGACACCTGTTTTGAGCACGTAACTTTCATTTTTGCGCATTTATCAATGGTACCCTCCCTTTTAAAGTGTTGTAGGCACACTTGCAAAAAAGAGTCAATCAGTTTCTTGTCTGCCGTTTTCAGCAAGGCGACACGTTGCTGCTGGTTCATGCGATGCATCGTTTCGTGGCAGCAGCTACTGGTAAACATTGGGTCCCATTTTTATCGACAAGAAGGATGTGGGAGAATATTTTGACAGCTATGGCTTTCCACCCCGCATAAAGTCACATCTGGTATTTATACGCAAAAACACTTCCCGTGCGTCTCATAGCATGATACATCTTCAAAGCATACATCAAACGTTTGCGGCAATTACTGTCTCATGTTTCTTTTCTATCGGGCCCAGGACATTCCAATGAAAATTTCCTAACCCTATTCTCGCCCATCAATCATAAGCAATGACGCAAAGTTGTTGAGATATAACACATTTTTCATGACACTATGATCCTACTGCCCCTCAAGAAGTTGCATCCAATCAGCGTGCTCCTAAAAAAGGGCCATCCCAACTGCGTACCGGCCATAATCATGACAGTCATTCGAATTGTCTAAAACGTCATGGAAGGCCAAGACGTTTGCACTCAAAGAAAGGCGGTGAATCTACTCGCCTCACCAGTATTTAAACTCTTTGTTTCCACTGGACGAAGTCGACTCCAAGCGAGTCTCATTGGCATGACATCAAGAACAACTATACACCTTATATCCAGATATAAAAATGTGGAGGAAACTGTGCGGTGTTTAATCGTCAGAGTGGCAAGAATTGGGCAGCTACAAGTCGTTCATATCAAAGTCTTTCAGCAACACGCAGCCTCCTCAGAAGATTAGTCTGACTAATCATGAAATCTCTCTGAGACGCATGTGCGGTTACCGTATGGTCTCATCAGCGAAAAACAATACGCCGGACCAAACGGATTGTCTTTCTGTGATATGTGGAACCTCATCGACGTCGCTGTCGACCTACGGGATATGTGGTTCGACACCCGTCTCACGATATTGTAACGATTTGATTGACATACTCGTTTGTGGATGTATGCGACACGCTATCAAAATCAGTGGATGTCATCGACATCAAAACAGCCTACAGTGAAAACGCACATTAGAAACCTGGATCTTATAAGTGCTACCTACTATACACGTCAAGTAGTCGGTTTGGACTATAACATGCTGAATTGTGAGCTAAAAACAATTTTACTGACACATCTAAGAGCCACTGTAGTAAAACGTATGAACGAATATATGCGTCATTCCTGTAAAAGTGTATAATAAATATTATGTATGTCTGTGAAAACTTTAATGTATATTAAATATTATGTATGTCTGTGAAACCTTTAATCTATAATCAATATTATGTATGTTGTGAAAGCTTAAATGTATAGTAATATATGTTTGTAATATTATGTATTATTCACCAAAATCTGTTTGTCCCTTAAACGTAGTGTAACCAGATACGAGTCTTGACTTGTTGAGCCGGCAAACTGGTACCAAGTATGAACAGGGTCAATGACCTTAAGGCCACAATCTATTCCTGTCTCGACTTGGCTTGTCTAGCCGCCAAACTGGCGCCAAGGTATGAGTCATCATGGTTGCAAGAGTGCGATAACGTCAATGAGAAAACCCATTGCCACATAGAAGGGGGAAGAGGGATAATTCAACAATACTTGTCAGGAACAAATTCAAATATAGTTATATACCAACAAAGTTTCTACAATACTACATATAATACTTCTTAATATTAAAAACGTTCAAATAAAGCACGTTTAACTAAATTAGAGAATATTCATCGTAAGGAAACATTATAGTTCAAATGTAAAAAAAAGAGTTATTACGAACAATACGCAAATTAGATTGTAAGCATGAATACAACCTATCATCTACACATTAGGGCTAAGCCGTTCAAAAGATACACTTGATATTAAGCTCATATTAAAAGTATATACATATCATATTTCCGTATTTATAAATCCATATTTTATAAAACAGCTAGTAGAGTTTTACTCGTAACTGTACACATGGATCTAATGTTTATTAAAAACATTATTCTCATCTAATATCCCGTGAGTGGGGGTAACTTAGACATGAACATACTTATTTCCTTTCTAACCCTTCTACTAAGTTCATAATAAACTTCTAACATACTAGAAACATTTAATGTTTTCCCTAATAGCATTAAACTTGAAATTATGATACCAAACATTATTTTTTACCTTGGACTCACTACAACTGTAGTATATGGCAAAAGAAATAAAGTGCAATCGAGTGCACGAAGATTCAATTAAATAATTTTGACTTGTGAATAAATCATATGAACTCGGATCAAAAAGGTTTAAGACCATAATATTCAGTATAAAAACAAATTCTAATTCCAAAATAAATTTAATTTAGTAAAAAAAGAAATCCGTATCCAAAACAAATTCTAATTTCAAAATAAATTTGATTTAGTAAAATAAAATAAAAAATATATCAAAACATAATTAAATTTAAGACCTACATAATTTAGAATGAGTTTAGTCATTGCCAAGTTTTCAAATAAAAAAATTATACAAAAAAATCCTTTTCGAATAAAGATCACTTAGATGTTGGTAAGTCTTTAATTCCTATTAGCATCAAAGAGTAAAGTTCAATTCTGAGTAATAGCTGATATTTCAATTTGAACATTGGGGGAAAATGGTAGGGAGATATCACATGAACAATGAAGTCATCAACAGCAAGTCAGAAATGACCCTCTCATCGACGCCTGCGCACAACGTCATGAGGAATACTATGAGGGGGTAGGGAGACACACGTGATAGCACTTATCACTCCTCTACTCAAGCCTTAGTGCCTGCGTAGTGTCTTAAACTCGGAGATAACGTACAAGCGAACAGGGGTCACATCCCTCTTCGTGACTTCATTCTTGTTTTCTTGCCAAACTCGAACAATAAGCAGTGTTCTGTGTTTACGTGAATAGAGTGCCGTCATTAGGCGCTGACTTCCTCGTAAAATGGGGTAAGTGTGTATACACTCTTTTAAGGTGGCGGAGGTTGGTGGCGATGTTTGTAGGTAGCTACGTTACAAATAATACCAAATTTATTAATCTCTGATTTAAAGCGTGATAAAGATATACTCCAAGCCAAAGTGTTTTAAGAAAAATGTATGTAAAAGGTGAACTATAAAAGTCAAACACCAAATGAGATTACAAACAGAATGGTTACATTAACCATCAGCCCGACCACAGATTCCACATTTAAGATAAAGTTAGCGAAATAGTATAGCTATAAATTTCAATTTAGTGAAATAAATAAATGAGCCAGAAAAGATTTTCAACTTAGCCCTGCATAATTTTGAAGAGTTCAAACACTTAATATAATTTTAATAGAAAAAATATATAAATATATGCCGAAAATCGAATAACAACTTACATTTTTCAGGAGTATGTCCCTAAGACTAGACAAACATCAAATAGTACATATCACTTGCGAGTACTGGCTTATATGCAAATTAAACTCAGCAGGGAAATATGGTGATGGGAAAGCAGAAAGTGCCAGTCTTATCTATGCGGTTATCATCAACAAGTAACAAAACAGCTATCTCACTGACAAACGCGTACTACGTCGTTAGTTCATGGAAAGTGGTAGGGGAACACAGTTAGGGGGAATAATCACTCTACTCCCCCTAGTTCTTGCACCAGTGCATAGTCCAGAACTAGGAGAAAGATCTCAATGTGGGGGGTGGGGGTAGTTTACAGAGCAGCCGATATAGTCACAATTGTATTGTTTTGTTGAACACCCTGCCGTTATAACACGACCGATATTGATGTGAGTTGAACGGGAGAGATCCAGCCCGGGCCGGCTGCTTGAATGGGGTAAGTCCACGGAACTTGCTAGGTGACTGGAATTGTTGGACACATTGTACTGTTGTCATGGTAAACTGTCAAATAAAAATGGTAGCTTTTTTAAAATTAGTTATGTGTTACATATGATATTGTTGTGTTGTTCAAATTGTAATCATTTGAATTGTTTCTAAATTGATTTGGTTTACTATTTATTGTTTTTATATCATATTTAATTTAAATCTTTTAAAAAGTTGTTAATATTTTTATTGTTTGGTTATTTATATTATGAAGTGTACAGGGGAAAATTGGGGAAATTCACACTACACACATTTTCCAGGATAACTACCTATATATCTTAAATACCATAAGGACCTCAGACAAAACTCTTTATTAAATCAGTTTAAATATGACAGAGACCTCTTTAAACGATACTGTAATGTTCATTATAATCTCTTGATTGTCTAACAGATGGAACCACTAGCCCATTTTAAGTTTAAAATTGAACTATATCCCCCTCGTTCCCTATACTCTTCATTTGTTTTAATTATATATTTAAATGAATTTTGTTTCACATTCATATTTTTGTTGCTTATATAATGTTTTTATTTTATTTTAAGAGGTAATAGTTTTGAAAAACCTTACTCAAAACCTTCCTGACACTTGAACCAGTGGGTACATAGAAAAGCGACAGTTTTATATAGTCTCTGTGATGAAGAAATGTAGTTTGAATCCCGGTTATAATTGTTTTTCCTTGTTGTTCTCTCACAATCTATTTGCGAGTGTGGGTAGATTTATTCTAAATTCTACTTTACTCAATCCAGGCCATTATAGCTATCTCGGACGATTGAAGAGGACGGGGAGGATGATAATTGCCCTCTTCCTGTGTGATGACACAAGTTCTCAAGTGAAATTCTTGGCCCACATATGATTTTGGTATCCCCTGGCCCACATGGACGTTGAATCCACTGCATACATGGATCAGTAGTTAACATTTAGAATTCGATTACCTCTGATAATAAGTATGTTCCTGTACAACGTTGCCTGAATAGTCTGTTTCTTTTAGTGGGGGGGATTGGGGATCAAACGTTCCATGTAATAGTGGACTATGTCACCAACAGAGGCGACTCAAGGGTTTCATGTAACCCAGTTGTTTCTAGTATAAGAGAAACAAACAGCACCCATTGCGTGACGCAAAATAATATAATAATAATAACAATAATAATAAATAATAAATAATAATAATGTTCTAATATACTAAGCAGATAATTGAAAAAGAGATAAATATTTTTTAATAAGTAACTATCGAACTTCCCCCTCCCCTTTAATCTAGGTGTAAAAAGATATTATCTATTCCATTTTTCCTTTTATCTTAATATTTTCGGAAGATTTTGATTAAATATAAAAGTGATGCGCCAGGCAAAGCCGCTCCAAATGTCATAAATCGATAAATGTTATTATGTGGGTGGTAATTTAAAAAAATACATATTTAATCTTGTATTGGATAAAATATTTAGATTTTATTTTTTTATTTGTAAATAATTATTGACTTATTTAATTTAAATATGAGTTTTATTTAAACATTAAAAGAAATACTATTTGTGAGAACGCGCCCCTAGGACCTTAACGCCCTAGTTAAGCTCTTAGGATCGCCTAATGCAGTGGTCACCAAACCCAGGGTAACGACCCTAATAGGGGTATTAAGGATGTAACTGAGGGTTGCAGGAAGATCTAGAGACAAAATACATTTTTCAAACATTATGAAGTATTGCAATTATTACAAATGCATTGTGACACTTAGAAATTATGAAGGGGTTACTGATATTTGACAAAAGCCAGTGTAACATTGAGTTACATTTGAACTCGCCCCCATTCTAAACTTCATACTCAACTCGCCGCAGATTTATATTCAATATCCAAATTATATTCAATAATATTCTAAACCCTACAATAGTACAATTCACTATTGTAGTTTCTGTGAATTGAGACAACGTAATAGACAATTCTAATTAATAAAATCAATTCTATAGAACTGCGGAAAACATTGGAATCTGTACTCACCAAATCTTTCTTGTGTAGACAACGACGAGCTACACCGGGTAGTAACAGAGACTCATTCACCGAAGTCAACCCCGACTAAATCAAATAGACACTGAAGACACGCCGAGCCAAGCTATCCACGATCAACAGGATACTACCCACCTGCACACTGATGGATAGTTCCAGAACTACAGAAATAACGTCCGATTGAAGAATCGCTGCTTAAAATGAATAATGGGACAATAATATCAATAAGCCACGTCATGTTCCATTCCTTCTGGAAGGAAGGCCACCGACAGAATTGTTCTTTCCCCACCTTGTTACCCTGCTGTGAAATACCCCTATTTAAAGTCCTGTATTCGCATTATTAAAATGATTATTCAACTAACACTGGACGGAGGAACATAGTCCTAGGACCAGGACTATGCCAGGTACATCCATGATAAACTACGAACATTAACTATGGCAACGTATACTTTGAACATTATTATTCAAAACTTTAACTTTTGTATAAGCCGCGTTAGGCGTTGTTAATTTTTACAATCATTTTCTTGGCCAAATAGTAGAATATATAATGTCTGTCGCCACTTGGGCGCTCGAAACAGCTGTTTAGTTTGATCTTTACATTATAATAACTTTGATAAATTTTTGTGTTGGAGAAATTTATTAATATTTCATTCTGAAATAATGTTGCAAATAAAATGTTTTGATTTCTTTTGTTATAATCAACACTTATTAAATTTAACCTCGAGACGTAAATTGTTGGACAGATCAAAATTAATTAGTAATTAATTTTATATTTTATCGTTGTTTAAATGTTTTCGCTAGACTTTATTTATAGTAATTTGTTGACTTTGATTTCACGAATAGATGGAAGTTTCTAAACTGTTAGTTTAGGTCACATAGTCCCGCGGGAGTTTGACTAAAGTCTGTTAGCCAAACTCTCGCCTATTTTAAAAATGTCTAATAAATATAATTTATATTTATTATTTAATTTGTTGAAGTCTGCTTTAAGTGATGCAGTGCAGACGAGTTTGAAACAATATAATAAGGCCCATAAGGCTCTTATATAAATCCTACAAATTTATTAACTGATTTATTATTTGTTTACTTGTATACTTTTCAACACTGTGGGTTGTTTGTCTCATAAAGACTAGCCCATCTGATTGTTTGATATGTCTTAGTATTAGAGAAGTTCTCTCTAATGGACTGCGCTAAATAGCTGTTTATTTCTAATATGATTTTCCACTGAACTCAGTACGATTATTGAGACCATGTAATTAATTGAACTCTAATTGTTTTTTGCTTTGAATAAATCATTTATGGTATTATTATTTAAATCTTGCATTTCATGTCCTTTGTATAAACTATGTAGCTTGAAACCCTCCCCCTTCCTTTAAGTTATCGATGGTCGTAAGGAAGGGTTGGAGAGAGGGGTGTAACACCAGATGTTGTGAGAAAAGCGCCCTCATTCACTGGATACACGCTTGAGTTGGCAACGTCAGATACTCTGAAGCAGTGTTTCTAAACTTCTGTGAGACCGCAGCCCGGTAAACTCCTTTTTAATAAGACTAGACCCCCGTCCCAACAAATTTACTCTTAAATACCTTTCCAATATTTTTAAAAGTTCATAATTCAACTAATTATAATTAAACTATTGATAATTAATGATGGCATGGTCATAAAGAGTATTAGTATACGCTGTGGCATGTTAACAAAATATAAAATTATATTTTAATTAGTTATCAATCATGGGAGTAATAAACTCTTATAGCGTATTGTAGTTTTCTCATGTCAACATCATTCAATTAATTTGTGCTTATTTACATCCATTCTGATCACCAAAGATTTATATTACTATTCATTTTAAAATTGATTACTGTATTATTAAGTTGATTGTAATGGTGTTAGTTTGATAAAAGAAATGATATTGCAAAATATATGTATTCACTGTAACTCACCAAAGAAGTTAGAAGAGCAGGGGAAACAGCTTAAGAATGACAACTTGTCAGCGAAACTCTTCTATCTCATACACACGCCAAATGTTTGTGTATGCAAAATAAATAATTTAATAAATCAAAATTTATGAGCTCTCAATTCTAAACACTAGTTCAAACTCTAATTAATATTTTGAATTTACAAACGCAGTATTTTAATAAAACAGACACTTTAAATTACTGGAAAAGTTAACTTTGTTTATTTTGTAACAATTGAGTTTTTGAAGACTTTAGTTTGGGTAACCATAGGTCCCGTTTTTTTTTTTTTTTACCATGTCCCATCCATCCAGTCATTTTAGTAAAAGTCCTGTTTTGTCCCATTTTTTTATAAAAAAAACTTTAAAATATTCTTAGATATAGGTGTAAATCATAACCTATAATCAAGTTCGCATCAATGGCTACTATTGTAGCTACCAGTCATTCGTGTAACCATTGATAGATAGATCGACAATTACCCATTGAATTACTACTGTAACTTTGTAGTCAATTATACAGAGAAAATAAAAACTACGTGTTGGCAACACTTGTGCATTTCAGCGTAGCGTTAGTTGTGTTCTGGGTTTCTATGTTCTGTGTGGCTGTTGGTTGCATCATACACATGTTGCATACCAGAACCTACCATTTTCTTTTACATTTTTAAAAGTTTTAGAGCCTCAATTTTAAAATATCAAAGAAGTGAAGTTGCACATTTAATGATGATCTTCTTAAAGAATTCAAATTCATTAAACTCGACATGTTGTGTAGTGATAAAAATAAAGTGGTTTGTTAGCATTGTAATGTACATTTTTCCATTGCTCATGGAGGTAGGAGCGACAGCAATCAACATTTACGTAACCATAAACATAAGTATGCTGAGATAACTTTGAGTTCGTTCAAAAACATCAGCTCGTTTATTGTGAGACGTGGTGGTGATCGTGAAAGTGATCAAATTGCAGCATGTGAAGCTCTTGTTGCTTATCATACTGTGCGTCACAATCAGAGTTTTCGAACAAATATCTCTTGTAGAAATTAATAAAGATTTATGAACCAAAATTTTCTTCGGCGCGTACAAATTCAGAAGCAATAGATATCAACGTTTTATCACCATATATACTGGTTGAATTAATAATGGATTTGAATAAAACTAAAAGTATTACGGTAGTTTAGATACATAAAAAAAATACATCAAAGTGTTTCCGATTGTTTTGCGGTACTTTTTACCAAACTGTAGCTTCCAAGTTAAAATTATATATTTTACTTTCTTACCTGGTGAAACATCCGACCTACAAAGTCTTGTGTTGAAGGAAGTAAATGTTTATTCACCTCACAAAACTAAATCGTTTCTTTGTGTGCTGTTAATACCAAAACAAATTTTGGTGGTTGCAAAAGAGTTGGTAAAATTAACTTGTGGCGAAAAGTTAAAATTGTACTGGAGCGAAATATTATTGGTATTGGTTTTGAGGCACACATTATACACAATTGTCTTCAATGTTCTGTCAATTGCTTACCAATTGATATTGAATGTTTTGCAGTAAAAATAAACAAATACTTTTATAATGCACAGTAACAGTTGACGAACTTATAACTTTTGTGACTATGCAGGAAACAACTTTAATAAATTGTTAGAACATGGTATTACAAGGTTTATGTCACTGAGGCCATCAATTGACAGAACTTCAAGCATGTTTGATGAACTTCCTTCATATTTTCTTTCTCATAAAAAATGCCCAGCCATGTCACAGAATTTGTTTTAAGATCCCTATTTGAGCCTATAGTAGTTAACATACATTAGCTTTATTGAAAAATATAATATTTCAGCTACAGAAGTAGCCGTGAACATTGAAAATCATTTGAACATATTAGAAGCCAGAAAAAGTGTACATTTTGTATCAACTAATGTCAAAAATAAACTAAAAATGTTAGTAGATTCAGGCGAAATTAAAGAGGTTATGTTTTTTGAAGTATTTCAGAATGTCTATGAAACCAGCCTAGAATATGTAAACAAGTGGAAGTCCAGTTTAGGACATACTGATAAATTTAAGTGGGTGCTACTAAGTAAGATACCCGAATGTAAAGAAATACAGGTCAGTTTAAAACAAGTAAATGATCACACGAACAGGAACAGATGAAACTCTTGTATTCAATCAGTGGGCCCTCATAAAAGCTATAGTTTTGAGGAGGTTGGATGCATGGAATGAATAAAATATTTCTGTATCTTATAGATTGGTGCAAATATTTTCTTAAATGAATTACCACTTTTTAGGTTTTCATGATTTTTGTAATGTATACGCCATTCACGACCTAAGTTTACTTGGATGACAGCTCAAAAAGTAACTAAAAAATAGTCCCTAAAATATCACTACGCCAACAGCTGATATCTGCCACTGTCACTTGGGACAGCTGTTATGAAAACATATGGTTATGTAGAGTAATGTGATAGTTAACCACAGTAATTTAGGCCAATATTATGCCTCAAAGAATTTTGAAATTGAAATTTTTGAATGACTTGGTGATCTGTAACTTCTCTTCTTTTTTTTCTCTGGGAACTCATTATCAAAAAAAACACACACAAATCTATCCACAAATAAAAAGAACCCCTTATAAAATTTCGTGAGATTAAAGTTAGATTAAACTTATATTTAAGTTTGATAAAAGATAAAAGTTTAAAGTTAGATTAAAGTTAGATTAAAGTTAGATTAATGTTAGATCAAAGTTATTTTAAAGTAAGTTTAAAGTTATATTAAAGTAAGATTAAAATTAACCAAATTAGGCCTAATATGTATTCGAACTAAAGAGAAAATATCTGTATACACAAAGTTATTCTTAAAATAATTAGTAATAGGATCTAGGATTAAGTTTTTTTACGTTAATACAGAAGCCCAATAATTAAAATAAAAGGTAATTTAACTTAGTTATAAATTATTATAAGTTAGAGTAAGGCGTGGACCTAACAAACTAGAGACTTAATTTAAAGTTAAAAATATAATAAACACGCACAGTAATAAATTCTATGAAATATATTTAAATTAAACAAAGTCTTAATATTTATTTGAGGTCGTCCACAAAGCTTATTTATCCTTCTATTCAAGTTAAAATAATTATTATTCCGAGCACTTTCACAAAAGGTCTAACAAATATGGCTTTAAAATGGCGACCAACGAATATTAGCAATGTGGTTGATGATGACGCGGACCAGTTGTTTAAAATGGTGTATCCTCGCAGCAGACGATTATATTTTATTCAGTTAAATATTTCTAAAAACAATAAACTAATAATAAAATAGTTAATCATATATAAAATAAATTACAAATATTTTAACTTTACCAAGTAAATACGATGCCTTTATTAAAAGGTATTAATGCATGCACTATATTATACATTATAGATAACATTCCAAAACAAAGAATAGGTACTTTTAATATATGTTTAAAATATTGTTTCGGATTGGGTAAAAAGAAATTGTTAAAAGTAATGAAATAGCATGAGAAAACTTAAGTTTAAGTTATTTTAAATGTAAAATATAACATGTAATTAAAAAACTTAACATTCATAACAAAACAGTGTTCTTTTACAAGTGTTGGTAACCTAAAACCTAAACATATGATTTTTGAACTGTCATCCATGTAAAGACCTATCGTGAATGAATTATAGTAGAGTTTATTCTTTGTTTACTAGGAAGTACAGCATCCGTGGGAAGAATAATTTATATTATTAAGAGCATATTGTGGTCTAAGGAGAAATTTAAATTATGTGTCGAATCAATTAGAGCCATGCTTGTTGTAAGACAAAATTGTAACATGGAGTGTGATAAGTTTTATGACAAGATTTTGAAAGACCGAAATTTGTTGCGCAATTAAGTACATCCAAAAATACTCATGGTATGGGCAGGATGAAATGCACTCTTCATCTACATCAACCTAAAAGTTTTGGTGTGGGTTCTGTGAAAAATGATTGTAAGTTCACTGTGTTTATGTTATAAAAAATATTTGTGTGTGTAATAACTTAAAATTTTTATTTTAACTTGACTTCCCGTCCTCTCCCACACTCCGTTCCGTCCCATTTTCGTCTCAAGGTATTATGATCAGCCAAATTATAGTTCAACTAATGAGACTTTTGTAGCTGCTTTTTGTCTGTTAGCTTAGTAATTCTGGGATGAATTGAAGTGATAGCCAAACGGAGACAGAAAGTTCCAGATGGTTCCTCTGTTTCGTTTTATGCACAGTCATGCCAGAAAATGCAGTTTCACAAAGAAGTGCGGTGGAAAATATCTCATTGCTATATCATGTAAATTTGGATCCCTTTTTTCATTCTTATCCAGAGTTTTGAATTACTCATAGAGTTAAAAGTATTTTCCAGACCTTTGTCCGATGATAATTCAATAAGTTGAAGGGTTCCTTCATGGGAAAGGGATGTCTCTTGTGTTCAACAAAATGGGTTCACAATCCACATATTTTGTGTTTTTTATCTAATAATTAATTTTAATAGATTGAGACAGGACTTCATTAAGCTCAGGTGCCACTTTTTTGGAGGCCAGATTTTTGCCTATGAATATAGCAATGCTTTGACAGTAAGTTATTGTCCACCATATCCTTGATTTTAGTGACTAAACCTGATTTTCTACTTATAAGAGTGTTAACACCATCAATACAAACTCCAACGCAATTTTTTCATTCGAGCCCATTTCCTTCAATGAAACCATTTAAATTTTGAAAATTTCACTGCTGGTAGTGAACATAGGTAATTCACAAATTTTTAATGTATTTCTTCATGTCCCTTTCATCCAAGTCACTATATTGTACATACGTAAGTAAAATTCTATTGTTCTGAATATCTGTAGAATCGTTCAGTTTTAATATAAATAATTTCGATCCCATAATTTTTTCAATGATTTGCGTTTCTGTATCTTCTTCCATATCAGATATCCGCCTTTTGATTGTATCATTCGACAAGGGAATGTATTTCATTTTAACTGCCGCAGACTTTCTTAATAGTTCCTAACAAAAAGCAATCAAAGAATATGGTTTTTAATAGTTATCTATCTGTAATGATATTAAATAAGATGCCGTCAGAAGTGAAGTTTCAGTGGTTGAAGCATGGGAAGTAATTTTCTTTTCCGTTTTAAGTACATCTCTGTTTTCAATGGGTTTGTTGACTATATTAGAATGTTTATTGTTGAGTTGTCGGGTAGGTTACAATAGCTTCATAGCTTCATTTCCCATAAAAGTAGCACAAATTACACATTGAGGTCGTGGCAATTGGTCAGTGTCGGGGCATTGTGTGAAACCAAATCAAAAAATTTGGTATGAGGACCGAAAATCTGAGAGGGCAAGGCTATGGTGGAGCCTCACCAATGAGTGAAAAATTCACCTGTCTGCAAACGCTTGTATGCAAAAAAACCTATTGACCCAATATGTGAATTCTGCAAAATATAGTTTGAATTTGGCAGAGAGTGAAGTGGTAACATTTCACCTGCAAGAAATTTTCATGGAGCGGCTAGTAAACCTTGCATTTTTTTTCAACACCCCTAAGAACTCTAATATTTTAAAGAGCACCCTTCTGGAAGACTGTCCAGGATCTAAGGCTATAAGATTGAAACAGGTGTGTGTCACGCTCTGGATTGAAAGGCATGATGACGTAATTTTCTAATGGAGATGTTGGCTACTTTGCATAAGGATTTGCAGGAAATCACAAATTGGTCTGATGCAAACTCTCATCAACAGAACTACAACTTAGTTGTGCCAGTGATGGCCAACGTTTCTGGTCTGACTTCACGTGTTGGCCAAAATGTTTTCTACAAGTCTGCCTCTCTGATAGCTTCCTTCAACAAGAAAACACAAACCTTGCTCCATCAAGGAATATGGTATCTTACATTCACTCAGGATATACAATCAATGAGAGCAAGAGCAGACAGTGAATTTAGTCAGATATTCAAATCTTTATCTGAATTGGCTGAAGGGTTGGGAATTGTGATGAAAATGCACGCATAGCTGTCGTCAAACACACAGGTGTAACGTTGAGGTTAAGACATAGTTGCCTGGAAGAGTACTTCATAATTTCAATTTTTTTTGCCTTTTTTTTTAGATTCTTTCAGTAATGAGCTAGAACAGCGCTTCCTGGAATAAAAAGACATACTACAGAGTTTTATGTGTATTTCGCCTAGTGAGGAAATTATTTTTCCAGCTTCCCAGAGTAAGAGGAAGGCATGACAAAGCTATTCACTTTTTATGAAGATGACCTAGAAAGCGAATTTGACTATGGTGCTCGGAGCTATGGCTTTAGTACCGCCATATAGGACAGCTTTTAAAGAAACTAGAAATGCTATCGGATTTTATCTGAAGTTTAACCGAAATGTTTTTCCAGTCATAAACAGATTGATAAAGATTATCGCTACGCTTCCAATTTCCAAAGTACAAGTGAGCAGTCTTTCTCGACATTGCGTCGGCTAAATACTAAAGAAACACTTTAGAAAGCAAAGACTGAATGGTTTGGCTATGTTAAACATTCACCAGAAATCAGCGTTATTTGGATGTCGTCGTAAATAATTTAGCTGCATCTCCACTGCTATTGGATTTTCGATTAAAGTAATTAAAGTAGCTGGACGTTTCAACTATAATTTCTTATTCATATTTAATTATAATTCCTGCAATGCGCATTTATAGTTAAATTTGTCAAATTGTTTTAAAGTCATATTGTGTTAATTATGCTTGTACTTTTATTTATATGTGTAAAATAATATATTTTTTTAATTTACGAATTTAACTAAACCTTTGTTGAAAAATAAGAGGTAAAACATTAAGCTAGTGGTTGATAATTCCACCATGGATCTTTATGCATGAAACTTAGAGTAGGGTTAAAATATAAAACCTAAGCCCCTAACCCCCCTTACCCCAATCTACCCCGACAAGGTTTCTATCTACGACCATTGCTGCAATGTTTACAAACAACGGAATATCAAGACAATTTTAGCATACACAATGTAACAATATATTATGTTCTCGGCACACAAAGATGTCCTAATAAAGAAGTATTGTTTAAATTAAAACCATAATCAATAGCCATATTTTGGTTGGACGGACAGTTTAGAAAATTCAAAACATATTTTTAGCGGCAACATTGATAACATTTTGCTATATTATTAATGTCAATTTTATAGTTATTGATTATATTTATTAAAATTGAGGCTGCTGCTAGCATGACTGGATGTATGAATATACTAAAATGGTTTTATTAACTTTAGTGACTGCCAGATATTGTTCCTCCTAACGAACCTAGTCTATACGTAGAGTTGTCATCCATCAAAAAGTGGGTTGTATAAAAGGGTGTACCGCAAACCCACTGGAAATTACAAACTTACACTTTCGTTATTGTTTTAAAACCATCAGTGGCAGTTGCTCATGTCATGTCCCGCACACATGGATAATGCTCCCATATTTATTCAGTAATGGATTAAGTACATATCAGTTATTACTTATTTTTATCGTATGGCACATATGACCAAGAGGGAGATGACATCCAGGTTCTGTCGCCTGTATGTAGGGCTATTAGCTGCTCTTGTGGTACAGTGTGTTAATCAGGGTACAACATAGGAGGTTGTATGTAGACTATTAGCAGCTCTTGTGATACAGAGTGTTACTCAGGGTACAACTTAGGAGGTTGTATGTAGACTATTAGCTGCTCTGGTGGTACAGTGTGTTACTCAGGGTACAACATAGGAGGTTGTATGTAGACTATTAGCTGCTCTAGTGTACATAGAGTGTTACTCAGGATACACCATAGGAGGTTGTATGTAACTATTAGCTGCTCTAGTGGACAGAGTGTTACTCAGGATAAACCATAGGAGGTTGTATGTAGACTATTAGCAGCTCTTGTGGTACAGAGTGTTATTCAGGGTACAACTTAGGAGGTTGTATGTAGACTATTAGCTGCTCTAGTGACATAGAGTGTTACTCAGGATACAACATAGGAGGTTGTATGTAGACTATTAGCTGCTCTTGTGGTACAGAGTGTTACTCAGGGTACAACTTAGGAGGTTGTATGTAGACTATTAGCTGCTCTAGTGACACAGAGTGTTACTCAGGATACAACATAGGAGGTTGTATGTAGACTATTAGCTGCTCTGGTAGTACAGAGTGCTACTCAGGGTACAACATAGGAGGTTGTATGTAGACTATTAGCTGCTCTTGTGGTACAGAGTGTTACTCAGGGTACAACATAGGAGGTTGTATGTAGACTATTAGCTGCTCTAGTGACATAGAGTGTTACTCAGGATACACCATAGGAGGTTGTATGTAGACTATTAGCTGCTCTAGTGACATAGAGTGTTACTCAGGATACAACATAGGAGGTTGTATGTAGACTATTAGCTGCTCTAGTGACATAGAGTGTTACTCAGGATACAACATAGGAGGTTGTATGTAGACTATTAGCTGCTCTAGTGACATAGAGTGTTACTCAGGATACAACATAGGAGGTTGTATGTAGACTATTAGCTGCTCTGGTAGTACAGAGTGTACTCAGGGTACAACATAGGAGGTTGTATGTAGACTATTAGCTGCTCTGGTGGTACAGAGTGTACTCAGGGTACAACATAGGAGGTTGTATGTAAACTATTACCTGCTCTTGTGGTACAGAGTGTTACTCAGGGTACAACATAGGAGGTTGTATGTAAACTATTAGCTGCTCTTGTGGTACAGAGTGTTACTCAGGGTACAACATAGGAGGTTGTATGTAGACTATTAGCTGCTCTGGTGGTACAGAGTGTTACTCAGGGTACAACATAGGAGGTTGTATGTAGACTATTAGCTGCTCTGTGGACAGAGTGTTACTCAGGATCAACATAGGAGGTTGTATGTAGACTATTAGCTGCTCTAGTGACACAGAGTGTTACTCAGGATTTTTTTTATACGATACAACATAGGAGGTTGTATGTTGACTATTAGCTGCTCTGGTGGTAGAGAGTGTTACTCAGGGTACACCATAGGAGGTTGTCTTCACGTTTTACCCACAATGATATGATGTGATGATATTTATTTGGAGTTGTAAGTTTAAACCTAATATAAGCCTAATTTATCAAACCCTGGTGACAGTTGGGCTTATTCCCCTTCCGGGAAAAATACCCAAGCTACTATCCGGGAAGTGAATCCGGGACCCCTAAGCTTGTATCCAGGTACATTAATCACTACACCACGTGACCAGTTAGTTATTACCATGTTATTTATGGCAGATTATCAAGGTGACCTTTGTCAAAATTAACAATCATGGAAACTTATACATAATTTGGTAGCAACGTAGGTCATGGTTTTAGTGATGTTTGGTTACAGACGCATGCGCAGAAGTGATAACAATATTTTAACTTTATAAAATCTAGTAATAACAAACAGTAACAAAACTAAAACGAAATAACTTGGTTTAAAAAAAAGTTATTCAGGAAAGGGTTTTAAATATTAAATATATAGTTTCATATTAAAGAAAATTATGTCAGAATAAAAAAAAATTAGATTCAATTTTAATTTACAGAGACTAGTATAATTTTTTGTAAGGATTTTTATTTTTGTTAAAAAAATTAACTATTCCACAAAACAAGAATGAAAACAATGACCTTGTGTATTCGCGTCATAAATATCATAGTACAGTCCAATTTTTTAATAGAAGAGCCCGAATGCTATAAGAGTTTTAAAAAAATCTTCATTTATTTATTTATTCATACGTATGGTAACACTATCTGCAACTGCAAATTTTGATAGATAATATCAACACCCATCAAACAAAGACAAGTTAAATGTTATCAAAAAGTATTTAATATTTTCTAAAAATTCCTTCTCGTAAAAAATGTACTATAGCTACAATGTTGGTTATTTCTTGCTAGTCGCCGAGGCTGATTGTTTCAGTACAAGTCTATCTGGCGATTGAAGAACAAAGAGCGTAATGGACCACGACGTGAGAGGGAACAAATTGAAGGGAATGAAGGTTAGCCCGTGCCCTTGTGCCCTTGTTGCAGCGAGGGTGGGAGAGGGGAAGAGAGAGGGAATGAATGCGATGAGTCAATGACCGACCTAGAGCAGTCTTCTCCACGAGTGCAAGACAAGGACAGAGACACGCTAGATTACTGCACGAGGGACAGGGATGGAGGGACATGATTTCACTAAGAGGGGGGCGAGAGGGGGTACACGTAGCCCCTTCCTATCTCAACACGAGCTCACTAGTTCATAAGTCGCTCACGGGGGTAGGGAAGGCAGCACTTGACACATTTTTAAATAGTTTTTGTTGGAGTTTTTCTTACGACTGAAGAACAATGCGGCCTACCCGCATCAGTGATCCATGTCTGGTTTGCTGGTTCGAATCTTTGTCAGTTGTTCCGACTGTTATTTTTATTAACACTCTTCCTCCACTTAATTCTGGGTTAATTTCCTCTCAGTCCAAACTTCATCTCTTCCCCATTAGTGTAAATATACTGATAGTTAGGGATGTGAAAAAGTATCGATACTTTACTAATATCGATATTTTCCTTTGAATACTAGTAATTTTTTTCCCCGATACTTTTACTGATATTAGTACTCACATTCTGGTATCGGATCAGTATCGAAAGGAACAACTATTTTGTTATCTTCACTCATACTGGGACTAAATGTTTACTAGTGTGGACTGGGGAGGAAGAACAGATGAGACTCTTTCTCAATTCTCACTCATTTTCTGCATGACAAGCAGGACGCAATTCTAGCATTCAATCTCTTTAAGCTCATCATAATGTGTCGACACGTAAACGCTTTTTTCTTACATTTTTAGCCCCCCCCCCCCCCCCATGTAACACCATGTAGACATCTAGCCTAGCCCCACCCCCCATGTTACGTAACTCTTCTCACCAAGAATGAATGTCATTATTTTGTAAGGAAGTTTTGTGATACTAAAGGAGGGATTCACAATTAATACTTCTTAAAATCCATTTTAAATCCTGAACATAAATGAGTTCAGAGAGTATTATTAATTATGGATAGCTACACATACAAACAGATAAGACAGACAAGTACTGCCATAAAGACGTTGAGTTCAAATTCCTCAGGTTCATGAGAAAAAAACGTCTGCTATATTTATGTTATGGATGTCAGGTTTGCGATCTGAGTAAGAGCCAGACGCCGCGGCACTACTATGTGCTGAGTAGGATGTCCCTTTGATGATGTTAAAGTACCTACATCAGATGCTTGACGCTGGGGGAAGACATCTTTCTTAATACTGCGCACTTTTTATCAGAGTCATATTATCATCATATCATCATATAGATATTTAAACAACTCTAGGCATACTACTTTTCTAAATTATTATTGGATTAATCTACAATTTTACTTTAGTTAAACTATCAATACCTAAGACTCATGTTTCGTTCCAACATTGATCCTGGATCCTGGCTTCACTCTTGAAAAAGACTAGATGGCCAATGAAGCAGAGATCGGGGTTCGAATACCTGTCGGTTATACTCAGAGTGGCTTTTCCTAAATGGTTTTATAATCTCTCTACGTTAATGAGGGTATATTACCTCTAGAATTCTACCTTCCTCATTTCTACTCTATTAGATAAATATAATCAAAAATAATTAGAATAACTACAATTTGACTATACCACCCTATAAAATGTATACTAAAACGGTAGAATTTTAAAGAAAATTTACCAGCATTTGCATAGAGGGCGAGTGGGAAACCATTTAGGAAAAGTAACCTTCAGTAGACCTGATTGGTATTCGAACCCCATTTCCCCAACATTGGCCGTCTAGTCTACTGAGAGAATGAAAATTTAGACAATGCAGCCACCATAGCGTATGTATAATATTTGCATTTATATATATACACATTAAATTTATCCGAAGGGAAAAGGTATAGGCTTAAATACACCTACCTTTTGTGAATAATTAATAATATTTGAAGCTTTACTTTTCATAACATGTTGCTGGTATGAAGAAATAACACTATTGATGGACTCCTCTAACTTGCCTTGAGATAAATTCTGTACTTTTGCTTCTTTCCATTTTACTACAACATCTTTTTGAGACTCTTCCTCTATTTTTTCTGAATATCGCTTTTTATACGCAAGCAAACAACAAGTCTGCACTTTTTGAAGAAGTTATTTTTGTTTTTGTACAAACACAAGTGATTATTCATGGCCTACGTATGTAAAAGAATGTAAAGTAGGAATTTAAATTATACTCAAACTCAACTATAGTTTTAAATTAAGGGCGCTTCGACTGACAGCTGTTATCCAACTAAAAGCAAATTATTGTAGTATCTTCTATAATTGACAACATGTTTCTTCTTATTTAAATCCGACTAATGTTTAAAAATGGAGATATTTACCCAAAACTCGTAATATATTTGAAACGATATACTATACACTAACTAGCAAACCCGAGCAAAAATTGCGCTATACTTACGTAAGTCATTTGAATCCCGGTTTTTGATTTTATAATTTTATTAAAAAAAAATTAATGTCACAATTTGTATATTTGGACCAATAAAAAAGATCGATATTGGGTCCACAAGGGTTCACACTCCGTGTTAGAATTTCTACTTCCGGATAGAATTGACGACATTATATTAGGTGTTGCACATCTTCAGGTCATCGCATTGTTATAAAATTCCTCATTTATATATTTTGACCAGTAAGAAATATAAATATTGACTATTGAGTCTAAAATGATAGATATCAATCATTTCTGTAAAAACATTTCCCCAAAGAGGTTAAAGGAAACGTACGTACACCTTTTGAGATACTTACTTATCTACTTATTCAACGGAATTAGAGAATTATTGCGTTAAGACTTAAGTGGTATCTCTGTAAAACTAAAGCTCACAAAATTGTATTAATATTTTTTGCCAATATCTTAGAAATTATGTTTTTTATAAAATATATTTCAAATAGAAGTTTTATATTTTTAATAGTTCTTAAATTTTACAATGATAAGTTATTTAGTATCTTAAATAGTTGTGAAGATATGGAAATGTCCACTTCTGTAAAGTACCCTAAATTCATTTTCATGGGAAAATGAAATTGACAATTTTGTTTATAATCTTAATCAACACTTAGATACGAATTTTAATCAAATTCTTTAGAGCCGTTTTTAAGAAAAACGTTCTTTTCTCTTTTCACCCTTTAGTAAACTACTATAATTTTAGCGTTAGATGGACACACAGACAAACGGCATTGCAAAAAACATTTTTTATGGTTCGGGGGGCTATGAAAAGTTGTCACCCATCAATATCTCGATTTATCTTTTTTTTTATGGTCCCAATACTTAACCTGAAGGGTTCAAAAAGTTAAAAAATATATTTATTTGCGTATAGCTTGAAAATTGTGGGCTTTATAAAAATATTTTTCAAGTAAAAGATTTTTAATATAAATAGAGCAACATATTTGCTATGATGAGTAATTTCATATCTCAAAGATTTACGGAGATATGATCAAAAATCTGAATTTACGCATCTTACCGGAACCCTCAAAGTCATTTTCACGAAAAATTGAGAGTAGAAATTTTGTTTGTTATAATGATGAATGTTTAGAAACGACACCTAATCAAAAGCGTTGGAGCCAATTTTGATAAACTCTATTTTTTCTCTTTTTGCCCTTCAGTAAACTACTCTTAATTTTAGGGTTGGATTTCCAATTCCAATAACCTCTCGGGCAACCCTATGAAAACCCTAGATACCAAGTTTTAGTCCAACCGGTAAAATAGTTTAAGCTCTAGTTGGAGGTACAGACAGAGAGACAGACAGACAGACAGAGAGAAATTCAAAAACAAATTTTTCAGATTTGGGGGCCCATGAAACGTCGAAATTCATCAAAATCTTTAGTTCGATACTTTCTCTACCTGTTAGATAGCGAGAAATTAAAAAGGTAAATATTGACTATTGAGTCTAAAATGATAGAGATAAATCATATCTGTACAGACATTTCCCCTAAGATGTTAAAGGAAAATAACATAAATATTTTGAAAGACTTTATGATCTGCTTAACCTATAGAATTAGAGAATTATTGCGTTAAAACTTAAGTAATATCTCTGTACAACTAAAGATCACAAAATTGTATTAACATATTTGCCAATATTTCCTGAACTATTGGTATAATAAAGATATATATCATATACAAATTTTATTTTTAATCGTACTACAATTTTTCAGTGTCAAGTTATATAGTATCTCAAATAGTTGCGGAGATAAGGAAATCTCCACTTCTGTAAAAATGAGGAATTTAATAGCAATGCGTTAACCATAAGATGTGCAACCCCTACAAAAATTTCCAAAATTTTAAACGGAATTCAAAATTTTGATAAGAAGTGCATTTACTTTACTTTTGGGAACCCAACTTCAATCTTTTTTATTGATATAAATATAAAATTGAGCACTTTAATTCTTTAAAAATAAAATTATAATATTTAAAACTGGGAGTAAAAATATCGTTTACTTAAGTATAGCACAATTCTTCTTAGGTTTGCTAGTGTATATTAACTATTATCTCGTTTCATATATATTACGAGTTTTTATATCTCCATTCTTAAGCAATGGAGTGAGAAACTTCTTCTAGAGTTCCATACCATTTATTTTTACTTTTGATAACTTTTATTTTTTTAAATATTCAGGCCTCCTAACTTATAACATGAACAATTAATTTGTGCCTTGACCTTTAAACTAAAATTAAATTTAATCAGAATCGTCAAATCCTTTTAAAAAAATTTTTTTGTGTTTATTGTTTTAGCTAAGACATTTTTAATGTGTATTCATTAAGAACAATGCAATGAGATAGAGAAAAAAAATACTAACCATAAAATAATCGAACTAAACACTTTATGGAGAACAGAATTTCAGACAGGCCAACTGAATGGAGCACAGACTATATGACAGGCCAACTGTTTACTAAAAATCAAATTTTCTAAGTCGGAAATATTAAAGTAACTTATATATTTATTAAACTCTATAGATCTAAACTCTTAATAACACAAACTTAACTTGTTTAATGTATGATAAAGTAAAACTACAAACTTAATATTGTAACATTGTTCTCAGAGACCGGACAATTGTAGAGGAAATGTACCTCAATTTGCATCTATAAGAGGGATAGTCAATTTTTTAAAAAACTCAAGACAATCGACTAGGATTCGAGGTCAATCCTCCATATCACTGTAAAATCATATCTGATTAAACTAACGCCTTTGTCCACGGGCACAACATGGCAGCTTCTAGGGTTTTATTTGATTTTCCATAAGTACAAAAAATAAACTAAATAATAAACGCATATAATGTTTTTGTCAGCCTGTATTTCTACTCTTCCAGGCTATAAGCATGTATACTAAAGTGTTAAGAATGAGGAAGGTTGAAATTAGAGGAGGTGAACCCAAATTTTCGTAAAGAGATGGATTGTAGAACCAATAATTTTAATAAAATCCACCTCCAGTACATCCAATAGGGATTTTAGCCCCAATCTTCCCATCATTGGCAGTCCAGTCTATTGCGAGAGTGACGCATTAGTGTCTTAGACCATGTGACCACCAAAATGAGTCGGAGATTAGATTTAGTTTACGTTTGACGTAAAGTACAGTATTTCAATCATATATATTTAAAATTACTATTAATATACATATTACAATTTGTAAAATATTAAAGTGATCCATTCTATTTTCATTACTCTAGAAAACTAAAAATAGTAACTATTTTTATATTTACTCTTCTCCAAAAATAGATAAATATATTACACTTGAAATTTAAAAAAAACCACTTGCTATCTACCGATAATAAATCAAACCACATGAGAAAATATTTTAAAAATTTGGTAACCAGCCCACTTACCTAATGGAGCCATTATGCCATCTGCCCTTATTTTAAAATAAATATTAGTAACTCGAAAGGACTTTGTTGAAAAATTTTTTTTACTAAAGGTGATCATTTCTGTTGCTAAACTTAGAAATTGAACACAAAATTAATAATAAAATGTTAATATCATTAGACAATCGTGTAGACTATAATATAATAATAAACTATCTTATTTTAAACTTAATAAACTTAAGATATAAAAAGATCACTGTTCAGTTTAAAAGTAGTATGTTAAGTTTACATGAAGTTACCGAAACCGTTTCTATCTCTGTGAAACGGGAGAGCGTGTGGCGTTTTCTTGTCTCAACAGCCATTTCCAATCATCCATAAAATTGCTAAAGGTAAAAACTCAACTGAAATTGAAAATGAAACAGGAATGAGTGTGCCGTGTCAATGACCAACCTAGAACACGAGGATCGAGAGAGACAGAAACAGAGAATGAAGGGGATAGAGAGAAATAGTAATACGATTTAACTACTGTCAGTCCAGTGGCCTAGCCTTCAGGCTCAATGAACACATTTTGTTCGGCCAAACACAGTGTTTGTTTTGTATAGTCCAATTTTCATAGGCAGGACCTTACCTGAGTGCTAGAAAAGTTACTATATCTACTTTAATGTATTCATACATCAAGTCAAGCAATCTGCAGCCGTCACTTTCTATAGATATTTCCAATACTTACAAAATAATTCTAATAATAAAGTAAATTACTATTAATCTGCGCTATAAAGAATGTGTTTGTATTTTATGAAAGGATCTTACGATGAAAACAGTATTTTCGTATACTCCAGTGCCAGTGTTGACTATCAGAGACAATGTATAACTATCCTTATCGATGGAGACAGGAAACCAGAGCGGGTGAGCCAGCGGGGCCCTCCACCTCCCGGAAGTGAGCGGGCCACTGGAGACTGCCACCAAGAGTCGCTTGCCCTACTCAAGGTCCATTATCTCGAAGTACCACTTTCAAATTTTGAATTCGTTTCAATGCCATCAATTTATACTAGTTTTATACCCCCGCCTGTTTTGAGTAATTAGCTTATCAAAATGGCCACCCCAAATTAAGGGACGACTACATCTTCAAAATTTTGAACTTTTTTCGATGCCAAAGTTTTGTACTAGTTTTGTATCTTTTTTACCATAAACACAAAGTTTTGTCCCACCACCAATTTAGAGTAACTATCACATTAAAGTGGGCACTTATTCATCGTAAAAAATTAAGGTGAGGATCACTCTAAATAGTTTCGAGGGGCATCCGAATTTCAAAAATTTCTAGGTGAGAAACACTTAAAAATGGTTTATAAAAGAATCTAAGTTTTTTTAATCAACGCGAAGACTACTCATAGCTTCTAGGGTGATCCATTTTCCAAAAAAATGCTGAATGAGAAACTATTAAATGGCTTTGAACAGAAAACTAACATTTATATTAACTATGTTATTTATAATTATGACCCCTATAAAATTGATCTGGTTTCACCCCTGATGTAATATATTCATTAAATTAGGCTTTAAAAACCTTGATTAATAAGGCGAGATTTTATATTCAAACAAAATGTTGTGTTACAGAGCGGTACAAAACAAGTACAAAACGTTGGAATCGAAAAAGCTCAAAATTCTAAATATATAGACCTCACTTAATTCAGAGGGGCCATTTTTATATGACAAATACTCAAATTGGGTGTGGTTACAGAATTTTTAATTGTGGTACAGAATAGTACAAAACTAGTACAAAACCTTGGCATCGAATAATTTCAAAATTCTAAAGATTTAGTCCTCCCTTAATTTGGAGAGGCCATTTTTATATGCTAATTACTCAAAATGGGTGGAGGTACCAAACTTTTTTTGTGGTACTAAACATTACAAAACTAGTAAAAAATGTTGGCATTTAAAAAAGTTCAAAATTTGAAAGTGGTACTCCAGCATTAACTTGGAGTGACCACTTTGATATGCAGATTACTCAAAATAGGTGGGAGTACAAAACATTTTATTTGTGGTACAAAATGGTACAAAACTATTACAAAATGTTAAAATTAGGAAAAAGTTCGAAATTCGAAAGACGTACTCCAGCATTAGCTTGGAGTGTACTTTGGAATGATAATTACTCAAAATGGGTAGGGAGGGACAAAACCTTTTTGTGTTACAAAAGATACAAAACTACTACAAAACGTTGGCTTTGAAAAAAGCACAAAATTCAAAAGCGATACTTCAGCATTAACTAGGAGGGACCACTTTGATATGGTAGCTACTCAAAATAAGTGGGGAGTACAAATATTTGTATTTGTGGTATAAAACGGTACAAAACTAGTACAAAACTTTGGCATAAAAAAAGTTCAAAATTTGAAAGTGGTACTCCAAGTTAATGGACCTCCCTTCTCAAGTCGAGTGATGACACAGCCCTTTTCAGGGCCACTGGGTCATTTAGTATGGCCTCCTTTTGCCTCGTCTCCAGGACTATTGCGGCCCCCTACAAAAACATCGGCAGCGTTGCTAGTGCGGAAGAGTCCAGTGGCCCCTCCAAATATCGAAGATGTGCGTGCCGCTGAAGGTCACAAAGTACTAGTGGCCCTTCTCAGGGCTGTTAACACATAATTGGTACATATGGTGCTCCTGCCAGCACGAGGGCTTGAGACCTAACGGTGACAACGTAACCCATGACCAGGGGAGCATAGTCGTTCCAAGACAGAAAAGAGAGCTGAAAGTCTAATGATGCAAGTGTTAATGCAAGGGCCTCCAAAACCTGTATCACCAGCGTCATTTCTCGCCAAGGAGTTTTGGCGGGTAAGAAACGCCCGGCTGACTTCTCGTCAGACTCGGAAGACCGGATCAAACTTTTACCACTTGTCAACAGATCATGTGAGTCCATGGACACTCCGTTGGGCCAAGGTGGGAAGTGTTTGGATTCGAAAAGTAGCACCATAAGCCGCTCCTCACTCCAAACGATTACTAGTATCCCTGAGCTGGCTCACAAAGCTAAGTGAAAGATCCCTCCCATAATCCTTTGTGATGTGGAGGACTTTCCCAAGGTGACCAGGGCCAGTCAGTCCAATCTTCGTGAGCCTGTGGAGGTAGTGTCGGGAAAGAACTCTTGACTCGCACAAAGCCCGATGAGATCCAAGAGGAGCTGGTATGATGGGTTTTCCTGTGAAATCTGCCACCAGATGCTCTCCCATGTGAAACGGGACCATATGACTGGAGAAAGGCAGTGGTTTCCAGCTTCTTTGTTGATTTGACTCCAGGGGAGCACGCTGTGATACTGTATTATGTGGTCTCCTCATCAAGGAGAAGTATATGTCATCCAGTGGTCTGGTTCAGTGTAAAAACTGCTTCCGGTTTTGGCATGTGCGAAAGAATTGCTGCATGAATCCTAGGTGTGAGTTCTGTGGTGGTGACCATGAAATGGGCAGAAGGGACGACATGAGCCTCCAAGGCACAATAAGGGAGGATGGATGGCTTAAGAGTTGTCTGGAAGCCCTTGGGGCATGCTGCGGTACAGAGGGTGATCATGTTTCTATTTCCAGGACCAAAGTCACTGAGGAAATATTTCACTGGTGCGTTGTTAGGGAGACCAACCCCCCTCCCCAGGCTGAGGCAGCTGCCAAAGCCACCAACCCTCCCAGACCTGGCCCTACCTGGTTCTTCCCTTCAGGTCAAGGATCTGCCCAACACCGCTCCCTCCTCATCCCCACCCCCGATCCTCGAACCACTCTCACCGCTCCTCACTCCACTCTCCCCCTTCTTTCCCTTGCTCCTTCATTCCCGCCCCTTCTCAATCCAAACCATTTCCCCCACTCTATACTCTTCTTCCACTACACATACCTCCACCCTAGAGGATGAGGATGCAAAGCTCCAAACTTGCAATGAGCTCCTCAAAGGGATTCCAGAACAGAATTTATGGGACATTTCATCGAGTCTTTTGAGGAAGATCGAGGAATCTTCAAAGAGTTACCGTGGCCATTTGGTTATGGAGCATATAATCCTCTACCGATCTCTCATGGCAGTGCACCTAAATAAAGACCCCCAGTGCTGAAAGAGCTCATGATCGCACTCTGGAACGCAGATAGAGTCACGAAGAAGAAGGTTGACTTGGAAAGTTTCCTGGCTAAGCTGTTGGGATAAACCCACATGTGTCCCATAGTGAGCTTATCGTTTGTAGAGTTAATCTGTCATTGGAGTGACCAATCGGGGAATGTGGCCTGGTGTAGGACGGCCAACCTGGTCCGAAGGGGCCTCGATCATCACGTAATCTCGCTTCCTCTCCTCCAACATATGGAAGCATCGACTATCCAAATGAAGACCACAACCAGCCAATTACGTCTCATCTCAATCTACTTTCCTCCTCGCCATTAGTTCGAGAGAGCCACAGGAACGGAAATGGATGCACTGCTGCATGGTGCAACGCCTGTTTCAATCGGTGGTGACTACTCGTACAACTCAAAATACCCTTCCAGGGGCTCTAGAGTTATGGATGTTTGTAGTGAATTGCTCCATGACTTCATAGGTTAAAATGGACTTGTGGGACATGATCCCCTTCACGACCTACTACCCTTACAATCCTGCTATCCACCCGGACCTCATATACTTCGCTGTCACCAAAGGGATCAGACGGAGATTGGTACTGAAGTTCTTAGCAAAGCTAGACTTAGACCACAATCCTGTTCGCTTGAACCTGGGGTGCGCAGTGTCTTTCATTGATCACCCCCCTAAAACCTGACCAGAGGCGTTCTGAGTGGGATAGGTTTGCAAATTTATTAAGATGGGGGGTTGGGACCTATCCCTACTTTTCGATCGGCAGCATAAACCGATAATGGTGCGGAGTTCATAACTTCCACCCTCAAGGGGGTGCACGAAGCTTCAAAACCTAGGCACCTTCCAAAGAGAAAGCCCCAGACTTCTTAACACGATTCTATCCTTAGCACGTCTAAGAGAAAAATTTAGCTGAGGAACGTTTGGCAAACCTTGAGGGACTGGTAGACAAGACCAACTGGAGTCGCAAAGTTCACATCTCTTAATTATCGTCCCAAATAAATAATTAAAGTACAAAACACATTATAATACATATTGTTTATGAAATCTCTTAAGACAAATCAAATTCTTATTTAGTTCTCCTAATAAATAACTTCATGGCAGATCATGTTATTAGAATCTATTTCCTTAAATATTGATACATGCTTCCTAAAATCCAGGTTTCACAATCTATTTACTATTTGAGCGCTAGTCGGGTTTGTATCCAAAATTGACGTTTGCCATATATACCATATCTTAGGTTGAAAACAACATGGCCGAACGCTGCCGGTTTTTAGGCGAGAAAGGTGTTGCCATTTTTCATAAAAGAATATAAATTCATCTTTGTTTCCATTCCAAAAAACCATTTACCAAGGAGATTTATAGTTGGTTTATTGACCTTTCCCAAACTCTCTTAGCCAAGGAGATTTACAAAAAAGATTTATACATGAAAAGTTAATGTATTTTAGCTGTTACAAATTTAAGATTCAAATGTAGCCACATTAACATTTGGTTTTTCCGACAGCTCACTGATGAGATATCGTGATGGTATGTAGCTTACTCAGTTCCCTGAAAAATAACTAGTACAACAGATCGATCGATGAGTGCTTGTTTAAGTTTTATGGCAACAAACAGACAAAAAATTGAATGTACAGAGAAATTTAGAGCTTTATTTTACTATCATTTTTATAGTAATTATATATTTGCATATTGATTTTCGTTTTGAATAAAAGTTTCAAATATATTATTTAATTTGTAATATTGAAGTAATTACGGTTTGCTTTATCTCTGATCAATTAATTCGTACTTTGATACCACAAAACCGCACAAAGCTCACGTGTGTGAATAGTTCTATATGAATGTTGACATATTACATTTAAAAGTTGTTTTAATCTCAATTTGAATAATATAACCTGTAATTGAAGACAGGCATTTTAAATTAATGTAAATTATGGGCAATCTTAGTGGGAATTCAGGTAATTATATAAGAATGATTTATCACACATGGCGATATATATTAGAAAATAGAGATAGCCTAACACACTAAACGATTTCCTACAGTCACTTGAGCTACGGAGGATAGCTCCTGAACCATGAATAAATTCAATTCAATAGATAAATCTATAAAAATTAAATACATCTCATTAAACAATATAATCTTGAAAGAAAGATATTTCTCTACAAAATGATTTAAAAATATATATTTTATTTTTTTATTTTGTGATTTGTTTATTCCTTCTGTTCTTTAATACCGTTCTATAAAACTAGAACAAAATTTCTTAAGAGCATTGTTACTTTATCTTGACACATTGGAGAGAAAGTATTGTGATCGTCAAAAAAATCTAACTCAATATTTTGATAAATGTCAACGTTTCATGACCCCCTGAAACAAAGAAAAATGGTTTTCACATGACGTCTGTCTGTCCGTCTGTCTGTAACTAGGGCTAGAGCCAAAACTATTCTACCTATTAGGCTCAAACTTGGTATCTGGGGTTTTTATAAGGTACCCCTGAAGGATTTTTGGAATTAAACATCCAACCCTAAAATTAAGGGTAGTTTATGATAGTAAAATATAAAAAGTAGATTCTCTCAAAATTCGCTATAACGATTTTGATTAAATTTTATATCTGGACATTGTTTATCATAATAAATAAGATATAAATCTCATTTTCTCATGAAAATGACCTTTATGGTACTTTTCATGTGGTAAATTTTCCAATTTTGATTATTTCTCCGCAATTATTTGAGATACGAAATAACTTATCATTATAAAATTGTAGTACTATTAGATATTTACATCTTTTATTTGAAATATAATTTTTTAAACCAATAATATTTTAGTTATAAGCTAATATATTACTTTTTAAGTCAAATCTTTAAAAATTAATTTGATTCGTTATGCTCTTTGATGCAAAGATGTTTATTTTTCTCAATCTTTCTGTAACAGTGTTCCTGGTTCCTAATGCATTGAGTAGGTAATTATCAGTGCATATTATTTCGTTGATGATCTTTGTTGTAGTATTTTACAACAATGTATTAACATAATATTTCGTTGCACAAATTTTACGAGTTTTTAGTAACTGTATATTCTAAGATAAAAGCTGAAAAAATGTATGTGCGGTGCGCCATACCATTTATTTTTTATATGATACAAAAAAATACATCAAATAGTGATTTAAAAATATTGAATGTCTTTTTAAACAAATAAGGAAAAATTAAAGTACTTTAAATTTGATATATTACACAAGATGACGTCTCTAAAATTAAGTTAATTTTATTTTGAACTTTGTTTAGATAACATAATATAGATTATAGCATGTGTCTCACTTGCCTCGTTTGCGGACAGAGGGTGTGGATGTACTATTTTTAATATATATATATATATATATATATATATATATATATATAATGGAGCTTGGCCTTCGAACAGTAGCGAGGTTAAGTAAACCAAATTAATAACAAAAATGGTGTAAATCATTACCAGTGCACCTGAACTGGAGTCTAGCCCTGTTCTATCTCAGTTTACCAGCTCAAATTCAGGAGGTAGAAAAACTTCAAGAACTCCTCAAGTTTCCAAATAATTCAAATTGAGATTGCCGTTAAGAAAACAAACCGACATAGTCTATCGAGTGTAGGAGTGGTGGAGACTCTCAGCTAGCAGAAGCTATCAGATCTACTTTCATGTATCCATTCACCAAACCATATTACGCTATGCATGGCAATGCGTTGAGCTGTTGTTACGTTTGCCAATCAAAACCACAAACAATTTACTTTTTATTTATTTTTATTTTTAAGCGTTTTAAACTATTTAAACAAGAATTTGTAATAATAGCTGGTTTAATATTTCGTTTTGTGTAAGTAGCTTTTGTATTTCACTTAATAAATGCTTTACAATCAATAGCATATAAAAAAACTGTCTTCTCTTAATAAATTAAGATGGTGAACCAGATTAAATCAGGGCTGTTGACAGGTATAACAGGGGCCAAACACCACCAAAATTTTACCAACATTTTTAGCAAATTTTCTTTCTGTTTCCTCTATAAAATATTTTAGAAAAAATATTAATATAAAGTGGAACACCATTCTCTACACGCAGTGAATTATTGGATTCGCTAAACAGTATTCCATTCATGTTTATTAATTCCTCGCTCCAAACGTCACGTGAGGACTGTATCAGCGCTCGAGTGATCGAATATAGAATCTGACGTACACCAGATGTGACAGGCCCTCTTAGCAGCGTCCAGACTGGCAAGCTGAGCCTCAAGCCGAGCTTCGAGCCGAGCCTCGTTAACGTTGGATAAATGGGTTCGTCGGAATGCTTGCAGCAACCCAGTGAATGTCGGTATTTCAACGAACATTAAAGGATGTTACGAGGCTCAGCTCAGTTCAAAACACACTGAACGGCGCTGCTGGCCGAGACTCTAGCCAAACCACCTGCAACTTTAAATTATTGTTTATTTCTAGCTGACCTTCCGACACACGCGCTTGAAATATTAGATGAGCAGTTGTGTGATGTAAATTTTACTACACCTTGAAATTAGGTTTGATTTTTTTGTAACTGACATATTAAATACTAACTGAAAATTTGTTTCATAATAGGCCGAGGGAAATAAATTCAATCTTAAAAATTAAAAACAATATTTACAGTTACATGATAGTTGCATGCTGTAAACTGTACAACGATAAAAGTTTTCTAAATTTTGTTTTTGCGTTTGTATGTATGTGTTTTAATATGTGAAGACCTAAGAAGTAAGACGACGCATGAAAATGATTAATTATAACTATTTCCTCTACTTAAATCTCCGTTTTTTCACTAAAACTGCAAGAAAAACTTCTAATCAAACGGTTAGGATCACATTAGCCAAATGCATTTACGTTTATGCAGGTGAATGGCAAGAAAAA
The DNA here is from genome assembly GCA_033556935.1 of Timema podura. Lineage (NCBI taxonomy): Eukaryota > Metazoa > Arthropoda > Insecta > Phasmatodea > Timematidae > Timema > Timema podura. The sequence goes on from JAVRXN010000011.1 coordinate 7,121,895, forward strand.
AATAACCTTTTTCTAAGGCTTGGTTTGGTAAACAAATGTTGTTAACTGTGAGGGAAGAAAAACAGAGCCAATTTGGTTTTTATTGCTTATATTATTAATTGGAGGTGGAGTTGTTGACATTGTTAGACTGTAAGGAACTTAACATTTGATTGAAAGAATGAAAAAACATGATGAATTTGCAATTCAATTGGCAAATGCATTTCAGTTTAAAACATTTTTAACAGTAAATATTGCATCACAGATAGATTCCGTGGTCAAAATTTTAGTCCAAAAACACAGTAAGCCTGTATTAAAAATTGATCGTATATTAGGCATATTAATAGAATGCTTAAATTACTGTAGTACTCATTAACTGGCCTTAAGAAACTTTTGTACAAGGAATGCCATCACTCGGTAAGTTTATTTAAAACCTGTATTAATTAGTGCTTTTGGGATTTAGATTTGTTTAGTGATTTTTAAGAACTAGGAAAACTAACATTAATTTAATTTAACATGTTCACATGTAGTGAGAAGAAATCATTACCGGTGAGCTCTGGGCTTGTCCGACCACAAAATAAAGATCACATTCCACTACTGGCTGTTGATGACAACATGAAAACAGTTTTTGGTTATGTTCATGTGCATGTATTTGCAAAAATTAAAATTATTATTTTGAAACTAATAAAGTTATGTATCTTTCTCTAAGTTATAGAAATCATTTATTTATTTTGGTGGCTAGTTATAATAAGGGCACGTCCAGGGCCTGTTGCCAGGGTGAAAGGGTTTCATAAAGCTCTTTCAAGTAGGAGTAGGACAAGGGAAGTGTTAGGTCATGTAGGAGATAGTACAAGAGAGATTTAGGTCATGTAGGAGATGGGATGAGGGAGGTGTTAGGTCATGTAGGAAATAGGGCAAGGGAGATGCTAGATCATGTAGGAGATGGGACGAGGAAGGTGTTAGGTCATGTAGGTGATAGGGCAAGGAATATGTTAGGTGATGTAGGAGATAGGACTAGGGAGGTGTTAGGTCATGTAGGGGATAGGACGAGGGAGGTGTTAAGGTCATGTAGGAAATAGGACTAGGGAGGTGTTAGGTCATTTAGGAGATAGGACGAGGGAGGTGTTAGGTCATGTAGGGGATAGGACTAGGGAGGTGTTAGGTCATGTAGGGGATATGACTAGGGAGGTGTTAGGTCATGTAGGGGATAGGACTAGGGAGGTGTTAGGTCATGTAGGGGATAGGACTAGGGAGGTGTTAGGTCATGTAGGAGATAGGGTGAGGGAGGTGTTAGGTCATGTAGGAGATAGGACGAGGGAGGTGTTAGGTCATGTGGGAGATAGGACTAGGGAGGTGTTAGGTCATGTAGGAGATAGGACTAGGGAGATGGTAGGTCATGTAGGAGATATGATGAGTGAGGTGTTTGGTCATGTAGAGATAGGACGAGGGAGGTGTTAGGTCATGTGGGAGATATGACTAGGGAGGTGTTAGGTCATGTAGGGATAGGACTAGGGAGGTGTTAGGTCATGTAGGAGATATGATGAGTGAGGTGTTTGGTCATGTAGGAGATAGGACGAGGGAGTGTTAGGTCATGTGGGAGATAGGACTAGGGAGGTGTTAGGTCATGTAGGAGATAGGACTAGGGAGATGGTAGGTCATGTAGGAGATATGATGAGTGAGGTGTTTGGTCATGTAGGAGATAGGACGAGGGAGGTGTTAGGTCATGTAGGAGATAGGACTAGGGAGATGGTAGGTCCTGTAGGAGATATGATGAGTGAGGTGTTAGGTCATGTAGGAGATAGGACGAGGGAGGTGTTAGGTCATGTAGGAGATATGATGAGTGAGGTGTTAGGTTATGTAGGAGATATGATGAGTGAGGTGTTAGGTCATGTAGGAGATAGGACTAGGGAGGTGTTAGGTCCTGTAGGAGATATGATGAGTGAGGTGTTAGGTCATGTAGGAGATATGATGAGTGAGGTGTTAGGTCATGTAGGAGATAGGACGAGGAGGTGTTAGGTCATGTAGGAGATATGATGAGTGAGGTGTTAGGTTATGTAGGAGATATGATGAGTGAGGTGTTAGGTCATGTAGGAGATAGGACGAGTGAGGTGTTAGGTCCTGTAGGAGATATGATGAGTGAGGTGTTAGGTCATGTAGGAGATAGGAGAGTGAGGTGTTAGGTCCATGTAGGAGATAGGATGAGTGAGGTGTTAGGTCATGTAGGAGATAGGACGAGGAGGTGTTAGGTCATGTAGGAGATAGGATGAGGTGAGGTGTTAGGTCATGTAGGAGATAGGACTAGGAGGTGTTAGGTCATGTAGGAGATAGGACTGAGGGAGGTGTTAGGTCATGTAGGAGATGGACTAGGTAGAGGTGTTAGGTCATGTAGGAGATAGGTGAGGAGAGGTGTTAGGTCGATTTAGGAGTCATAAGGGGTGAGGAGGTGTTAGGTCATGTAGGAGATAGGGCAAAGGAGGTGGTTTCATACTATCCCTATGTACAAATGTGAGTATATTTTTCTAAAACATCGCCTTCTTCATATCTATTCCTTTAGCGTAATTAATGGATGCGTGTAAACTAAACAGGTTCAGAGCCATGGCTAAAAACCTCACATAAAAAGAAATTTAATGAAAGCCATCCGTTTCCTTGGTTATTCAATGGTTTTTTTTGTAACACAAGTAAAATAATATTTCAACCATATGTTCAGGGTAAATTATTCCTTTGTAGCCAGAGGGAATACTGCTCTGCTAGTATATAAACAGTAACGCTCTAAAGTCAAACAACTATAATAGTCATGCCACCGATAGTCGCCGCTATTTTACAACTAGGCCTATTGTAATTAATGCACCTAACAAAATATGTATCCAACAAACAAACATGAGTCTAGTCTATTGCGTGAGTGATACCTTAGATCACTAAAGGGGTTTCTATTACAATAGGACTGTTTACTAACAGGTTGAACTTGTTCAGAACCTTAAGATATTTTAGTAATCATTTAAATGAGTAAAAATCTCCTAATAAACATAGGTCCGCAAACTAATTCATACAAAGATATGTGACCAGTAAGGATTATAAACAAGATATAAAATTAAATTTTATTTAGTGGGGATATTACCTCATCACTACAAAAATGTTTTAAATGTTTTCCTTCAATTTCCACACAGGAGTCATAATTTTAATAAAACTATTGCGTGATTTTTGAAAAACATCTGGCACTATTCTAATCTTCTGACAACAGTTTTCATCTCGCTGTTGTAAGTCTGTTAGATCAATAATTGGAGAAGAGTAGCCTAGATTACACTCTGTGAATATCTTCATACAAAAAATCTATAGGATTAAGGTCAGGGGACCGGAAGCCTATGCGACTGGATCCCCTCGACCTGTCCATTTTTCATTAAGTGACCCATTGAGGTGATGTTTGACAATTAGCGAAAAATAAGGTTAAGACCCAATATGCATCAGACATGTTTGTTATATTTCTCCAATAAATTAGGTAAAAAATTCTGTAGAGAGGTATAGTATTCTAGACAATTTAGTCTGTTCAGCAAAACGAGTCTGTCTCATAAAATGGCCTGCAAACATATATTGAATATCACTTCTGGTTTATTTATTCGATAATGATATTAAGATTTTCGTCTGACCATACGTGATTATTATGAACGTTCACATTACCATCTCTAGTAAATCAAGCCTCAGCAGTAAAAATAATGTCAGTAACGAAACCTGGATTCATAGCTAGTTTTCCTAGAAGCCATTGTCAAAACACGATCCTTGCTTGATTGGAGGGAGTGAGAGCCTCCACTTGTTGAATATGGTACAGGTACGGCAACTGTCCACGAAGTATTCTTCAGACCAGAGGAGCACTGATATCTTCAATAGCTGACATTCTTCTTAAAACAGTTCTTGGATTCTGTTCCATTCTTCTCAAAAAACTATCATATATATATCGGGAGTAGAAACACTTCTGAGACGCTCGCCATCCATAACACACACATATAACAAGCAGTAATTGGTGTATTTCCACATTTAATATTGTATGGGACGGAATTGTGTCATTGGGGTACATTTCCTCGTAGAGAAGACGTGTGGCAGCAACATTTCCATTAGCAAGGCCGTAAAGGAAATGCATATTTGCAAGTTATAATAATAAGCTTTCATTAATAACCTCTTAAAGCGTTAATAGCACTTGTAGAACAACTCCAGCAGTAACAAATATTTGAGTAATTTTATTCTGATCAGTGTCGACCCAGTTGTTATGTTAGGTAAACAAAAGAAAGTCCAATGCTAGCTCATGTTTATGTGGGTAAACAAATAGAAGCTCATTGTCTACAAATGGAGCCAGATACATTAAATTAGAAAAACAAAACAAATACCTGCATTTCTGTGACCGTTGTTTGCGGACTTTTGTTAACCAGGACGGTTTTTAATTAATTTTAATGAGTACTACAAGATATTTAAGTTATGAACCCTTTTTTAAGCACCCTGTATATCTATTTGATCAGTGAACAATAGATTTAGCTTATAATCTGAACGGGTAGTAAGACATGGTGCTAAAAAACACAAAAAAAACACTGTATACATCGCTCCATCAATTCAAACAATTTTAAGAACATTATTATATTGTGTTATATTTTTAACGTTACTACGATTAGATCTATCTTTGTATTTAAAGTTTAAATATCTTCCATGAGATCTTCTTGGATCTGAGATGACATTTTACCACAAGGAACAAGTTAAATATAAAACAAATCAATAAAATACTCATTAGTTCATTTTATTCACAAATAATATCCTTTGTTCACGCAGTTTAAGGTATTAGTCTTAAAATATATTTCAAAATTATGTCAAAACTAAAATAACTCCACGAATACTTGATCTATTGCTTAGAATTTTGAGTTGAAGTCACTTTAGATGAGCTATTTAACTAAAAACCATTGGACCTGCCGCCATATTGAAACTAATAACACTATTGAAAAACAATGTAAGGTACAGTACATACATTTTTCGTCCTAGATTCAAACAATTTTCGCTAAAACTTGTTCACAAATTTGACAGCTAGTGGGGAGTAATAACCCGGACAGACTGATAAATACGCGAAATTCCAATTAGTCGAGTTAAAACAGAACGTTGCTACGCTTGGCAATATATTTTGAAGTCCAATATTAGGTTAGTGGCCATTAATATTCTCATTTATTAATAATGTGTCTTTAAAAATTACTTTACCTTAATTGTGTGCAAAAAAACACCACTCAATCTTGTTTTATGCAGTTTAGGGGTGATGATGGCCAACTAGAGATAATAGACCCAGTTCAATTCACAGAAAGTGTAATTAGTTACTAGTTATTATATGTGATCGTCTTGGAACCCAAATACTCGCGATGCATGAATTAAATCACGTCATAAAAAATCTAGTCTTAAACACTTAACGGTTGTACTAGGATGTATATTTTTTCCACACAATGTTATTTTCAATTCTTTCATCATACAAATGGATTTACATTTTCTATTAATTACCCTCCTCACCACTATGCTCTCAATTCAAGACTTTAATTAAATCTTGTAGAAACTAAAGACCAGCCTAAGCCTATGGCCGTTTGTTCATTGCTAAATATATTGGTAAGTCATGTCCTCACCTACTATCAAGCTACGTTAACGCTGCATGCGGTAAGAACGTGAACTATGGTTGAAAGAAATGGAGGATTGGATTAAACATGCTAATTCACTTGAAGGGCCACTAGCCTCGATGGCTCACTTTCTAAGACGCCACTTTCTAAATAGACTGGATTGCCTGCGGGTGGCGGCAAGGTTTTATTTTTCAAATGGTTTGGCACTCCCTCTTCTCAAAAATGTGTATATATTTACTCTAAATTATACAATCGTCATCTCTACCTCATTAGTTTGTACATGTGAGCGGGTAGTAAGACGAGATGCAAAAAAAAAAAAAGACTGATTACGGAGTGTAAAGTTAACAAAACCTGTAAATGCGACTGATGCTAGTTGTGGTTTTTGAAAACTTGCATTGAATAAACGAATAAATAAATTACACCAGTAGTTTTTTTTCCAGAAAGTCCTTTCCTTTATCTTGGAAAGAAAGGATAAATTTGTAGAACTTGCTGGACATTTCTCAAAAAGTATCCTTCTTATTTCCGGTAGCTGAATAGGGCTTGAAGTAATTTTCAATGTACCTTTCTTCTTTTCTAACAAAACGAAGTGGTTTTTCCCTTTGAAAGAATAAGCAGCAGACGCTAAGAGGCTTAACTCGAATACAAGTTATTCTGAGTTTGATTACTTATGGTGTATTGTGGGAAGTGACAAGACCCTGCCCCTCAAACATCTCAAGGCACTTGATTGAAATCTACAGAAAGATTGAATATAAGAATATTTCTCTCTGAAGGATTTAATTTTTTAAATTAAAGAATAATGTCAAAATAGCCATTTTGACCAAAAAAACTAAATATTGGCTTTACATTTATGTGCATCTTATATACAGGTTGTTCATTTGAAAACTTTTCCCCAAAATATCTCGAAAACAACGCATTGCAGAGAAAAATGTTTAAAACAAAAGTAGTTTGGTTCCGAGAGGGAAGTAAGGTAGTAAGGCTGGTATCATGGTATGTGACCTTGGGTTGCGTTATTAAGGTGACTTTAGGTCACGTTTATTTAATAAGACTACCTATTTCTTATAATATATTTCTGTAGATAACGTTGTGCCATTTTCAAAATGGTGGTTTAAAACTTTTTAAGATAAAAAGCTTTCACGAGAAATGAGCCTTACAAGTTTCTGAATCGTTGGAACCAGGCACGGTATGATTGCAGTATTTATAGCAAAACATTATTTTGGTCAAAATAAATCAAATATTGCTCCAGTATAAACATAGAGTTTAAATTTCTTCACATAGTGGTGACCTCAACAGTTGTTGAATATCTGTCAAGAGTGTTCTGGAATTTCATGAAAACTTTTCCTCTTCATTTAAAAAGTGTTATCATCTAATGCCGCTATGCTCATGAGAGATACTAAACAACTGTTGAGGTCATCATGTGAAGAAAATTTAACTCTATGTTTGTATAAATGCAACATTTGAATTAGTTTAACAAAAAAAAGTTTTGATATAAAGACTGCATAAACACTTATATTTTCTTGCGTTACAGTCACTGCATAAGCATACTTGAACAGATGATTAAATAAGTCATGGCGTGCTTGAACACATGCTTAGATAACGAATTTTGGCCTGCTTCTCTGGCCACATGGTCTTTGAAAAGTAATTACTGTATTAAAATTGATGTTTCTAGATGAGAAACGAAATGTTTTGACTTGCGTCTGAAAAACCCATGAAAGCTCCATCTGATGTTCATGTTTACTATCTTCCTTACATCTGTTGTATTATATTGACGTATCAAAGATAGTATATTTTAGTAGGGAGTTTATATTTATATGTGAACAAACATGTTTAAATAAATACTTCTTCTTTCATTCACAGTTAAATAACTGCTCTCGTTTTTATATAACTTTACAGAATCTAGCCGATTATGATGACTAGACTCGTGGATTTAATTGTGGCCCTCGGGCAGGCGCGGATTCAGGGGGGGGGTCAAAGGGTCAGTTGACCCCCCTGTGAAAGTTAGAAAATTAATACAAAAATGTTCAAATTTTAGAAAGAAAATACAACACAGATAAATTATACAATTTTGTTTCTTTTTACGTGCAGGCACCTCTTAATCCGGGTCCACACGTGCGTTATTCCTCCACGTTAATTCAATTTTCGATATGACTAACGCAAGTATGGAAAAAATATTCGTTTTCCCTTAAGAATATTTGTCGTGCATAGCGAGTAAGGAACATTGTTCCGCATAGAGATGCTAGACTATCAAACATTAAATAAAACTAATAATCACCTGAGAGCAGTTCATCCACGAATACAGAATATAGAGTATGTGTGGACAGCAGGAGCGGTGGAACTGTGGGGGACTCTGCCCCCCTAGAAATAATTTGTCCCTCCCTGGAATAAATTCCCCCCTTTAGATATATTTCAAATTCTCTGATATAGAATATGAAGCTGAAAGATGGCCTTAAATCAAACTCCAAATTACTTCTAGATGCAGTCTATTGTCAAAAATTTGAGAAGACTTTAAATAACTTCTAGACTAGAGTTATCTAACTTGCAGAAAATGTCAGAGGAGGGAAGCTCTAAATATCTTCCAATGTCATCTAAATTTCATAAATGTCTAGGGGAGAACAACTCCAAATAGCTACTAGATGCATATCATTTTGAAGAATTTTCAGGTGAGGAGCACCCTAAATAGCCTAGTTTCTGAAATAATTCAATTTAAAAAAAATTTCGGTGGAAGACCACTTCAAAGATTATCTTCTAGAGCTATTTAATCATCCTAAAAAATTAAGGTGAGGATGGCTCTAAATAGCTTAAACGGGCCCTCCAAATTTCAAAAATGTCTAGGTGAAGAACATTTTAAATGGTGGCTTATAATTTATAAAAGAATCTAATTTTTTTTTAATCAAGGCAAAGGCTACTCATAGCTTCTAGAGTGAACCATTTTTTAAAAAATTGTTGAAGAAGGGCCACTCCAAATAGTTTATAAAAACTATCCGATTTGAAAATAATAGAAGAGGATGATCACGGTTTAAAATATACATAAGATCAAATATGAATGAGAAACTATTAAATGGCTTTAAAGAGAGATCTAGCATTGTAAGTAATAATGTTATTTATAATTATGACCCCCCTATGAAAATGATCTGGATCCGCCACTGCCCTCGGGCACTTAAGTTGGAAACCCCTGGACTAAGTCGTCACTCTAGCAATAGACTAAACTGACAATGATAGGGAGATTGGAGTTCGAACCCTGGTCAGGTTTACTGAGGCTGGTTTTTCTAAATGGTTTTACACTATCCCTCCACACAAATGCGAGTGAACTTCTTTTTTATTCAACTCTCTTCACCCCTAATTCATCAGCGTAATTAGCACACATGTGTATAACCTGAACAGGTAGTAAGACACGGTGCTAACAAAAAGAGCTGTGGCTCAACATACCTTCACTATGCCATGTTGTACCTTTCCATAAGCTTTGATATGCCTAAACATAAGCTTTGCATTAACACGGAGTGCCTGAACTTAAGCTTTGAATTACTTACCTGACCATCCAATTTAAAATATATTATAATGTTGATATATGTTAGTTGTCTATTTGCAGCACAGGTTCCTCACCAAATTTTAATTTAATAATGTATTATATTAATTGTTACCCATTAATTGCTGGGTAATTGGTCAGTCAAGAGCTGTAATAACTTTCATTTGATCTCATAGCTAATGTCTTTACAAAACTTGTCAGAGTAAGATCAGATAAATCGAAAGTCCTGTAATAACGGAAGTCGAGTACTAGACCCTATCTGACACAACCTTGTCTCCTGAACGTAGATGGACATCTTTAAACCTAACGGGAGATCTGCGTCGTTCATTCACCAATTACGAATCGAAGTATTGGAAGGGACTAAAAGTAGCAACTAGGTCTATCCTGTTTAGATGAGAAAATAAATATAGGCTATTGGTTTCTGAAACAGAAATAAATATAGTTTGTGACCTTGTACTGACAACACAGATATCTTAGTAGGGATCAATCAAGAACTAGGATGTAGCGAAAGCTGAACGAACACTGTTCTTATCATATTGTCAAGTAGACCATCACTTTGAGTGAGCAGGAGGGCTGACTGATTGTAAGTAGTTTTATTTAGTACCCTCAAATACAAATTAATCCTCAGTGCACCCGATCTCACGATCATAGTCAGTCTAGTATATTGTGAGAGTGATGCCTTTGACCAGGGGTTTTTAGACCGGGGTCGGTGAATGGGTTTCAAGGGGGTCAGTGAACCGGGCAAAATAAACAACACACAATCGCAGTAGTTATCACGTAATCACATCTAGAATAGTTACTAAAAATCTACCTTGCCATCATTGATATCATACAATTTGCTGACAGCCAAGAGTATGGATTTGCAAGAGAATTATTATTATTATTATTATTATTAGCACCGCGTCTTACTACCCGTTCGGGTTATACGCACTTACGCTAATGTGCAATGGTATGGTGATTGTGAGATGAAAATGGAGGACCTACAGTTTAACGTGGAATCCGAACCACGGTGGAGGCCTGGCATTCCTCACATTCACAAGTTGTGATTAATACACATCTTGTCAGAGGTGAAGGAAGGGTTCGGCATTCAGATAAATCTGTGCCGGGATTGCAAGAGAAGAATTTAATTTTGCTACGGGAACTCTTCTTCCGTTTGTTGCTACACTTTTTTGTGAAGAAAGATTTTCAGCACTTTTCACCATCAAAATTAAAACTCAAAATAGATTGGATGTCGAAGCTTTTATGCCCGTTGCACTGTAAAAGACTACTCCACAAGTTTAACTTCTTACTCAAGCAACTCAACAACACCCTTCTTGTTGACTTTAACTTTTGAACAGAATTAAAGTTCACTTTTTAATTGCACAGTTTGGATTTATTTCACATTCATTCAGGAAGTGGCCATTAATGTTCAGATGAAAAGTGAGATACATGATTTTATTGTAAAGATTGTTTTATGTAATGTCCATGTGAAGGTAATTGGATTTCACAGAATTTAAGTAAACTGTATAAAATTATCGTGAGTATACACGTACACTTTTATGGCCTTTGTCAAATTAGTCCGAGAGCTGGCTCACATTTTATTTACCCCTAGAAGCCAAAAGCACGATAAGTTTTTTATTTACCATCATATAAGTAATCAAAATATTGCAATCTTAAAGAAAATAGGAGTGGGAGCATGATATATGAAGTCATCAAGATGGCCGCATGCCTTTCAGCTCTCAATGGCTATAAACAGTTAAAACGTCCATCTCGTTATTGATAGAGGAACGATTTAAAAAAAATTTAGTTAAAAAACAAACTGGTAAATATTATTTGTGCATAAAATTTGTCTATAAAAGTTATAATTTTTTAACTATATCATGTTAAACTCTAAAAACCGGACTGATGATCATCTGTGTTCTCTCTTGAGAATTACCCCCTCACAGCTTCACTCATCTCACCTCTCGGCAAATATATCTGCTGAGCGAACTTTGAGACATACTAAGCCACTAAGGTATTTATGAGTCTTTTACAATCTCTATGTATTTAAATTTATTTATGCCTGTCTATTACGTGTGCTTATCATTTTTTTAAGTACGTTTAGAAGAAAAATTAATGAAAAAACGTATTTAATCTACCAATTTTTTAATTTCTTTTAATTTCTTACTCGTGTAAGTAAATTTGCACATCTCTGGTATAACCTACTGTAATAATGACATCTTAAACCATTTGACCACCGAAGTGGTAAAAAGATAATTCTGTGGAAATTATTAATTGATATTTCTTTGAAAATATCATGGTTTGGAATTACGCTTTGTGCTACAATGGTATTGTAACTAATTAAATATTTACGGAATCCGTTGAAATATATTCAAGGAATCATAAAGTTGACAAGAATTTGGGCTGGGTATCACTTGTATAGCTGAAGATAATAATGAAAAAAGAAAATGACGAGAAAAATCATCAGTATACACCCGCAAGTGGACAGTATTGATACAAAACCAATACATCACAAGATGAGCCATTTGGGAATGAATGTATCCTCCAAGGCAATCATTAGTGTTATTTATTTCTCAGCGTCGCGTCTTACTACCCCTTCGCTACTTTAAGCTTATGTACTAGTTACGCTAATGGTTTTAGGTACTAGGAAGGTTATATTTAGAGGAAGTTTACCCGCATTTGCGTGGAGAGAAAGAGAGAGTGATAAATCATTTTGAAAAAAAAAACACCCTCAGTTCACTCGACCGAGACTTGAACCTTGATATCCCCGTCATCAGTAGTCTAGTCTAGGGGCTGCTCAACCTAAGGGTCGCAACCCCTTTGGGGGTCGTGTAAATAAAATTGTGGGTCGCAGGACATTTGAAACAAAACAAAGTAACAAATCTTATCCTTAATTTTCAACCACATTGGCGACATTGCTTGTTGTGACTTTAGGCCACACTTTTGTCCCAACATGACAGTAATAACCACCAATTTAATCTGGGTAGCAGACAGCCAGGTCCTTTGTACAGGCTCGGCGACCGCGAAGGGATTGTCTTGTCTTGTGGAAGGGGCTTAGCGATGGAAGCTCTTCAGCCATTTGTTACCACCTATTTGTGCGAATCGGCATTTTCGACAATGACAGCAATTAAAACCAAATATTGCTCAAGTCTTAAGAACATCGAGATCGCCATGAGACCAGCAGCAACAGATTCACGTTATTGTGTCAGAATAAGCAATCACAGCCCTCCCATTAAAGGTAAACATATTATTATCTTTTGTCAGCCTTCAGTACAATTTTCTTTGGTATATTCAATTTTGATATTACAAATTAACTGATATTCATTTTTAATGTTGAATTTTCTTATATTTTGCATGTCAATATACTATGTACACAAATTTTTAATACAAAAGATTATTTGAAAGAAATTTTAATTTTTGATGTTTTCATACATTATTTTTAGTCAACGTAATTCTCTAATGATAGAGCTATAATTATATTTGAAGTACTTATTTTTTCGCTCAAACAGGGTTTCATCAAACGGGGTTCACGCAAAAAGTACGCGCACAAACCGGTAAATGATTATATACAGGGCTACTACCAATTGCATTTATGAATTTGAGTGAAGGTCGTGAAAAGATGTGTCTGGTCCAAAGGGGCGCAGATGAAAGGAGGTTGAGAAGCCCTGGTAGTCTACTGAGAGAGTAGCGTGGCTAGATCATGCTGCCAGCACGCTTGACTGAAATTGTCTGTAATTAGATTTTCATTTAGACTTATTAGATAGAAGGAGTGGACGATCGCAGACACATTTTGACGTGTGTGAACGATCGCTGATCCCTATGTCCTCACTTCCGGAAACCGCCGTCAGAGGTCAGCCACTCTGGTCGCGTCACTCAAGGACGTTGTATCCGGAGATTTGACTCTGGCCTTTTTTGGTTTATATATATTCATCCTAGCTATTTCCATCATGTTTGAGAGAAATAGTGGAAATATTACTATAAATTATAGAGTAACATTATTGTTTTTAAAATTAAATATAGTAAAATGTAGAGGAATTGACGAGATAAGATTGTTGTTTAATTTGCACCTTCGTAAGGAAATGGAGACGATCATCAATTCTTCAAACAGAATTCTGCAATGAATCTTCCTCCTCCAATATATTATATATATATAAATATATATGTAATAATAATATTATATATATATATATATAAATAAATATATATTATTATTATTTCTTAAGCTTAGAAAAATAATTATAAACTGTTGGTTTGGTTTAAACCTTTTAATTGAAGCCCTGAAATTGTGTATTTTAAATTTCAACTTTATTTTTCTAACTAAAGAATAATAACCTAATGAATGTTTAAAATAATATAATAAAAACATTATATATCGTCGTGTTTAAATCAAAGAGACAATTTTTACTGACTGATTGTTTGTTACAGCTCGTGAGTAGCACACTTCTTCAAATAATAATTTCCTTCATTAATAATTAACTTATATTTTTTGGGCTTGCTTATAGCATGTGTTTCATATATATGATAATATACATATATATAATGTAAATATGTAATTGATAAATTCATACATACATAGATATAAAATATTAGCATTAGTTTATATAGGCCTACGTATATGCATATTGTAAATATATTAATTATTCATATATAGTTTATAAATCTATAAACACATAGGTAAAATTGTCTAAGTCGTCACTCTTGTATTAGACTGTCCTACTGATGATGAGGAGGTCAGGGTTCGAGTCCAGGTTAGATCTACTGAGGGCATTTTTTCATAAATGTTTTCCCACTCTCATTCCACGCAAATGTTGGTAGAGTACCACTAAACTGCTTCCTTCTTCCTCCCTACCCAACTAGAGTAATTAGTATTTATATAAAAAAGTAATAAAAAGTTGTGATTAAAAACTATATATAAATACATAAAGAAATTATATATTTAAGTAGGTGGCGTCCCTAAATTCTTTGAACAAAATACAATAAAAATTGGCGTGAAAAGTCTCTAAACAGCTTGGTTTGGGCTATTGTCTCCAGGCGAGTGTCGGTTCATTTGATCTATTTTGCTCCCTCTCATCCTCAGCCCTTATCAACAAGTGTATCTTGTGGGAATTGTGGGATCCAGTGACGTGTACCAACGGGGGATCCAGAGGCGTGTACCAACGGGGGATCCAGTGACGTGTAGCAATGGGGGATCCAGAGGCGTGTACCAACGGGGGATCCTGTGACGTGTACCAATGGGGGATCCAGTAACGTGTACCATTGGGGATCCAGTGATGTGTACCAACGGGGGATCCAGTGATGTGTACCAATGGAGGATCCAGTGACGTGTACCAACGGGGGATCCAGTGACGTGTACCAACGGGGGATCCAGTGATGTGTACCAATGGAGGATTCAGTGACGTGTACCAACGGGGGATCCAGAGGCGTGTACCAACGGGGGATCCTGTGACGTGTACCAATGGGGGATCCAGTAACGTGTACCATTGGGGATCCAGTGATGTGTACCAACGGGGGATCCAGTGATGTGTACCAATGGAGGATCCAGTGACGTGTACCAACGGGGGATCCAGTGACGTGTACCAACGGGGGATCCAGTGACGTGTACCAATGGGGGTATCCAGTGACGTATACCAACGGGGGATCCAGTGACGTGTACCAACGGGGGATATAGTGACGTGTACTAACGGGGGATCCAGTGACGTGTACCAATGGATGATCCAGTGACGTGTACCAATGGATGATCCAGTGACGTGTACCAACGGGGGATCCAGTGACGTGTACCAACGGGGGATCCAGTGACGTGTACCAACGGGGGATATAGTGACGTGTACCAACGGGGGATCCAGTGACGTGTACCAATGGATGATCCAGTGACGTGTACCAATGGATGATCCAGTGACGTGTACCAACGGGGGATCCAGTGACGTGTACCAACGGGGGATCCAGTTACGTGTACCAATGGAGGATACAGTGACGTGTACCAACGGGGGATCCAGTTTCGTGTACCAGTGGGGGATCCAGTGTCGTTTACCAACGGGGAATCCAGTGATGTGTACCAATGGAGGATTCAGTGACGTGTACCAACGGAGGATCCAGAGGCGTGTACCAACGGGGGATCCTGTGACGTGTACCAATGGGGGATCCAGTAACGTGTACCATTGGGAATCCAGTGACGTGTACCAACGGGGGATCCAGTGACGTGTACCAATGGGGGATCCAGTAACGTGTACCATTGGGAATCCAGTGACGTGTACCAACGGGGGATCCAGTGACGTGTACCAATGGAGGATTCAGTGACGTGTACCAATGGAGGATTCAGTGACGTGTACCATTGGGAATCCAGTGACGTGTACCAACGGGGGATCCAGTGACGTGTACCAATGGAGGATTCAGTGACGTGTATCAATAGGGGAAGGGAAAGGAGGAAACAATTCACGTAGAAAAAAACCCTCAGCACACCCGACTGGGATTCTAACTATGACCTCCACGTTGTATGCATACCAAACTATATAATACAGTAATAACAGTATCTGACAGTTACAAAAGCTACTAAAATCCTATGTATATATTTACACGTCAAGTCTTGTGAAATGCAGCTCTAACATCTGATGTATAATATCAACACATGTTCTCTAGGTGTGTGAAACGTGGTCTCTTGAACTACATGAAGTAAACAAATATAGGAGGTTTAGGAAGATATTAGTTCCAAAACGGGATGGGTATATTGGAGAGTGGAGGAGGTTACATATTGATGAGTATTATAATCTGTAATCATATCAAGACTTTGTTAGGATAGTGAAGTTTCACAGACTAGGGCGGACAGGACATGCAGTGCGAATGCGAGAATCTAGAACCGTGTTCAGGGAACTGACTAGCGGACCGAATGGGAAGAGACCTTTGGGAAGACCTAGACGTAGATGGGAGGATAACATTAGATAGAACTAGCTCAAGATAAGGATAGGGTGTATTGAGGTGGACTGGATAGAACTAGCTCAATATAGGGATATGGTGTAATGAGGTGGACTGGATAGAACTATCTCAAGATAGGGATAGGGTATAATGAGGTGGATTGCATAGAACTAGCTCGAGATAGAGATAGGGTGTAATGAGGTGGACTGGATATAACTAGGTCAAGATAGGGATAGGGTATAATGAGGTGGACTGGATAGAACTAGCTGAAGATAAGGACAAGGTGTAATGAGGTGGATTGCATAGAACTAGCTCGAGATAGAGATAGGGTATAATGAGTTGGACTGGATAGAACTAGCTCAATATAGGGATAGGGTATAATGAGGTGGACTGGATAGAACTAGCTGAAGATAAGGACAAGGTGTAATGAGGTGGATTGAATAGAACTAGCCGAAGATAAGGACAAGGTGTAATGAGGTGGATTGAATAGAACTAGCTGAAGATAAGGACAAGGTGTAATGAGGTGGATTGAATAGAACTAGCCGAAGATAAGGACAAGGTGTAATGAGGTGGATTGGATATAACTAGCTGAAGATAAGGACAAGGTGTAATGAGGTGGATTGAATAGAACTAGCCGAAGATAAGGACAAGGTGTAATGAGGTGGATTGAATAGAACTAGCCGAAGATAAGGACAAGGTGTAATGAGGTGGATTGAATAGAACTAGCCGAAGGTAAGGACAAGGTGTAATGAGGTGGATTGAATAGAACTAGCTGAAGATAAGGACAAGGTGTAATGAGGTGGATTGAATAGAACTAGCCGAAGATAAGGACAAGGTGTAATGAGGTGGATTGAATAGAACTAGCTGAAGATAAGGACAAGGTGTAATGAGGTGGATTGAATAGAACTAGCCGAAGGTAAGGACAAGGTGTAATGAGGTGGATTGAATAGAACTAGCTGAAGATAAGGACAAGGTGTAATGAGGTGGATTGAATAGAACTAGCTGAAGATAAGGACAAGGTGTAATGAGGTGGATTGAATAGAACTAGCCGAAGGTAAGGACAAGGTGTAATGAGGTGGATTGAATAGAACTAGCTGAAGATAAGGACAAGGTGTAATGAGGTGGATTGAATAGAACTAGCCGAAGGTAAGGACAAGGTGTAATGAGGTGGATTGAATAGAACTAGCTGAAGATAAGGACAAGGTGTAATGAGGTGGATTGAATAGAACTAGCCGAAGATAAGGACAAGGTGTAATGAGGTGGATTGAATAGAACTAGCTGAAGATAAGGACAAGGTGTAATGAGGTGGATTGAATAGAACTAGCCGAAGGTAAGGACAAGGTGTAATGAGGTGGATTGAATAGAACTAGCTGAAGATAAGGACAAGGTGTAATGAGGTGGATTGAATAGAACTAGCTGAAGATAAGGACAAGGTGTAATGAGGTGGATTGAATAGAACTAGCCGAAGGTAAGGACAAGGTGTAATGAGGTGGATTGAATAGAACTAGCTGAAGATAAGGACAAGGTGTAATGAGGTGGATTGAATAGAACTAGCCGAAGGTAAGGACAAGGTGTAATGAGGTGGATTGAATAGAACTAGCCGAAGATAAGGACAAGGTGTAATGAGGTGGATTGAATAGAACTAGCCGAAGATAAGGATAGGTGGCGTACTTTTGGAATATGCGGCAATAAACTTTCTAGTTGCTAATGTCATAGAGTAAGTAATTAAGAAAGGAAAACATGAATACCTATAAAATATTACTAATAAAGGATAATGTTTACAATGTTTCGTTGAACTGGTGGTCCGTTATAAACATTGTGATGTGAAATGGTGGACCCACTAGAGCGACTCGTGACATCCTCACCAGACTGAGCCACCGTGCCTGCCAGATGACAGACTGGCCTGAGTACCACAGTGACAAGAGGAGCCCGTGGAACACCCGGTGTCGTATGTTGGAACTAATCTGGGATAACAATATCTTATCATGAGTTAGCTCCTTCAAACAATCCTACTCCTATTATATTTTTATACGTGTTTCTAGTTTCCCAAAATTTGGGCATATAACAAATTTAAATACTCCGATTGCTTGAAAACCATGAATTATAAAGTGAGCCTAAGCATTCATTTTGATTCATATGTAGGCCTATCATGTTAATAAATATCAAGAAAAGCGTAATATAAATAATTATTAATTAAATAGGCCTAATAGTAGCTAATCTAGATGATTGTAATCAGTAGATAATTTATTTGTATATATAATTCAAATTATAATAATAGAAGGCCTAATCATGAACCACCATTTTAAAATCTCAAACATAAAATTAGGGTTTAACGATTCTATTTTACACATGCCTTTGGAGCAATTAATAGATATATCAGATCTAATCCAAAGCAATAATCATCAATTTTCATTTAATTTACATTATATTTCGCAGTAAAAATCTACGTTGAGCAACATCCTTATGTATTCCTCTATCGGCCACCCAAGCAAAATCTTCTCCAGAGACGAGGGACGAATGCATCACGTTATTCGAACATCTTTGAAGGAAAATCCTCGCCAAAAACCCTGTTAGATAACGGGGGTAACGACACTTGCATAAGAGTCATCGAGCAGTCAAGACCTACATTCGTTGGGAGAAAACATATATTTTATTAATCAACGAAACTGAGTCATTACCGTAATTAAGTGAAATAACAGTGCGAGTTGATATTGGATCACATATTGACCCTGTTCAGTACAGCAATAACGCTGAATAACACTTAATTAAAAACACAAGTGATTTCAATTATAGCCTGTTAACAAATCACATCAACCTAACGAGTATAATATGAACTGTGCAGAGTGATCGAGATTAATAGGTTGATACTCTCGAAGCGAGATTAATAACGTTACAAGGCTCCATGCACGATTCCTCTGTCTCCCCACGTCCCTACGTGATGACGCTGGATTTCACACTAAATGTACCAGCATATTCGTGGAAAGAGTGTAGAAAAAAAACATTAAAGAGAAATCATTCTCAGTACACCCAGCCAGGATTCGAGCCCTGACCTCTCAGTCAACGACGAACATGACTAGACGCGTAGCCATAGTTGCGGCTCATCTGTCACTAGATAAAATTTTTCCACACAATTTTTTCCACACTAATGTATAATATCATTAATATTTCGACCCATATGTTTTAAAATATAAATTGAAGACAATTATTAGGCCTATCTCTAAACTTTTTTTTGAAACACTGATTATTTTAAAATTAAATTTGTTCTAGTTATTTTGAAAAAAAAAAATGAATCATAAATGTGCTTTTATTTATTTTTGTTCTAATACAATACCAGAAAAAAAACTATTTTGATAACAAACCTAGCATAGACTAGGTTCTCTATTTTACCGGAAAAACGATAATGAACGCTGTTCCAAAGTGACTTCAACTAACCTGGTGTGACAACCCCATCAACACTTCCTTGTCGAGATAACAAAAAAAAAAAAGACCAAATCCTGATGACCGAGCCTAGGCTACCCGTTACCTCCCCCAATAAAAAGATAGGACCGAAAAACGGCAATATAAAAAAAACCAAAAGGTGTTATAAAAAATGAGACTAGATTTGAGTGAGTGGTCAGTCGCCGGCCGGGTCACATGCTGCAACCTACATCCAGATACGTAGTCACGCCCCCTGGTAAGCAGGGTAGGGGGGACGACTAGCCAATAGGAGCGGGGCGGTAAACTTCCCTACCGGTGCCAACAGTTGCAATCAGCTGTTTGATATCACGCGCGAGAGGGCATTTGGCAAGTCCACACGAACGTTATGCAACAAGGAGATGTTACACGAGGCTTCAAGGGAACTCTTTAGTTCACTTGGCTGTGGATAGATGTCAGGCACACGTGGGGGCAAGACGGACACACCTGAGCTAAGTTTTATTTGTATTTCTTCCTAGAGGATCATTATGCTTTAGAGTTCCCGCACTAACCTCGCAATGAGGAAGTAGAAATCAGAGAAAAGCTACCCTCACCTTCATGGAATGGTAGTGAAAAACAGTTCAACTATAAACACCCTCAGCACACCCGACCAAGAATCGAACCACTAACCTAGTATAATGAAATCGTGACGTGTTGACCATTCGATCACCGATAGGGTTTTTATTATTAAAGTTTTAACTTTTATATTCGGATCAGTCCTTTTTTTTGTGTGAAGTTCTGAATAAGATAGAATTTGGAAGAAATTAATCAATGTTTTCTTAAAAGGAGAGTGTAAAACTATTTTATAAAATAAATATATTCAGTTATGATTCGATTGACATGGACATGCTCCACGTCCTTCTACCTGAGATGTCTGCATATTTACACTAATGATGTAGAGACGGAAAACCACAATTTAGAGGAAATGATCCCACATGTATAATGTATAATAAAGGCTTTCAACTAGATATAACTTATTTGTTCTCTTAGAGAGTATCACGGCAGAAACAGTTACGAAGGCTACGGAAAGCCACGTGATTTATAGCTTTCCCTTTTCATAATATAAATAACAATAAAATAATACTAATAATATTATCAGTGTTGACAGCAAAAAAAATATACAATTTTTTAAACGGTTCTATCCACCGTATTCCTTCCATTCATGCCTTCTCTCCGATACTTTTAATCGATTTTCATTAGCTCTAAACCGGAAACATACATTAGTTGTACAATTCATAGCGTCTCCTCAAACTTGACAAGATCACTAGTCATCAGGGCAACATTAGCGGCATTGCCCTGTACAAAGGGTAATGGTTTCAATTTGAGGAAGAAGTGTTTGCTATCTCCGGCCTATCGCCATATTATAACATTTCATGTACAGGCCATTGCTCAGTCGGAACCGCTACTTATTTGGTTCACTGACCAGAACTGATAGTGGGAAGGTAAATATTTATTATGAGACCGCGGTATGTTGTTTGCTTTGAATGGATGGATACGTTATGAACGTTCGAGTAATATATCTACGTACTATCAGCAAATTAATATAAAAACATCAACTAATTAGCACGCTTACAATTAACACTGTTGTTATTAGTGACTACATTTAAGCGGGTATACGTGAGGAGGTTAATTAAAATGAAATACACGCGTATTTGCTTGTAAAGTGGATGGGAAAACTACAGAGATAAATTGCAAATGGGAACCCACATCTTTGGATTAGGTCGATGTTTTAGCCTGTATCTCCTTGTCTCTGGAAATTCTGTCTGGTGTGAGTTGTGGCTCTTTAGCCTGCATGACCACTTGTGCGGGTGATAATTTGTAAAACTCATTGTATATTGTCTTGATATAGATCAATTTTACGACCATTGCTTCTCTAATCAAAATTAAATAGTCCAAAAAATTATTTAGGATATTTAAATTACGAGAAAAGAAAGTTATATCAGCTGATGAAAATAACTGGTTTGTATTAAAAATAATGGTATATATTGATTAGATTATTTTAGTGTATAAATACAATTTAGCTACGTTTAACATTATGATAAAAATTCACAACTAGGGCAATTTGAACTAGGGCTTATGGTTCAACGTTCCAATATTCTTAAACCTGAGATACCCGAATAAATATTGTGCCCATGGTCATAAATCATTGAGTAGTCTTAAGTTAACTTTATATTCATGGTCTGGGGTTCAAACCTAATAATATTCCATGCATCGCGATAGGGTAGACTAGACACATTCATATCTGGTAACACTTTTGGAGTTATATATCCTATATTATATTTTCTGTTGTACAACATTCCTTTTTATCAACGAATACAAAGCCTACAGCGATGACTGACTTCTGACATAACATACTCAGTTTACGTTAAAACACATTGTTTGTTTAAAATTTAAGTTAAAAGAAAAATCTTAACAATATTTTTGTATCAATTACCGTAAATAAACTCTCTTTATATTTTGTGTATACACTTCGCTGAGTATTTAATTTCAACAGCCCAACGAAAGATTAAATTTTTTGGGGAGGGTGGGGGTTGGGAGGGGAAGGTCTAATGTAGCGAAAGTTTCGCAAGGGTTTACTTGCTATTATAAATTAACAGTAGAAGTACCTGGTTTTGTCAGTGGTAACAAAGCATTGGATTGCGAGGTTACCGTAAACAACGCTTTTATTGCTTCAAAAGGACAAAATAACCTCTTTATTTTTTATTTACTACCAAGTTTTTATTAGTTAGTTTAAAAAAGTTTAATCAACATTTTAAAATTCTAACTGCTATGTTCATACACATACTAATATTTAAATTTCAGACCTCTGCGAGTTGTAGATATCACATAACGATCATGACAAATATACAGACTTCTTCATTTTATTAATATAAATTGTCTCAACGAAAGATTTTAATTACCTCATTTATGGAAGAGGCTGAATAGTTAAAACATCTCCATCCTAGAGCAAGGTTTGAAAAATGCTAGTTTACAGAACCTTAGTAGTCTATAACAGGTAAGAATCGAACCCCAGCCATCGGCGTATATCAGGTATACTAGCCACGCAGTACACTTTGCCAATACTAGTGCAGTGTATTATATATTATTATTATTATTACCTTATTTTGAAAAACTTTGACTTTAAACTTATTCTTTCAGTCAAATTAAAAATAAATGAAACTATTACCATGTGGAACTACTAGTATACAATACAGTAAGATGTCATATCATTTAAAAGAAAGAACAGGTGTTTTACCACTGACATAGAACTGTATTTCTAGTTCTTTCTTCAAATAACGGTGTTTTAGTGGTCAAAGTTTTTATTTTACTCTGCTCCCTCCTTCCCCCCCAGGTAAATTACCTAGGGCCCCTTTAGCACTCAGGATATCCCGTCGAACCTTTTTTCTAGGTCAGAATTCCTGATATCAAAATCTTCTCTCCCCTCTTCTCTCTCTTTCTACCCCTACCTCACCTTACCAAGGTTTGGGAATACACCCCGAAGAGGACTTCCGGGGGGCCTAGTTCCCCCTCCCTTGCCCCCTACCAGTGTCTCCCCCCCTCCACCTCCTCTCGGCTGGCGAGGATTGAAACGGAGGCACCCGAGCTCTGCAGCTAAGTCGCAAGCCAGTTCTCACCGCGTAAACTTGAGGACAGTCAGTCGCGAGATTAGAAGCGCGACATAAGACACGTGTTTGGCTTTCAACTCGCTCAACCTATCTTGAATACAGCTTGTTCAATTTTATTTGTGTGAGATCGTAACATGACCTGGGTAGAAATTGCTGCCATACTACTACGTTTACTTTGCTTACGCCTTTCTGTCATCGTGCTATAAAAAGTGTTGTTCTTTTTACAAATACTTGATAGTTTCAACGTTTCAAGAGGCAACTCCATTTCCACGAGATTTTCTCAGGTACTCTACCTCCAACCAACTATCCTAACACTCGCTGCCATCAACATGGACGTGAAAACTCTGGATCCCACCGGTCTTTACTAGGAGATAGAGAGTAAAACGTCGCATTTTACAAGAACCGTCTCTTCCACAAACTATTGGGAGCGTTTTTCGATTGTTTATATTTTGTCGAGTGAAGATATCGATCATCTAAACGAGACCAGGTAGAAACCATGCAGCCGAAATCTCTGGACCCCACCGGTTTGTACTGAGAGGAGGAGGATGTCAGCGACTGGAAGTGAACTCTGGACTACGTGACTCCAAGACAAAAGTGATGCTCGTCAAACGCAAAAGGTTGAAAGGTCCGAAGCGGAAGCGTCACAAGGACGAACTGTTTGTCTTCTAGGGTGATAGACCACGCGTCACTTCCCGTGGCTTGTGGTAAGCCTTTTCTCGACCTATGTTTATACTCATTTATTGTACACAATATTTATTATATTTTACATTTGTATAGATATCTTTGATAGTTTTACTTTTATTACTATTACTATGAATAGTTATCGCACTTTCCCTTTAAAAAATATTTAAAAAACAAGATTTAAATAGACGAAAAAGATTTTCCGTACTGTTTGTTATAAAAAGTCTTGAAATTCATAGTTTCAATATTGTTTTTTAATTGGTAAAACTTAAAAACCTTTTATACTTGATAAGATTTTGTTTTACAATGTGTTACCAGCTGATGCACAAAATTACCATTCCTCATTTAGTTCTAATGTGCAAACAAACGAAACACTTTTTGTGCATCTTACAATATTTATGTGATATAGAATAACATGTTGGTTCAATTTTGTGAACTAAATGGTTAAATGAACTACATTTAAAAAAATAGGTTTTTAATTCAAATGTAATATTCACTGCCTAGTGTTTGTTAGGTTGGAGTATCGTAGTTTGGCTTGAGTTTACTATCAAGACTGCCATTTAAAAGGATGATTAAAATGTCAAAACTCAACTTTATCATATTTTGTTCATTTTAAGGGAATTTATTTATTTATGTTAAGGTAACATTTTCTCTAAATGGTTGAGAATATTTTGTTTTTGTGGTAGAGCCAAAAAAAAAAAGGCTTGTTTTTTATATTTATATTTGACTAGGAAACATTCACGAATTCAAGATTGACGTATGTGAGCAAGAACCAGGACCAGATAAATTTAAGAAAGAAAAAAAGGTTTTGTTTTGCAACAAGGACACATTTAGTTGATGACCTCCCCCTTGAGTAATAATTTGTTGATAAATATCCTCTATCCGAATATAATTAAATACAAATATAAAGTCTACTTTAGTCAAGTAACATCTAGACTAGTTTCCCAAAGAAACACCCGTGCCTGTAATAATCGATTCCCAACCGAGGGAAATTCAGCTGTTTACGTACGTTCTAGCCATGTCACCTTGTGTTATTATATCAAGCTCGCAAGGGTTGCGGGGAACAAGTGAACTAACTCCAAGGCCAATGACCGGCAGAGTTAGCTCAGCGCCACTCTCGACCGTGAGGCCAGGGATTCGATTCCAAGCCGGGGGGCACAAGGCACGTGTCAATGGAGAGGGTTTCCACAATTCGTGGACTTCCATTCTCTTTTCATTAGCCTACTAATGGCCTATTTTATAAATTAATTCTTATTTTGGTACCCAGCATCGTTAGAGATTTGTGTGTTGCAGACACACAACAAACCCAAGGTCAATAACCCTTCATATTCCGGAGTAGGTATCTTTGTTTCAACGATCATAGTCTTTTCTCACTTTCCTGATTATAAAACCAGTGTGCAGCGTTGTCAAATCTATTGATTGGTCCACCAAATAATCTGTGTACACATTTTTTTAAACATGGATATTAATAATTATTTCCTTAAAATCATATTTTTATTTCCCACTTATTTATATTTATTCGAAAGTACGTTGTTATTTATCAAATACAAACTGAGTAGTGTTCCACTCAACAATGTGTACTGATACAACAATAATATACATTTAAGACTTAAGGAAGCATTTTTTTTTACTGTCTGCTTAAAGTTTTATATAAAATAGCAGGGTGTATTTCAATATTGTTTGTTTGTATCAAATAATTTTTCAGACTATACTAAAGTAATTTCTTAAGATTATTTACTGTAATTTTTATATCAAAAATTCAGAAAACTATAAGGAGGTAATTTTTTGTGAGCTTTAAAAATGCTGTAAGGATATACTGTATGTTTAATTAAAAATCATAAACGTTTGTCAGTGAATTTTTCACTGAAAGAACTTTAAAAATATCTTATATTCAAGTGAGAATATTACATGTGTAGAATAACTTATGTCTTGGAGCTATATCAAAGTAAACTAATGATTGGAAAATGTAATGTTGGGTGTGCCATTTGTTTAAAAAGGAGGAAGCATGTTATAGGGTTTTTTTTGGTCTTGGTTTGGACTAAATATATCATTTGATTCTAGTCACGCACAGACGGCATCAATTAAAATAAAACTTTATTTAAATCATTTCAAAGACTGACGCAAACAACAGACGTATTTAATCGAGTCTGTTGTAAAAGGGAAACTAAAGAGATGCTATAGTAGTTTGCAAGTTGTTTTAGGTTAAAAATAATCGGGATAACAATTTCAAATAGTGGATTGCCCATGCAAAAATTATTTTTTTCCTAAATATCTTTACTACTAGAGCAGCAAAATAAAACTCCCCGTCATGTGTGAACTACCAACCAGACAGATGAAAATAACCCTAAACATGCAAATGCCTGCATTTTTTAAAAAATATTTTGCAACGTGAGTGTTGGTCATTTCCGTGAAATGAATTTTTTTTTACCTTTTTAAATAGATAATAAATTTTTATACGATGATGTACAATTTTGTGTATTTTTTTAATTCCTTTTAAAAACCTACCATTTTCATTTTAATAAATGTCACTGTTTAGCGGTATAAATAATCAAAAATTATTTCTAATCACAATATTCATATAATTTTTTGTGTGTTTTTATTGGACTGTTGCAATTTCACTATATAACAGAATATCACATGGTTTTAGGTACGTTTATCTAGATATTCACATGGCTGCAGACAAGCAATACATTCAAACTTAGAACACACACACTAAGCCGTGCCTATAGCTATGAGATTATTTTGAGATTTTATTTTATTTTATAAAAACCTTACTGTTTCTAGCCTCCTGAAATCAAATTCATAGTTCTGGAACAATGCTGGAAACCTTCAACCGTGTGCTCAAAATTTCGTACCAAGATTTAAAACTATTGTCATCAATCATTTTTATCTAACATTGAAACATAATTGAATAATTTGTATACAAATTATAGTCCAAAGTGGTAGACGTGGTGCTAAAATAATAGTAATTAGAAGGTCTACAAAAACTTTTAATTTTAACTATGACGTTATTTACATTAAGATTGGCTTAGGCTACTGCTAAAATAAAAAGAATGTTAAGTAATACTTAGAGTACTTTTCACTGTCTGAATAACACATTCACGCTACTAAACCTTTCTGAAAGAGCACCCTTGAGAACTTGAAAATTCAATGACAGGAAATATTTGTTTCGATGATTTGATGGACGCTTTTATTTTCATTCCTTAAAATAAACTTATTAGTGAATATTTGTCTCAGATTTGATGGCAAATTTATTTTCATTCTAAATAAACTTAATATAAAAATTGTCCTCAGTGATTTGATAAGCTTTAAAATTTTCATTCCTTAAAATTAATAGTAGATTATCAATTTTTATCAAAATCTTTACTAATTCACTTTATCAAACACACCTCTAATCGCTTCTAATTAAAAAAAAAGTACAGAATAGATGTTTAAATTTCTAACGAAAGACTTAAAAAATAATTTCACTTTTACATTGTATTTGAAAAAATTATAACCTCGTCTAATTGTTATAGGGAGACCCTTCAGTAAACACAGATTTTTAGCGGCCAACATTGAACATAATGTGACTGTTTTAGGCATTGATAATATTCATCAAATGGGATAGCTGTAGATCACATCACTTGATGTATGAATACTTGAAAGTAGATCTATTTTTTATAACAACCTTTCTCTACGAAAATTGAAATTATCTACTAAATCTCATTTATCAGTAAGAATTATAGTAAGCTAATCAAAGTTTAAATATAACCATTGAATGGCTTTGATCTCCGGCCCATCTAACTGTGTCAGTGGCGTGTGTTCCTGACCAGCAGTGTCTCCAGAATGATCTACTCTTGCTGAATGTTCAACTCCGGCCTACTACCGGTAATTACACTTGGGAGGGGGGGGGGATTCAATCAAGAGTACATCTACCATAATTTGTGTGAGGGAGAGTGGAAAAACATTTATGATAAATACGCTCCTTACACTCGACCGGGATTTGAACTCTGATCTCCATATAACAGTGGTCAATTTATTTCGAGAGTGACGCCTTAGACCATTCCACCACCGAAACAGGTTCTCTATATCTATTGACGACTCGTGATAAAGAGGTTAGTTTGGAAGGTTAATTTAGAGAACATAACATTCTTATTAGTATGAAGAGTTTAGGAAAATCCCTCCAATTGATCTCGGACGACCTCTTCACTTGGAATCGAGTATATTTCGAACTGATGCTCATATCACGTGACCATTGGTGTGGACTTATGCAATTACAAAGATAGCAGTAGCATTAGTTAAATAGTATACATTTTAAAACAAATTAAATTGTTAAATAATACAGCCTTTAATATTCCAAGATCTGACCAAGGTTTGATAACTTTAAATTATATTATATTATTCTAATTTAAGGTATAATTTAGGTTTATGGATGTTAACCTCGAACAGTTCTAATACTACGATATTATTCAATTAAGTGTAAATAGGATGGATTGAGGTTCAATTCTCTTGTTCACACTCTTTCACTTAATTGAATATATTCTCATTTATTTCAATTAAAATATTTTATTTGTCTATTTATTATATTGTGAAATACCATATCAACAGGGCAGCCATCTAGGATCGAACCTTGCCAACGGAGTCAGAGAATCTACCAATCGCACATCTGACCTTGCTACCAGAACCTGACACAATAATCGACTGAAGATTAGCAGAGGCGAGAGAAGAAAATACCCTCAAAACATTTTAATATCTTTTAACATTTTCCCCCCCCCCCCCCCCCCCCCATATTTGAACCAAATGTTGTTTTTTCATGAAAAGTACTACCTTAGTATCTCCTGATGGGTGGACCACTTAGACAAATGTTTTGGACTATATTCTGGAATCAATACTATACAGGCCCTAATAATAAAGAATGAATATTGAATGGATTCCATTAAGGAGTGCCAATCAACTTTGTGATACAATCGGCTCGAAATAGTACAATTTACACCAACACTATTGCACGTGGATAATTTCTGATTATTTGAATGGCTTCACATATAAGCATTGTGAACAAATCTTCATTCTGTATTAATAGGGACATACTGTAGTTATTAACAAGAAACTTTGTCACTTTGTCCCCCATCGGCACCGGGGATATGTCAAGTAATCATTCAAATATGAATGTACTGCACACATTTTTGGCAGATCTTAATCTTTTCCCTTTAACTTTCATTCCTCACGTGAGCTGGGAGTTGAGTTGGATCTCCTGTGGTTGAACGCTGTTAAACGAATCGAATGTGTGTATATGTTTATAAACTCCTAAAATAATGTAACACCGATTTCCCATGTGTCTACACAGTATACTTCAATATTAATTACAGAGAGTTAATATTGATTGAAACAATTACAATGTTAAAATAAGAAATACCACTTACCTTGATACGGAGCAATGAAGACTACCAATATGTCTGGTTTGTTTCAACTTTGAACTGCCTGAACCAAATCCCTCGTTGGAAACCCAAAGGGGTGACTGGGTAGCAAGGGGTTGCTAGAGAGAGGGGTATTGTAATCTACACATTCCTCTCTACTCAAGCCCAGGGCGTATCGTCCTTGACTTAAGTTCCCGTCTCCCCCCTCCCCAAAACTATGTAGGTAATACAGCTCGAACAAAAAAAAAGTGTTTGAAATGGGGCTTTAGACATGAGAACAGTGAAATTTAAGACTAATTAGATAATAATAGACTTCAGTTGTGTTGTATTTTATCAAATTTGGTAAGATAAATTCAATGGTCTCAATATTCCTCTGTTTCTTAAAGTAAAATACATAAAACTTAACAACAATGCGGCGTTTGGTTCAGTTGTATTACCTACAGAATTTAAATACTATCCGGGGAACGAAATGGTTTCCTAAAGCTATAGTAGAGTTATTGTATAAATAAGCACGTATTTTCAGTTAATACATATTTATATTAATTAACTTTATAGTTAGTAATATTCTATAGGTAGGCCTGTAGTAATGATAATTTACCTATGTGGCTCACTTTACATACTTATAAATATAATAAAACCACCCGGCGTGGCCTTGGGTAGCCACGCAATTCATTACAACGCTTTTCTTTGTCTCCAACAGACAAAAAAAAACTAATTTTATTTCTGACCCAGATTCAGAAATTAAAGAAAAAATTCAAATTTTAAAATTCTGACTTCTAGGTACACATGTTCAGTGCACAGGGGCTACTAATATTTAAGTCCCAGCCCTCTACCTAGGGTGGATATCGCGCAACACTCATGACAAAAACACAAACTCTTCATTTTATTAATATAGAAGATTGTTTTGGTAGAATTTTTAATAGCAAAATAGTTATCTAAATCGGAGTGTAGTTAGGTACCTGTATGACATTTAGATGTTGGCAGTGGATTAGGGAAAATTGCACCCGGGAAAACTCCACCTTCCCAGAAAAAAGAGGAAAATTGCGCCCTTCTATCAATACTCACACCATTATGTGCGAAAAGTGCGCGCCCACACACTGTTTTACACACTTACAAAAAGTTCGCACAAGGACCTAACAAAGTGTTTGAAGAGTCTAACCTAGATTTTAAAAAATGGAGTAAGAGGTCGTTAATAATTAGCTTGGTAACTTCAATTTATTCGTCCACATCAAATACTTACAGATACACACTAGTCTTTATTTCAATTGAAAAACCTAACATAACCTAACCTAACCTAAACAAAAGGCAAAGAGACAGGTGCGATGAATCAATGTACCTCTTCAAGACCTCATGATGTGCGATGAGTTGATATAAATTCCCACCCTCCTAAACAAAAGGATGCGATGAACCAATCTACGCCGGTGAAAATGTTAAGGTCGTGAGGAAAGTGAGAAAAGTGCACCCTCATGACCTTGTTAAAATTGTTTAGATGAGACAGACAAGGTCGTGTGGACGCACTTTTCCCACCTATTAATGTGATGATTCATGTGAGGCGCAGTTTTCCCACCTATTAATGTGATGATTCTGAGGCGCACTTTCCACTTAGATGATCATGTGAGGGCGCACTTTTTTGTGTGCGGGCGCGCCACCTGTGTGCATGTAGGCCTTAGTTCTCCTCTGGGTCATGCTGTGATGTAGGAGCACTTACACACGTACGTACTGTACCAAGTGGTCTATTTGTTGGAGGCACTGACCTCAGGGCCTCTAGTTCTATCAAGGGAGGCTACTTACATTTATAAATACGTGTATAGGTTCATTAATACCACCGTTATAAGTCGTGTTGAATTGTATACGACAGGTGTCTAGATTCAAAATTTTAATATAATTTAAATAAATTTCAAAATGGCACCTGAACACAGAAATCAAACCCGGAACCTTTGACTTGGTACGTCACTGCTCTACCACTGAACCATCGAGGATAAGTTCCGTGCTCAGGGTCATTCTTCGCTCATAGTCTAAGGCAGAATCTGTGAAGGACGTGTGCAAATCATGGGCTACCAATGGTGAGCTATCACTGTTTCCAAAGGCACACTAGACTGTTGCGCTGATATTCTGTCAAGTGTACAGTACAAGATTGTAACTAAAGTGAGCCAGCCTTGGTGGCCACATGGTCTAAGGCGTTAATCTCGCAATAAACTAGAGACTGCAGATGACGAGGAGATCCCAGTCTCGTGTACTGAGGGTGGTTTTCCCTAAATGGTTTCCCACTCTCCACGCAAAAAGTGAGTACACTTCTCTAAATTAAACCTTCCTCGTCCCTAGCTCACTCGTGTGGTTAGTGCATAAGAGTATAATCTGAATGGTTAGTAATACGTGGTGCTAAAAAATTGAAACTAATTTCAATGAATATCAACACAAGATGTAAATCATTATAACTACGGGAATGTCCGTATGGAGACGACAACAATACTATTCATTTAAATAAGTTTAAAAACGACATCTAGACATGCACATTGAACCCAATGGTAGAGCATTGACTTGCTAAGCAAATGGTCACGGGTTTGATTCCAATTCTATAATTATTATAATTTAAATTATCTAAGGATTATCTTCCTTCCTTACAGTGCTTTTTTTCCCCTCTCTTTCCAACCCGCATTGTTGATCACACAGACTAGGGTGTCAGTTTCATCTGGTCCACTTTGCTGGTGACAAGGAGGTAAATCCTGGTCAGGTTCCATTCCACATAAACCCGAGTACATTTCTTCTAAACTGTACCTACTTCCTAGTGTGAATATGTAGATATAGTGCACAAAATAATAATATATTTTCCTCCAAGCCCGTTTTCTCTCAAACAGGTGAGTGAATCGTACAAATGTTTATATTCCCAAGCAGACGGAAACGTAACGTTATTTGTTTGAAATGTGTTATGTTTCTCGCTCTGTCACGGTCGCTAGAAACTCCCCGCAGGGATTTTCACTGACGTACAAACCACTTTCACTCTCCTATACTAGCTATCAACGGCGGGCCAAGGATTAGGAATGATCCTGAGGTTGAGTCGTGAGTAGTATCCTATATACGTAGCTAAGTTACATGCTCACATAAAGATCAAATGTTGGAAAATTACCTTTTCTCGTAGTCTATAGTACACCCACCGGGATTCTAACTCGGATCTCCCTGTCGCTGACAGTTCAATATAACAGAGTGACTGACTAGACAATGTGACCACCATCGGTACCCGGTTTCTAGTCTTTATGTACCATATTACAACAGTTATGCCAACAAATATTTCAAGCAAGTTTGTCAAATTAGATTTTTCAATATCTCGATACTCTCGATTCTTACTGGTATCGAAAGAATCGAGAATTGTTCCTAATATTACGATTCTTGATAATTCGATCCTTGGCTCTCGATGAAAGTACTAGCAATTAAGAAAATGGCAAAATTCAGAATGAGCTGTAATCGATTATCTCTCATATTAGTTCATTTGCTATACATTTTGGTTCAGCTAACGACCTATTTGGTAAATTTAAAAAACTCTTGTTTTCAACAATTGTTTATTGTAACTTTTTAAAATTATTTATACATTTTTGACTCAGTGAGGCTTTATTTTTAGGTAAAATACATGCGTGCTGCTGTATTTTAGCTCCTAATCATTTTATGAATTATGTATATTAAGTTTTAATACTTGGTAAAACGAATCTTTTTCTCTGTCAAAAAAACTAAAACTAAATTAATTTTTAATTACTGTTTACATTATTTAGGTTTTCTTTTTTCTGCAAAAAAGTTGAATAAAAGTGTTTTTTCAAGTGAGGTTTGTAGCTTGGAAAAATAATAGAATAGGAAATGTTCAATAGTCGGAATCGAGAAAACCAGGTATCGTGACATCTCTAATTTCAAGAGGAGACAACTTCATTAGTAGAAGTGAAAATAGTTTGTTTACTTTCTCGTATAGAGAATATAATCTAATCAGATGTATTTTCTACTGATGTCATGTCATGTGCCTTCGCGTTAGAAACAAATTCTTAAGAGTGTTAGCTAAAATGTCAATTTTTTATTTCTCTCTGTGTCTGTATGTCTGTATAAGGCGCCACGGCGGAAAGAGTTTTATGGACTTTGTTTAAACTCTTTGTTTTTATGTTAAATGGTCATTGCTTGAAACGATATCTTTATTTTAGGTTTAGTTCCTAAACTAAGAGTGGCTCAAAGCTCGTGTGAGAAAACAACTGTTATACAATGAGCTCTCAAACATTTCACGTTTCTAATTCAATAATATTTAGTAATTGAGCCCCCAAATAATTCCAAATTCCTAAATATTGTGTTCCCTCAACGTCCATACTAAGAAGAATAGGGTTGGTTACCTTGCATGTCGGGTCACACATAGTCATGTAGATAGTCGCGAGTTTGACATGTCTGCTCATTATAATACCCGTGGGTCACACAGAGTCATGTAGATAGTCGCGAGTTTGACATGTCTGCTCATTATAATACCCGTGGGTCACACAGAGTCATGTAGATAGTCGCGAGTTTGACATGTCTGCTCATCATAATACCCGTGGGTCGCACAGAGTCATGTAGATAGTCGCGAGTTTGACATGTCTGCTCATCATAATACCCGTGGGTCGCACAGAGTCATGTAGATAGTCGCGAGTTTGACATGTCTGCTCATTATAATACCCGTGGGTCACACATAGTCATGTAGATAGTCGCGAGTTGGACATGTCTGCTCATTATAATACCCGTGGGTCACACAGAGTCATGTAGATAGTCGCGAGTTTGACATATTGGCTCTAAACTCACTAGGCTGAGTGCTTATATCACAAGGGGTATGCTTAAATTATATCGGGGTTTTAGGGGGTTAGGGGATTCAGTGATTTCTTACGTTTTATTACAAGTGGGGAAGGGTCATAATCCATCTTATGTAAAGTTTTTTGTCAAATTTATGGTGAGGCAAATTTAAAAAAGAAAAATTGTGTTAGAAAATAAATATTTCAACTAAAAAACTTCACATATATTTAATTTACCTATGATGAGTTACAGATAAACTTACTCAAATTATTGTATTATAAGATTTCATATAACTCGCTTTATTTACAGTCCTTATGTCGAAAAAAAAAATTCAAAGATTTTAAATTTACCAAATTACAAAATATAAGTAAATAGGTGGTGTGGGGAGGTGTGGCAGAAAATGTTACGATCCTTTATGGTGGCGAATAGAATGGGGGGGAGGGAGGGTCAAAAATCATGGAAAGATGCCTTAGGTAACTAAGGTCAGTAGCATATCAGCGGTGAATCGGCTAACTTTTATATTTGGTTACATCATACATTGGGACTATATGCAGTTACATGCCCCATCAATAGGATGTAGTTGATATGAGGTTTATCCGTATTGATGGGGAGTGAGAAGGAGAAACAATTTAGGAAATAACCCCATGAGTAAACGAAGAAGGAATTCGAACCCCAGCCTCCTTGTAAGTAGGCTATATGAGCTTGACATTTAATCTGCATGCTAGTAGTATACCCTAACGGGGCATTTTACCCCCCACCCAAACTCAAAATAAAACTCAAATCACTTGAAGAAATAAATAAAGTTCACTGAAATGAGTCTAATATAAGGGCTACATTCTGATAGTAGGCTTACTAGTTGATATTCAAAAGGTGTGCCAATATTCACGTCAAAAGTTCTCCAGAAATTCCTGATCAGAAAGAGCACACAGTGGTAGCTTGCATACATCATGTGCAAGGCGGTAGTCAGATATAGGAGGACTTAATACCACCTAATTTATGGTTTAAACAACACAATGAAGGTAATAGAAATTACCCATAACTGTAAATTAGCAATATTTAAGTCCATAATGGTTTTTAAAGTTCTCAACACAAACCAAGGTTCATTACACCTGTGACCGAAATATACATACTTGAGAGCTCCACCCATCTCAGACAGGGTAGCTTCGAGTTGACTGGGATTGTAACCAGCTCACCTCAAACTGGGTAGCTTCAAGCTAACTGGGATTGTAACCAGCCCACCCCAGACAGAGTAGCTTCAAGCTAACTGGGATTGTAACCAACTCACCTCAGACTGGGTAGCTTCAAGCTAACTGGGATTGTAACCAGCCTACCTCAGACTGGGTAGCTTCAAGCTAGCTAGGATTGTAACCAGCCCACATCAGACTGGGTAGCTTCAAGCTGACTAGGATTGTAACCATCTCACATCAAACAGGGTAGCTTCAAGCTGACTGGGATTGTAACCAACTCACCTCAGACTGGGTAGCTTCAAGCTAACTGGGATTGTAACCAGCCCACCTCAGACTGGGTAGCGTCAAGCTAACTGGGATTGTAACCAGCCCACCTCAGACTGGGTGGCTTCAAGCTGACTAGGATTGTAACCAGCTCACATCAAACAGGGTAGCTTCAAGCTTACTGGGATTGTAACCAACTCACCTCAGACTGGGTAGATTCAAGCTAACTAGGGTTGTAACCAGCCCACATCAGACTGGGTAGCTTCAAGCTGACTAGGGTTGTAACCAGCTCACATCAAACAGGGTAGCTTCAAGCTTACTGGGATTGTAACCAACTCACCTCAGACTGGGTAGCTTCAAGCTAACTAGGGTTGTAACCAGCCCACCTCAGACTGGGTAGCTTCAAGCTAACTGGGATTGTAACCAGCTCACCTCTGACTGGGTAGCTTCAAGCTGACTGGGATTGTAACAAGCTCACCTCAGACTGGGTAGCTTCAAGCTAACTAGGATTGTAACCAGCTCACCTCAGACTGGGTAGCTTCAAACTAACTAGGATTGTAACCAGCTCACCTCAGACTGGGTAGCTTCAAGCTAACTAGGATTGTAACCAGCTCACCTCAGACTGGGTAGCTTCAAGCTAACTGGGATTGTAACCAGCCCACGTCAGACTAGGTAGCTTCAAGCTAACTGGAATTGTAACCAGCTCACATCAGACTGGGTAGCCTCAAGCTGACTGGGATTGTAACCAGCTCCCCTCAGACTGGGTAGCTTCAAGCTAACTGGGATTGTAACCAGCCCAACTCAGACTGGGTAGCTTCAAGCTGACTAGGATTGTAACCATCTCACATCAAACAAGGTAGCTTCAAGCTAACTGGGATTGTAACCAGCCCACCTCAGACTGGGTAGCTTTAAGCTAACTGGGATTGTAACCAGCCCACCTCAGACTGGGTGGCCTCAAGCTGACTATGATTGTAACCAGCTCACATCAAACAGGGTAGCTTCAAGCTGACTATGATTGTAACCAGCTCACATCAAACAGAATAGCTTCAAGCTGACTATGATTGTAACCAGCTCACATCAAACAGGGTAGCTTCAAGCTAACTGGGATTGTAACCAACTCACCTCAGACTGGGTAGCTTCAAGCTAACTGGGATTGTAACCAGCCCACGTCAGACTAGGTAGCTTTAAGCTAACTGGAATTGTAACCAGCTCACATCAGACTGGGTAGCCTCAAGCTGACTGGGATTGTAACCAGCTCACCTCATACTGGGTAGCTTCAAGCTAACTGGGATTGTAACCAGCCCACCTCAGACTGGGTTGCTTCAAGATAACTGGGATTGTAACCAGCTCACATCAGACTGGGTAGCTTCAAGCTGACTGGGATTATAACCAGCTCACCTCATACTAGGTAGCTTCAAGCTAACTGGGATAGCAACCAGCTCACCTCAGACTGGGTAGCTTCAAGCTGACTGGGATTGCAACCAGCTCACCTCACACAGGGTAGCTTCAATCTGACTATGATTGTAACCAGCTCACATCAAACAGGGTAGCTTCAAGCTAACTGGGATTGTAACCAACTCACCTCAGACTGGGTAGCCTCAAGCTAACTGGGATTGTAACCAGCTCACCTCAAACAGGGTAGCTTCAAGCTGACTGGGGTGTAACCAGCTCACCTCAGACTGGGTAGCTTCAAGCTAACTGGGATTGTAACCATATCACCTCAGACAGGGTATCTTCAAGCTGACCGGGATTGTAATCAGCTCACCTCAGACTGGGTAGCTTCAAGCTAACTAGGATTGTAACCAGCTCACCTCAGACAGGGTAGCTTCAAGCTAACTGGGATTGTAACCAGCTCACCTCTGACTGGGTAGCTTCAAGCTGACTGGGATTGTAACCAGCCCACCTCAGACTGGGTAGCTTTAAGATAACTGGGATTGTAATCAGCTCACCTCTGACTGGGTAGCTTGAAGCTAACTGGGATTGTAACCAGCTTACCTCAGACAGGGTAGCTTTAAGTTAACTGGAATTGTAACCTGCTCACCTCAGACTGGGATTGTAACCAGCTCACCTCAGACAAGGTAAGTTCAAGATGACTAGGATTTTAACCAGCTTACCTCAGACAGGGTAGCTTTAAGCTAACTGGGATTGTAACCAGCTCACCTCAAACAGGGTAGCTTCAAGCTGACTGGGATTGTAACCAGCTCACCTCAGACTGGGTAGCTTCAAGTTGACTGGGATTGTAGCCAGCTCATCTTAAACAGGTAGCTTCAAGCTGACTGAGATTGTAACTATCAAATATATCATAGCTGGTTTGTCAAAGAATTGAAGCATAGTCCCTTAGAGATTTCAACCACATCAGGAAGTACATGATGGAGGGAACTTTGTTTCAAACAATAACTTCATATCTTATAAAGTAATAAAAAAAACGCCACATTAACTTTAATTTCTGTGAACTTTAGACAAACCTATAAAAATTTGGGGAATCTATCATTAGATCATTTATAAAGCTCAGTTGTTATCAAAATGGTTCTAAAATTCAAAATAGAATGGCTTTTTTTTTTGTTATTATAAATTTTCTTCAGCTCTTATTCATGAAAAAAACATTATTTTATAAACGTCGCACATTTGAGTTATTTTTGATATAACTATCTAATATAAACTGGAAAGAAAACAATTTACATAACTTGAATTATGTAAATATTTACCATAAATAACTCCAAATAGTTTCAGGATTTATTTTCTATCCATATGTTGGACTCCGTCAAATATGATGTAGTGCACCCTAATCCCCTCCCCCCTCACTCACCATCTACAAGACTTCATCCTAGTTATGGCATTGATTGTCTGACCCACTGAAGTACATTTTTGTCACGCCACTGCTACGTGCTCCCTGATGTACTAATTTGAACTACAGATTAATTCTTAAAATAAATAGTAAAATAGATTGTCTTCCTGACTAGGGGAAAATAGAAAATGACCAACAGTAACCAAAATAACTGCTTACCTAATGCAGGAGCTAGTTTGTAAGTCGTGCGCTGTGAAATCCCTTTGATTCAAAAGTTCACACTAAAAAAAGCATGATAGTAATATTCATAATAACAAAAAGAAGAATCAGTGAAATAGATGCTGACAGGGTCGAACGCGTGGTTAGCATGCTCAACTCTGACCCAAAAGGCCAGGGTCCTATCATGACCGACTGATCCGAAGAGGCCTCCAAGGTTTCAAACTCTATCAAAGGTCAAAGTAGACTATAGAGATGAGACCTTGACTCCGCGGTCGTTCTGCGTATCTTTAATAAAAACCATTCTCTAGGTATGCATCAATAAATATCATCAAAATATGAAACCGGAAATGTTACACTAGAAATTAGGTATCTTTTAAATTGGAACGTGGATACATTACTATTATTTAAGGCTTTTCAAGTGAGCATTAAATAAATGTTATCAGATTGGGGTTCGAATCTTCTTTACAATCCCATAAGTCAATAGCTCAGATTTTAATGACCTAAAAATTATCAAAAAATTATCTAAAAACTACCTAAAAAATAAATATTTAAACTAACGAAAAATGACCTATCCATATAATTTAAAAAAACTAATAATTAATTCACACTACTAATTCAAGCACGCACTTTACAAAGTGGAACTAAAAGAAATATTAATAAGCAATGAAAAGTCTTTAACAAATAAACTCTGTTATTCTGATAAATATAGCATTTTATTATATATCCAATATCTGCTTCAGAAAAAACCAATATATGTTCCCAATACAACTAGGCTAGGGCCACGCTGCGACCTAGACGCAGCGTTTAGAACATGACGACCAGGTCGCGTGGAAGGCATTTTAATTCTCCTGGCCACGTTGAGCAACCAGACGCCGCGTTTAGAACATGACGACCAGGTCGCGTGGAAGACATTTTAATTCTCCTGGCCACGTTGAGCAACCAGACGCCGCGTTTAGAACATGACGACCAGGTCGCGTGGAAGACATTTTAATTCTCCTGGCCACGTTGAGCAACCAGACGCCGCGTTTAGAACATGACGACCAGGTCGCGTGGAAGACATTTTAATTCTCCTGGCCACGCTTGAGCGACCAGACGCCGCGTTTTATGTCCAGTTGGTATCATGGCACCAGGGCGTGAAGCTGAGTTGTTAGCCATAGCAGTATCTAGATACCTCAAGAAGACACGTAGTCTAGAAAATATGATGTCCATTCCATTAATACGCAGACACATATTTATGGACAATTTAATAATTTAGTTCATGAACTTAGAAATGATGAAAATAGTTTTTTCTCAATATTTTAGAATAAGTGCAGCTACATTTAAAGTATTTACTTATACGTTAGAGAGGGAATTGAAAAGCAAAGAACAAGAAACAACAACACAATTCCATTAGAAGAAAGAGTTGCGTTAATAGTTAGATAAGATGATGACTGGGTTGATGGAGAAGTGGCAGTAGTTGGACTGCTAGACACACTGGTCGGTAGCTGGGTTGATGGAGAAGTGACGGTAGTTGGACTGCTAGAGAGACTGGTCGGTGACTGGGTTGATGGAGAAGTGACGGTAGTTGGACTGCTAGAGAGACTGGTCGGTGACTGGGTTGATGGAGAAGTGACGGTAGTTGGACTGCTAGAGAGACTGGTCTGTGACTGGGTTGATGGAGAAGTGACGGTAGCTGGACTGCTAGAGACACTGGTCGGTAGCTGGGTTGATGGAGAAGTGACGGTAGTTGGACTGCTAGAGACACTGGTCGGTGACTGGGTTGATGGAGAAGTGACGGTAGTTGGACTGCTAGAGACACTGGTCGGTGACTGGGTTGATGGAGAAGTGACGGTAGTTGGACTGCTAGAGACACTGGTCCATGACTGGGTTGATGGAGAAGTGACGGTAGTTGGACTGCTAGAGACACTGGTCGGTAGCTGGGTTGATGGAGAAGTGACGGTAGTTGGACTGCTAGAGACACTGGTCAGTGACTGGGTTGATGGAGAAGTGACGGTAGTTGGACTGCTAGAGACACTGGTCCATGACTGGGTTGATGGAGAAGTGACGGTAGTTGGACTGCTAGAGACACTTGTCGGTAGCTGGGTTGATGGAGAAGTGACGGTAGTTGGACTGCTAGAGACACTTGTCGGTAGCTGGGTTGATGGAGAAGTGACGGTAGTTGGACTGCTAGAGAGACTGGTCCATGACTGGGTTGATGGAGAAGTGACGGTAGTTGGACTGCTAGAGAGACTGGTCGGTGACTGGGTTGATGGAGAAGTGACGGTAGTTGGACTGCTAGAGAGACTGGTCGGTGACTGGGTTGATGGAGAAGTGACGGTAGTTGGACTGCTAGAGACACTGGTCGGTAGCTGGGTTGATGGAGAAGTGACGGTAGTTGGACTGCTAGAGAGACTGGTTGGTGACTGGGTTGATGGAGAAGTGACGGTAGTTGGACTGCTAGAGACACTGGTCGGTGACTGGGTTGATGGAGAAGTGACGGTAGTTGGACTGCTAGAGAGACTGGTCGGTGACTGGGTTGAGGGAGAAGTGACGGTAGTTGGACTGCTAGAGACACTGGTCGGTAGCTGGGTTGATGGAGAAGTGACGGTAGTTGGACTGCTAGAGAGACTGGTCGGTGACTGGGTTGATGGAGAAGTGACGGTAGTTGGACTGCTAGAGACACTGGTCGGTAGCTGGGTTGATGGAGAAGTGACGGTAGTTGGACTGCTAGAGACACTGGTCGGTGACTGGGTTGATGGAGAAGTGACGGTAGTTGGACTGCTAGAGACACTGGTCGGTGACTGGGTTGATGGAGAAGTGACGGTAGTTGGACTGCTAGAGACACTTGTCGGTAGCTGGGTTGATGGAGAAGTGACGGTAGTTGGACTGCTAGAGAGACTGGTCGGTGACTGGGTTGATGGAGAAGTGACGGTAGTTGGACTGCTAGAGAGACTGGTCGGTGACTGGGTTGATGGAGAAGTGACGGTAGTTGGACTGCTAGAGACACTGGTCGGTGACTGGGTTGATGGAGAAGTGACGGTAGTTGGACTGCTAGAGAGACTGGTCGGTGACTGGGTTGATGGAGAAGTGAAGGTAGTTGGACTGCTAGAGAGACTGGTCGGTGAATGGGTTGATGGAGAAGTGACGGTAGTTGGACTGCTAGAGACACTGGTCCATGACTGGGTTGATGGAGAAGTGATGGTAGTTGGACTGCTAGAGACACTGGTCCATGACTGGGTTGATGGAGAAGTGACGGTAGTTGGACTGCTAGAGAGACTGGTCGGTGACTGGGTTGATGGAGAAGTGAAGGTAGTTGGACTGCTAGAGAGACTGGTCGGTGAATGGGTTGATGGAGAAGTGACGGTAGTTGGACTGCTAGAGACACTGGTCCATGACTGGGTTGATGGAGAAGTGATGGTAGTTGGACTGCTAGAGACACTGGTCCATGACTGGGTTGATGGAGAAGTGATGGTAGTTGGTTAAAGGCATTGCTTTTCTCTGATTAACATATACATGATGGTTGAAGATAACTGGTGATGGTAGGCAATGATTCCCATAAGGAGAATAGTTGCATGGAGTTGGCCGTGAGCCTATCGGATATTTGGAGCCGGACTGTAGGGCTTATTGCATGACTTCAGGCATTCTCCAGCAGGCCCATAGTTTGGTTTCGTCTGGAGGTTTCTAGAACATGGGCAAGAGCGACAGTAAGAAGGACCAATCATAATCATCTTCTGTGTGCACATTACTAGCTTTGAGATGTTCCAGTACTTGCTCTTCAAACGAGTTTACTTTCCGTTTGCTCCCTCTTGAGGTTGAGGAATTTTGATTCGTAGTGGGTTTTATAACTGTCTGATATTTTCACCCCTTTTATCCCCTTCCCCCTCATCGTTATTGTCTGCTTCGTCATGTTTGTTTGTAGAGATCCTAAAGAGCATTTCTATACATAAAAATAACTATTTAAAAATGATACATGTAGTAGAAAACATTAAATAATTGTATACATACACTACACAATTCACATATTATTAAATTTACTTTACATCTATTACCATCAAGTATTGTAATTTGTATTAAGTAAACGACGAACTCACGTTCTGTCACTCATAGTGACAAGCAGAAACAGCAATTGGTCAAAATACATATAGTGTTTCCTCTACCGCTTGGTGCTTTCTGTGATCTCACTTCTCTACAGAAAGCATCTCGGATGGATTTACAGTTTTTCTGCAGATCTTTCATTGTAAAAAATACAGTTTAAATTATTGTACCATAAAAAGTTTTTTTAAATTACTTACCTGGAATTAAAACGGTTTTAAAATGTAAGAGGATTATGTATTTACAATAAAAAATATAAGTGAACAGTAAATACTCCTCTTATGGGTGTTTATTTTTACTGCAATGAAAATTCACATTTTTTTCTAATTTGTATAGGCCTATATGTGAGACCGAAAATTTGAAAATCAGTTATCTTTAGAAATAAATGAATGATTAAATACACTTGTATAAGTTATTAAAATATCCCTGCTACTAGAAGCTATCACATGGAACTATAGTAAAGAAATAACGTCCACAAATGAAATAAAAAGAATGGCACCTTTTAAATACTGTAAAAAGTTTTTTTAATATCTTGTTTTATATTTTCAGTCCCACACATTTAGAAATTTTAAAAAAATTCTTAATTTTCATTGAAATAAGGGTTAAAACCACTTTATTTATGATCCCATGCAGATCTACTTCTATGGGCTCTTACATTTCGTGTATTTTCAGGCTTATTGAAGCTGGAAATACATTTATATCCCTGGCATTTGTGTTCCGTTTGGGAAGGAGTACTATATCTGACATTGTAAAGGAAACATGCAGTGAGATATGTACAGTTGGACATCTAAAAAAGACAAGTTCATGGCAAAGCCAGCTACCGAGGACTGGGTCAGGTTTGCAAAGGAATTTGAAGAACGTGCCAACTTTCCATACTGTCATAGAGCACTAGAAGGAAAGCATATTAGAGTAGTTGAGCCAAGACACTTTGGATCAAAGTTTATTTTAATTATAAGAATGTCTTCTTTATTGTGTTGTTAGGGCTAGTCTATGCAAATTACTGCTTCTCAGACATAGACGCAGGTAGTTATGGAAAGTCTTCCAACTCAAACATTTTCAAACAATCTATAATGTACAGAAAATTAACATCAGGCTCTTTACACTCACCACAAAACAAACCATTATCCAATTTTGAAACCAGAACGCTAGTACCCAATGTATTTGTGGCAGTCGAGGCCTTTGCTATGAATAATCATGTTCTAAAACCATATGCAAGGCAACAGCTCTATAGAAAAAAAAAATTAATTATAGATTATCAAGGGCGTGTAGGTTTGTGGAGTACACCTGTGGTATTCTGTCAAATAAATAGCAGCTCTTTCACACCGCCATACATCTAAATCCAGACTTTATGAAGATTTTGGTTAGAGCTAGTTGCGTACTTTACAACTTTATGAGGTTAAGGGATGATTTCAGATTTGAGGACACATTGACATGTGACATGAATAATATACCTATTGTTTGTACAGATGGCACTTCTTTAAATGTAAAAATTATCTGAAACGCCTTCGCAGTTTATTTGTTAGCCCTGCAGGTTGTGTTCTATGGCATTATGAAATGATTTGATTTAATTTGATTGGAGAGCTCAAACATTTACATTTTTGAAACTTTTCTTTTGTGTGTAAACTTCTGCAATCTTTCTTCTAAATGATAGCATGTACCCATTTCCAAGAATTTGACAAGCAATATTTTTAGATTCTTGAAATTATGTTTTAAATATAAGACATAGTATATTATATCACAAGACGGCAATTAAGAAC
The DNA here is from genome assembly GCA_033556935.1 of Timema podura. NCBI lineage: Eukaryota > Metazoa > Arthropoda > Insecta > Phasmatodea > Timematidae > Timema > Timema podura. The sequence goes on from JAVRXN010000011.1 coordinate 7,166,100, forward strand.
ACACCTAGCGGGAAAAATACTATTTTATTCCACATGTGACTTTTAAGTCATTGCAGTGGTCTGTTAGTAATATAAAATTTTGCTAGACTTGAAAAAAAAAAGTACACGCCCCTATTTAAATATTATAATATTTTTGGTGTCAGATCTAAAAGAATCTATTTATCGCTATGTTTACGGTATTTAAAAAAAATACCCAGTGGAATTACTAATTTTTCAAACAACCTATGCACTACAAGTCCTTGACAAGCATTTCAATCCTTTGTTAGTTTGTCTATTGTATAATACTGGTAGGTCATTGCAGCAATGGCTGCAGTTTATTGCAATAAAATGTATTTTAATATTTTTACTGGGAAAGGATCCATATAGCCCTCACTCACTTTTTAGTTAAAAGTTAGCTCGTCAAAGTCTATCAACCTTTCTTTGATATACAGTTTTAGGTGGATATTTTGAATAAAAACGTATAAGCTGTAACGGGCTAACCAATTTAGCCCTGCACTGTCCAAAATGGTTGCACTTAATCACTGGACAAGGACACATATATTATACCCTGATATAAATGAAAGTGTATTCATCTATGAATCTACATGTGATACATATTACATCTCGGATACTGCATGGAAGAAGACCTGCGCCATCAGAAGACTCACCCTCCCTCACCGTTCTCGCAGCACTGCATTTGACCGGCCCAAGCATCAACAACAATTGAGGGCGTCGCTTGGCATGCTCGTCCGTTGAAGCCTCGCTTACTTGGGCCTACTTGACCAATACCAAGGAATGGAATTGCTCCCCCCCTTCTTCTCTTCCCATGATGCTTTGCGTTCAACCACTATAAAACGCCTGGGCTCGCTAGGCAAAAATACGATTACTATTATTCATCACCTTCAGGATAGTCAACACTCTCCGAAGTTCTCTAATCAACTCAACTTCACGCAACCAGTGGTCACGAAGATGACGCTGAGGGACCAACCAGACCGGTGAAAATAATATCGAATTTGATTAATCATTCAAGTTCGTGGGGAGTAGGCGGCTATCTGGTCAGGCTGAAACTTAGGTTTTTTTTGTATAAATTGTCGAGAGGATTAACTTCTCACACTATTAATATCCTTTGTTGTTTATGTTATCTTTCTATGACTTAGTTCACTAGACGTGAAGTCATTTAGCAATACACATGTTTTCTGCTTAGTACTTAAGACCAGCAGTTTAAATAGGGATAATTCCCACATCTTAGCCGCATTACCATGTTATAGTCAGTGAGGCAGTTAGTCGGGAAAGGGGCTGTTCAGATTGTTCGGGGCCTAATGGTAAACTGCTAGTTATTTAATTGTGTTGTCAACAGTTCGTGCTCAACTTGTGGGTCATTTCTGCCCCTCTAGCATGGTTCGTGTTATTTACTATATTTATCTTATGTTGTTCACCATTTTCAGTGCTCAACTTGTGGTTCGCTTCTGTCCATATGGCATAGACCAATAGGTCATGCGCCAGCTCATGACAAAGTGTACCCTCCTCAAATTAATAGGAGGTCCAAAACACAAAAATAAAAAAATAACAGAGCAAAAAAGGTCAATAGGAGCGAGTGCTTGGAGTTCTATCCTTTGAAAACATTCCAAAACCAGATATCCGCTACTCCCACCAGTTGCGGATACAAATATTGGAGCGGTCTACCTCACAAAGCCTTTTTAAGGATGATTTATAACTTTCAAAAAAGGTTCCTAAACTGAAAACTTAACAAATAACCTATACAACATAGATTAAAGTTACCTAGGGCATGGTTGATTATAGTTATGAATAATATCATGACTTGTTTGAAAAGGTATTTATTTATCCATGATTCAATCTTTAGGGAAAATATATAAATATATGACAATGTTGACAATAGTAAAAAAATTTGAGACATTAAAGGAATATATAAATAAAAATTAGAGAAAACCTCGTAGGTTTTAAATATTATTACACAACTTGCATAAGTAGTTAAATCGCCGTTATCCTAAATAAATCACAAGATGTAATAAGGCGTTAACTCAATAAAAAATCTTAAATAGGTTTACTTTATACAATACTTAAATCTGAAGATTAAAAAAAATAAGCATATAAGTTAATCCAAACAATATGTCTCACCAATACCCAAGAAAATACTCTATACCACAAAGTTAAAAAACCACAAGATTATGCAATATAAATAATATAAATTTCCCATTAATGCAATTGATTAAAAATATTTAGAACTGACATGTTTTGAGAAAATCTTAAAGTTTACACGGAAATATTTACATTTAATGTTCACAAAACTGAATACCCCAATATTTACTAGATTTAGTCCCATTCTACTGATAATATCTTTATAGTTGATCTCAATTTGTTTATTTTGCTAATCCACAAAATGATCGATCCTAAAATATGAATATCTCGATCCTGCAACTAAATAATATTTGAGGTGATTACAAGTTAATCTTACATTATTTTTGAAGTTTAAATTAAATAGCCGAAAAAGGAGTTTTGAATAAATTACAAGATTGAAAATAAGAAATAAATATCTACGATGAAAAGTAAATTTAGATCTTACATTATGCATAGCGATAAAGCTAGAGCTTCACCAGCTCTTAATCTAGCCAAGTCCAATAGTGACTTTTCATAGCACAGACGCCACTATATATACGATATAACCCAGAAGATGGAGCGATGGAACAAAAGGGTAGGGTTGGACATCTGGAATATTCGGGAAAGAAACATGCGCATGATAATATCGTTCTGGATCTATCGGGACAGTTCCACCTTCTTCCGTAACTAGGGGTGAGCAGCACATCTTCACCATCGAAGTTATTTGTTCTTTGGCACGCCAATATCCACAATAGACGTTCAGTAGTACGATCAACATGTGGCGGGAGGTTGTGTTTATTCGTGATGTTATGAATGTTCCTTTTTGACGCTGCTGGCAGTACGGTGGGGTAAGTTTAATCATAATTTTGTCCACTCTTGCAGAAAAATGCTACAAAAGTAAGGCGAGAACTCTGAATTGAAAATTCCCTCGTACTATTAAAATTGTTGTATATTTTCGGCAGATCCATCTTTGTCTGGATCCGACAGCCAACAAATTGGAACTTACATAACTTAACCTCTCTGTCAATTTAGTGAGCACTTCAAGCCATACTCACGCCTAGAGAGTATCTATTATTTGACCATCTGTATGGCCAATTAACTTGGAACAGTCAAAGGACTGTTTTAGTGTATATTGATTTGTGTTCTGAAGATGTTCTTTGTACCTATTTCTGCCTTTTGTTAAATTAAACTAATTTGTTAAAATGCACTCATATCTATTCCTTTCAAGTGTCTCCTGTTATGTTTATTTACCTTGTTAGCAATCGCCGTATCTAGTGTTTACCAGAGCAGACGGTTCAATTTTTCCCATTCGATGGTAGCTTTAAAACGACCCCTCTCCCAGATCTCTATCTATCCGTTGCACCAAACCTCTCTAGTAGGAATTGAACTGTTATTATTATTTTTAAACAAATACAAATATTTTATTTACCAATATACAGCTATATTCAAATCATGGTTTCCATGGTGATGTAAACAAAGAATGATGTGCAGTTGAACCTCTGCCCGAACAGGAGGAAAATATGTGAAATTTGCTAGGAAAGTTGGGTTTTAGTTTTAGGCTAATTTTACCGGCATCCCTAATCTTTAAAATGAGTGGTCGTTTGTCAAATTCTATTCGGTCATTTCCTCGTAATTTCTATTAATGGAAACGGGCTTATTAAACTATATACAAGATATAAAATAGGGAGAGTAATAAAATGTAAAAATGAGAGTGTGTAATTGTATGGGTAAGTGTGAAAATGAGCGTGTGTGTTTGAGGAAGGAGTGTGAGTGAGAAAGTGAGTGTTAGGTGTTAAAAAGTGAATTTAAGAGACTGAGAATGTACAATTGAGAGAGATCGAGTGAGTGTGAGCAATTGATAGTGAGAGTATATGTATGAGTTAGAGAGAGAAATACTGGGAAAAGAGAAAAAGAGTGTGTGTGTGTTTGTGTGTGAGAAAAAGATCGCGTGAGAGAAAGTGTGTGTGAGAGAGAAAGATAGTATGTCTATGAGAAGGCGTGATAAAGTGTGTGAGAGTGTGTGTGAGAAAGAAAGAGTGTACTATTTCGGGAGAAATATTGTGTGAAAGAGAAAATGTGAAGGCGTGTGAGAGAGAGTTTGAGAGAGAAAATTATAGAGGGAGGGTAGGTTTGGAAAGGGGAATTAGATTGAGAGAGTTAGGGAGAGAGAGTTTAAGAGAGAGAGTGTTAGAGAAAGAGTTAGAGAAATTGAGAAAGCAAGTTTGAGAGAGGGAGATTGGGTTTGATAGAGCGAGAGTGGGTTTGAGAGACATTGGGTTTGAGAGAAAGTGTGTTTGAGATAAAGAGAGTTTAAGATATAGTGATTTAAACACTATTTTATCATGCGTGAAACAAAACGTAGATAATATTTTCATGAATTTTACAAATTAACTTTTTAATTCTCGAATTATCCAGAATGGAAAACTATTTAGGAGCCCCCCCCCCCCCAGTTCACCCGAGCGAGATTCGAACCTGGGTCTCCCATCCACATTAGTCTAGCTCAACATGAAACTAGCTCGTTAGTTAATTACGCCACCGAGGAGGGTAACACAACGAACGCCAGCTTCCCCTTAAACAACTAAACAAGAAGTGCAAACAAATCAAAGGTGGCCTCGCCGTGTCAACAATCGTTGCGTAAAGCGCAAAACAACAATAAATCCCAGAAGACTGGCCCCCATAGCCAGGGGCGTTTAGCAGGGGGGTTTTGAGGGGGGTGCCACTTCAATGTTGGTTAAAAGCTTGAAAGTTGGGAATTTTGTGAGATTTGAGATTTGGAGTTGGGAAATTCTAAGATTATTCTGTACCCCATTACTTTATATTATAAAAGTCCTTAACCACAGACTTGTACAGGCAAATTTAAAATTTCCCAACTGTTGATCCCTACTCTACAAAAAATCACAACTTCAAAAATCGTCAAACATTTAAAGGAGATTCCTTCCGTAGTAGATTGTAGATATCTTAGTTAATCAAGTAGTCTAGTAGTGCGTTGTAGTAGCAAGAAAGGCGTGAGGTATGCCGAATGTGGTGGAAACGAATATAAGGACAGAGCGCAGTAGCAAATTCACTCACACATGCTGAAGTGCAGCATTGTTAGCAATGTTTGTTTATGCTATGTTTGTTTGACATCGTGTGCTAGCTGTCGCAGTTATGATCAAACATCATTTACAGCTATCTTAATTAGGGCTTTATTAAATTTTGAAGGCATAAATGCAGGCAATGTTATGCAAAATTTTATTGTTTTCTTATCGAAAGCTCTGACGGATGAATTGAGGACATTGAGGTTAGTGTTAATGTTTGACTTTCTGAAATACACACTAATTTTTCTACCAGGTATCCATACTAGTTTGAATTGAACTGATATATCTTATTTCATTGTTTATTAAAATAGGCTTTCATGAAACAATCTTAATAGGCTCAAAGCAACAATGAAGGAAAAGTATAATAGGGCTGTGTTACATTGTTACAACTCGTATCATTTTTCATTTGATTAAATAGACAACATTAAACAAAAAATAAGTTTATTTCACCCTTTAAGCATTTTCAAATTTGGGATACATTTTTAAAATCGCTATTTAGAGTTAGATTTGCATAAAATTTCTTGTAGCCATGTTGTTTAGAGTGCTGATTTCTAATTTGCCTTAAGTTATTTCATAAAATGTCAGGGAAGCCCCTTCACCCTCACGCACTAAATTACAATATGTTTGAATAGTTTATTGACGTACCAGTATTAACATTTTAGGACAACTTTCATGAGGTTAAGAAGAGGGAAATTGGTAGACAGGTATCAAATACTGTAAAAATATTGATAAATTCAATTTTCTATTGCTTTATTTTACAGTTCGTTGAAATTGTTTTTAAATAAACATGGCCAAATTGCTAATTTTTTTATAAAGTGACGAGTGATTTCTACAACTCAGGGAGCTTAACTAGTTAAATATTACTTCCAATGTGTTATAATAAAGCAGCGGTTTCCAAACTGGGGGTCATCGCGTGTTTTGGGTGGGGTCACAATATAGAGGTTCTAGCTTTATATTTACTTTTTCAAGAATTTAATGATTATAGGAAGATACATAATTCTAATAGAAATGTAAGATGTTAAAGTCCTAAAACGACCTAGTTACTGATTAGGTTCCTTTTGTCTATCCATTCTCATAGCTTCTTGCTGACTTGGTTTACTGTGGCAGCCTTGTAATGCTGCTATCATAATGATTAAATCATCCCCACCCCGGGTTGTTGATTTATTTTTACTACATATTTGTCGTATATTAATCATTACTATAAGCAATTTATAACAATTAAAACAAGCATTAGTGGACATGCGGTTTAATGTTACGCTCTTTTGGTTTGGTTTGTTGGTGAAGGTGAAGTAAGGATTTTAATTCTGGCCAGGGTAGCTTATCCTAATATCCCTTCAAACAAATAAGAGTACATTTCCTCTAAATTTTACCTATCCCACTGGTGTAGTTAACTGTAGATAGTCCGGGCTGGTAGTAATACACAGTAAAAAAATTAAAAACTAGGATTTGAACGCTTTTAATTTATCAAAGGGTCATGATGGCCTCAGAAAGAAAAATTGTGGTCATAAACTACAAAATGTAGGAAACCGTGTAATATAGTCACTTGAATTTTTTAACCTAAAATACACGATCTGAACAATATCTGTAAATCTAAATAAATATATTCAACTCATGGAATTGCTCAGATGCAGTATGAATAAAATATTCAAGCTCATTGATAGCCGAAGAGTAAACTGAAATAAATAATATTCAAATTGCATTGAAAAAAGCCTTGTAGATTTAAAGATCCAGTATGAACAAATAAACAAGGCTGTCGCTGGGGGGAAGGGGGGGTTGGGAGTTAAACCACCCTCGAATTTTATGAACAAGATGGCTTTATTTATGGTTCAAACAATATAAAAATTAATATACAAGTACAAATTAGGGGCTGTGTTACCATAAAAAGCACTTCAGAGAGCTTCTAGAACTGTTTTTCATTTATAATTATTTCTAGCTTCCGGCAATTGGGGAATATGCCCACCAAACCCCATGAAAATATTGGCTGTACGGCCTTGCAAATAAATAAATATATTTAAAAATACAGTTGCCTTAAAGTTCGGTTCAATGCCAGATTATCACCCCAAACTAACAAAAAATTGGGAGCCTCCTCCTGGCCCTCCTCCCTGCCCCCCTCCCCCCCCCACATTCTCAACATTGCCCTTCTTGTACTCTCCTTTGCTACTTGGGAATTTTTCTAATTTAGGAATGCTTAGAGCGGGAAAAACACTGGTTCACCCCCCCCCCTCTCAATATTTTCGTGCAACGCCTCTGCCCATATCCATCTAGAACCAAGTGTGTTTTTACAGACTAAATCAGCCTATATATAATGTCAAGAAATACCTGACTGACTTAAAACATGCCATAAAGGAATACCCTCTCGCAGAGTGACAAGGACCAGTGTGGAGAAGGCAAGACATATGTGCAATAAAGAGGGGAGAGCCATGCCAAGTGGTGTCGAACTGAACTCTCGTAGATACAGTGCCCGCCTGTTTGCTTTATTCTAAGTCTATCCGCAGCTGCGTCGGGTTGCTCATGCTGAACGTTCAACTAATCACGCTGGCGACCGACTTGGAGAGATTTTCCGTGGCCCGCAATCCAGACAACAACACATTCCGTCAAATGGTAAGTAGACCTGTAGCGTTTTGTTCATAACAGCTAAAACATTCTCACAGAAAACTACCATTAAGTCTATACCAATGCATGTTTCTCTTTTTGAAACAATTTTCATCATTAGTCCTGAGAGCGAACTGGACATACATGTGTTTTTCCAGTACTAGAATCAGAAGTTCCCACCATCATTAATTATCAATGGCTAAATACGAACTGGTACAAAATACAAACTTGCTGCAAAACTGGAAAGCATGCAAACAGCTAATAGCACTTGGAACTCTTTTGATGCTATTATATATGACGGAGCAGCTCTTCTCCACGTGATTCTACCACGTCAGAATTCTTTGACGTTCAGACTACACAGTATTGATTTGAAATAATACTTATAACATCGAACAAATTTCACAACTGCTGAAAGAATATATGTGGTGTAAAACAACTATGTACCAAACCGCTTACAAACCACAAAAGATGATAGCTGAGGCACTGGAGTTCGTCAAAAAAGTTCTTCCTGAAGAAAAGTTGCCTGGAGATTGGTTTATCTTCCTTGCGAAATTAAGGGCATTAATAAGAGTTGTTCCAGTATGAGCATAATATATTAAAAACTAGTGTGAGTATGGTGACTAATATAGGTGAATGGATGGTATCGTTAAAAATTGTTGTAATATCCCTTTCAGGAAAGATCAGCTTTGGTGTGGATGAAGCAGATTGTTGCATTGATGCACATGCAAAAGATATGGCTGAGCATGTATAAACAACCATACGAAATGTATTATTAGTTAAAAAAAATCCAATTGTACTAGTGGATAGTTGCAGTGATGGCTGCAGATTATAGCACTAAAATGTATTCCAAATATTTATTGAGAGAATATCTTTATAATAAGCCCTCAATTATCTTTCTAGTTAAAAGTTTACTCATCAAAGGCTATCAACTTTACATAGATATTTAGGTTTCGGTGTTTTAGTTTGAATCAAATGGTATAATTTCCGCCCTCAGGTAACGATGTAACTTTAAAAGGACCGCTCTCCTCATTGTGCAGCTGAGTCACTGCCCACACAAAGAAGAAAACGTTTGAAAATTTGCTGGGAAAACTGGGTTTTAGTTTTGGGATAATATTCTTGCGGGCCCCTTGGCTACTAGATTTTAAAATGAATGTTTATTCGCCAAAATTGTTTAATGTTATAATAATAATAATAATAATAATAATAATAATAATAATATTCAGCACCGCGTCTTACTACCCTTTTGGGTTATACGCTTAAGTACTAATTACTCTAATGGATTAGGAATCGGGAGGGTTGAATTTAGAGGAAGTGAACCCGCGTTTGCGTGGAAGGAGAGTGGAAAACTATTTAGGAAAAACCACCCCAGTTCACCCGACCGAGATTCTAACCTTGATCTCCCCGTCCTCGACGGTCGAGCTCAACACGACTAGCACGTTAGTTAACTACGCCACCGAGGTGGGTCAAAATTGCTTAAACCATTTTCTCGTATTTTCAACTACCGTAAAAAGGTTTATCAAATTATGTACAAGAAAATTTAGAAAGAAAGAGAATCCAACACCTTATCTCAGTTGGTAGCGTGTCTGTCTACCGAGCTAATAGACCTGGGTTCGATTCTCAGCATGGCTGAAAACTTTATCATTGGTGAAATGTGGTTTTTACCATCTTGCAGTGATAAATTAATGGCCGGGGACTGAATGTTGTGCCTGTCTTAGTCTTAAGCTAGATTATCAGGCACGACAGACCTAGCAAGCCGAGAGAGGAAAATATATGGCTTAAATAGAAAACTGACTACAGGATGGAAACAGTAATGGATGCACAAAAAAAAAAAAAGAGAGAGAGAGAAAAATGTGAGTGTGTTTTGTGTATGAGTGTGTGAGATTGAAATTGTTAGTAATAGAAAGTGAGCGTGATTGAATGCGTGTTAGTGATGAGAGTGAGAGGGAATGGGAAAGAGAATGTTTGTGAGATGGAAAGAATGTGATAAAGATTGTGAGAGAGAAAGGATGCGAAATGTAATAGGAGGAAGAAATTGTGACATATAATGTGTTTGTTGTGTGGGAGAGAGAAACTGTTTGAGAAAGAGTAAAGGTGTGTGTGTGTATGTTTGGTTACCAAACCCTTCCTTCACCTCTGACAAGATGTGTATTAATCACAACTTGTGAATGTGTGGTATGCCAGGCCTCCACCGTGGTTCGGATTCCACGTTAAACTGTAGGTCCTCCATTTCATCTCACAATCACCCTACCATTACACATTAGCGTAAGTGCGTATAAACTGAATGGGTAGTAAGACGCGGTGATAATAATAATAATAATAATAGTATTAGTAAAGGTGTGAAAGAATGTGTGTGTGTGAGTGTGTATGTCTGTGTGTGGGAGAGAGAGAATGTGTATGTGAATATATGACATTACTTTGAAATATTATCTACTCGAAAATAACTACAATATGAAGTGACGTAGGGTGCGAGCAGTCACCTACCCAAATTTTGTTTGGTCCGTTAAATGAGAATTTCCACTCAGTTAAATGAATTACACTTAATTTTAAACCAATAAATTCTTTTTCTTCTAGTAATTAAACCAGGGACCCTTAGATGAATTGAAATATTATCTACAAACTGATTTAGGTTGTTGGACCGCATGGAGTTTTAAATAATATTTTATCATTAGCTGTTGGGTACTAACGATTCGGGTAAAACGAGCTCCTGGTTTAGGTATCCTATCATTGATGGAAATATATTTCGTGTTGTATTATTTTAACACACGACCTTGCTGAATAAACCTAAAACAATGCCTAAATACGTATAACCCGAATGGGAAGTAAGAATTGGTCCTAAAAAAAATTCTGAAACTCAACATGAGTTTTAGTATTTGGTAGTGATAGAAAGGTTCCAAAATTTATCAGGTTTCAATGGTGGTTCTCTTCTTTCTGTTCCCGGTTACAAATTATAATTAACCAGTAATCACACAATTTAACTGTAATTGTTTGGCCACACTACACAACCCTCCACTCTCTGTATCACTACACAACCCTCCAATCTATGTATCACTACACAACCCTCCACTCTCTGTATCATTACACAACCCTCCACTCTCTGTATCATTACACAACCCTCCACTCTCTGTATCACAACACAACCCTCCAATCTATGTATCACTACACAACCCTCCACTCTCTGTATCATTACACAACCCTCCACTCTCTGTATCATTACACAACCCTCCACTCTCTGTATCATTACACAACCCTCCACTCTCTGTATCACAACACAACCCTCCAATCTATGTATCACTACACAACCCTCCACTCTCTGTATCATTACACAACCCTCCACTCTCTGTATCATTACACAACCCTCCACTCTCTGTATCATTACACAACCCTCCACTATCTGTATCATTACACAACCCTCTACTCTCTGTATCATTACACAACCCTCCACTATCTGTATTATTACACAACCCTCCACTCTATGTATTATTACACAACCCTCTACTCTCTGTATCACTACACAACCCTCAACTCTCTGTATCATTACACAACCCTCCACTATCTGTATTATTACACAACCCTCCACTATCTGTATTATTACACAACCCTCCACTCTATGTATCATTACACAACCCTCCACTATCTGTATTATTACACAACCCTCCACTATCTGTATTATTACACAACCCTCCACTCTATGTATCATTACACAACCCTCCACTCTCTGTATCACTACACAACCCTCCACTCTCTGTATCACTACACAACCCTCAACTCTATGTATCATTACACAACCCTCCACTATCTGTATTATTACACAACCCTCCACTCTATGTATCATTACACAACCCTCTACTCTCTGTATCACTAAACAACCCTCCACTCTCTGTATCACTACACAACCCTCCACTCTATGTATCACTACACAACCCTCAACTCTCTGTATCATTACACAACCCTCCACTATCTGTATTATTACACAACCCTCCACTCTCTGTATCACTACACAACCCTCCACTCTCTGTATCATTACACAACCCTCCACTCTCTGTATCATTACACAACCCTCCACTCTCTGTATCATTACACAACCCTCCACTCTCTGTATCACAACACAACCCTCCAATCTATGTATCACTACACAACCCTCCACTCTCTGTATCATTACACAACCCTCCACTCTCTGTATCATTACACAACCCTCCACTCTCTGTATCATTACACAACCCTCCACTATCTGTATCATTACACAACCCTCTACTCTCTGTATCATTACACAACCCTCCACTATCTGTATTATTACACAACCCTCCACTCTATGTATTATTACACAACCCTCTACTCTCTGTATCACTACACAACCCTCAACTCTCTGTATCATTACACAACCCTCCACTATCTGTATTATTACACAACCCTCCACTATCTGTATTATTACACAACCCTCCACTCTATGTATCATTACACAACCCTCCACTCTCTGTATCACTACACAACCCTCCACTCTCTGTATCACTACACAACCCTCAACTCTATGTATCATTACACAACCCTCCACTATCTGTATTATTACACAACCCTCCACTCTATGTATCATTACACAACCCTCTACTCTCTGTATCACTAAACAACCCTCCACTCTCTGTATCACTACACAACCCTCCACTCTATGTATCACTACACAACCCTCAACTCTCTGTATCATTACACAACCCTCCACTATCTGTATTATTACACAACCCTCCACTCTCTGTATCATTACACAACCCTCCACTCTCTGTATCATTACACAACCCTCCAATCTCTGTATCACTACACAACCCTCCACTCTTTGTATCATTATACAACCCTCCACTATCTGTATCATTACACAACCCTCTACTCTCCGTATCACAACACAACCCTCCACTCAGTGTATCATTACACAACCCTCCACTCTGTGTATCATTACACAACCCTCCTATCTATGTATCACTACACAACCCTCCACTCTCTGTATCACTACACAGCCCTCCACTCTCTGTATCACTACACAGCCCTCCACTATCTGTATCATTACACAACCCTCCACTCTATGTATCACTACACAACCCTCCACTCTCTGTATCACTACACAACTCCGGTGTCGCCTTTTAATACCCACAAGGAAAAGCCGCATTTAACTACACACATTCGGTAAAGATGAGGAATAAATAACTTAGAAAAATGCGCCCTTGGGATGGAAAAATAATAAAACCATGAAGAAACCCCCTCTCAACCCTCCTTGATAACAGGCCGTTATTTGAGCTCAAAACTTCACGTCACCGGCAAACAAGACTAGTCTTCAATAACACTAATGTGGATATTATAGTTATTAAATAATAGACTCTGTAATTACTAAGAAGATGTTATCGAATATCTGGGTTCATAGCCCTGTCTCTAGGAGCCATTGCCAAGCATTTACTACGGATATGACGTTCCTCTAACAACGCGTATTGATAAACGTTTGAGTGCGAACCAAACGAGTGTTGCGTTGTCAGCCAAAGTTTGTGGAAGTGAGTGTATTTCCTGTGCTGGAAGTAGATTACCAGGCTCGGGGACGCAAAGAGGTCATCACCCCCCGGTTATCATACAACAACCTGTGTGGCCAATCACCTGAAATAAGTTTTCTCTTCTTTACCTAAAATTATCCACAAGGCTATTTGCACCTATACATGATCACACTCCCCTAGCTTTACAGGACAGGTAGAAAGGATTTTGAGGGAGGAAAAAAAGAGAAGTTAGTGGAAGATTTTAATACCTCACTAACGAGCATATCATAGTGAATCGCGGGTGTTTTGAAACCAGCCTGCCATTGCAATTTTGAAATGGTTCTATCTGACATGTCTTTAATTTGTTTCTACTGTCACCAACAGGTGCTTCCTTTAAAAATAGGTTGGGGCAAGTATATCTCACCCTTCTGAGAGAGAAATATTGTGAACGTCAAAAAAAATTGAACTCGAGATTTTGGTCGACGTTTAATGCCCCCAGGAAACTATAAATGTGGTTTTCACGATGGCATCTGGTGTTTGTATATCGGACTAGAGCCAAAACTGAAGGGCTAAAACTTTGTATTCAGGGTTTTAATAAAGTTCCCTGGGGGATTTTTGGAACTATACATCCAACCCTAATATTAAAATAATTAGTTTACTGAAGGGGATAAAATGAGACACAATAGTTTTTTTCAAAATATGATCTAATGGTTTTGATTAAATTTGTTAACCATACACTGCTTAGCATTAAAAACAAAATGGCAGTTCTCATTTTCCCATGAAAATAAATTTTAATTAATTTAATTAATTAAATTTTAATTTTAATTCAATACTATTCAAAACAAAAATCCTTCATTCAAATATATTTTCATGAAACCATTAGTTTCTAGCTATAAGCAAATTTATTTTATTTATTAAGATCGATGATGTAAAATTGATTATTATAATTAGTTGGACAGAGACGTTTCTATTTTTGCAATGTTTCTGTAAGACTGTATATTATTTCATTTATGCACTTTGGACAATGCATATTATTTTGTTTCACAAATATTACGAGCTTTTAGTAAATTTCTTTATTTTAAGGTAAAAGAGAAAGAAAGTCTGTGTGGTGCACCTTACCATTTGAAAGCACAGCATCGCGTCTAAATACCCGATTTATAGAGGAAGGAACATTTATTTGATAGTAACAAAACTTACTAAAACAATTTCCACATATATTTACGACAAATAACGTGATCTCAAGCCGTCAACATTGATAGAAAATAAACAGAAACTGTAAAACAATACAAATAACTTAGTAGAATGTTATCAATGTTGATCGCAAATAAATAAAGGTGTTTATACCTTCCAAGCCCTTCTTTCTACCAAACTTATACCACACAGAGCTTGTGTTTTAATTGGGGGTGAATTTAGTTAAAAAACAAATAGTTTGGACAAACTAAAAGACACATGTTAAATGATGGCCACTATTATATTAAAATATAATTTGAGTTACAAAACAATTTTTCGTGGCTTATCGATGAGGATGGTAGAATTTATAAGAGGTGTACCCTCATTTGCCTTTAAAGGCTGCAAAGTCATTAAGGCAAAGCTGCCTTTAATACACACAGTTGGGTCTAGAACCCTGGACCTATATTTACCAGTAAACTAGAACAGATGATGCTGACACCTCAGTTAATGTGATCAACGATGTGGAATTAAGAATAAATTAAATATTTATCTAAACCATATTGGATGCATTACTGTTGTTCAATGGTATAGCAATGCCTAAACACTAGATAGTGTCTAATATTAATTTTTGTTACGGTTTAATTTCATCCTATTTGTCAGCAACTTGCCCAATCGAAGCTTAGGTTCAATGTTTAGTGTAGGAAGTGTACGACTCTAGGTACGATCTTATTTCTTTACGAGTTGCTGACTGTAAGAAGTACAACAAACAAATAAAACAAAAGTGGCATTGCTATGAAAATATTGCGACTAGATTTAAAGCTCCAGTGACGTTGAGGTCCAGGTTTGATTTCCAGAGTGGTGTTCTAAAAGTGTTAATTTCATAAATAGTTTCTGTTTTCCTTCTATACAATTGCGGATACAGTTCCTTTAAATTTTACCTTATTCACCATCAGGGAAAAATAAAATACGTACAACACGGACAAGTGGTAAGATGTTGAGCAAAAAATAAATAAATATTGGTGAAAAATAGGACATCCCTTTCAAATGTGAAAGGCAAGTATTATTTATTTATATACCTATCTATCACCGCGTCTTACTACCCGTTCGGGCTATACGCCTATGTACTAATTATGCTAATGGGCTAGGACTTGGCAAGGTTGAATATAGAGGAAGTGAACCCGCATTTGCGTGGATGAAGAGAGGAAAAACATTTAGAAAAAACCACCCCAGTTCACCTGAGTGAGATTCGAAACTTGATCTCCCCGTCCTCGGCAGTCTAGCTCAACACGAAACTAGCACGTTAGCTAACTACGCCACCGAGGTGGGTGAATGGCAAGGAGAAAATATAATGTTGTAATGGCGGTCGAATGGCTTAAGGCGTCGCTTTCAAAATAGACTGGTCTGTTGCTGACAAGGAGGTCAGGGTTTAGGTCCTGGTTGTCTGTACTAAAGTTGGCTTTTCCTAAATGGTTTTCAACTTCCTTTCAACACAGATTCGGTACACTTCCTCTAGATTCTTCCTTCCTCGTCCATAACCCATTTAAGTTAGGTATGCAACTGCCCTAAAAAGTAGTCAGGCACAGTGAATAAGTAAAAACAGTGTTCTTAGCACTGAATTTTAAGGATTTTTTGAGACCTTAATAACCTAAGAATTGGTATCTAACTTAAAATATGCTTTCTAATATTTTAGGCGTGAACTAACTTAAAATAATAAAAAAATTAAAAATTTGTTAAGCCTATAATACTCTAGCTTTGATATAAATTTATATTATATTTAACATCCATGAGCTTAAGTATAATTATAGAATAAATGTTACGGCGTCCCGCACAGACTTTTTCCCACTTTCATCAAAATAGACATTTACTAGAAACTCGTAAGATTCGTGAAACGAAATAATAGGTCAATACATTGTTGTAGAAACACTGCACCAAAAATCATAAATGAAATAATATACACTGTTACTTACTCAATCACATTAGGAACTAAGAACACTGTTAACAGAAAAATTTAGAAAAGAAAAAAAATCTTTGTACAACTAAGAGCATAAGAATCAAATTCATCTTCAGATCTGAATTAAAAATTATATATATATATTTTTTGCTTATAGCTAAGAAATTATTGGTTTTATAAAAAATATATTTCAAAAAAGGTTTTTATCCTTAATAGTATTAAAACTTTCCAATGATAAAATTTTATTACGTATCTCAAATATTTGCGGAGAAATGATGTAAATTGGAAAATTTCCCCTTTGTAAAGTACCCTCAAATTCATGTTCATGAAAAAATAAGAATTGTCATCTTGTTTATAGTGATGAACAGTGACTATATATAAAATTTAATCAAAATGATTAGAGGAAGTTTCGATAAAATGTAAAATTCCGTACCCTTAAATTTATTTTCTTGGAAAAACTATTATTGGAGTTTGGTTTCTAATATTAAATATAGTCTAGATACAAAGTTTAATCAAAATCACTAAAATTTATTTTGTTTATTTTTAACCTTCAGTAAAATACCTTTATTTTAGGGTTGGATATAAAATCCCAAAAATCATTCGGGGAAACCTTATAATTTAATTTAATTTAATTTTAGCACCGCGTCTTACAACCCGTTCGGGTTATACGCTTAAGTACTAATTAATATAATGGATTAGGAATTGGAAGGTTGAATTTAGAGGAAGTGAACCCGCATTTGCATGGAGGGAGAGTGGAAAACCATTTAGGAAAAACCGCCCCCAGTTCACCCGACCGAGATTCGAACCTCGATCTCCCCGTCCTCGGTGGTCTGACTCAACACGATTGGCGCGTTAGCCAACTACGCCACCGAGGCGGGTGGGAACCTTATACAAGCCCTAAAATCAAAGCGTTAGCCCAATCTTGAAATGAATGGTTTCAGCTCTAGGCCGAGATATAGACAGACAGACTCAGAGAAAATCTCGTGTCCAATTTATTTGACGATCATAATACTTCTCTCTCCAAGTGTTTGAGAGATATTAAAAAAAGTGTGTAATCTTATTAGTTTAGCTATTATAATTATTGGTGTTCAGAGGTGCATCATTGTAAAGGTTATTTGTATTGGTTGTGGGTCTTGTGGTAACATTTACAAGCTGATCGTCCTGATAGTGAAGTGAGCTCCGTCTTGAAAGGCCAAGGTTCAATCTCAACCAGCCGAAAAACTCTATAGGTCAAATTTTATCAAAATAAAAACTATACAACTAGCTGATGAAAATAACGAAAACTGTTGCATCAGGACTAAGGGGCTGTCTTTAAATTACGTAAGGCTTTTTCATTATTTTCAACTACCCTTTCCCCCGCGTAAGGGAGGGTAAGATCTTCCTGCATTATCCCTCCCCCTCCCCTCTAATTTTATTTTAATTTTTTTTTTTACGATCTGGTAAATTATATTATTTAATCATTTAGACATTTTTATACAAAAGGCTGTAGCAAAGTGAGTGATATGAAATTTTAGAATTCTTTAATGGCAGTAGTCTAATTAAATGAAATATATTTGTGAAATTTTGTTAATAACTATGTTTATTTACTGTAATGTGTCTTATCACAAACATTGATTAAAAAAAAGTAAGGCGTACGTAGGATGGATACTGACCCTCCCCCTTCCTCCTAAGAAAAAAAAAGAAAATACTGGACCCCCTCCACCCCCAATAAATCCTTGCGTAATTTAAGGACGGCCCCTAAGCAAGCTGTTAGCACACTTACTTAATAGATTACAGGTCCTCATTTTGATACCAGGCATACCCAAAAACTTTCTCGCTTATGAAGTGACAGTTTTTTTGTTTTGTTTTTTGCGTATGACATTACTGACTGAGAAGGACATGAAATTTAGTCTGGTCACCTGTATGTAGACTACTCGCCCTCTGGTGGCACAGAGTACCATGGTACACCTCTGGAGGTTGTATGTAGACTACTAGCCGCTCTGGTGGCACAGAGTACCATGGTACACCTCTGGAGGTTGTATGTAGACTACTCGCCCTCTGGTGACACAGAGTACCATGGTACACCTCTGGAGGTTGTATGTAGACTACTCGCCCTCTGGTGGCACAGAGTACCATGGTACACCTCTGGAGGTTGTATGTAGACTACTAGCCGCTCTGGTGGCACAGAGTACCAGGGTACACCTATGGAGGTTGTATGTAGACTACTAGCCGCTCTGGTGGCACAGAGTACCATGGTACACCTCTGGAGGTTGTATGTAGACTACTCGCCCTCTGGTGACACAGAGTACCAGGGTACACCTCTGGAGGTTGTATGTAGACTACTCGCCCTCTGGTGACACAGAGTACCAGGGTACACCTCTGGAGGTTGTATGTAGACTACTAGCCGCTCTGGTGGCACAGAGTACCAGGGTACACCTATGGAGGTTGTATGTAGACTACTAGCCGCTCTGGTGGCACAGAGTACCATGGTACACCTCTGGAGGTTGTATGTAGACTACTCGCCCTCTGGTGACACAGAGTACCAGGGTACACCTCTGGAGGTTGTATGTAGACTACTAGCCGCTCTGGTGGCACAGAGTACCAGGGTACACCTATGGAGGTTGTATGTAGACTACTAGCCGCTCTGGTGGCACAGAGTACCATGGTACACCTCTGGAGGTTGTATGTAGACTACTCGCCCTCTGGTGACACAGAGTACCAGGGTACACCTCTGGAGGTTGTATGTAGACTACTCGCCCTCTGGTGACACAGAGTACCAGGGTACACCTCTGGAGGTTGTATGTAGACTACTAGCCGCTCTGGTGGCACAGAGTACCAGGGTACACCTATGGAGGTTGTATGTAGACTACTAGCCGCTCTGGTGGCACAGAGTACCATGGTACACCTCTGGAGGTTGTATGTAGACTACTAGCCGCTCTGGTGGCACAGAGTACCATGGTACACCTCTGGAGGTTGTATGTAGACTACTCGCCCTCTGGTGACACAGAGTACCAGGGTACACCTATGGAGGTTGTATACACGTACCGGTAATATTATTATGTGATAATAGAGAATAATATGGAGGTGTGGGAGCTCTAAACCTAACTTAGGTATAATTTACCAACCCCTGGTGACTGTTGGGATAATTCCCCTTAAGACAAAAGTATCCAAGGTACCAACCGGGAATATAACCCGGGACCCCCACGTTTGTAGCCAGGCGTACTGCCCAGAATACCATGGGGCAGGATAACTGACGGGTGAGGGGGAGGGTCTGAGTCTGATATTTAAATCTATTAATTTGCGTGGATTAAAGTTTGGTTGTTTCCCACGGCTCACTGCGCGTTGGATTGTACAAATATGTATACTTTACGCTAATGTGGTAGAGATAAGGAGGATATAATCTAGAGGAAATGTACTAGCACCTGAATGGAAGAGAAGTGGGAAACCATTAAATACAAAATACCTTCTCTACACCCGACTGGGATACGAGCCCTGACCTTCCCATATCTGGTAAACCAGTCTAAATGAGATTGATTGCTTGTTAAATACAAATTATACCTTATTATTGTAATAATAATTAATAACGTAATAAATATAAAGCAAAGGATTTCTGGATATAGTACCTGCACCAGAGGCTACATGGTCCAGTTAGTCAGACTAACAATACACCGCATATCTGGTGATGTTTGTGAAAAAAGATTCGAATCTCACTTGGTATTTTCTACGTATGATTTTTCACAGTGGTTTTTCCGTCATCTTTCCGAAAAATGTGGCCGCGCTTTTCTTAACGTTACCTACCCAATCCCAACTACTAAAATTAGATCTTTAATTACCTTTGTGTTCAACGCACTGATGTGGAACTAATTAAAAATAGTTTCTATAGTTTGATCGCCATTAGAAAAACATCACTTTGTCAGCTTAAGATATAGAGTGTGATCGATTATCATTGTTAGCCACCCCGCAAATGTGTTTTAAGGTGGGGTGTAGGAAACACAAGAAAAGGTGAGCGTTTTTGACGTTTTTTTTTTAATAGAAAAACAATTTGTTGGTCAAAATAAATAACATATTGATTCTAAAAGAAACATATAGTTTAATATTCTTCACATGGTTACATCAAGAGTAGTGGTCGAATATTTGTCATGAGTATAACGGCATTAGATGACAAATTTTTAAATGAAGAGACCAAGTTGTCATTACATTCCAGGACACCCTTAGCAGATATTAAAGAACTAATGTTGTCACCATGTAAAATAAAATTAAACTATATGCGTGTATAGAATCAATACTTGATTTATTTTGACAAGAAAAATGTTTTATAGTAAAAACTTCAATAGCACTGACCTTTTATCTTGTTCCCCACATCCACATCCTTAAATTTGGACACTTAGCTGGCTTAGGACTGGGCTGATGTGACAACTCAACATAGTAGGTTTTTAAGTAGTGGATTCTAGGACCAAGACATCGAAGCTCACTTGAATGACAACAGCTGTAGAGACAAACTGTTGTCATTCGAATGAGCTTCAATGTCTCGGTCCTAGAATCGACCTCACCTGGTAGGCACGTTGCCTAACCGTCGAGATCATTGAGTTTGGTTTTTCAGTGACGTAAGAGGTTAAATTAGAATTCCAGCTGGTTGTCCTGTGGTGTTTCCCCTTTGTCACCATGTAAATGTCGGTACATTTACTAGAAGTAATACCTTTACCATCACTACCACTACAGTACAAATATGCAGATAGTATGAATGGGCAGTAAGACGCAGTGAAAACATTTTTATATTTGGTATCGTTTGGGGAGAAAAATCCTCTTTTAACAAGAACTGTAATATTAATCAAGTCTATTGAACGAACACATTAGGAAAATGTTAGCCATTTTATTGACCGAAGTGTCAACTGGCCTGACCATTAGTTTTATTCCTGAGTACACTCAGAGACATATAAATTAGTTTTTCCTTTTGACCTTGAAGAGAAAAACCCACTCGAGAAACTCAAGAAAGCTCTCAGGAGTCGGAAATACAGGGCCAGTTCTGTCTGTTGACTGTGAACTTTGACCTCCTACTCAAGTCTCTGTGGCTGGCTGGTAGGTTTTCCACGTGGTGCATTACCATCGGTAAGAGTCATTGACCGCCCCCAAACACTTCTCACACTTTCTCCTGTTGGCCCAGTGTCCGTGTTACTGACCACTGATCACATGGATACGTTCCTCTCTTCCTCTACACATCACCACACTCTGTACTAATATAAACCTCTCCACTCTCTGTATCACTATACAACCCTCCACTCTGTGTATCATTA
The DNA here is from genome assembly GCA_033556935.1 of Timema podura. Taxonomy (NCBI): domain Eukaryota; kingdom Metazoa; phylum Arthropoda; class Insecta; order Phasmatodea; family Timematidae; genus Timema; species Timema podura. The sequence continues at coordinate 7,187,755 of JAVRXN010000011.1, forward strand.
CACAACCCTCCACTCTGTATCACTACACAACCCTCCACTCTCTGTATCATTACACAACCCTCCACTCTCTGTATCATTACACAACCCTCCACTCTGTATCATTACACAACCCTCCACTCTCTGTATCACTATACAACCCTCCACTCTCTGTACCACTACACAGCCATCCACTCTATTTATCACTACACAACCCTCCACTCTGTGTATCACTACACAACCCTCCACTCTCTGTATCACTACACAACCCTCCACTCTCTGTACCACTACACAGCCATCCACTCTATTTATCACTACACAACCCTCCACTCTCTGTATCACTATACAACCCTCCACTCTCTGTACCACTACACAGCCATCCACTCTATTTATCACTACACAACCCTCCACTCTGTGTATCACTACACAACCCTCCACTCTCTGTACCACTACACAGCCATCCACTCTATTTATCACTACACAACCCTCCACTCTATTTATCACTACACAACCCTCCACTCTATTTATCACTACACAACCCTCCACTCTATGTATCACTACACAACCCTCCACTCTCTGTACCACTACACAGCCCTCCACTCTATTTATCACTACACAACCCTCCACTCTCTGTATCACTACACAGCCCTCCACTCTGTGTATCATTACACAACCCTTCACTCTCTGTATCACTACACAACCCTCCAATCTCTGTATCACTACATAACCTCCCACTCTCTGTATCACTATACAACCCTCCACTCTGTGTATCACTACACAACCCTCCACTCTCTGTATCACTACACAACCCTCCACTCTCTGTACCACTACACAGCCCTCCACTCTATTTATCACTACACAACCCTCCACTCTCTGTATCACTACACAGCCCTCCACTCTGTGTATCATTACACAACCCTTCACTCTCTGTATCACTACACAACCCTCCAATCTCTGTATCACTACATAACCTCCCACTCTCTGTATCACTACACAACCCTCCACTCTCTGTATCATTACACAACCCTTCGGTGGCCGCGTGGTCTAACTCGTGTTAGAAGGGACTGCCCTGGAGGGGGAGATTGGGGCTAGAATCTTTTATACTGATATTGGTGCTCCCTAAATGGTTTTCCATTATTCCTCTAAGAAAATGTGGGTATATTTCCTCTAAAACCGTACTATCATCTCTATTTGACTGTAGTAGTGAATGGTTGCATATGGCCAGGACAGGTTGTGAGACGAGCCGGACAGAGAGTCCTAGAAGAGGGATGTATTGGTGGAGGTTCTGATTCTAATATAGCCAGGACAGGTTGTGAGACGAGCCGGACAGAGAGTCCTAGAAGAGGGATGTATTGGTGGAGGTTCTGATTCTAATATAGCCAGGACAGGTTGTGAGACGAGCCGGACAGAGAGTCCTAGAAGAGGGATGTATTGGTGGAGGTTCTGATTCTAATATAGCCAGGACAGGTTGTGAGACGAGCCGGACAGAGAGTCCTAGAAGAGGGATGTATTGGTGGATGTTCTGATTCTAATATGGCCAGGACAGGTTGTGAGACGAGCCAGACAGAGAGTCCTAGAAGAGGGATGTATTGGTGGAGGTTCTGATTCTAATATGGCCAGGACAGGTTGTGAGACGAGCCGGACAGAGAGTCCTAGAAGAGGGATGTATTGGTGGAGGTTCTGATTCTAATATAGCCAGGACAGGTTGTGAGACGAGCCGGACAGAGAGTCCTTGAAGAGGGATGTATTGGTGGAGGTTCTGATTCTAATATAGCCAGGACAGGTTGTGAGACGAGCCGGACAGAGAGTCCTAGAAGAGGGATGTATTGGTGGAGGTTCTGATTCTAATATAGCCAGGACAGGTTGTGAGACGAGCCAGACAGAGAGTCCTAGAAGAGGGAGGGATGTATTGGTGGAGGTTCTGATTCTAATATAGCCAGGACAGGTTGTGAGACGAGCCGGACAGAGAGTCCTAGAAGAGGGATGTATTGGTGGAGGTTCTGATTCTAATATGGCCAGGACAGGTTGTGAGACGAGCCAGACAGAGAGTCCTAGAAGAGGGAGGGATGTATTGGTGGAGGCTCTGATTCTAATATGAAGATACAACATACAGCCCGACGCTAGTTGCACACTCAACAGATATTAATTTTTCTAATGTTTTAACGATGAGGAACACTGAATGTAAAGGAAGTTTACCCACATTTGCGTGGAGGGAGTGTTGAAACCCATTTATTACAAAAACTCTGTACACCTAGGTGAGAATCAAACCTGCACCACCCACCACTGTCAGACTATATTGACGCATTGGTATGAGGGTATGTAATCCTCCTTTTGACCGTTTTCAGTTGTTCATCTTTTCATCGGTAACCCTAGACTATGGAGCGCTTGAGAGAAGGGTTTAATTAATATTAGCACCACGTCTTACTACCCGTCTGGGTTATACGCACTTACGCTAATGTGTAATGGTAAGGTGATTGTGATATGAAATGGAGGACCTACAGTTTAACATGGGATCCGAACCACGGTGGAGGCCTGGCATTCCTCACATTCACAAGTTGTGATTAATACACGTCTTGTCAGAGGTGAAGGAAGGGTTGAACAATCGGATAAATCTGTGCCGGAACCGAGGATTGAACCCCGCACCTCCAGCACAAAGGTCTGACACCTTACCCCTAGACCACCAGGTCATTAGAAGGGTTTAATATTTAAGGTAATATGCTTGTATTCGCCTGGAGTGAGGATGATAAACTACATTATATGAAAAGTGTCCCTGGGGAGAATGAGAGGTATCAAATATCTGGATGTGGGGGCCACGCATCTGACAATACTTTATGTGACCTCTCTAAAAGCAGAAACTGTTAGATTTAACATATAGTTCTGTTATTTTTTTAGGTACACCTTCATAGCTATCAATACAATACAAACGACTTATTTTATCCTAATTCTCTGGTGAGCACCACAACCAGACCTTCAATGGTTAATTTATCACCTTGTGGAAGTGAACATTCTCAATGTGGTAAATGTTCGGTTCAGTTAGTAATCGAACACAGGACACATCCGGCAAAAACGTCACTGACTGACGAGGGTACCGAAATATTGAAATTATATTGTATTTCTATATTAAGGAATAAAAGTAATAAAGCTCTTAATTTGAATCATTATTTACTATTTCAAAATACTGATGGCTTAAAACAGTGAAAACATTTATTTAATAATCTTAATTTATATAATTCTTCTGTACGTGTGTATGTCACTGAACTCCTCCTAAACGGCTGGACCGATTTTGAAGAAATTTTTTGTGTGTGTTTGAGTGGGTCCGTGGATGGTTTAGATTCACAATTGGACCAGGTAGGTGGCGCTGCAATCGGGTTCTAGGAATTTTTTTATTTTTTAGGGATTTTTTGTTTTTATTTTAGATTTTTTGCATATCAGAACATGTAACCTCAAAGTTTCACCCACCCCCACCCCCCCAATATTTAAAATAATGAATATAATATTAATGAACTCCTCCTAAACGGCTGGACCGATTTTTTTGTGTGTTTGAGTGGGTCCATGGAGGGTTTGGATTCACAATTGGACCCGGTAGGTGGCGCTACAATCGGGTTCTAGGAATTTTTTTTGGGGGGGGGGGCTTTTTTTTTAGATTTTTGCATATCAGAACATGTATCCTCAACATTTCACCCTCCCCCCCCCCCCCCCCCCCACCAAATATTCATTGTGAATTTATAATTGTGATGATCACATAGTATTTGTTTTACTATCGAAATCAATTATGCCACCCAAACGAAAAGCCAACGTTCGGGCAGGACAACGTCTGTCGGGTCCGCTAGTATTAAAATATAATTAAGTTTAAAATGTACCTCAAATAAGACACACTATGATTAATATTCAAATAATTGGATTATAGTAGCTAGACAATAGTATTTAGATGTGATTCGATAGTAGTATTAGTACTAATAGTAGTAGGTGTAGTGGTATATTATTATTGTTACCTTTTTGGGTAAGCCTGGCAGTAGAATATTGGACCAAATCATTTATTGACGTATTTTAAACGAGTTGGGTCTTATTCAAGCTTTTAAACATCTACAGCCCGTCGGTTTACAAACCAACACAAAGGACAAATCGCAACACTGGTAAATAAGACATGGAAGTTATATCTCCGTCACATAACTATTCTAAGTGGGAAAGTGAATGAGATGTTACCGCCCTCTCTGGAGTCGAAACCTAGACTTTGTCAGCTGATCGGCCAGTTCGTTGACCTGACGTGGACGGAATAGCTCATCCCGATCATCTCAGCCTCAGTTGCTGTCCTTGTCTTGCTCTCCTCTTGTTTTCTAGACAGAGGACAACCGAAACATCTTCGTTAGGACCTCACCTCATCTCCCTCTCGGATCATGTCACTGTACACGTCATCAAGGGCACATCTCGAAACCGATTAACCGGGATATTAGACCAAAAACTACTCTCGAGTCAAAAAACGTATCAAGTTGCAGTGTTCTTCATGATTTATTTAACAACAGACAAAATATTAAGTTATGTGTATTTGTATGTTTTTCATTTCTGAACAGATATTATTAAAACTTTATTGTATTTTTAAATATATGCTAAAATGGTTTTACTGGCTTCAATTTCACTCGTTTTTAGATCAGAGTAAAGAAAACCTCACCACTTTGTGATGTCTGGTTTGAACTGTATTATCTATCTACGGGGCACTATACAGGTGGTGGGCTTTAACGTCCTCTTGCAATCAGGAGGTCCAAGGTGTTGAATAAACCACGTTTGTTAAGATACTATGTATATCTAATATCTAATATCCTTCTACCAGAATGTAGATTAAAACATACCTTGGATGCATTTATCTATTTATAGTAGGAAACAAAAAAAGAGTTCGTTTTGAAATGAAAATTAATATTTTACAGGTGCAAATAGTAGAGTGAGAGTTTATACTGGTCAGCGTAGAAGAGGGGTAGAGTCGTAGGATAAACAAGAGATTTCACAGGTAGGGATGGGGTGTCGAAAAAAAAAAGGATTGATACTAACTCATTAAAAGTATTGGAAGAAAAATATTGACACCATACTATGTAATGAAATAGATTTTTCATTTCAATATAATTTAAATGAAAAATTTCCACCTTCAATATTTTTCAAATTAATTAATAGCTTCAGAACATAAAACTAAATGTATCCAGATGTGTTAGGAAATCTCCTCATACACTCGGATGATCAATTATTTGTTTATTTTGTTGTTGTTTAAGACGTCAGCTACTATTTTCCATTGTTTAAAATGTTCCCCACACCCCTTAATTCAAAAACTTGTGGATTATAACCACTTTGAGAAAAAACCCTCTCTTTCTCTCTCCCTTTCTTCTGGAACAAATATAATATGGCGCAATTTTAATACAAAGAGAAGCCTCTAGAAGGATTCATTTCAAATTATATACCGTACTCAAAAAGAAGGTTCCTTCAGCCAGTCGTTCCATAACCATACAAAGGAACGATCCAATACACGTTTAGAACCGTATCATGTGTGCCAATAAAATTATTCTGAATAAACTGGATTTAAATAAAAAAATTCAAAAAATTTACATATTTTAAATATATAAATAATGTCAATACCAAACCCATATAATCATCACGACAAACTCCAACCCAGGACTTCCAAAGAAGAGAATCGTACAATCCTCTACATTCCCACTTCACTATTTGACTTGACAACGAGGAACATCCAGAGAAGGACTCCCCAAAGAGCACGAAACATCACTCTTCAACTTGACTTGACAACAGGGAACACTCAGAGAAGGACTCGCCAAAGAGCACGAAACATCACTCTTCAACTTGACTTGACAACAGGGAACACTCAGAGAAGGACTCTCCAAAGAGCACGAAACATCACTCTTCAACTTGACTTGACAACAGGGAACACTCAGAGAAGGACTCGCCAAAGAGCACGAAACATCACTCTTCAACTTGACTTGACAACAGGGAACACTCAGAGAAGGACTCGCCAAAGAGCACGAAACATCACTCTTCAACTTGACTTGACAACAGGGAACCCTCAGAGAAGGACTCGCCAAAGAGCACGAACATCACTCTTCAACTTGACTTGACAACAGGGAACACTCAGAGAAGGACTCGCCAAAGAGCACGAAACATCACTCTTCAACTTGACTTGACAACAGGGAACACTCAGAGAAGGACTCCCCAAAGAGCACGAAACATCACTCTTCAACTTGACTTGACAACGTGGTGCATCACCAGCGAAACATAGCACAACAAGTATTGAAAGAACGTATCGATAATATACTCATTAAAAGTATAGGAAAATAAATGGTACGGCAGACCGCACAGACTTTCTCTCTCTTTCTATAAACTCGTAAGATTTATGAACGGAATAATGAACATTGTATCATCACCATTCCACATAAGAACACGCATAAAATAATATACAATGATATATATAATCAATGAGAAAAGAGGCGCATCTTTGTCCACCTAAGAGCATTTCAAACAGTTTAATGTCTTCCACAAGGGTCAACACTTCGTATTAAAATTTCGATTTCTGGTTAAAATTTTAACATTTTATATGGTGTTGAAGAACTTCAGGTCATCGCATTGATATTTAATTATTCATTTATACATTTTGACCAATAAAAAATGTTAATATTGACTATTGAGTCTAAAATGGAGATAGATCATTGCTATGCAAACATTTCTCCTAAGAGATTTAAGGAAAAATAACATACTCTTTTTAGATACTTACTTATATTTAATTACTCTATGGCATGGGATAATTATTGCGTTAAGACTTAAGTAGTATATGTTTACAACTAAAGCTCACAAAATTGTATTAATATATTTGCAAATATCTCAGAAACTGCTGCTTTTATAAAAATATATGTCAAATAAAAGTTTTTTATTTCTAATAGTCCTACAATTTTGCAATGATAAGTTGTTTAGTTTCTCCAATAGTTGTGGAGATACGGAAATTAACGCTTCTGTAATGTACCCTAAAAATCATTTTCATAGGAAAATGAAAATAGCCAGTTTATTTATAATCTTAATCAACGCCTAGATACGAATTTTAATCAAAATCGTTTGAGCAGATTTTGAGAAAACCAAATTTTTCTCTTTTCGCCCTTCAGTAAACTACCCTCAATTTTAAGTTTTTATAGACACACAGACAGACGGCATTGCAAAGACTATTTTTTAGGGTTCGGGGGGTCATGAGACGTCGACATCCATCAACATTTCAGGTTAGTTTTTTTTTACGGTCGCAATACTTAAACTTTAATGTCCAAAAAGCTAAAAAATATATATATAATTGCGTATAGATTGAAAATTATTGATTTTATAAAAATATGTTTCGGATAAAATATCTGTATTATAAATATATATACATATTTGTAATGCTAAGTAATTTCATATCTCAAATAGTTTCGGAGCTATTTAAAAAAATGTTAATTGACGCATCAGACCGGAGCCCTTAAAGCCATTTTGCTGAAATATTGAGGGTAGCCATTTTGTTTGGAATATTAATTAATGTTTATAAATGAAATTTAATCAAAATCGTTTGAGCCTATTTTGAGAAAATCGACTTTTTCTCTTTTTGCCATTCAGTAAACTACCCTTAATTTTAAGTTTTAATAGACACACAGACAGACGGCATTGCAAAGACTATTTTTTAAGGTTCGGGGGGTCATGAGACGTCGAAATCCATCAACATTTCAGGTTATTTTTTTTACGATCGCAATACTTAAGCTTTAATGTCCAAAAAGCTAAAAATATATATATAATTGCGTATAGATTGAAAATTATTGATTTTATAAAAATATGTTTCGAATAAAATATTTTTATTATAAATATATATACATATTTGTAATGCTAAGTAATTTCATATCTCAAATAGTTTCGGAGCTATTATAAAAAATGTTAATTTACGCATCAGACCGGAGCCCTTAAAGCCATTTTTCCGAAATATTGAGAGTAGCCATTTTGTTTGGAATATTTATTAATGTTCATAAATGAAATTTAATAAAAATCGTTAGAGCCGATTTTGAGAAAATCGACTTTTTCTCTTTTTTCCCTTCATTAAACTACCCTTAATTTTAGGGGTAGATTTCCAATTCCAAAAACCCCTCGGGGCAACCCTATGAAAACCCTAGATATCAAGTTTCAGCTCAATCGGTAAAATAGTTTAGGCTCTAGTTGGAGGTACAGACAGACAGACAGACAGACAGACAGACGGAAATTCAAAAACCACTTTTTCGGATTCAGGAAGTCATGAAACGTCAAAATTCATCAAAATCTCGAGTTCGAATTTTTTGACGATCACCATACTTTCTCTACCTGTAAGATAGAGAGAAAGTAAAAATATTGATACCATACTATTATCGAAAGAAAAGTATCGATAACAGTAGGTTTTGGTATCGAAATTTAAATCTAGAAATAGTTTCTATTTTATTTAGTAATAACTTCAACTTTTGCATCATAATTGTATCAGTAAAAGTATCGTAAAAAAGTTTTGAGTAAAAAAATACTACTATGGAAAGGGAAATATCGATATTAGTAAAGTAAATATACTGTTTTCACATTTCTATTCACAGTGTGAACTCAAGGCCGTAGCCAGGAGGGCGAGGGGGTGAGGGAGGCTTCGGTGTTCAGCCCACTCCCCTCCCTTCAGGAAAGTTGAAAAAATTGCCTTGTTTAAGGTTTAAACAAAACAATTAAATTTGAGCTAGCTTTTGTTGCCACAATTTTAATGTTTAAGTACATTAAAAACATAGTTAGTGATTGTGTTGGTTAGAAAACATGACACAGGAACTAGGAAGTATTATTGAGTGTGGAAATGACTGGTGCATTACAATAATTGGGCCATGTAAATATGTTATGTGCGGCGTTTAAAATGGGTTGCGTTAATCCCTCATTATAATTGGGCCACGTATAAATTTTACGTAAACATTACAGTTGGGCCACGTATACAAATTATGAGACAAGGTTGTGCATAGGCATGTAAAGATATATACATCCAAACTATAGAAAATACTTCGTGTAGTGTTCCAGGCAAGGCCGTAGCCAGCCAATAATTTCACGGGGGTGGGCACATCCTCCAATTTCCGGAGGCTAGAAAAAATTCTAAATGATAAATTGTTCTAGAATCTATCTGAAGTGTTTTTATATAGCAACATAACCCCCTAACTACCAGAGGCTAGAAAACATTCTAAATATTGAACACCTCTAGAAGCTCTCTGAAGTGCTATTTATGGTAACACAGCCCCTTAATTTGTATTTGTACTTTAATTTTGATATTGTTTGAACCATAAATAAAGCCATATATACTTCGTTTATAAAATTTCAGGGGGGTTTGAACCCCCATATCCCCCCCTTGACTACGGACTTGTTCTAGTGATTGAAACATGGAAGGTTCGTTTATGTGGAGTGAGGGACAAAAAATTGCTTTTCATAGAAAGTGACAAATTTTCAATGGCTCATGCTGCTACCGATGGTAAAGTTTGCTGGAGATGTGCAAACAAAAAGTGTTCAGCAAAATTGTACACGGACAACATACACAGTAATGTTATGTTCGATGGTGATACAAATCATAATCACGAAGTGGTGAAAAATATAAGTAGACAAGTTACAAGCGATGGTGTAAAACGAGGAGCTAAGGAAAATATTTGTGCGAGAGACAATCTAAACTCCTCCGTTCTGAGTTGGCAAAACATCGTGCAGAAGATATTACAGCGCATGATATTGCCTTGGTACGAAATAACATTTACACTGCCAGGCGCGATGTTGTTCCGAAACTGCCGACTAATCTAGAAGTATTAAGGCTGTTGGGAGTGAGTGACTTTTTGTGATAGTTCAATATGGTTTTTCATTTAATAAAATTGAGGTGGTATTTAGAAGAAGGGCTCATACGTAAAAATTATGTTTTGAGATAAAAGGGGCTAAAGTTCAAAAGAAAATTGAGTAATCGTTTAAAAAATCCATCTCAAGATAATGGTGAGTCTCTACCTTCAATGTGCCCAAACATTAAAATGTGGGTTAATTATTCTATCTTTCCTGATGTCTGTTTGTACCAGGATCTCTTTTTATATTGATACTAGCCCTACAATTAAGTGTAGTTTATCAATGAGTGTGATGTTTTGGAATAATAATAATTTTTTCGAAAATTGCTCCAAAAATTTGGTTAAAAATATATTTCTATGATTTGTTTTATATGACAAATAGCAATGTATATTTTTTTTGGAAAAAAATTCGTTTAAGGTTAGTTTAATGAAGGGAAACTTTAGAAAATTCGAAGTATTAAAAAAAATCTCCTACGATATAGTTCCAAATGGGTATCTTGGGAGACTTCAACCTGATAAATAACACTGTATAATTGTTTTTTGTGTGTTTTATAGAAATTGTATTGATGGCTGATTTTTCAAAATTGATTTAAAAAAAACTTTAACAATGTGTTCAAAATTAATATGTGGGGACTATTTTACACAATAAATAATAGTACATTTTTCAAAAATAAATTAATGGTGTTTACTTATGATACAGTTGAGGAAATTTGACTTTTTTTGTATGGCATTTAAGAATTAAATCACAATAAATATCTGGGGATTATTTTTCATGATATAGGTCTATAAGAATATATTTTCTATTTTTACAAATTTGAATAATTTGAAAGTAGTTTATATAACTAATGTTTGAAATTTTTAAATTAAAAAAAAAGTGTGAACATTGTATTTAAAATGGCAACAAAAACTATAGGTATTTTCATATTTTCTTACTATGGTAACACATACTATATTCTTTTGCTTCCCACAGAAGAAATCTAGAAAAGAATGCAATTCAAAATTTTACTATTGGTTTTGTCTATTTGTGTTTTAATTTTAACCCAAACACAAATAGAATGGAAGACTTTGTTCTCATAGTTGACAAGTTTCTCGAATATCATAGTGTTCTCCTGCTTTACGAATTTAAGCTTTCTGTGTTCCGTAGAGACAGTTTTTGTAGATGGAGCTTTTCAATTCTGTACTAAATTTTTACATAAAGGTTTACGATCCGTGGTTATAAGAATGGGTATTATGTATCTGGTGTATTACCTTCAAAAATTATGTCAACATACACATTTTTTTTTCAAAATGTAAGTAGAGAAATGTTTTCAATTTACCCTTGTTTTAAACCCTAAAAAGTTTGTATTTGATTTTGAGCGTGCAATACACGAAGCTGTAATCAAGCAATGGTCAGGATCAAACATTATAGGTTTCCGGTTTCATCTTGGCCAAGCATGGTACCAACACATTCAGTCCCTTGGCTTATCTAAAATATACAACAGTACAAGTAAGAGCTCACGTTTAGCTCCCAGAGAGAACAAACGGTAAAATTACAACTTTGTATATTCTGAGTTTTACATTTCTTGATAGCAGGTGAGACGTCAAAAACTTACTGACCAAGTAGTAACAAGCCTTTTCAGACTGTATTTGTTTCCTAATTTCCAATCTAATATCATCGCTAGTTAAAGTTGTTCCTAAATATTAGAATTCATTATTACTATCAAATGATATTGTTTTGTGCAGTAATCTCTAAATTATTGTCCTCAATCTGTGTTCTCTGAATTATCATATACTTAGTATTTTCATTGTTCACTTCTAAACCTATTTCTTTACTAGCCTCTAGTAAAATATCTGTATTTCTTACAACAGCTTCCTTGCTATTTCCCAACAAAACTAAATCATATCTATACCATAATAGCTGCATTGTACCATTTAATGTAAACCCTTCCCTACTCTCTTGCATTACCCTAATAGCATACACTAAGGTTAGATAAAGAGTAGCGGGGAAAGTGCATCTCCTTGTTTCAACCCATTATGTATTTCGAAAAAAATATTTTAATTGACATCCAACATGCCTCATTTAGCTTGACAAGTTTTTTGGGTATATTATATAAAATGTCATATAATCAATGTATAGTAATTGATGTACCCAATTTATTTGCTGGTATAAAACCATGCACAAATCATGGTTTGCATGGTGATGCAAGCAAAGAAAGAATAGCTGAAATCTCTCTGGGAAAAATGAGTGTTCGTTTGTCAATATCGGTCCAGTAATTTCATCACAATTTCAACTACCTACCGGAAAAGCGCATGCCAATTTATAAATAAAAACAGAGGCAAATATTTATATCTAAAGAAGACAGAGAATTAAAATCAACAACGCAAAAAAAATATTTTTTTAGCCTAATATCATCGGTTTGTTTGATGAATATACAAATAATTGCCGTAATCCTATAATTTTTGTACCATACCACTAAAGTAGGCGTTGAGTTGGTATTATTTGTAACCAGATATAAATAATGTATACTCATGAAACAATCAGGGTTTCCATAGGAATGTAAACAATGAATCAAAAGCTGAAAATTCTCTGGGAAAATAAGATTTTAGTTGGACATCCTGGACTCCTAGCCTTTAAAATGAGTGCTCTTTAGTCAGAATTTGTTCAGTAATTTCCTCTTAATTTTTATAACCGTAAACGGGCCTATAACATTATATTACAGCCATTATACAAGTGTGCCGTGAAAATATTGTCTTCAACTAAGTGTGCCCTGAAGAGTTGGGAGTTCCTGGTATAAGGCTCTTGCAAAATAAAAAAATGAACTCCCGATGATGGGGAGATTGGATATAGAGTCTCGATACGGTGTATTGAGTTTGTTTTCGTCCTACTTTTTTTCATTCTCCCCTCACGCAAATATGGGTACACTTCTCCCAAATTCTATCTTTCTCATCCCTAACACATCAGCTTAGTTAGTTCATATGCGTATAGCTTGAACAGGTGGTAGCCCGCGGTGACCAATATAAATCATAAAGAAATTTGGGGGTTTAAACTCTACTAGAGGATTTTATCAAATAATTTTAAAATGTTTTAAACCAGAAGCAACGATCTCAATAAAACCAATTTTTAATAAATTATTTTAAATGTGAGATATATAGTCAGCAGGGGATTATTGCATGTTTCCAAATAACAAGAATATCAACAGCAAAATAACTTACTCGTAGGTACGGGTTTTTACGGAGAACTGTTTTTTATTTCAATACAATGGTGCAAGATTTTTTATCAAGGCTTAGAAGTATTATATATATATATTATATGATTGGGAGCTAGCCGTATATTTTGTAATTCACTTGACTCATGGTTTTAAGGCAGCCGCCTCGTTCAGCAAGAAAATAATCAATCACTCTCAGGCCACACGGTTTAAAATACGATGGTCTGTGTCGTTTTCTTGAACTACTACTTTATTATATCCAAGTTTATATTCCCTTTAGCTCTTCACATACAACCACCATTTGTAATGTCAATAAGGAGGAGAATGAAAACTACGAAACTTATCTCAAGATAACGAGGAAAGCTCGCTGTTATTTCTCAAAATATATCTCTTTCTGCTGTGGGTCAATAGATATATTTATGAGTTGTCACGCGAAGGATAAGACTCGAACCCTTTTTTAACAAGCATAATCTCATAGCTCCACAGCTATGTTTACAAAGTCGTTAAAAATGAGTTTGTTTAACATTTTGAACACATTTATTAGTGATTAATTAACTAAGAAAGAAAACATTAAATATTAAAAATAAGTATAACTTTATGGGTTGTGTAAATAGCTCCACATGAAGTAGTCGAGAATGACGAGAATTTAAGAATGTCTTTAAGAATAAATTTAAAAAAAACAAGAATTTAACGAATGTGTAATTACACTTGAATTAAATGTTATAGTTAAGTAATTACACTTAAAAGAAATGTTATAGTTAAGTAATTACACTTAAAAGAAATATTAAAGTTAAATACACACTGGTTAAATTATAATTCCCTTAAAATTCTACGAATATTACATTTACATTAAATGTTATTTATTAGTAAGTTCTGATTTTTAAACATATTCATCCATTTAAGATTATTCATAAAATTATAAATTTATATTTTATATTTTAAATGTTACTTGTTATCTATTTTTAATCATCATTTTCAAATCATACTTTATCATCATATTGTCTTCATACTTTTTATATATTGTAAACTTTAATATTCTCTAGTTGACCCAATTATCATCAATAAAATTGTTATTTGTTACTAATATAAAATTATCAACTCATTTCTTGACTAATTCATTTGGAGTTGTCTACACAAAGCATTAAGTTATCATTATCTTTAATATTCAATGATTTTTCTTAATTATTTTATCTTAACTTTCTCTTAACCAACAAACCCATGCATTGTCTTATGTTAAAAAAAATTAAAATATAGGGTTGTTAATAAAAAAGAGCTCAGTTGGAATTAAAAAAAAATATTTTGAAGTGAACCATATTTTGAAGAAACACATTATAAAATTCAACATTGCTTTAAGGTTGGGTGCTAGTGAGCGCGAATTTAGTGCGCTAATTTTGCAGTTTTTATAGCATAAAAATTGTTTGAACAAAATAAATCAAATTTTTCTTCTATAAAAACATATAGTTTAGCGTTCTGCACATGCTAATCTTAACAGTTTTTGAATATCTGGCATGAGCATGGTGGAATTTGGTGACAAACTTTTTAAATGAAGAGAAAAAGTTGTCATTAAATTCCAGGACACATCTGACAGATATTCAAGGACTGTTGAGATTAGCATGTGCAGAAAACTAAACTATATATTTCTATAGAAGAAAAATTTGATTTATTTTGTTCAAAAAATGTTTATGCTATAAAAAATTCAAAAATACTTCCATAAACTCACGCTCACTAGCACCCCATCTTAAAGCTGAACGTCTGCGCGGCAATTTCTCACTTACCGAAACGTCCCCCTGGAAATGGCAGAGATGCTATCTTGGATAATTGAATTTGTAGTTTTTCTAACCTGGCATTTTCCGGTGTGTCTTCAACCCTCCCCAATTTAGTGATCTTGATAGGAAAAGCTTTATTTAGAAGGTATTGGGATACATCCAAATTAATGTGTTTCTTGAAGTAATCTACTCACTTCCTTAGGCCCACACCCCCTTAATGGTCGACATTCTAGTGGTATTGTCTCCACTGCTTCCTATTGTGTCGTCCAAGATCTTACCATGAAGATACCAGACCATATTTATAGCATATCATTACTGGTACTCATTACCACTATTTGTGATACCACTCTTTGCTTGGCTGCCACAGTGTAATGAGAGAAATAAACTACATTAAACTTAATTATAATGTAAGTAGTTAAGTTACACGAGACATATCAAATTAAATTTGGTCGAGTAAGAATAAATAACGTTGTATTTACTTATAATTCTAATACTAGATTTATATGAATATTGCTATTAGTAATTAGGTCATCCTTTATCTATAGCCACTTAGTATGAGGACTTGGGGAGAATCAAGTTTGAATCCCGCCGAGGTCTCTGAGGGTAATTTTTATTCATGAATTTCCACTCCCTTTTACAAACAAATGCGACTACATTTACTAAAAAGTACCTCCCTTACAAATGTAAATATGTCAACATCCAAAATGAGTAGTAAAACATGGTGCTCACCACAAAATATAGATATGAAATAACTGAAAATGTCCAAAACTGTTCCGTTAGGGACAAGAAAATTTAGCTCAAATTAATTGTTAAGAATATATATCCTTGGAGTGAGCTAGTTGGTTTTAGAATATATTTAAAACATAATTGTGTGACTAGTTAAAAGAGGTGAACTATAAGTTAAATTTTAAAAATTATAATAAAGTCTACCAAACCAACATAAAATAAATTAAAAACCCACCAAACCTGTTACGTACATACAGTGTAATGAAACTTCTGTCATTTTATAACCTACAATAAATATACAAAGCAGTGTAAATCTGGATTTATATATATCGACCATCTTTTCATTTATTAAAGGCATATAACGTGCACTTTCTAAACTGACTGATTATATCGTAGGACAGACACTACACACAGCCACCAGTCGTTAATTCTTCACTGTGAAAGGGAAAACTCAAATTTATCATTGATCAAATTTTCGGTCATAACGGGAATAAAACCCTGGACCTTTTGCTCAATAGACAAGACATGCTATCGAATGAGCTAAGGTGTCGGCATATTGAACATCAATCAACAATCAACTCCTGATTTCCGAGACTTCAATATACAACTATATTTGCCAATAGCACGAACACTTTTGATTTTATAAAACTATATCAAATACAATTTTATTTTATCTTAAATGATGCTATAACTTTACAATGATAGGCCATTTTGTATCTCAAATAGTTGCGGGGAAATGACCCAAGCTGGAAATTTCCAATTAAGCCTCGTTGACACGACCCAAGTATACTTGGACAAAGCAAACTTGGACACTGCTTGGAGCGTGTCAGCAATTTATCC
Source organism: Timema podura (assembly GCA_033556935.1). Lineage (NCBI taxonomy): Eukaryota > Metazoa > Arthropoda > Insecta > Phasmatodea > Timematidae > Timema > Timema podura. The sequence continues at coordinate 7,204,096 of JAVRXN010000011.1, forward strand.
CAGACCATTTGGACGGGGGGCTATATCCAAGTTGAGTAGGACGGCGGCCAACTTTCTTGGATCCAAGTCAAACTTTGATGGGATTCAAAATGGCACCGTCTCAAAAAACAGACAGAAAACCCCGTAAAAGGAATGTTATAAAAATAATCAGATGGACGGATAGGCAAAATTTAAAGTTTATGGAACTGAATGAATGAGGCAAAGGGTGTTATTTATTGTAACGAAGAGCAGATATTGCAGCTCTCGTGTTAGTATCAAGTTTTATTTTTGCACTGCGTCTTATTAACTGTTCAGGTTATACGCACTCAAGTTCTTGAATTATTTGTTTTATAGATCCTAACAACTAGCACAGTAGTTGATCGTTGATGAAAGTGTCTTCATCTTCAACCGCTACTTCACGATATAAATTTGAGGAAGATTCAAGAGCCTCAAATATCCACTTCCAGGTCTAAGCTTTCTTTTTTATATTTTCAGAACTATTTTTTATGGATTTCAACTTCCTGTAAGAGAATATCAGCGACCGCTCCGATACCCTCCTAAACCAAATCCGCCATCTTTTTGATGTAAAAGGACACTTGCTTCAAGTCCCTAACCGCGGTCCAAGTATATTTGGACCATGTCAACGCGGCTTTATAAAGGGTAACCTCAAAGTCGTTTTTATGGGAGAATGGGAACTTATCTTTTTGTCTGTAATGTTAAACAATGTCCAGATATGAATTTGAAACAAAATCGTTTGAGTTTATTTTGAGAAAATCTCGTTTTTCTCTCTTTGCCCTTCGGTAAACAACCTTTAATTTTAGGGTTGCATAGCTAATTGCATAGGCTCCTAGGGAAACTTATGAAAACTCTAAATGACATGTCTTAGACTAAAATACAGACACACAGACATACAGCATCGCAAAAACACAAACAAAAACACAATTTTTCAGGTCCATTTGTCATGAAACGTCTATATCTACCAAAATCTAGAATTTGATCTTTTTAATCATCACAATACTTTCACTAGCAGAGAGGTCACGGGAAAGTAAAAAATAAACATAACGTTTAGTTGTAAGATTTGTTGGCTCATCATAAGGTCCATGGGCCGTGCCAAATCATGAATAGGGAAGAAAGTATGGCGTTTCTTGACTAGGCCATCAATTACGATAGGATAGTTTTAAAACATATTCTAAACACTTTTATGAACACAATTTGTTTTTAGTTTTCTCAAATCTTGAACCGTACAATCTCGAATACACTTAAGGATTTGCAGCTTCTACACATGGTGGAAATGATAATAGCTCGGACGGACACTAAACACCACCAACATTCCCTGAAAAGGATTGTTTGTATTCGATTACAAACCAGGAACATTGTGAAAAGAGAAAGTTGTGTTTTCCACAGTGTGGTTCATTGAAGAGTCGATGTTTTCAGAAAGCCCATAACCGAAGGCAGGACATGTATGAAGTACTCGTGTGAAGAGGTGACTGTTTGAGTGATTTGACAATGTTTGTGTTCTAGGCTACACTTGATGGCCGAGGCACACATATTTATGTGTTCAACGGGTGGTCTACACACAGGAGAGTAGCTCCCTCAGTTCGTTAAACCATAAAAATAGGCGACAGCAACGAATATATCATTAACAGTCTACATATTAGTAGAATTTCTGTCAATTAAAATCATATATGATGTGTATGTCTATTTCAGCTAATTGTAGATAAGTATTTAATCAATGATTAGAAACTTTACCCTTGCTATCTTTTAGAAATGAATATTGATGTCGATAAATGTGCATCACGTCTTACTATTCATCAGGCAAGGCTACCTGCATATTTACACTAATGGGGTGAAATGAAATATGTTGGCTATAATTTAGAAATAGCCTATCCGCATTTGTGAGAAGGGAGAGAGGTAAACCCTTAAAAAACTGATTTTATACATATAATTTGGATTAAAACCTCAAACTCTCTATCATTGGCAGTTTGCTCTATTGCGAGTACCATTATCTAAACTTAGAATATGCGACTACTGAGGAGTTTGAACCGCTTTAGAAACAACATTTTTAAAATAGGTTAAAGCCTAAATATAGGTTAGGTATGAATAATATTCACAAGCATGAACATAACATATGTCAAAATTTACATGATTTATAAAAAGCGCACATATGGGCACGGGCGACGTTGAAGATAAGGTTTTTATTGTCGTCACATGACATTACTTATAATTTTTATTATTCATTAAGTGCCTTTAGGTAAAGATAAGGGTTGGAAAATCACAAATTATGATTTAATGATAAAATATTTGAAATTATCCATACTTACGCCATATATGTCATTTAATCACTAGTCTGTGTTAAAATAATATTTAGTAGCTGTCCTAAAAACTATTATACGTTGCATTTTGTCATACTTAAGAGAGATATTTTAAATTTGTTCATAATATCCAAGTTTTCTTCTTCTTCGGAAATGTTTTCAAGATGTGAAGATTATTGCGGATGTCGAAGTCTAAGACAAGGATAAGTTGTAGCTTTTGACATCAGCTTTGAAAGTCATTTTGAAACTTCGTGCAGCCTTACTAACTAAATTATATAGGAAAATAAATAAAATAATAATTTATTTTATTGGTTTGTTATTTGTTTTTCAAGTAATTAATACTAAAAATAAAGTCAGATGAAATCCATCAGGTTTGCGGGAATACCCAGTTTTGCAAGAGGCCTTTATTAGAAACTTTTAACTACACAAAATATTCTTCTTCTTGCACATGCATACGAGTATATTCGTACATCAGATTGTTTTGTACGATGACATTTGACGTATCCTTGGCCTTTAATCCAGTGTAGAATGTTTGTGCACAGCTCAGAATATATTTTGTTTTTCGCAATGTTCATTTCAGTGATGTTGATTAGCAACGGTTTAAAATTAGCAAGTTAAAGTCTTGAATACAATCTCCGTGGCTCACCTCTAGTTCCAAATCTATATAATTCTCTTGATCTGAAAGATGGTAGGGCCTAACTTCAGTAATTACACTGTGACGCTATATTGTAGGCTACACCATGGTTGAAACAAGCAAGGTAGATTTGGGTGTGCTTGCGTTAGCTACTGTGGGCAGACAATATTTTAGGTGTCAAATGTTCGTGACTGAATGTAGATGGACCATCAGTGAGAATGGACGTTACTAAAAAAACATCGAGTTGATTAAAATCGAAAAAAATATTAATAATTGCTTACCAATAAACCAAGAATACTGTTGGATAAGTAATATAATATATCGAATAGCTGCGTATACTCCATTCATGGTAGGAGTTACTCTCTGAAAGGTCTTTTTTCCTACTAATATCCTACTATATAATAGATTTCTGGTAGGGAAAAAGGCCTTTCAGAAAACAATTCTTACGCTGAACAGACTTTAGATATGATCAAAATTGTAAATTTCTATTTGTGAAATGTACCCTAAAAAGTCAATTTCATGGTAAAATGAGAGATAATGTAATGTTAAACAGTGCCTGGATACAAAATTTAATAAGAATCGTTGCAGTAGATATTTAGAAAATCAATTTGATATATTTTACCCCTTCAGTAAACTAACCTTAGTTTTAAGATTAGACATCTATTTCCAAAAAACCCTCTGGGGAGCCTTATATAATCCTAGATAGCAAGTTTTAGCCCTATCGGTAAAATAGCTTTGGTTCTAGGCTGAGCTACAGTTGGCCAGATAGACAGACTGACAGACAGACAGACAGACAGACTGACAGACAGACTGACCGACAGCATTACAAAAACTACTTTTTAGGTTTCAAGGGGTCATGAAACGTCAACGTTTATCAAAATTTTCAGTCCAATTACTTTAACGATTACAATAATTCTCTCTGAGGTTCGAGATAGAGCAAAAATAAATCATACGAAACAATCACACAGACTCATATAAATATTTTATAGCTTGGAGCAAAGTTTTCAAAAACCCTTTTTCAATAATTAGCCTTGAGTAATATGTCCTCAGAAAAACTAAAATATATTTTTAATCATTATTAACGTTCTTCAAATTTTAGTTTAGAAAAATTTTAAACAACGAAAATACAAATAAAAGATGAATTTTTTGAAAGCTACCCTCAGATTATTTAAACTTTTAAAAATAAATATATATATTCTTATTTTAAAAGAATAACAGTTCCCGGATAGATATTTGATCCAAATCATAGGAAACCCATTCTCATATATTTCAATTTATATAAACATTTTCATAAAAAACTACCCTTAAATAAACTTATTTTATAAAACTAAACATCCATTATTAATTAGAGTTACAATAGTCCCAGATAGATTTTAAACAAAATGGTATTAGATTATTTTAATTTAAGAAAATACTTATTATTATTATTATTATTGTTACTATACACAAATATTTAGATTGTAAAATATTATCAGATATCTATTTTAAGCCAAATAATTAGATAAATTCTTAAAATGCTTAAATTATTCAAATGTTAGCTTTCAGTTAACTACTATCAAAGTAAATAAATGGTACGGCGCACCGCACAGACTTTCTCTCTCTTTCTATAAACTCGTAAGATTTCTGAACGGAATAATGTACATTGTATCATCACCACTCCACATAAGAACACGCATAAAATAATATAGAATGATATAGAATCAATGAGAAAAGAGGCGCATCTTTGTCCACCTAAGAACATTTCAAACAGTTTAATATCTTCCACAAGGGTCAAAACTTCGTATTAAAATTTCGATTTCTGGTTAAAATTTTAACATTTTATAAGGTGTTGCAGATCTTCAAGTCATCGCATTGATATTTAATTATTCATTTATACATTTTGACCAATAAAAAATGTAAATATTGACTATTGAGTCAAAAATGGAGATAGAGCATTGCTATGCAAACATTTCTCCTAAGAGCTTTAAGGAAAAATAACATACTTTTTTTAGATACTTACTTATATTTAATTACTCTATGGCATTGGAGAATTATTGCGTTAAGACTTAAGTAGTATATGTTTACAACTAAAGCTCAGAAAATTGTATTAATATATTTGCAAATATCTCAGAAACTGTTGCTTTTATAAAAATATATGTCAAATAAAAGTTTTTTATTTCTAATAGTCTTACAATTTTGCAATGATAAGTTGTTTAGTTTCTCAAATAGTTGTGTAGATACGGGAATTAACGCTTCTGTAAAGTACCCTAAAAATAATTTTCATAGGAAAATGACAATAGCCAGTTTATTTATAATCTTAATCAACGCCTAGATACGAATTTTAATCAATATCGTTTGAGCAGATTTTGAGAAAGCCAATTTTTTCTCTTTTCGCCCTTCAGTAAACTACCCTTAATTTTAAGTTTTTATAGACACACAGACAGACGGCATTGCAAAGACTATTTTTTAGGGTTGTGGGGGTCATGAGACGTCGACATCCATCAACATTTCAGGTTAGTTTTTTTACGGTCACAATACTTAAGCTTTAATGTCCAAAAAGCTAAAAATATATATATAATTGCGTATAGTTTGAAAATTATTGATTTTATAAAAATATGTTTCGAATAAAATATCTGTATTATAAATATATATACATATTTGTAATGCTAAGCAATTTCATATCTCAAATAGTTTCGGAGCTATTATAATAAATGTTAATTAACGCTTCAGACCGGAGCCCTTAAAGCCATTTTGCCGAAATATTGAGAGTAGCCATTTTGTTTGGAATATTTATTAATTTTCATAAATGAAATTTAATAAAAATCGTTAGAGCCGATTTTGAGAAAATCGACTTTTTTTCTTTTTTCCCTCCATTAAACTACCCCTAATTTTAGGGGGTAGATATCCAATTCCAAAAACGCTTCGGGGCAACCCTATGAAAACCCAAGATATCAAGTTTTAGCCCAATCGGTAAAATAGTTTAGGCTCTAGTTGGAGGTACAGACAGACAAACAGACAGACGGAAATTCAAAAACAACTTTTTCGGATTCAGGAAGTCATGAAACGTCAAGATTCATCCAAATCTCGAGTTCGATTTTTTGACGATCACCATACTTTCTCTACCTGTAAGATAAAGAGAAAGTAAAAATAGAAATATGTATTTATATTGTAACCCTCCTCGATGGCGTAGTTAGCTAATGCGCTAGTTTCGTGTTGAGCTAGACTGCCGATCATGGGAAGATCGAGGTTCAAATCTCACTCAGGTGAACTGGGGTTGGTTTTTCCTAAATGGTTTTCCACTCTCTCCACGCAAGTGCGGGTTCACTTCCTCTATATTTAGCCTTCTCTATTCCTAACCCATTAGTGTCATTAATACAGAAACGTACAACCCAAACGGGAAGTAAGACGCGGTGCTAAATTAATAAAAAAGTATATTGTAGAAATTTTGCCAAAAACCCATTTTTAATCAAATCGTTAGAGCCATTTTTAAAAGATATTTCAAATTTAGGATAAATCATTTTGTAAGTCGTGTGTAGATAAACCCCTGTATTTATAAAGTGATACTGACAAATCTATGTTTGGTAGTATACTTGACTGAAATGTGAGTCTGGGGTATGTTTATCGACTGATTTTTACTTTCTCTCTATCTTACAGGTAGAGAAAGTATGGTGATCGTCAAAAAAATCGAACTCGAGATTTTGATGAATTTTGACGTTTCATTACTTCCTGAATCCGAAAAGTGGTTTTTGAATTTCCGTCTGTCTGTCTGTCTGTCTGTACCTCCAACTAAAGCCTAAACTATTTTACCGATTGAGCTGAAACTTGATATCTAGGGTTTCCATAGGGTTGCCCAGAGGGATTTTTGGAATTGGATATCTACCCCTAAAATTAAGGGTAGTTTACTGAAGGGAAAAAAAGAGAAAAAGTCGATTTTCTCAAAATCGGCTCTAACGATTTTGATTAAATTTTACTTATGAACATCAATAAATATTCCAAACAAAATGGCTACTCTCAATATTTCGGCAAAATGGCTTTAAGGGCTTCGGTCTGATGCGTAAATTAACATTTTTTATAATAGCTCCGAAACTATTTGAGATATGAAATTACTTAGCATTACAAATATGTATATATATTTATAATACAAATATTTTATTCGAAGCATATTTTTATAAAATCAATAATTTTCAATCTATCCGCAATTATATATATATATATATATATATATATTTAGCTTTTTGGACATTAAAGCTTAAGTATTGCGATCGTAAAAAAAAACTAACCTGAAATGTTGATGGATTTCGACGTCTCATGACCCCCCGAACCCTAAAAGATAGTCTTTGCAATGCCGTCTGTCTGTGTGTCTATTAAAACTTAAAATTAAGGGTAGTTTACTGAAGGGCAAAAATAGAAAAAGTCGATTTTCTCAAAATCGGCTCTAACGATTTTGAATAAATTTCATTTATAAACATTAATAAATATTCCAAACAAGATGGATTCCCTCAATATTTCGGCAAAGTGGCTTTAAGGGCTCCGGTCTGATGCGTCAATTAACATTTTTTTAAATAGCTCCGAAACTATTTGATATATGAAATTACTTAGCATTACAAATATGTATATATATTTATAATACAGATATTTTATCCGAAACAATTTTTATTAAATCAATAACTTTCAATCTATACGCAATTATATGAATTTTTTTAACTTTTTGGACATTTAAGTTTAAGTATTGCGACCGTAAAAAAAAAACTAACCTGAAATGTTGATGGATGTCGACGTCTCATGACCCCCACACCCCTATAAAATAGTCTTTGCAATGCCGTCTGTCTGTGTGTCTATAAAAACTTAAAATTAAGGGTAGTTTACTGAACGACGAAAAGAGAAAAATTTTGTTTTCTCAAAATCTGCTCAAACGATTGTGATTAAAATTTGTATCTAGGCGTTGATAAAGATTATAAATAGACTGGCTATTTTAATTTTCCTATGAAAATGATTTTTAGGGTACTTTACAGAAGCGTTAATTTCCGTATCTCCACACCTATTTGAGAAACTAAACAACTTATCATTGCAAAATTGTAGGACTATTAGAAATAAAAAACTTTTATTTGACATACATTTTTATAAATGCAACACAATCTGAGATATTTGCAAATATATTAATACAATTTTGTGAGCTTTAGTTGTAAACATATACTACTTAAGTCTTAACGCAATAATTCTTCAATGCCATAGAGTAATTAAATATAAGTATCTAAAAAAAGTCTGTTATTTTTCCTTAAAGCTCTTTGGAGAAATGTTTGCACAGCAATGATCTATCTCCATTTTAGACTCAATAGTCAATATTTACATTTTTTATTGGTCAAAATGTATAAATGAATAATTAAAAATCAATGCGATGACTTGAAGATCTGCAACACCTTATAAAATGTTAAAATTTTAACCAGAAATCGAAATTGTAATACGAAGTGTTGACCCTTGTGGAAGACATTATACTGTTTGAAATGCTCTTAGATGGACAAAGATGCGCCTCTTTTTTCATTGATTATATATCATTGTATATTATTTTATGCGTGTTCTTATGTGGAGTGGTGATGATACAATGTACATTATTCCATTGAGAAATCTTGTGAGTTTATAGAAAGAGAGAGAAAGTCTGTGCGGTGCGCCGTACCATTTATTTTTTATTCAAATAGGACTTATACTTTTTTCGATACTAAAAAAATAAAAAATTTGGAGAAAAGAATAATTAAATCATTTATGACCCTTAAAATAAAGTAAATTTATTACAATACATACTTTATATGTATTTAATAATTCAGACTAACCTTGCAAATACCCAAAAATAAGAAAGTGTCAGGTATTTAATTAAGCTAGTAAAAGTGTGTTAGGTTAGGTTAGCTTAGCTTAGATCAGGCTAGATTGGCCAAATTTAGTTCCATTGTTAAAAAATCTACCAAATCTTTTAATATTGTACTTAATACCAAAATAAATTCTATTGTTAATCCAGTCTGGTAAGCAACATTCGTAATAGTATCTTCCTATGACGTTCGGATTCAAAAATCATATTATGAATTATATTCCCACGACTTTTTCCGATGTAAGCCAACGGTTTTGGGCTGGTTGCTATGTTTGTCGTAAATACCAAGTAGGATAGGTCACTAATTTAGGTTTTAGTCTGTATGCGAGTTGACTCAAGTCCTTTAAATAAATTTAACAAACATTATATTGGGTAACATTGAATTCTCGTCCTTCCTGTTTAATACTAACCTATTTTCATTAAAAATAGTATTAAATATTCATAAATTTTCCTGGCTTAGTCCCAGTTAAATAATTTATATCTTACGCTTTAAATATTATATTTGATATGCACCCAAATTATTTATATGTCAAAGTATATATGTCCTAGACATCCCTGGTCCTCTACTGGCTGTGACGGATATGTCCTAGCTACCCTTGGTCCTCCTACTAGCTTTGGCGGATAGGTCCTTGCCATCCCTGCTCCTCTACTGGCAGTGGCGGATAGATCCTAGCCATCCCTTGTCCTTTACTGGCAGTGGCGGATAGGTCCTAGACCTCCCTGGCCCTCTAATGACAGTGGCGGATATATCCTAGACATACCTTGTCCTCTACTATCTGTGACGGATATGTCCTAGCTACCCATGGTCCTCCTACTGGCAGGGACGGATATGTCCTAGCTGCCCATGGTCCTCCTACTGGCAGTGATGGATATGTCCTAGCTACCCATGGTCCTCCTACTAGCTGTGTCGGATAGGTCCTAGCCATCCCTGCTCCTCTACTGGCAGTGGCGGATAGGTCCTAGACATCTTTGGCCCTCTAATGACAGTGGCGGATAGGTCCTAGACATTCCTGGTCCTTTACTGGCAGTGGCGGATAGGTCCTAGACATCCCTGGCCCTCTAATGATAGTGGCGGATAGGTCCTAGACATCCCTGGTCCTCTACTAGCTGTGGCGGATAGGTCCTAGCCACCACTGGTCCTCTAATGACAGTGGTGGATAGGTCTTAGACATCCCTGGCCCTCTAATGACAGTGGCGGATAGGTCCTAGACATCCCTGGTCCTCTAATGACAGTGGTGGATAGGTCTTAGACATCCCTGGTCCTCTAATGACAGTGGCGGATAGGTTCTAGCCACCACTGGTCCTCTAATGACAGTGGCGGATAGGTCCTAGCCACCACTGGTCCTCTAATGACAGTGGCGGATAGGTCCTAGACATCCCTGGTCCTATACTGGCAGTGGCGGATAGGTCTTATACATCCCTGGCCCTCTAATGACAGTGGCGGATATGTCTCAGCACCCCTGGTCCTCTAGTGACGGTTATGTCTTCTGAAGTTGGGGCACCATGTAGGTGCGATTACTTCACTTTGATTAGATGCTGTGATGATAATGGTTATGATTGTGTCGTGCCGGTAGAAGTAAACCTAATTAACCAGACCATGGAAACCACAACAATAATTCCCCTTCGTGACAAATACCTATGGTACCACCGTGACACAAACCTGGACCTCCGGAAACATGCTGACCACAAGACCAAGGAGCTGGCCAGAATGGTTAGTGAGACGCTGTGAGGCTGAGTGCTGAATATTGTGAGACAAGGTTACTCTATCGGGATAAGAACCCAGAGCTCATTGTGTTGGACCCGAGCCTGACCTTGATCCATTTAAGAGCACGTCTCCGCTGAAGGCCTCTCAGCACAACCAGATCAACACGTTTTTATCTGATACAATTCATTGAATTATAAAGCTATACAACTGTTTATTTGTTTCACCTTTCTGGAATACTTGGTGTGGCCAACATTGACAAAGGCTTACCACCATCTTGAATTTACTATTAATGATTGTTCTTGGTTTTTTTTGACCTCGTCTCACTATCCGTTTGGGCTGTATGAATTAATAATAAATTACAACCCGCTTCAGTGGCCGCATGGTCTAAGGCACTTCTTTCGCAGTAGACTAAACTGCCGATGACGGCGAGATCGAGGCTCAAATCACTATTTGATATACTGAGGGAGGCTTTGAAAATAGTTTTACACCCAACTTCCACGAAAATGATGGTACACTTCTTCTAAATATAGCCTTGCTAATCACTAAAACCATTAGTGTAATGATTAGTACATAAGCGTGTAACCCGAACGGACAGTAAGACGCGGTGATTAAAAAAAATTAGTTACACTAGTGGAGTGTTAAATATGTTAAAGGTAGAATTTAGAGAAAATGTGTCCGCATTTGCGTGGAGGAAATGTGTGAAACACTTTAGTAGAAACAGTATACGTTTGAAATTATATTCCATACGTCTTACCAAACATCTAAGATACCCGCATTGACACTAATGTGGTAAGCGATAAGGAAGGTATTATTTCTGAGGAAGTATACTATTTAATCCGGGAATCAAAAAATGTTTTTTTACGCAAGTATAACGCAATTTTTTTCTCGGGTTTGCTAGTGTGTATTATTTCGTTTCACATATATTACGAGTTTTGAATAAATATTTCCATTTTTAAACAATGGAGTGAGAAAATCCGTGCGAAGTTCCGTACCATTTTTTATACACAGCTTTGCTCGCTGATGTAATAGCCTGATGGTATATAGCTGACCATGTTCCCTGAAAAATAATTAGTACAAGACAATAAGTGCCGTCTCAATTTGATGAGTGATTTTTGAGTTTACTGGCATCAATTAAACCTACAGAAAACCAAAGGCATGATTTAGAGCTCTATTATATTAATATAGAGATATAATTTTTATGAGTAACTCAAATTATTAAATTGAGTTGTTGATGATTAAAAATAATACTCAAACATACACACCTTCTATATGTAAGATTCAACTCAATATGTGTGTAATAGAACTTTTTTTTTCAAAGGAGTGTATTCTTTTGTTTTGCTCATATTAATAGAATGTATTAAAGAAAAGGACACTAAAATTTTCCACCCTCAAGGTATTATGAATCTTTACGTTTTATTTACCTCCAAGCCCAAGAGATGTATGATGTTATGAAGGGTGTATTTTGTGGTTAACAAGATGCTGGGTTGGTTTTTTTCTGAAAAAAACTTACTTTAGGGGATTTTACAAAAACTTATTTTTGAAAATTTTACTCCACGCTCTATGAGAGACTTTTTTGATTCTTTCATGCTATTTTTTTTTCACTACCATAACTTTGGTCTGTTGACATAGGGAAAAATAAATTAACATTTTAAATCCTATCTCGACATGTATTTATAGATTGGTAGGTATTTTGATATGAAGAGACCTTAAAAAATACAAACATATTTTTTCTGGTCAAAATTGATAATATCATACTATTTATCAAAAGTCAAAAATAAAATTACTTGGCTTATAAATATATGAAGACTGCTTTGGTAGATTTACCAAAAATTTAAAAATGTCCTTCCTACATAAATTATTCATAAGAACCCTTAGAGTATTATATTTAATTATTAATAAGCCACTTTCCGTTATATTAATCACCAACAATGAGGTTGCACGTGGACAGAGGCGTCACTCGGACTTTTTCAAGTTTTCTGATAATAGGAAGCTCGTAGTTCGTGTCCCAACCAGGTGTAATGAGGTTTTTTCCTTAAATGGCTTTTCTTTCTACCGCCACTAAGAATAATGTGAATATACTCCTCTCTAATTCTATTAGTGTATATAGAGGGATATTCCAGACGGGTATAAATATGACATATATTGTCTGAGAGGTTTAGGTTCGAATCTCTACTGGATGATGTTTTCCTGATGACCTCTTTCACCAAGCTTTACCTACCCTCTCCAATCTAATATGATTGAACTTCCCTTAAAATAACCTTCCTCATCCTTATCTCTTAAATAAAGCATCTTATTATATACTTATAATGTTAAACGTAATAATATATAAAACAAATACATATATTTTCAAAGAAATAGATTAAAAACACTTTCAAAGGGATGTCAACCATATTGATGGTCACACGGACTAAGACGTGACTGTCACATTATATTGGATTTCTGGTGATAAGGAGGGTTGAATTTGATATCCGGTTGATTGTATTTAGGGTATTTTCCTAATTGGTTTGTCTCTCTCCCTCCACGCAAATATAGTTACACTTATATTTTATTGTTCTATATTGATCACTACTCGTCAACGTGATCAGCAGGTCATGTAATGTTCTCTAGGACAAGTTGAGAGAGTCTACCAGATGTAGGTCATGTAATGTTCTCTAGGACAAGCTGAGAGAGTCTACCAGATGTCGGTCATGTAGAGCACAGCCTGGTCAAATAGAGGTAAGTAGGTGAGAACACATCACAGGTACACCTTAAATAAACACCCTGGAAACACTCCACGACACATCATTGACCAGACAGGAAGTAGGACGACAAGAAAAGATAAATGGTGAAGTCACTGTTTCAAGCTCTCGGTCAACCGGGCGTGACAAACGCCAAGTATTTCCAACATCTCCTCCAGTCATCACAGAATGCACTTTACGACTCTCCAACTTGGTTAATGTTGTCTCCGGTTCCACGACGGAACGACGGAGGGAAGTTTCATCTCGTGTTACTCAGACGTCCGAGGACTGGTTCCAGGATGCAAGGAAGTGAAACATCTGTGACGGAGGGGGAGGGGAGGAGGGAGAGGCCTTTAGCAACCGGGTCTGAGCGCCGTGTGTCCACAAACAAACATGCGTCCACTCGCAATAGACCAGACTGCCTATGATGGGGAGATCCCGGTCAGGTGTACTGAGGGTTTTTTCCCCCAAAATTTGATTTCCTCTTTCCCTCCACGCAAATGTGGATCAACTTGCTTTAAATCCAATCTTATTCATCCCTATCACGTTAGAGTAGCCCGAATGGGTAGTAAGACCTGATGATAAGAGAATAAAACTCAAAGGGAGCGCTAGAAATAATCTCAACACGCTAACGGAACAAGCAAACACTACGAGAATAAACGTAATCTTACACTATATTTCACTATCTCAGTGGGTAGCACGCTTTTCAACATTATCATCGGTGAAATGGGGACTTCAATCATTAGCTTCATAATGTACCCTCTCCAGGTTCTCCAACTAAACCAACACAACACCAACAAAAAATACAACAAAAATGAAGAAACAATTTTAAGCAAAAAACACTGTGGTATTAAACTTGCCTAATTGTGTCAAGCTATCATTTTAATTTTGGTGGCCCACACTAGCGGTATTGTTAGTGATCACCTAAAAGGTTACTTTTCAATGATCTTAACAATGGCCGTGGTCAGCCAGTATGCTTGGAACACGGCAAAGTACTAAACAAACACCTCATTATTTCTGAACAAAGAAGGAAGAAACACTAGTTAAATCTACACAAACCTACTAAAATGAATAGTTATTTTATTTTGTTCTTACTATACATAAGGGGGGCTTTAAGTATTTATGCACTTTACCTGAAGCAACATTAACAAATAATATATTTATTTGAAAATATCTTATAAAATGTTTTTAATTAATAGAAATTATGAAACAAAAATTTGTTAATCAGTCGCATGTTAAAAGTAGTGATATAGCATTCAAAATATTATTCGTTTAACTCATTGTTTCAGTGCCTAATTTTATCGTTGATTCTATTAAAATTTAATATTTTTCATATTATATTATTATTACTGTTGTAAATCTGTGCATGTATAAAATACTATTTGTACACAAATATTAAAGCACTTTACAAAATGTAACAAAATCAAAACTTTATCTCGTTGAAAATATGTTTGAAAGATCTGATAAAAATACTTTACAATTATTTTTATTTATCAACAAAATAACAAAATAAAATAGTACAATTTTTACAACACCGAATAATCTAAATCATAAACGTTTGAACAATAACCTTGGATATGGTATAAGGGTTGTGTATTATTATCTGCCATAGTTTGTAGTTTTTATACTAATGCATCAAATCAGAACATAAAAATATACCAATATTGTAAATAATAGCTTAGTGCAATGAAATAAAAATATTTATATGGAAAGTTATAAGGGTACTTAATTATTTATTTTAATTAACAAAGGGTTCTATTGCCACGCGAGCAAACAGTGTTTAATAATATAGTCATATAATGAATTAACACTTTAAGATATAGCCTGTAGAAGTAGAGTAGCCAACGTTAAAAAAGTCATAATATTTATCTCATAGGTGTCAAAAATAACACCAATTTTTAAAGTGACAGCTTAAGGAGGGGATGTAGGGGATGCGAGATAAGCTCAATATGTTTGCAGTATTTGTATCAAAACTTTTTTGGTTCAAATAAATCAAATTTTACTTCCATCGAATATAGAGTTTAATTTTCTTCACATGGTGATATCAAGTCTATTGAATGTATTCTAATGGGCATAGAGTCATTATCTGACAACCTTTTTAAATGAAGCGAGAAAGTTGTCATTAAATTCCAGCACACCCTTGACAGATATTACAGAAATTATGATATCAGCATGTGAAGAAAATTAAACTATAGTTCGTACTGAAGCAATATTTGATTTATTTTGAGCAAAAAAAGTTTTGCTATAAAAACTGCAAAAATACTGACCTTTTTTCTCATCCCCTTCACTTCCATCTTAAGAATATTATGGTAGCTTAGCATTATATTCATACACGTGATCCAGTATTCATCTGTCACTTTGACACTGTAGTGTAATTGACTTAAAGTTTTAATTAATTGCTTGACAAGAGCCGTAGTATTCAGATTTTACAACATCTGAACTAGCTAATTAACATGGAAATCACATTATTTATCCGCTCCTAGAACATCATATTTTACAACCAGTTTAATTTTCACTGGGACTGCCAAAGAAAGGACTAATGATAACATAATTATAGAAGGTGTTGAAAGAATTTCGACAATACTGAGAATGTTTGAAGGCTCCGAGACAATGTTTTCCCTTTGTAATGTTCTTACTTAAAAATTATAACTTGAAAATAATGTTTCAGAAATAATTTCTCAACCTATGAATTTCAATAAACAAGCTTCTTATAGAACCATATATATTTAAAAAAACAAGCAACGAGTGAATAGTTTGAAATGATAGTAGGAGGTGGTGCAAAAAATAAAGGGACAATCAACGAGGCAGTGTGCTTTAAAATATATCTTATTACACTGTTTTATTTAGAAATAATTGTTGTATTATAACGAGATTTTTTTAAATGGCTAAACATTTAAATGTGTAAGTAAATTTTAAAAGATTCAACCAACATCATTTACTTATTAATTTAATTAAATACTAAGATGACCGCATTGGTTGGCATGAAGATAAATATGTCAAGAGCGTTTATTCTGATTTATTAGTGTTAGGGAGTCTCTAGATTGAATCCCGGCTGGTTGTATTGAAAGTATATTTTACTAAATGATTTTCCATTTCTCTCTCTCCACACAAATGTGTGTACATTTCCACTAAAATACATATTCCATGTTCTTACCTAATTATTGTAATAATTAATATATATTTTAATTAGGTGTGGGGTAAAAATATTGGTAAATGTACTACATTTGATTTAAAAGTTTGTCCTTCTCCTTCCTGGCTCCATAGTGTAATTAAATGGTGGTAAAATGAATGTATGGATGGATTTGATGCAAATAATTCCTTGATCATTACAATAAAATAACCATAAATTTGTTGGTAGACTTCTAGTGTTAGTTACTGATGATCTTTAGAAAATACCAAAATTAGTACAATCCTATTTTGGCTTATCTTAATCCTGATAATTTTTAAAAAATCTCAGTGTCATGTCGTTGCAAAGGTAATCAGAGCTGGTTAATCCTATGCTTAATATAATGTTCTCGCCCTCTAACTCACCACTTGAACAACTAAACCTGGGCGCTGCTCTACATACAGTTCAATTTTAATATTAAGGGATCTATATGATAGCTAGAAAATTAACTAGATCTACTTTCACATAGTCATACGTCAGAATATGTGATCTGTTGATGTAATTATTGACAGATTGTATCAATAAACATTATATATTATAGATTAATAATATATATTTTGGCAATAAATAATATAAGTTATTATTTGTGTTTTCTAACAGGCCCTTCTATTGAAAATTGGACTGTACCTCGTGGGAATGTATTTTCACTGAAACCTGACAAATGAGTGTCCGAGTGATGAGAGCAGCTCCCAGGTAAAGTTTCAAATAGCTCTACTTACACTGTCAACATTTAATACATGCCACTGCTTGATCTCAATTTTAATATCTAAAATTTACTTATCACCAACTCAAATCTAACGGCAATAGTGGTTGTGTGAATCCACACATGCAGCAATAGACTACCCGAGCCAGATATGTAGTGTCCCCCTATGTTGTATCCAGGGCCCGAGGGGTTAGTCAAAACCAGATTATGCAGCTAATGTTTGTTGCCAGACTAATAGCTACACAGTGTAGAAATGTCAGGGCCGGCAACATGTAAGATCAACTTTGAGAGAGGCGCCTGCCTACCTGCTGTATGTAGCACATGCGCAGTGTGAAGCCAAGGAACAGGTAACACGTCCTTAGTTCATAGAACACGATGAACCAACTTAAAACCTAGATTATCTTCTTATCACCAACACTAGGAAGGGATTAGGATGCAGAAACAACGACCATCCTTCATAAAACACGATGAACCAACTTAAAACCTAGATTATCTTCTTATCACCAACACTAGGAAGGGATTAGGATACGGAATCAACGACCATCCTTCATAGAACCCGATGAACCAACTTAAAACCTAGATTATCTTCTTATCACCAACACTAGGAAGGGATTAGGATGCAGAAACAACGACCATCCTTCATAAAACACGATGCACCAACTTAAAACCTAGATTATATTCTTATCACCAACACTAGGAAGGGATTAGGATACGGAATCAACGACCATCCTTCATAGAACACGATGAACCAACTTAAAACCTAGATTATCTTCTTATCACCAACACTAGGAAGGGATTAGGATACGGAATCAACGACCATCCTTCATAGAACACGATGAACCAACTTAAAACCTAGATTATCTTCTTATCACCAACACTAGGAAGGGATTAGGATACGGAATCAACGACCATCCTTCATAGAACACGATGAGCCAACTTAAAACCTAGATTATCTTCTTATCACCAACACTAGGAAGGGATTAGGATACAGAAACAACGAACATCCTTAATAAGAACACGGTGAACTTAAAACCTAGGTTATCTCTTTAGAGCCCTTTACACGGGAGACTTTCAAGACACAACGTGGCACCTCAGTGAGGCGATAAATCAATTACCTTGGAGTAAAAGTAACCTTTCACACAGGGTTTGACACACATTCTGTTTCTCCTCTCTACTTGTTTACATATAACTATCTAGAGACATTACCATCAACTTACAAAAGTAGAGTGTATAAAAACACTTCCTTTAATCGATCTGAAACTATTAATTAACATCATAACCCCATATTTCAATTTTAGCGTATCAATGACAAGATCATTGGACCTTTTCCACACCCATAATAGAAGTGAAGTAGCCTTGTGGCTTGCCTGTAGCTCTCGTGTGGCCACTCATGAGAAGGTAAAGTAGGGGTGCCACATGTGTTTGAAAGTGTCTTATGAAAGGGTGAAGTTGTGGTGCCACACTGTGTCTTGAAAGTGTTCCGTTGAAAGGGTGAAGCAATATGGTGCCACACTGTGTCTTGAAATTGTCCTGTATGAAAAGGTGAGTTATGTGGTGCCACACTGTGTCTTGAAAGTGTTCCGTATGAAAGGGTGAAGCTATATGGTGCCACACTGTGTCTTGAAATGTCTTGTATGAAAGGTGAGGTATGTGGTGCCACACTGTGTCTTGAAAGTGTTCCGTATGAAAGGGTGAAGCTATTGGTGCCACACTGTGTCTTGAATTGTCTTGATAAAGGGTGAGGTTATGTGGTACCACACGTGTCTTGAACTGTCTGTAGAAAGGTGAGTTATGTGGTGCCACACTGTGTCTTGAAAGTGTTCCGTATGAAAGGGTGAAGCTATATGGTGCCACACTGTGTCTTGAAAGTGTTCCGTATGAAAGGGTGAAGGTATGTGGTGCCACACAGTCTTAAGTGTCCGTATGAAAGGGGAAGCTATGTGTACCACCTGTCTAAAACTTGTCTTGTATGAAAGGTGAGTTATGTGGTGCCACACTGTGTCTTGAAAGTGTTCCGTATGAAAGGGTGAAGTTATATGGTGCCACACTGTGTCTTGAAAGTGTCCCGTATGAAAGGGTGAAGTATGTGGTGCCACACAATGTCTTAAAGTGTTCCGTATGAAAGGGTGAAGCTATGTGGTACCACACTGTGTCTTGAATTGTCTGTATGAAAGGTGAAGTTATGTGGTGCCACACTGTGTCTTGAAAGTGTTCCGTATGAAAGGGTGAAGCTATGTGGTACCACACTGTGTCTTGAAAGTGTTCCGTATGAAGGGGTGAAGCTATGTGGTGCCACACTGTGTCTTGAAAGTGTCCGTGTGAAAGGGTGAAGTTTATGTGGTGCCACACTGTGTCTTGAAAGTGTCCGTAGTGAAAGGGTGAAGCTATGTGGTGCCACACTGTGTCTTGAACGTGTCCTGTATTAAAAGGTGAAGTTATGTGGTCCACACTGTGTCTTGAAAGTGTTCCTATGAAAGGGGGACGTTATGTAGATGTAACCCATATATTCCAAATATTCAATGATTTGAACTACATTCCATTTTAAGGGCTAGATATTCCTGACTATGTCTATGAAAACTCAGAACTAATGAAACATTTACCAGTAAATCTACAATCAACATCTTCTAAAACTCCACTCCCAACAAATTCTGGACACAAAAATTCACAACCAACATTTGAATCTTGAAGAGATGTATCTCCAATGCCATTAATGTCTAGGCTCACACTCCACAGTTATTAACTTCAATGACTCCACAACCATCAAATTCAACATTCATCAATTTCTAGAACTTCACAAACTTCAACATATTCTAGAATTCATAAATTTCAACATCAAAGATGATGCGCTTACATCTTCTCACCACTGGTTCATGATAGCATTAACGGCAGCACGTATATCATCATCAGATGCACAAACTAATATTTGAGACAACAGAATTTCAAGTTTGCTCAGGATACTTTTATAGTTCAAAAACCTTTCTTGCTGTTCGCTTGAGAAGTGGTCAAGAAAGGACAAGTAATATTCCTCAGCATTATTTGCTTCATAGTTAGCTCGTTGTGTTTGTCGCCCAACTTTACGTGAAGTCTCTAGCTGATGACCAATATTTAGGATGACTTTTTCAGTATCTTTATAAACTGGTTGAAAATTCACTCACACGTTTATTAATTCTTTTGTACACACTCACACAAGTAAATACATTTCTCTAGAATATATCTGTTTCTATTGTAAAAGCTGGTCTAATCCATTTGAAAGGCAGCAGACATGATTACCAAGGCTACAATAAAGATGGACTTCTGTATAGCTGCTGAGAAGGAAAACTCTTTGCTTGATGTGTCAGACTCATTGAATTCCTGAACTTCAATTGTTGCTTCTACACTAAGAGGAAAAAAGTCAAAGAAAAGTGCAATAGCATCTAGATTCTAGACATTCCACTCAATGGCTGTCACAGAATTTAATGAGTCTTGTTCTGCGTGCACCTTGATTAAGCTGTAAAATATTTTTCTTTAGAACAGCTTCTCTTTTAGGCGATGCTCTAAAAAACGCAATGATACTATTTATTGTGAATAAACAGTTTCTTATAGTAGGCACTGTACAGGCGTGGCTGAAGATAAATTGAATGAGTGGTTGGTACAGTGGAACATTGCCTGAGGGTAAGTTTCTTTTATTTTTGCTGCACAACCATTACATTTGCCACTCATGCTGCTTGCATCATCAAAACCCATTCCTCGAATGTTATTTAAATTCACTCCTAAATCATGAAGGTTTTTACTAAAACGTTTGAAAAGCAAAGCCATGGGCATCATAAAATGATACACATTTAAGGAAATCTTCACGTACTACGAAATGATCTCTTTCACTATCCACATATCGAATACAGAGTGAGAACTGCTCTATTCCAGCAATGTCTGCTGTTTCGTCAGCAAGGACACAAAAATATTCTGACCTATTTATTTTTTCTTCAATTTTACTAGAAATAATATCACCGCAAATTTCAATTATTTCGTTTTGTACACGAGGGCTTAGGTAGTAAGGCATTAGTATTAGCATTTTCAAGATGTTCTTTCAGAGTTTCATCTCCTGCTTCAACTCTAAAACGCAGTAGTGCCTTATATTTGCCATTATTTACATTTTCATCAAACACTATTTTCCCAAAGTCACTGTGTCCTCTCAATGGAGACCCTCTATTCCACGGAATATTACAGTTTTTACCACAGAGGTAAGTTTTTCCCTATTTTCTGCTATTTTATCTTTGACCTGTTTGTTTAGTTGTAGTTGGATAAAATCTGTCTTCTTTTCAAAAAAGAGATACAATTTTGAGCCACAATGCAAGCCTTTTTGAGGTATTCCCATGTCTCATGATATCTAAACTATTCCTTGGCTTTTTCCAACTTTATCAAAGGGTTCCTAACCAAATAACCTAACTGAACATAAGTCTCTTTACCTGATTCGTAATCGGCAGCAAAAATTACAAAAAACTTGCAGAAAGCATCTTCCTTTTCATCAGAATATGCCAATCAACGAAATTCAAACAAGTTTCCTTAAAATTTCAAATTCCTGTCACCTGGTTGGAAATTGTAAGTTTCACCAAGTATCCACGTATCTGTTTAAAATTTATATTTCTCTACATCTGAGTAAGAGAAGGAATAATAAACCCTATATCGTATTTGTAATGATGGCTATCAATTGAGGAGAGGACTTTTGTTGGTTTGGGCCTCCCTGGCCTAGCTCCAGCCTAACATTTTCAGATGGGCACGGAACTACTTTAATCAATCGATTTAACTATGGATCAAGCACCATATATAATATACAAATACGATAGGAAAAACACACAGCTCAAGATCTAAATGTGTGAACATTTTTTAAAATTTAAAACTAATATAAATAATTATATGATATTTTTAAATGTAGAATATAAGGTCTGTATACATTCTAAGGCTAGAAATCTAACCAATTATTTCTGTATAGATTTGCTAGATACGACTCTGTATTTAAATACTTACACTCCAGCATGTACTGGATGGTACTGTACGTTAAGTACCTTAAAAGTAATGTTCACTAGGAAATGAAATGCTCTGATTTGTTTATAATACTATACAGTGTCCGGATACGAATTTTAATCAAAATCGTTAAAGCCAATTTTTAGAAAATTATTAGTTCACTCTTTATTCTTAAGTTGGCTAAGCTACCCCTAATTTGAGCATTTGATATTTAGTTTCAGATATCTCTCGGGGTAGCCTTATTAAAATCCTAAATAGTAGAAGCTCGTGTATTCTTCAATTTCCTCCAACAGTAGTACCTGTAGTATCCACAGTTTATTCTTGTAGAAGCTCCTTCCTGTGGTATTTATCGTTTACTTTAACAATAGCTCATGTAAATTATTTCCACGATACTTTTGCACTATCATAATGAATATATTTAAAACCCTTGACCATTTTACCTTCAACTAGACCTTCAACCAAATGCCATAAGTGTTGTAGTGTTAAATTGCTTACCTGACATTTAAATTGGAATACTTGACAGAAACTTCAGGCGTCAAGGCTATTAGAATGTGGAAATTATCTCAACTAACACATGTTTTAACTAATACATTCAACTTTGTTTAGTTGATTTGGTTTGGCTTTCTCGATGAACCAGACATTGCATTGTGGTGAGTTTTCTGCACACCATTTTTAAAAATGGTGGAATTAGTGAAACAGATTAGCTACATTTTATAAAATAAAACAAAAATAAAAACTATTAAAAATTCAAAAGCCTACTTAAGAGACCTCAATTCCGTTTATGTCAAGTTAACAAGGCAGAAAATCTCACTGTGACACATTTTTCGGCTCGAGTGTAATATTATGTCTAATTTAAAGTTATTTTGTTGTAAGATGGGCTCTTAAGAACTGAAAACGGTTTATATTTCTATAAATTCCTATTTCAATGCCTTAGTACTTAGTTATAAAGTTAAGGTATATCTTAAAACATTTATATAAACACTCAAATGATTATATTTGAATCTATTTTTACATTATTATATTGTAAACAAAACAATAATTTTTGTATCAACAAACTATATTATTTTATTTTTGAAAAACATTTTTAGAGATTGTTTAGTAAGGAACACTTTTAAAAATAAAATGTAAAATTCAATTTTAATTAGGTAAGGTATGTATTCTGTTTAATAAAAGTATTACTATATTCTTTTAAGTGAAAAAACATAATATGATTATAGCTTCAAATGAAAAATTAGTGATTAAACTATGAGTAATTTACACAGACTTCAACGTCGTAACATACAGTTCACTTAACAGTACAAATAGTAGACAAGTAAAAATTCGTTAATATCTATGTAAAAAATGTTAAAATTTTAATAAATTACTAATCATGAAGTTGGTAAGTAAACAAATGTGATAAGTATTAAATTTGTAAGTTATTTAATATGTTAAATGATATTAAATTATTAAGTCACTTATTGATAAAGAGAAAGACAAATATTAAAATAACATAATTACAATAGTAAAAGGTGGAGAAAATTTATTTTGTTTATAAAATGTCTTATTATATTCTATTAGGTAACAAACAACATATGTAATTATTTGAAAAATCTTGATTTGAAATAATACTGTAAGTTAATTGGCAATGATTTAGTTATTGTGACATAAAATACACACAAAACATATATAGTTAGTTCATAAATTGGAAAGAACACGTTAAAATAATTATAAATAAAATATAAAAACTTCCAATAGGTTTAAATGCACATCAAGTTGGCAGGTTTAATAATATATAAAGTTGATAGTTGTTCATTATTAAATGTTTGTAAATATGATAGAAATTTGAAGTCATATGTAAATAAGGAAACAGTAAGTGTATCGAAAAAGTATAGTTAGAGAAAGTTGTAATTAAATAGAGTTCAATGAAAAAATTAAAATTGAATTATTTCTTATCTTAATCCCTTGTTCCTTGGTTTACATTCTTGAGATGTATATGTGCTTCGACATGTTTCGACGCAACTACGGCGTCATTTTCAAGACTAAAAAAGAGAAAAAAGAAATAATGCAAATATATGTACTACAACCACGCCTTGCCAATGATTGTTTATATGAAAAGGTTAATAAAGATTTTAATAGAAAAAATTTTGGAAATATATAAGTAAGTATATAGTAAGGGATACTCACATTTTTCTTCGATTATGGTAAATATTTTACTTATATATTTCCAAAATTTTTGGTTGGAGTCCGGTTTTAATGAAACTTATATGTGAAAATTTTGTTATTTTGTAGAAACTTGTTTTTATTAATTTAACCTGAATAATTTTATTTGCACACACGATACGGCAGCTTAACGGGTCGCGGACTGAATTTGAAAATTGGAACTGGTTTATCGCGGACCGCCTCTCAATAAGGTTGTGGATGGATAAAAATATCAGAGATTAAACTTTGATGAACCGTTCTGAAGTAAGGTTGTGAAGAAAGTGAAGAAAGGAAATTATTTTTGAGAATATATTTCGAAATAAATTGTTCTAATAGCTTCAATCTTTCTGTAGGTTGCACCATGCTCTAGAAGGGCGAGAAAGAGAGTGTTTTCGAGTGGTTATATTTTACAATTATTTACAATAGGGATGGGGGGATATTAAAGAAAAGAAAATATAAGCTGATGACACAAAGTCGTTGTAAACAACAAATAAATAAATGGTCACCCAGGTGTGTGAGAAAATTTCCTAACATATGTGGATGCATTTAGTTTTATGTTCTGAAACTATTCATTAATTTGAAATAGGTTAAGGGTGAGAAATTTTGATTCAAATTATTATTAAATGAAAATCTATTTCATTACTTGTTCTTACTATACTAATGTGCTAGGGATAGGAAGGCCTAGTTTTGAGGAAGTGCGCTCGAAATTGCGTGGAGGGAGAGTGGAAAGCCATTTTGGGAAAACCACCCTCAGTGTATCCGACCGGGATCGAGCCCCGACATCGCCGTCTTTGGCAGTATAACGAGAGTAGAGAATCAGACCATGCGTCCACCGAAGCGGGTAATTGTTGTTATTAAAATTAATTTTACTAAAAATACTAATAGGTCTAGCAACTATCAGCCTCATATTTCTAGAACATAGTGTGGATTAGGCCAGCAAGCTATCGAGATCTTAAACTGGTTTTTGTGTCACGTATTGATCTATTCACTATTGAGAGTGGACAGAATCGTTCCAATTTAAAAATGGAGTCAAGCAGGGAAGTGCCCTCTCACCATTACTATTGTCAGCCCTCTCACACAACTCACATTATTACCATACATATTCCTTACTCTCATTGCCACTCTTCTTTCTCTCTCCAGCCTCCTCTATTGATTTCCTTACTTTCTTTCTACCCACACTGTCATAAACTTTTCCTACATCCCTAGATAACATTACCAGGTCCTTTAAAATCATATCTCTTTTCCATCAACTGTATAATTACAAAAATGGGGTTCCTTACTTTTATTTCTTTGGCATACTGATCGCTTGCCATATTGTGTTACATTTGAATGAATGGACACATCTTACTGGCTGTAACTGAGAAGCATAACAATCCAATGGACTCTATGAAGTGGATTCTTGTTAATTGAGACACATCGGGAATAGATCACTTTGGCCCAATTAAGTGCTGAGTTGGCCCAAATAAGCAGAACAAATTTAGGCTAAACACTTGTTTTGTTTCTATTCTTCAAAATTTGTTCTAAATAAATGGATTCTCCAGTTAACCAGTGCCTCAAGTAACCGGAATTTACTGTACTTCTAAAATTCTTTCAATAAAAACAACCATAGAAATGAAAAATCTACGCTAAAAATTTTGTTTCATCTCTTTAGGTTTACCGGTTATTTAAGAGCGGGATTCGTATCGATCCATCGTGCACTAAAGGGATATTTCCTAAATTATTTCTCAAGTACCTTCCATGAAAATGTGGACACACTTAGTTTAAATACTACCTTAATCTCTTACCAATCACAGTAAATATTTGGGTGTATAGGACAGGTAGTAAGACTCTAAGCTAAAAAGAAAATATTAAAATTGGCTAAAACCGAAACTGGTCAAAACCAGAATATACTATTCTATTGAATCCAATCGGATTTAAATATAATATGCAAGCCACTAGTTCTAAGTTATAAAAATACAACCCTGAATAACGTTATTTAGATAAGTTTTCCCAACTATGAAATCACCATATTCATCTTGAGTATTACCATGGCAGAACCAGAAATCCAAATAAACATGTTCGAGAAAAAAGTTATATGTGATATTTATTTAGGTTTATAACTGAAAATTTAGTGTTTATTGTTTTAGAAAAATCCTAAAACTGGAATTAAAAATAAAACAATTCCCGCAAAAGATTATTTGGTTTATTTATATAAAAGTTGAACATAAGTGATGCCTTTTACATCTCTTACTATTTAACAGGCTAGACAACAAATTTTGCAAAATATACACTGGAAAAATAGAAATTTGTCAGCGAAAATATTTGTATAGGAAAATCACTCATCTAAATTTTAATTTTTGTGCTAATTCACTAGTTAAAAATATCAGTTTACTCCGACCAATAACAACTACAGTATATGAATAATAGGTTATTTTAGAATAATTATGGTTATTCATAAACTGGAATAGTGAAATTGTGAAAGAGTTACAGTCAGTCACTTACGAAGACCCTTTTTTTGGTTTTTTGAGATTAACTAAAGTTACTAAATACATTTTTATATAGTCGTACGTCAAGCTATATAATTTTCATCTGATACTGTTTTGAGATAATACTAAATAACCCCACTAGTTTTATAAAACAATAGCATTTATTCAAATATTTTTTAAAAATTACTTCCTACCAGAATATCAGCTCAGTAACGTCATGTTGATCTTTGTTTACAATTAATAACTATAAGAGTTTATGATTTGAGTTAAAATCCTGATCAGGTGAACTAGGGTGGCTTTCACCTGATCTTCAAGTGAGTGCTTGAACCAATTAAATACATATTTTAATCCAATAGCCTGAGTAATATTCTAGTATTAATCTCAAACTATACTATTTTTAATTGATAAAACTTTGAGCTTTACAAAACTTATTTAATATGTAAAAAAATACACTTCAAAAACGATATAATGTTCTTGATATTTTAAATGATTTCTTATAAAAAAACACAATCATGGGTGACTTATTTTATTTAGGTACTTATAAGTTGTGCAAATTGTTTGAAATACATTTTGCCTTAAATTAATTAATACAAATTTCTTGACATTACGAAATAAATTAAATTTCAGTTATTTCTTGGGAAATGTAACGTATTTTCAACTGAATCAAAATATTTTGTTTAAAGTATTCGTATACTTCATAATACTTGTACTGTATTTGTGGGAAATTATGGCTAGTTAATTATATATTATTTATAGTAAATCCACATTCTTTCCATATTTTCATAAATAACAATTTATTGCTTGTGAAGGCTTTGCACACAATCAATATATATTGCTTCCAAAAATATGTAAGATAATTAAACATATAACAATATATATTTTCAAATTGCGAATCAAATAACTTTACCTACCATACTAAAGGTATCCTGAAATGTACAGATTATAGTTATTACATATGGCTTAGGACTAAGTTAAGCTGAGGATGTAGGGAATGCGAGACAACTTAAAGGTTTTTGCAGTTAATTTTATCAAAACTTTTATTTTATCAAAATAAATAGAATATTGCTTCAGTACAACCAAAGTGTTTATCTTTCTTCACACAGCAATAGAAACGGTGTTGATATCTCTCAGGTGTCCTGGAATTTAATGACAATTTTTGTCTTCATTTAAAAAGTTTCTCATCCAATGGCGCTATGCTCATGACAGATATTCAACAACTGTTGATAACAACACGTGAAAAAAATTAAACTCATTATTTCTACTGAACAATATTTTATTTATTTTGGACAACAATAATTTTTAATCGAATTTTTGATTTTGATTAATTTTCAAAGGTCAACTTTGCCAACCTATGTCTGAGTTCTCAAAGGAGATACTTTCCTTTGAATTCCTTATAACAGGAGGTAATAAATGGAAGCCTTATTTCTTAGGTTCGTTTAAAATTAATTCCAGAAAGCAGATCCTCCATTTTATAGCCCTTATAATAACTAATAATTGAAAAATAAGGATCATGACGCACTTCATTATGTAACCTACCTACTCTGTTTTATTTGTATTTCAATGTATTCAAATTATATCATATCAAAACAGCCTCATCAATATGAACTACATATTTATACAATTTAATTTTAATAATCGACGCACTTATAAGATTTTTCGGTTACAATAATATTATAAAAAAAATATTTAAAACAGAAATAAATCCCACATTGATGACCACGTGGGTTGAATGTCAGTCTCGTCTAGTCTAGCTTTCTGGCAGTGGTGTACTGAGGTAATTATTTTTTTCTAACTTTTCCTTCACTCATATGCTGGTAAATTTACTCCACGCTCTTCCTTCCTTATTAAATATATATAATTAGTGTAGTTAAATACTTATAGCCCAAACGGGGCAGAAGACATGGCAAAAAAAGGTAATTATAAATAGTTCCTCAATTTAAAACAAGTATAAATTAATCAAATGAACTATTTTAAATGCTCTAATAAACTTATAATATAAACAAGATAAAGCCGATGACTCTTAAAATTTTATATATATATATATATATATATATAATAGTAAAATTTGTTTGTTTAAGCTATATCTGGTGGGTGCCACTCCTATAAACTTCACTTTGGAGAAATTTAAAAAAAACACCTTTAAATCGGCTAACTATGTTATGAAATCAATTTTGTATTTCGTAATAATAGAAATCAAAAGCTCCAACTTTAATATATTTCAAACTAACAAATAATTTCCAAATACTAAACTAAATGCATCCATACGAGTTAGGAAATCTTACACACCTCAAAGATCATTTATTTTTTATGTTGCTTACAACGACTTTCTGTCGTCTGTCAAAATTACTCTTTTGTTCGCTGTCCCCCACCCCTCTCTCAAAAACTTGTGAAACATGACAACTTTGAGAACATTTTATCTTTGACTATTTTGTCTGGAAACAAATAGAAACATGGTACAACCGAAAGAAAGTATATTCTAGAATGATTTCTTTTGAATTACATACCAGCAAAAAGGTTTCCCTTATTTCACTCGACTTACAATCTTACTGTAGAATTGTCCGTGAAACATTGATCTCTTTAAATTTCACTTGATATTTTAACCTTGCAGTAAAACTGTCTACGACGCGTTTATCTATCAAGTCCAAGCAGTCGTAAAAAATAAATATAATAAAATATGGTTCAAATGTTCATATAATCAAATAAAAATAAATTTATTCGACATAGCAGCATTTACATATAAACAAAATTAAGTCCTGAACCCTGTCATTATCACGCTGAGCTCCCAAAGACGATCCATTCAAGTGACTCCACAGCTCAACAACACTCTCAACAACTGCCCCCAAAGACGATCCATTCAAGTGACTCCACAGCTCAACAACAACTCTCAACAATTGCCCCCCAAAGACGATCCATTCAAGTGACTCCACAGCTCAACAACTCTCAACAACTGCCCCCCAAAGACGATTCCATTCAAGTGACTCCACAGCTCACAACAACTCTCAACAATTGCCCCCCAAAGACGATCCATTCAA
Organism: Timema podura; assembly: GCA_033556935.1. Classification (NCBI taxonomy): domain Eukaryota; kingdom Metazoa; phylum Arthropoda; class Insecta; order Phasmatodea; family Timematidae; genus Timema; species Timema podura. The sequence continues at coordinate 7,233,821 of JAVRXN010000011.1, forward strand.
GTGATTCCACAGCTCAACAACAACTCTCAACAACTGCCCCCCTAAATACGATCCATCAAGTGATCCACAGCTCAACAACAACTCTCAACAACTGCCCTCCAAAGACGATCCATTCAAGACTCCACAGCTCAACAACAACTCAAAAATTGCCCCCCAAAACGATCCATTCAAGTAGACTCCCAGCTCAACAACTCTCAACAAAATGCCCCAAAGACGATCCATTCAAGGAATCACTAGTCAACAACACTCAACAATATGCCCAAATACGATCCATTAATGATTCCACATGCTCAACAACAACTCTCAAAAATGCCCAAAGACACCATTCAAGTGACTCACAGCTCAACAACTCTCAACAACTGCCCCCCAAAGATGATCCATACAAGTGACTTCACAGCTCAACAACTCTCAACAACTGCCCCCCCAAAGACGATCCACTCTCAACAATTGCCCCCCAAAGACGATCCATTCAAGTGACTCCACAGCTCAACAACAACTCTCAACAACTGCTCCCCAAAGACGATCCATTCAAGTGACTCCACAGCTCAACAACTCTCAACAACTGCCCTCCAAAGACGATCCATTCAAGTGATTCCACAGCTCAACAACAACTCTCAACAACTGCCCCCTAAATACGATCCATTCAAGTGATTCCACAGCTCAACAACAACTCTCAACAACTGCCCCCCAAATACGATCCATTCAAGTGATTCCACAGCTCAACAACAACTCTCAACAACTGCCCCCCAAATACGATCCATTCAAGTGATTCCACAGCTCAACAACAACTCTCAACAACTGCCCCCCAAATACGATCCATTCAAGTGATTCCACAGCTCAACAACAACTCTCAACAACTGCCCCCCAAAGACGATCCATTCAAGTGACTCCACAGCTCAACAACTCTCAACAACTGCCCCCTAAATACGATCCATACAAGTGATTCCACAGCTCAACAACAACTCTCAACAACTGCCCCCCAAAGACGATCCATTCAAGTGACTCCACAGCTCAACAACTCTCAACAACTGCCCCCTAAATACGATCCATTCAAGTGATTCCACAGCTCAACAACAACTCTCAACAACTGCCCCCCAAATACGATCCATTCAAGTGATTCCACAGCTCAACAACAACTCTCAACAACTGCCCCTCAAAGAATTTCTTTACAGCTCTGACAGTGGCTCACTCAAGACCACTGAGTGTGCTCGGGAACGTTTTCTGGTAAATACTTTATCAATATCTAGTAGCACTACCCTACCTACAACAATGGTATGCTTTAAACCCCCACGAGATTTGGAGAAGGTACTTAGATTATAATATGAACAATTTAAATAAAATAGATAGCTGAATGAATTATACTAGATTGAATGACAATAAAAAGAAACACAATTAATGATACTTGCTGTGGTCTAATATTATCATTTCAATATGTCCACATCCCAATCCTACATATGGATGTCCTTTTATAATCACAATTCAAAGGTTACAATTTAACATAAATATATTTTATTAAATATTTTTTTAACAAAATAAGTAATCGATAAAAAAATCTCAAAACATGTCTAGATTTGGGAATTCAAAGAATATAGTACCAGAGTGAAAAAAAGTATGTATATTAACATATATAATATTATTTAAGGCTTAAGTAAAACAAACAATTTTTAAAAATATTTTTGACTAAAAACAAACAAAATACAACAATTTTTTACACATAATAAAATATTAATTGATTTTTTAGAGTAGGTAAAGTGTCTGAACTAATTTAGTTTGTATTTTATGAAAGTTTGACTGATGAGAAAGAGTAAACAAAATAATATATAATTATTTATAGCTAAAGATTTATCTGGATCTCATCAAGAAAAAAATGTCATTGTTGAAACAGCAAAAATTTCGGAGATTTTTTCTCTTCTGAATTTTACCTATTCCACAATTTTAGGAAATCAAGAGTCCTTAGTTCTTCCCTAGACACACAGCTTTCTATTGGTATATTTGTATTGCACATTTCAACTGGCTTCTACATTTAAAACAAATTTAGTCAGGAACCTCACAGATTAGGTTACAATTTTTAGGTTCGCCGGAAAATAAGACCCTAAGATTTTTCAAACATTGTTCCAAGAATCGAGTTTAAAAACGTTCTTATCAAGTACAAATATAATATTCATCTATCATAATTAAGGTAAAAGTGTTGGCCATTAGTGAGGGATATAACATAAAATGCAATTCAATATAAGGGTTGAAAAGATTTAGACATGAATATTAAACATTATTTACAAAGAGTTAAAATGTTTACTTCCATCTGTCAGAATTGAAACGCGCGCTAGTTTAGCAGTAAATGAATCCCTCTCACTTATTTTGTCATCCCGGACTTGGCCCGCTATTCATTTGTCACCAGTCCAGCTGATGCCTTGAATGGCTCAACACGAAAATAAACAAAGCGTCAACAAACTTCTTATAAGGATGAATCGGTTTAATAAAGAGATAAGTGTTATTCCGCATTACTAAACTAATTATTTTAGTTAGTTTAAATAGTGCTAGATGATATTCCCTCCATATTGTTGTGGATGGACACCAATTGTCTTTTTTAAGCACAACAATATAGCGCATTATGTCGAGGTCGAACTTTTAAAAACATTTTAATTTATCCAAAATAAATAATACATTGTAAAATATGTTACAAATTATAACAATATAAGGAAAAATATAATAGGGTGGCAATTCACATTACAATGTCTTATATCTTTATACTATTATAAATGCGAATGTGAGTTTGTGTGTTTGTTTGTTTGTTACGCTTTCACGCCTAAAATACTCGACCGATCATCATGAAATTTCACATACACGTTGTCATGGGTACAGAAAAGGACATAGGGTACCTTTCATCCAGAAAAAATGTGAATGTGAGTTTGTTTGTTTGTTATTGTTTGTTACGCTTTCACACCTAAACTACTCGACCGATCATCATGAAATTTCGCATACACGTTGTCATGGGTACAGAAAAAGACATAGTGTACCTTTCGTCGAGAAAAACTGCGAATGTGAGTTTGTTTGTTTGTTTGTTTGTTATTGTTTGTTACGCTTTCACGCCTAAACTACTCGACCGATCATCATGAAATTTCGCATACACGTTATCATGGGTACAGAAAAGGATATAGGGTACCTATAATCCAGAAAAAATGTGAATGTGAGTTTGTTTGTTTATTTGTTTGTTATTGTTTGTTACGCTTTCACGCCTAAACTACTAGACCGATCATCATGAAATTTCGCATACACGTTGTCATGGGTAGATAAAATGACATAGGGTACCTTTCATCCAAAAAAATGTGAATGTGAGTTTGTTTGTTTGTTTGTTTATTTGTTATTGTTTGTTACGCTTTCACGCCTAATCTATTCAACCGATCATCATGAAATTTCGCATACACGTTGTCATGGGTACAGAAAAGGATATAGGGTACCTTTCATCCAGAAAAAAAGTGAATGTGAGTTTGTTTGTTTGTTATTGTTTGTTACGCTTTTACGCCTAAACTAAACGACCGATTATCATTAAATTTCGCATACACGTTGTCATGGGTACAGAAAAGGACATAGGGTACCTTTCATCCAGAAAAAATGTGAATGTGAGTTTGTTTGTTTGTTTGTTATTGTTTGTTACGCTTTCACGCCTAAACTAATCAACCGATCATCATGAAATTTCGCTTACACGTTGTTATGGGTACAGAAAAGGATATAGGGTACCTTTCATCCAGAAAAAATGTGAATGTGAGTTTGTTTGTTTGTTATTGTTTGTTACGCTTTCACGCCTAAACTACTCGACCGATCATCATGGAATTTCGCATACACGTTGTCATGGGTACAGAAGAGGACATAGGGTACCTTTCATCCAGAAAAAAGTACTGTTCCTGACGGATAGAAGAAAATAACTGTTAGACGGTCGTCCGGCTTAACAACTCGGCCTACTGATATGAATAAATTAATTGCAACATGATGCCTGGAGTACAGAAAAAGGAACCTGTGGTATCCAAGAAAAAATCTGATACCCCGAATTAAAATTTGTTCCCGAGTTATTTTAGGCACATCTATCTTTAAATGATTAAAAATGATTATATTCAGCTAATTAAGCTCTGTCTGTTCACCCCGTTATGGTAAATGACAAAATTGTCTTAAAAAGTTTGGTATTACTCATTTCAGCAAAAATAGCTATCGTGGTATGATGCTACGACAATGTAAGCTTTTACTGTGGGACGAAAGTACGATGTCCCACAAAAAAAGCTATAGAAGCGTTAAACCAAACTCTTCAGGACTTGCGAGACAGTACAGTTATTATGGGACGAATGGTAGTTTTACTGGCTTCCAACAAACTCTACCGGTGATCCAGAGGGACACACATGCAGATGAAATCAAAGCCTGTCTCAAGTCATCAAGATTGTGGGCAAAAGTGAAAAAATTCAGCCTAACAACGAATATGAGAGTCCACCTTTATAATGACGTAGATTCAGGACATTACGCAGAGACACTATTGAAAATTGGCGATGGACGTTTGGACACGGATGCTAAAGGCTGTATTTTACTTACAGGGGAATTCTGTAATTTGGTGGAAAATAATGTGGAGCTCATTGCTAAAGTTTACCCAGACTTACAACTAAATTTAAATTGTGATCATTGGTTGTGTGCAAGAGCAATTCTTGCACCAAAATATGAAATCATTAACAAAATCAACACTGACATTTTGAAAGAGGGTGCAGGGAGAAATAAAGAAGTATTTGTCAATAGATACAATCATGGACACAGAACAGAGCACTTCATATCCCGCTGAGTTTTTAAATTCTCTGGAGCTATCGGGTGTACCCTTGCATAAACTACAATTGAAATTAGGTGTACCAGTTATGCTTATGCGAAATTTAGATGCACCCCGTTTATGTAATGGGACGAGGCTTCAATTACACAATTAGGGCAAAATATAATCTGTGCCACCATTTTAACAGGTGTGGGAAAAGGGGAAACTGTAATCATACCTCGAATCCCAATAATCCCCACTGACCTACCATTTCAATTCAAAAGACTCCAGTTTCCAATCAAACTTAGTTTTGCTATTACTATTAACAAAGCGCAAGGGCAAACATTGCAGGTATTAGGGGTGCATTTGGAAATGCCATGTTTTTCCCATGGCCAGCTATATGTAGCCTGTTCGCGTGTGTCCAATGCCCAGAATTTGTATGTATTTGCGCCAAATGGAAGGACAAACAACATAGTATATAGGAGCGTCCTAAAATGATGATCTATTCTGTGCCCATGATTGCAACGGTCAAGAACAAGCGGAGTAAATTAGGGATGTTAATTAACAGTAAGTAAAATTTAAGATGGAGTAGGATCTTCCAATTCGTGGCAAGGCATAACCTGTGACTCTACTGACACACACTCCGCTACTTCTTTTCTACTCCTACACTTAATCCTGATTTATATAGTGTAGTTTGTTTTTTTCTTTATCTCTACCTCTATTGACTAACAACCTCAATATGTTCATCGTTTTTATTGTCATATTCCCTGTGTCAATCGACAACCTGAATTTATTGATAAAATCTACATTAACGCGAGCGAAGCCACGGGCAAAAGCTAGTAATTATATGAAATCAGTAAAATATTAGCTAATTTTCTGAATGATTTAATACCTTAGCTCATTTAACTTGCTACCCATTTTCAATTTTACAGTAATTTATTTAAAATAAAACTATACAGCCAAGTAGTTTGTTCTTTAAATTTGCATGTTTATAGAATTTTTGATACCAATGAATATTAATAAAAAATGATTAATAAAGAAGCTACCAGACAGCTACACACGTGCGAGAATTTAGGGTTATTCCAATGGAAACCTATGAAAAACCAATTGTGGCTACACAAATATATTGAGTGTTATTTTATTGGTGATCAGAAGATTATTTGTTGAAGATTAAAAAGTCATGTTCTAAATTGAGATTGTCAGGTATAAAATCACAAAATGTATCTATTTTCAAATTTTGAAATTAAATAATTGAGTATTTCTGGTTATGTGTACTTTATATATTATGCATACTGCACAGCAAAAATTCAAAACACGAATTCCTATTTTTATACTAAAAATATCTTAAATTTAATCAGTTGGCTGTAGCTTTTACAATCTGTTTTAAAATTATTTACACATGTTTTAATTAATAAAAATATGATGATTGAAGTAGTATCATAGTAAGGGTTTGCTAGTTTTTACAAATGAGGATTTTTTTAAAATAATGTGACTCACTCTATTAAGTTTAGTCCTTTGAGAGTAAAAACATGCAGCCTTTATCTCAGAAGCATGATCAACTTTTGACCAATGATACAGAATAATAAAGATAAGAATATGTTTGGAGTACTACGGTCACAAATTACCAAAACATGCGTGCTCCTTTTGACGCCATAAATGCCTTGCTTTAAAAATAAATTAATTATTTTAAAGTATATAGATAATGAAGTCACTCAACATTATAAGATGCAATATTCCATAGTGGTTATATTGAGTTTGATGGCAGGTTAGTCTCGTCTAAAGATGGCCGTCAGGTGGTGAATGTGTAGGTCACCTGTCCCTGCGCAAAGTAGGTCATCAACCACTTTGCAGGTGGCTCACACTAATTAGTGCGCGTGCGTCAAAACCATTACTGAGGTTCAGGAGGCCTGGTAGACCTTTTCCACCCACGATACCTGAAATATTATAAAGAACCTCTCGTTCATTGTTTTATATATATATATATGGAAAGTTCAAAGAAAAGCAATATGGAAGTTTTTTTCTATCAATGTTCAACAGATGCTATAAAATAAACATTATTACTGGAATAGAAAGTGCACTTTTATTTCTAGGATATTGTTTTTGTAAATCATTATAGGAAGTTAAATTCCTTAAGATATTATCCTTTGTTGTATGTGTTTAATAATACATATAGTTTGTTGATGGGGAAATTTTGGTAATGGAATCAAATGATTACTATTAGGTCTGTTCTATTTAATATTAAATGGCTAACATTTGAGGGGTCAATTTATGGTACACTTATTAATTATTATAATATATCTTTTATGGTATTTCTCAACTACTTATAGTCTGATAGCCTGGGTGATCGTAAAATTCATTTTAAGGAGAGTAAAAAACTATAAATTTAATTATCCTTTCATACTAGTGATATATCAAACTTTGTATCGCTAGAAAAAAGTCTCATGTGTGAAGCTAGTTATGATATTTCATGGCTTAGGGTTTGTTTGTTATCTCCACACAGTTAAATGAATTATAAATACCTAATTAATAACTTATTTAAATAATATGGTAGAGATGAATAATTGAATAGTTATGTGATAAAAATAAGCATAACAGTAAGTGTTTACCATACATACATCACTATGTATTTATAGAGCTATAATATTATTAGATTGTATTTTTACTATAGCAACATAATTATATACTATTGTCTTATAAGATCTTATTGTATTTATAAATTATATGGTATAATTAGTTACTAAAATATTTGCAACACATTTTATGCAAACATGATTTATGATTTTGCTGAAATTAAATATACATTTATTTAAATGATAAGCAAATAAAAAATTGAATTTATAATACAATACATTCTTATAATACAATCTATGCTTGGACATGAAAACCTACCCCCCCCCCCAAAAAAAAATTACTTCGAGAAAAAATAAAATATATCTGAAGAAAAACGGTTAAATACGATGTTTGGATACTAATCACTTTGTAAATTAGTGTTTCAAAAATGTAATTCTTTCATTCCAAGGTTGGCGAAGTTGAATATTTCTAAGGAACAATTTCCCCAAACCTAACAAGTATGGCCAAACCCAGAAAATGATCTAGTATTTTTTTAACTTATAAGTATACGGAAGGCATTATTATCATATTCAGGTCAACCAAGATACAGGCTTTGTATCATTAATAATTGTTGTTTTCAACCTAACATTAAATACACAAACACTGGTTCAAGATGATATGATATATTTTGTAACTTTTCTAGCACCACGTCTTACTACCCGTTGGGGTTATGGTCTATGTACTAATTACATTAATGTGTTGGGGATGAGGAAGATTGAATTTAGAAGAAGTGTAGCCACGTTAGGAGAGATAGAGTGGAAAACCATTTAGGAAAAACCACGCCCAGTAGACCTATCTGGGATCAAACCCCGACCTTTCCGTCCTTGGCAGTCCATTTTATTGTGAGAGTAGCGAATTCTGTAACTAAAAGCCAGTGTTGGTTAAAGATTGCCAATGTAATACTGTATATAACTTGAGACTCAAGTGGTAAATATTATCAATGTACTAAATAATATAGAACCAATAGCATTAGTAATAAATACTATCATGAGTTCTTACGGAAACCCCGGTTTTGGTTTAATATCTTCAATATATTGTGATTATAAGCCTGTTTTGTTTAATAAGGCACTTTTAACCTATTAAAAATATTTGGATAACATGCTGAATATATGTTTTGGTAGTTCCTGAATATCTGTCATGAGGGTAGAGGCATTAGATAGAACTTTTTATTAAGAGAAAAAGACTACCATAGGCACGCATAAATTAAGGACTTTTTAGAATCTTTGGGGCCTTTTTGTTTGAGGGCAGCAACTCCACAGTGCTCTGCATGGTCTTACTACCCCCAATAAAGTTAACAAATGTTTTACCTATAAAGAGCTTACAAAAACTTACTTTCTTATTTACTCTATGTCATTATGAACTGAAAACTCATTGCCGCACTTACTAAAGTAAGCCTATCCTGAGCTAGCTCTACCCAGTCCACCTCATTACACCCTATCCCTATCTTGAGTTAGTTCTATCCATTCCACCTCACTACATCCTATCTCTTTCAGGTCCACTCTATTGTTATTCTCCCATCTGTATCTATGCTTACCAATTATCTCCTTCCATCTGGTTTATCAGTCAGTTTCCTGAACATGGTTCTAGATTCTTCCATTCGAACTGCATGTCCTGACTACTGTAATATATGAGACTTGACGACCTTAACAATGCCTCTTGTGATGGGTACAGGATATGCGACTCATAATCATGTAACCTCCTCCACTCCCCAGTAGCTTCGTTTGTTTTGGACCAGATATCTTCCTATAGAAACATTTGTAACAAAGTTATCTGCCATGTGACCTTTTAAAAGTAGATTTATATTTCACAATGACCCTCAGAAAAACTGTCTATAATATAATCTGTTGCACCAGCCGTGTTGAGCCAGACCACCGAGGACGGGGAGATCGAGGTTCGAATTTCGGTCGGGTGAACTGGGGGTTTTTTTCCTAAATGGTTTTACACTCTCCCTCCACGCAAATGCGAGTTCACTTCCTCTAAATTCAACCTTCCCATTCCTAATCCATTAGTGTAAATTAGTACTTAAGCGTATAACCCGAACGGGTAGTAAGACGCGGTGCTAAAATTAAATTAAATTTATAATCTGTTCCAGGAACTATCTAAGCCCGTTTCATGAACGTTTGTTCATACGAGGGGTAGTTCTAGCAACAGTTCCCTAATATTAGTTAATGGTGTTAGTATATGAAACGCACTTCATATGCTGAACGTGTAGGTGATTTGGTAACAATTCTTTCATCTCAGGTAACCAATAAATTGTTTTCTTTGGTTATATTAGACATAGGATAATTACTCCTAGTAGAGGACATACTATGTTCTTATATTTCTGTAAAACTTATTCTCTTTATTCTGAAGACGGTAAAGAAATGCCATTTTTATGTCAAGTCTAAGGCAATATCATTCAATGGACTTTGGTCTAATATTGTCTATGATACGAGAGATGGGGCAATTATTACATTTATTTAGGAAAAAAACACCCTTACTAAGCCCAGATGGAATTCAAACCCCAGCCATCCCGTCACTGAAATACAGGTGAGTTGAAATGTAGTTAGTTAACGTGCCCAAATAAGAGTGAAAATTTAGTGATATTCGGTTTTGAGGCAAACTATTACTTTGAGTATTCCTAATGAATATTATTGTGTAATAAGGGCACTAATTTGGTGATATCTAAATATATTAGTGACAAATGACTTAAAACTAGCCACACTAAGAGTAAGGGACAAAGACATTGTGACGTAACTTGATAGGATCTGTAAACATAAGCCTCCACATACACCTCATTAACGGTTGAATTAAAATACTTAAATGTTCTCTATAGGACTTACTACAGATACACTTTTAAAGTAATATTGCTCAGATATGAGAATTTGATATATGATTAAATTTCCTCTCATTTTGATGTAAAGGAGCTGAGATAAAAGCCTTCTCAGTAGGTGTAAAAATGGCAACAATGTTGAGAAAGTGGTATCTCCAGAAAATATTTTTCCGACGGACTGTTGTTGTTTCAAAGAATAGCCAGAAGGTTTATTTGGCTGCATACAAACTCATCACATTTCACATATTCCGTCATGACTTTTTAAGGCTGACTATTCCAATCTCATACAAATATATGGAGGTTAAACCGCATGTTCTTCAGAGGAAAATCTGTTGTTGAGGTTCTTTTGAAAATCCTATGGCTAGTTCCAACAGTTACCAACCAAACGCCTCGAAACGTTTGACTTGAGACAAATTATTTTTGATCGCCAAATGATTTCCTAACTTCCAGGACATTTGCACTGATTAATTTTACGGAATTCACACAAATTCTAAGCATTTGAAATTTGAAGCATCTGTTACGTTTTGGTGAAGGAGGTAGTCAATAAAATAAATATTGCTGTCATTGAAGGTTGAACAAAATATTCTCAAACAGGTATGGGATTAAAAACATAAACCAGATCCGAACAAAACTCTATTTATTTAATATGTCTAATGTTTTATGAACAGTAACGTTATTGGTTCTCACTTCTGTTCATACAACAGCTTTTTAAATAATGAAAACTATTCTAGTATAAAAAGTTCATATCACTTATCTTTTAATGGCAAAGACATTATACTTAACTCATTGTGTAGGTATAAAAACATATTCCTCTTTATAATTGCATATTTAAGTCATATTGATAACGTCATTAGGGATATTTCCATGAAGGAATTCTAGGTTTGGTAGGTGGAAATTCACAACTTAAAGTAGCCCCGTGGCTTCTTTGGTGCTGACTGACAGCTCAAAGCTGACTTCTGACAGTCAACATTTAGGTATATACCTAGATTTTGACTGTCAGAAGTGACAGCTGCTAAACACATGTTTTTTGCAGATCACATGGTTTGGCGTAGGGATACATAATTTGGTCTGGTAACTTTTCAGAGCTGTCAGCAGTCAGCTGTAGCTGTCAGTCAGCACCAAAGAAGGCATGGGGCTACTGTACTTATACTTACTGGCCGGTTTGGTGGTTGAATGGTCTATCTAACCAAGGCGTCACTCTCACAATAAACTGAATGTTGGTGACGGGGAGATCTGGATTATAATCCAATTGGGTGTACTGATTATGAGGGTGGTTTTTATTAAATTGTTTTCCACTCTCTTCCATATAAATGCGATTACATTTTCTTTCAATTCTATTTGCCTTTATTCATACTCAAAATATGTGCATATGGATTCAATGGGTATAGAACACTGTAACAAAATACTCATTACCAAGTTGATTTTATCTTGTAGTAAATTTATGTCCACATATCTATAACATTTTTTTCTTTTTTCTTCAATAATGCAAGTCTGAATAAGTGGTTTAACTTTTTTACTTTCTCATATTAAGAGAAAGTTTTGTGATCGTAATAAAATATATACTGAAATTATGAAATTTGTTTACGTTTTATATGAACACGAACTCAAATATTGGATTTTACATTTCTGTCTGTTCCCATGTTAGTCTGTCTGTCTGTTTGTCTCGATGTTTGTCCCAGCCCACGGATCAAAAACAGTTTGATGGATTTTATTAATACATTATATTTAGATTTAAAAGGACTATACCACATTTTTTTAATCTAGCCCTTCAATTTGAAATAGTTAACGGATGGATATTTTTTTTGGATAATACACTTTTTGAAAAAGGTCCTTAACAAGTTTGTTTAAAACGCATATCTAGGATTTGTTTTACATGACAAATAGCATAAATTAGTTGAAGGGTAGTTTCCTGATGACTGATTTTTCAAAAACATGAAATATTTTACAAATGGCTCTAACAAAATGGTTCCAAATGGGTATCTTGAGAGTGTTTGACATGAACATTACAAATAAACTGTATACTTGTTTTGGTAGTTAATTTATTGATAACATTTTTTAATTTGAATATTTAAAAAAAAGTGCCTCAGCAATTTGATTCAAAATTGTATGGGAGACTATTTTCCATATCAATGATTGTATATCTTTATTTATCTAAAATAAATTAATATAAGGGTAGTTTACTAAAAAAATTATGGAACATACGAAAGTCTTGGAAATTGACATTTTAATATTGAATTCAAAATGGGAATATGTTAATTATTTTTCACGATAAATAAGAATGCATTTTTATTTTTACAAAACAAATTAATTTTAGGGTAGCTTACAAATAAATTATTTTGGAAAATTTGAATTTTGTTAAATATATTCAAACGATTTTTTTAATGTATATTAAAAAGTAATTATTGTGATTAACAAGATGATGTGTTTGTTTTTATTAGAAAAAAATATTTAAAGGTAGTTTTCTGAGAATTATTTTTGAAAATCTTCTTCGAAGCTATAAGACCCCATATGAAAAGTTTGTGTGATTGTCTGTACCATTTATTTTTAATACTCTTTTTGTATTACCTATGATAAGGGTTTTAAGCCCCAAAATATTAGAGAGAGAAAGTATAATGGGAACAAAGGTGTTTCATCACACAGAACATTTAATTTAACTTTATACTTTAATTAAAAGTAATGAATATTTATAAATTAATTAAAATTATTTTGAATTTGAAGGATTTTTCATAAGTATCTATCAAACGTTCTAACATTAACAGAGATATATTGTAATATATCCACGTATTATTTGGTTAACTGGAACTCTAACTCAAAATAAATATATATACATTTAAAATATTTTAAATCTTTAACGATCAAAGGCCATCTTTTAAATGTCACGTTGGAATGATTTCATTAATTCTTTTTAATTTAAAAAATACTTCCCAAAATCAAATTGGGTCACCCTATATTAGGCCTTTATCAAGCATATTGATGAGGGTTATTCACCAGTGGTTGCTCACTTTTATAAAATAGCCACTTGTCAGTCACCTATGAATAGTGACAACTTTTAAGATGTAAAAATTATAGATCTGTACGCTATATAGTTAAATAAATTATGAAATAAGGTAAGTTAGTTTTGTTTAATTTGGATGTAGGTCCTTTTTTAGCATTATGAGAATGTTTTATTTCCCTAAACTTCGCTAACCCAAGCTCAATATTTGAAAAATTATTTTATGGAACTTTGCATGAACTTTCTCACTCCATTGTTTAAAAATGGAGATATTTACTCAAAACTCATGATTTAAGAAATAATGTACACAAAACTTAGCATTATATTATTATTATTATTATATATTAACGCGCTACTACCGTTGGTATACGCACTAACTTAGCAATAATTGCGTTATACTTACGTAATAACTTTTTTCACTTCCGGTTTTAAATTTTATAACTTTATTTTAAATGAATTAAAGTCCTCATTTGTATATTTTGGACAAACAAAAAGATCGATTTTGGGTCCACAAGGGTCAACACTTCGTATTAAAATTCTCGATATTTTATTAGAAGTTGTCACTTGTGTTTTATCACATTGCTATTAATTCCTCATTTATAAAATTTAGACCAATATAAAAGGTAAATATTGACTATTGAGTCTAAAATGATAGAGATAGATCATTGCTGTACAAACATCTTACCTAAAGCCCCGTCCAGACTCGAACAGAACAACGAACACGAACATGTTCGCGACAAGTGTGGACGGTTTTCCGAACAGAACATTGTAACAAAATGTGTTCGTTGTTCTATTCGGCCCCGATCCACCAGTTGTTGGTTTTTCCCATCGCATCAAAGTATGTTCATGTTCGGTTCTTGTTCTAGTATGGATGCCTCCGCAAACATTTACACGAACATTTCCCCGAACATACAGTCACTGGCCAGACAGCAGCGAAGTCACACGTGTTTTTGATTTTTGTAAGTCTACATATATCTTTTGGCGAACGTATTTCTTAGTGTATATGTTGAATTAATAATAATGGATATAATCTCATTATTCTAGTATATTGTAAAAAACTAATGTGGTCAAAAGAAGTGCAAATTAAACTCTATAAGTCACACCAGGTAATCTGGAATCCTATTGATCTAGATCACTATAATAAAATACAAAAACAGTATGCGTGGAGGAAATTGAGGCCGTGATGGACAGGGATGGGAACGATTACATTTAAAAAAATGGAAAGTATGTTAGCCGCCCTTAGAAAGGAAAAAAAAAAACACCATTGGTACAGGAAAAGCTAAGAAATTATATACAAACTACAATATATATATACACAACCTTTTTTGTAGGTTAAATATTTACCTGACCCAGTGAGCAAAATACGTCCTAATTAAGGTACTTAGGGACAGCTAAGGGGGGGGTGATTTGTTTTAGAACCGCGTCTTACTACCCGTTCAGCTTGTATGCCTATGTACTAATTACACTAATGGGCCAGGGATGAGATAGGTGTAAATTAGATGAAGTGCACCCATATTTGCGTGGAGAGCGTAGGGAAACCATTTAGGAAAATACCCTTTACTGCACCTTACTGGGATCTAACTCTGATCTACCCGTCTTTGTCAGTCTAGTGCTACACTAGACTGACACCTTAGACCTTGCGACCACCAAGGCGGTAGGGGTATGGCTAAAGGCATCCTTTTTTACTTGATTTTTTGTTAATGAGGCTGCATCTTTTTTACCTGTTGCTATTCTCCCAGTTGGCATACCTCGTTTTGCTAATATGACTTAATAGACTGATTGTTCCCAAATAGGAGATGTTGTTGTGAAATTAGGATAAATAAAGTTAATACTTAGAGTAATTTGATAAATCTATTTACAATGATCTCTACTTAAATACATTATATTTTTTTAATATATCACAACAAACACACGAGCGTTTTTGTTTTTCGGTCGTTTAATTTAATATCTGTTTTATTCCTTGGTAAAAATAATTTAAGAAAATCAACAATGGGAACATGTTGCCAACATGTTGTTCTAGTCTGGACACTCGGCCACAGCGAGCCAAACAACGAACATGTTCGTGGAAATGTTCGTGTTCGTTGTTCTGTTCTAGTCTGGACGTAGCTTAAAAGGTTAAACGAAAGAGAACATCAACTTTTGGAGAGACTTACTTATTCACTTAATCTATGCATTAGAGAATTATTCGTTAAGACTTAAGTGGTATCTCTGAACAACTAAAGCTTAGAAAATTGTATTAATATATTTTGCCAATATCTTAGAAATTATTGGTTTTTATAAATTTATATTTCAAATACTTTTTTTTAAACTTTTACTACTACAACAATTTTATTTTGCAATGACAAGTTATTTAATATCTTAAATAGTTGCGGTGATACGAAAATTTCCGCTTCGGTAAAGTACTCTAAAAGTAATTTTCATAGGAAAATGAAAATATCAATTTTATTTAAAGTCTTAATCAACGCTTCGATAAGAATTTTAACCAAAATTGTTTGAGCCACTTTTGAAAAAATCGAGTTTTTTCTCGTTTCGACCTTTATTAAACTACTCTTAATTTTAGGGTTGAACAGACACACATACAGCATTGCAAAAATTACTTTTTAGGGTTAGGAGGGTCATGAAACGTCGGAATTCATCAACATTTCGAGTTGGACTTTTTTGATGATCACAATACTTTCTCTACCTGTTAGGTAGCGAGAAACTAAAAAGTGTGTTCAATATAAATGTTAGTAATGAAATTATTCAAGGCGTTTAGGAATAAGGTTATCTTAGAAAAACCTGCCCAGCTTGTAGTCGAGAGAAAGTTGTAAAACCAAAGTTAAAACTTCACATGGAATATTTTCTCCAGTGTATCTGATCAAAATTCTGATATTAAGATTCCCGTCAATCAAACCAAGGGATTTGCATTGTCTTTGACCATTCAATCGGTGCTTGCGGCAAAAATTAGCTAATGTGGTGTGGTCTACATAATTAACTAAAGTTAATACACAGATCCTTCGTGAATAAAAATATGTATTACACCATTTAAAATTATGATATAATGTAAAATAAACTCTCACAGTTTACGGTGGGACATTTATCTAAAATACACATATTTATATAAATAACCTCTACCTGCAACGGTAACATCCAGATATAGGCCTCATCCATGTCTTCTCTGGCCAACTGGTGACGGGAAGGCTGGCGTTTTAAGTTCGAGGTTTATCCCCTGTTGTTTTTCACACTTTCTCAACGCAAATGTGGTTGCATTCACCCTAATGTCTTCTTTCCTCAATCCTGCCCAATTAGTATTAATATTCAATTAGCCCAGACTGGTGTAAGACACGAAACAGACACAAAATAAGATGTTACTAAAAAAAACAAGGATCGTGAGCAAGTGGTATAATTGTCAAGCTCACCTAGTCCAGTGACTGAGAGGTCAGGGTTCGAGTCCCAGCTGGGCGTAGTGACTAAACCGTTTCCCTCGCTGGATCGGTTGGGTGGGGTGTAGGTGGACACACATATACCACATTACGTACTGGTCTTAACTTTTTCTCGCCTTGCTGGTGGTTGGCCCTACCCTCGATCGAGCTACCCCACCCCCTCCCATCCAGTTTAATCCCCGAGTGTCCTTTGTTTCCTGTGCCTCATTGTACCTTTTTTATATTTATTTGATTATGGCTATTTAGGCCTGTATGAACGACGGAGAGGATATTTATTAATCTTCCCTTCCTATCCTTAAGCGCATAATAAATTATCCCATTTGGGGCGCTAATTTAGGTCCCTTTATTGTATGTTGTTTGACCATCATGGTAGCTTTCGAGAGCCCCGTGGGGCTGGTATTTGCTGTCTATTATTTTTGTGTTGTATTATTGATAATATTATGTTATGTTTAATAAATATTACTTATAAACAAGGGTAAATAATATTCTTCAACAGAAATATGGAATAAAGAGTATGAGCTACATTTTGTTATCAATTTTGAGCAAACAAGGTATTTAAGATTAACTTCTTTATTCAAATAAGACTTGATGTTCAGGGAAAAAGCGAGTGACAAAGATTTTTTTTATACTTTGATAATTGTTTGTAGGTCAGTGGCCATCTTGTTACCAGCCGGCAAATTACGTACACGTGAATGCTGAACCGGCGTATGCTGGAATTCGCTGACTTATTTTTGTGACACGTCAAAATCGTAAACCCATCCTCAGCGCTTGCTGACGCGGACTTCGATCCATCTTGGAGTGGTTAACAGAACTTGTTTTATTGGAACTTAAAGCTTGGCTAAAAGTTAGTTTAGGTGATTTTTTTAAATAAGATAGGTGGAATTAGAGGGGGTTAAACCAATTTGAATATTAGTGTGTGCAGATAAAAAGCAATAAGTTTCAACTGAAACCAAATATACCGGGGACTTATGGGCCAAAAGATAGGGAATTTGGGATTTCAAAACAACGTTATCGTTGCTAAAATCCTTTTCCTGAACAGACAGATTATAAACCAAGCCTATCAGGGAATTTAACATCTGTATTGTAACTGCTTCCCAATTAATGATTAGTAGCATTGAGTTTCTCCTCAAAAGACTACTTTACTTGAGAAATGGGCTTATCCCGCCATTTGCAGAAGTAGATTTGGTAAGGGTATCATCCCCAAACGAAGCTTTAGCCTTTTTGGTACAAGAATCACACTTGAAAATAGATTCCCTACTTTCCATTAAAAAAAACCCTCATATTCTGCCTCACTAATTTTGAATCAGTTTAGATGAAACCTTGCTTTACAAGGGCCAGAAGCCAGAACTAGAAATGAATATTTGTCGGCCAAAATTGCATGCGAGAATTTTGCCTTTGTTGGCCAATTCAAGGATTTCTCCTTCTCTCACACTGACAATTAAATAAATGTATAAACCCTCCAAAAAGTTTTATAATAATAACCGCAAGCATGCTAGTCTTGCTTAGCACCCAATCCACTTGAAAATAATGGTGCTTCAGTTTTTGTCATGCTTGTTTAAAAGAATTACCGTGAAACATCTTTACTCGAACTTTTCTTACACATGTTCACTCGATGAATGACTGCTTGGAAAGTAGGCCATTTGATTTGATGAAGCATCTCGCATGGAGGACAAAATGCATGAATCAACCGAACATAATAACACGTTAGAAATTGTTGCAGACCCTGGTTTATGAATGACTAATAGTTCTTGAGCTGGGAAGTTAAATAGACTACATTAGATGGATCATTAAAAATACTGCACATAACGGGTATGCTGAGAGGGTAAGCGTATTTCATGTATTCCTGATGAACTGAAGGAACTCTGGTTCGATTACTGACATTAACAAATAGTTTAACATTGGGGGCTTACCTTTTCCCAGTAATGAGTTAGCGGCCAAAGGAGTGCGTTTTGTCTGTGCTAGAATTGAGCTAGTTTTGGCCCATTTCATTAGCCCAATGAGCTATAAAGACATCACTTTCGTGTTAGACTGGCTTGCTGATTATGGGGAGGTCGAGGATCGAATCCCAGTCGATTCGACCAGGGTGGATTATTCATATATCGTTTCCTACTACCCTCTCCACACGAATGCGGGTAGATTACCTCTAAAATTCCTCCTTTCTCACACATAGCTCCCTCGTCTCATCTGGCTTGGTCTGCTAATGAAAGGCGTTCAGGGTTTGAATATTGACTACACGTAGTTATATGAGTTTCCCACCCTCTCACCACACAAATGTGGATACATTTTCTATAATTTTATCATACTCATGCTCAGACTTAGCTTAAGATGCAGATAGACTAATTTAGTATTTTCTCCCGCGTATTGGTACCATTGGCTGCCACGCATACACTAATTACTCTAACAGTATAGAGGAGAGGAAGGTATACTTTAGTGGAAGTTTACCCGCATTTTCGCTAAGGGAGAGTAGGAAAACATTTATCAAAAACCACCCTCAGTACACCCAATGGAGATTGCATCATGATTGTAAGTGCATTCTAGCCTGAAGGTGACGTGTTTGAGCATGTGACCAGTGATGATAGTACCGGATGGGTAGTAAGTCACGGTGTATGTAAAGGAAATAATCAAGTTTTTAACACCTCCGTCCCCCCAGATCTCCACATAAGAACCATGTTGTGACTGCTCTCGTCTCTACTTAGCTCGTATGTACTCTAGAGAGAGAGTGGTGATCAGTCGTGAAAGTTCAGGGCTGGGGAGTGGAGCAGGACTTGCTTGCTTGGTTCAACAGTAGAACATTATTCCGAGAACGCAGTGGGATTGCTTTAGTTTGCCTACGATTGGGAATTATATTATTTAGAGAAATAATTAATCAATAAAATTTTTAAACTATCTCTCCGTAACCTTACTATTAAATAAAGCCACGTATTTTTCAGTAAATGTTTATTTATTTATTTAAACATTTATATCACATATAATAGCTTGTTTGCATCAATTTCTATATTATAATATAAATACAGCTATCTTCGAATAATTTATTGTTATTGATTATTTTGGTAACATCGCCAAAGGAGTTCACAGCCTAGTAAAATAATGATCTTAATTAATAGATCCCCTGCTTCGGTGATCACATGGTCTAATCTCGTGATGGACCAGACTGCTGATGACAGGAAGATAGGCATTCGAATCCTGGTCGGGTGTACTGAGAGGAGTTTTTCCAAAATGGTTTTCCATTCTCCTTCCAAGAAAATGTGGGTACACTTACTCTAAATTCAAACTTGCTCATCCTTAGCTCATTAGTGTAGTTGGTACATATGCGTACTGCCTGAACATGTATTAACACGTGGGGCTACAAAAAAATGAATATTTCACTTAAAAACCATTAAGAAAAACCACCTTTAGTGTACCTGACTAGGATTTAAACCCCAATCTCCCTATCATCGACAATCCATTAAATTGCGAGAATGACGCCTTAGACAACGTGGCCAACGATGCAGGTCATATATGAATAAATTTGTGAAATAATCATAAACTGGAGTTATTTTTGTATATAAATAAAACAAATCCATGGCCTATTAATATAATTATAATCGGTTTAGTATTTAAAATTTGTTACACATGAGGGGGCGGAAATATCTAGAAGATTTCTGTTGAGGAATGTGATGTACAACGTGCAGAGGTTTGGCTGACGTGCGGTGAAGCTCACCTCAATGATATTATTTTCAAAAAGTGAAACATGTAGTTTGTAGTTCGCTTTTATCTAGCCGTGAATATTTGCTTTCAATTAAAGTGTTAATTTTCAAGTTATTAGTCGTATAATTGTTTCGGTCCCACTCTCTATTTAGTTTAACGATTAATAATAATTTTTATGAAATATTATTTTATTAATATATTTTCTTTTAGTGAGTTTAATGCTTTACATATACTATACATTCTGTTGAAACTATGTTTAGATATTTGAGAACCAAAGCAATTTCTGCCCAACTGAGTTTTTGCTTATTGACATTCTAATTGATTTAAGTTCTGACTGCGTATAACTCGAACGGGTAGTAAGACGCGGTGCTAATAATAAGTTCTGACACATCTAACAAATAATATTATAGTTATTTAGTTTTTATTTTGAGTGCCATGATAACGTTCTTTGCTTGAGTGTTTGTTGTGTGGATAGATGTGGAGGGAAAAGCTATTTCACGAACTTTTAATACAAATATAATTATATATAATATATAACATATATCTTTTTGCACCGCATCCTACAACCTGCTCAGTTTATACGCATATGTACTAATTACACTAGCGAATTAGGGATAATATTAGTAGGGTTGAATCTAAAGGAAATGTACCCACATTTGCGTGGAGGGAGAGTGGAATACCATAAAGGAAAAACCACCTTATCTAGAACCGATAGGGATTCGGACCCCAATCTCCTTGTCATCGGCAGTCTAGTTTATTGCAAGAGTGACGCCTTAGACTATGCAGTCAACTTTATATAGTTCTAATATTTAAATAAAAAGTATTTAGTTGAGTAATTGATATTTTGGATGTGTCAAAATAAAAAATGAAAGTACACGAGACCAAGTTATTATCGCGTCTTACTACCCGTTCAGTTTATACGCTGAAGCTAAGTTCACGTAGAACATAAACATTGTTCATTAGCTGTGTATGTTTAGTAGCTTTTCCCATCAGACAGAACCGAGAGCAGGACACCTTCACCTTCCTTTGCACATTCCAACAATGTGAGACCAAGGAGGATCTCTTTTTACTACCCATGGCCTCACAGTGTTTTAAAATAGTACTTATTTGGATGAAATAGAGTTTTAAAGTATCAACTTTTTTTACTAGTAGCATTTAATGTTTGCTTTCTGAACCAACCGATTGTATAAACAATCGACTTACACACGAGCTCAAGTGGACACTACACTCAGTTCCCTGGCCATATGTGAAAAAATAAACATTTAGTTCATTGATTATATATTTTTAGCTAATGCCGGGTATCGAGCTTGAGGCCTACAGATTGCTAGGTAGACACTACTGTTTTATCAAAAGAGTCGGATGCAAACTATCTTAAGTCAAACTTTGAGTCTTGAAATTTTAGATATTTACAACATTGCCTTATTCCCACTTCTAGTTTTGTTGATGAATATGAAATATTATAACAATTAATTTCTAAATTGAATCCATCCAATGAATCTTGAAACAACCTGTATTGGTGGTCACATGGTTTAAGGGTGGAGACTATCAATCTCTTTCGAATGACAATTCTTAGTACATAGAAGTTACCATGCAGGGAATGAACTGTTTTCAATATAATGAGCTTCGTAGTTTTTGTCCCAAATGTCCTGCTCATTTAGATTAGTTTGCTGGTGACGGATAAGTCTAGGCTCGAACACCAGATGGGTGTAGTGAGGGTATTTTTACACAATTGTTTCCTAATCTCCCTCCATGCAAATTATGGTAGATTAGTTATAGAATCATACCTTTCACATAGCTAGTACATCAGTGTAATTAGTTATGCACTCGGTCCGAGCGGGTAGTGAGACGGAGTTGAAAACAAGATCTTGATAATAATAATAATAATAATAATAATAATAATAATAATAATAATAATAATATTTAGCACGGCGTCTTACTACCCGTTCGGGTTATACGCTGAAGTACTAATTACGCTAATGAATAGGAATTTGGAGGGTTGAATTTAGATGAAGTGAACCCGCATTTGCGTGGAGGGAGAGTGGAAAACCATTTAGGAAAACCACCCCCCCCGACAGAGATTCGAACCTCGATCTCCCCGTCCTCGGTGGTCGAGCTCAACACGACTAGCGCGTTAGCCAACTACGCCACCGAAGCGGGTATCTTGATATTAAAATCATTATAATTTCTCCCTGTCCTCATGACATAGGGGTTAAAGATGCCATCTACAAGTCTTAAAGACCCGCCTCGGTGGCGTAGTTGGCTAACGCACTAGTCGTGTTGAGCTCGACCGCCGAGGACGGGGAGATCGAGGTTCGAATCTCGGTCGGGTGAACTGGGGGGGGGGGGGGGAGTTCCTAAATGGTTTTCCACTCTCCCTCCACGCAAATGCGGGTTCACTTCCTCTATATTCAACCTTCCCAATTCCTAATCCATTAGCGTAATTAGTACTTAAGCGTATAAACCGAACGGGTAGTAAAACGTGGTGCTAAATACATATTATTACAAGTCTTAAGCTCGTAAAGCCTAAACAATACTATAATAGACATACAGGTGTTTGGTATAAGGCGTGCCCATTTAAGTTAAATTAATTCCAGAGTTGTGTATGGCTGTGTTTCGAAAGTGCTATTTAAACACTCTAAATAAAAACAAAACATTTTGTGAAGAATGTTCCTAATTTCTCTTGTCGGAGCTCTTAAAATATATCCAGTGTTGTCTTTAAATGTACTGTACAATTCTCTCCATAAAACATCCAAGAATACAACGCGTTCATCAAGTTACAAGGGTTGTTTTATTCTGAACGGACTGTACTTGAGTGTGTTGTTCTAAAGTCGCCGCTGTGATGTTAAGGGGTACGGGGAGGAGGGGGGAGGTTGGGGTGGGAGGCCGGGATATTATTGAGGTCACTAGGTTGTATTTTCAGCATGGCTCCAGATGAATGCAGGTGCCTTCAGGCCACAACACATGACGACGCAGAAAAAGGAAATGCCACTACGGGACACCTCTAATATCTTTGTCTAACTCTTATGTTCCTCTCCTATTTGTCACTTGGTCACCAATTTAGTCACCAAAATGAACCAACCTTTCCTGGATCTATTATTCAGTAACCATGGGATGTTATATTTAATGACCCTATGTTCCCTATGTTGACGCCATATGCAGATAAATCAATTGGCGATCATCAGTGTGGATTTCGAAGAAATAGAGCAATAATAGATAATATTTTTACTATTCGGCAAATATTTGAAAAAAAGTGGGAATACAACATGACGGTTCATCAATTATACAGTATATAGATTTTAAAAAGGTCTCTTATTCAGTTAAAATAAACAAATCATATGAAATTGTGTTAAGTTTGGAATACCCATAATTCTGGTCAAGCTAATTGAGGTATGTTCGAGAGATACGCGTGGGAGATTACGGGTTGGATCTCACTATCAGATACTTTCTAAACACATAATGGGCCTAAACAAGGAGATGCACTTTACACATTACTCTTTAATCCAGCCTTAAAGTAAGCTCTTAGGGTAATAATGCAAGAGAGGAGGGAAGGGTTGACATTAGACGGTACAATGCAGTTGTTAGGATACGCAGATAATTTAGCTTTGTTTGGTAATAGTAAGGAAGCTGTTGCAAAAAAAGCAGAAGTTTTATTAAAGGATAGCAAGGAAAAAAATAGGTTTAGAATTGATGGCTGAGAATACTAAGTATATGACGGCACCTAGAACACATATTGGGGACGATAACTTAGAGATTACTTCGAGAAACATATCATTTGACAAGGTTCTTGAGTTTAAATATTTAGGAACAACTTTAACTAAAAAAAACTATATTAGATTGGAAATTAGAAATAGAATAAAATCGGGAAATGCATGCTACTACTTGGTCGGAAAGTTGTTGAAATTTCACCTGATGTCAGAATATACAACACACTAATTGTACCGGTTGTTCTCTCTGGGTGTGAAACGTGGTCTCTTAACTTACATGACAAAAACAAATTTGAGGTGTTCGAAAACAAGGTGATTAGGAATATATTTGGTCCAAAGAGGGATGAGGCTACTGTGGAGGGTAGGAGGTTACATAATGTTGAATTTCATACCCTGTACTCATTAAGACATAGCTAGGATAATCAAGTCTAATATATTTCGGTTATTAGTGGTTGAAGTCACAATCTTAGCCATAGGTTTTGTTTACTATAAATATATATTTATATATTTTTAAATCATAATTTGGGAAAGAAGTATCGGGATTAGAGACACTTCGCAGCATGTCTTTTAGAAATGGTACATCTGCTTGAATAATAATCGCATTGAAAAGGGCACCTTGTGTAGAGTTTGCTTTCTTTTAGTTGACGTTCATTTATTGGGATGGAAGTGCAAACACTACATGTGAATATAAACCAATATAATCGCTATCTGAGGTCAGCTTACTCAGCTGTTCCAGTATCGCCACTTAGAGTGTATTGTTTATTAAAGTTTCATCTAAGAAAATACAAATGGAAAACGTGTTGTTCTCTTCACGCAAGTCACTCTCTGCAAGACATCGCAAAGCTACAGTAGATATCCACTAGGGGCGTGCAGTGGATTACTACCAAACTCGGGACCAAGAGGAGTTTCAGTTGAAAGATCATCAACGACCAGATCAATCACGAGTGATTTCAAAACATGACGATATGTTTATAGTAGTGAGCAGGGGATCCAGAACAGGGGTTCTTGGGGATCTTGAGCTCCCCTTGGTTTAAACTTGGGGGTTTGGGAGTATCCTAAGCCCCCTCTACCCAATATTTACCAAATAAATACATAAAAAACCCGCGTGTAAAAACATACAGTTGTTAACATCAGTTTTGTAATTTTAAGTAATTATAAGACATACATTTATATTTATAATTTAATAGAAAACTGAAATGCCTTAATTTTACAGTTTACATTTTCTCACACAAAAACAAATGTTTCACAATAATACAATATCTAGCACTAATCTTATTTGTGATGGCCTTAAATGAAACTAGCAGAGTAGTAAAGTCAAAGGGTAATTAATACTTATCGACACTTTTAACACAGATAAGAACATATTAATAATATTTCACAATTGAATAATTGTAAGTCTAATTTCGACACGAGGAGGTTTTTCTACCACAATTCTAATTTTATTTTTCCATATATTTATCACCCTAATAAAATTAAAAAGGTTGACATTAATTAACAAGTTTTCTTGTTGTGGTTTGAATACAGTATTTTATTATTTTTAATCCTACGTTAAACATGGTTGTGATTATTATATTTTATTATTTTGTATCCATGGTTTGCAAGAAAAATACCAAGTATTTAATCAAACCTAGTTTAAAGGTCTATTGAGTCGCCTTTTACAATATGATTCTTGATAATGGTTCAACTGTGGTGTAACCTATAAGATATAAATATACCATGGGCGTAGCGAGGGGAGGGTCATGGGTGCAAACCCCCCACATCTCTCCAAAAACTTCCAAAGTTTTTAATGTTGATAGCAAAAGACTGTTTGAAGAAGTCAATTTGTGAAACTATTTATCTTGATTTTATCCTTCAATCCAAGCATCATCTTTTATCGAAAAACAGGGCTGTCCAACTTTAGGTAATCTGAGGGCCTTACTAATAAAATAATATCAATCCGAGGCCCGCATCCAGATAAATAAAATGCAGATATTAACATTTATGGAGAATCTGACCCTTAAGTTTAGCAAGCACTTCTAAATTTTGTAGTAAAGAAAAGTCATGTTGCTTATAAAAGTTCTGATTGAAATATTAGACAGGAGACAATTGTTTATAGTTATTATGTCATATTAATGTGAGCTCTGTATTTGTTCATTTTCATTTACTAAAGAAGATATATCAATATCGATACTCAATTGATAGATGTCAATCGAAGTAAATTTGAAAGGCATTTTTATCAGTCAAAAAGATCTGTATTTTGATTTTATGGATTTATTATTGAAAAAGTGCTTTCGCAAAGATATGTGCTTCCAAGCATTGAGCATGATCATATCTCAAATCCAAAGTCCCTCAATTTTGGATAGTTCTCTCTTGGTAATAATTTTTTTTTAAATCTCCTTTTTTAATTCTGACAGTATAAGAAGGGTCTGATTGCAATGTGCACAATTCCAGTTGAAGGTAAGATCTTACGTTCTCAAAACTGACATTCAATGATTGAATTAAAACTAAAATATCTTCTTCTATTTCCTTGAGATCGCCAAATTGGATTTCAAGTCCTTCATGATTGATTCAATGTACTCTATATGAGCCAAACATGATGTTCTCTCAAAATTCTTCATTTCTTCAAATAATTCTTTGCAATTAAAAAAAAGTAAAAGTGTCATTGGCTAGTGTTGATTTTAAAAGTTTCAATTTACTTTAAAACCCATTCAAATGAACATATCAGTTGGCAATATTATGTTGCTTACCTTGCAGCTTTAAGTTCAAATCATTCAACTGGTTGGTCATATTTGTTAAAAATGCAGATCAGATAAAATGGTGGGATCTTGCATTAGATTTTCAAGTTCTGTTCTGTCATTAGACTTCAATTTGTTTTTAACAAATATGAGTATTTCTTTCTAAATCACAAAAAAGGGTTTCAGAAATTTTTCAGCACTTAACAAGAATATCATAAATGGAGGAGCAAATTTCCATATGCAGCATCCATTTCACTAAAGAAATCGTGAAACTTACGATGGGTTAGAGATCTATTACCTCATCATATGATTTTGGTTATTTTTACAGCTACTTTCATTGCTTTGTCTTGACTTAAAGAATTTCCACAGAGTGCCTCTTGATGAATGACGCAATGAATGGCAGGGCAGTTATTATTATATTTTGTTCCACTAGTCCACAAAACTCGATTCCAGTCCCCGTCATAGCTTTCACCCCATCAGTGAAAATGCAGGAACATTTATCGAATCCTCCATAGTTTATAACAGAGTTTTGAACAGCTTCGAATATATCAATACCTTTAGTAGTCTCATGCAAAGATAAAATACTTAGCAATTTTTCATTAATAGTTAAGTCCTCCAGAATAGTTCGAATATTTGCTTCTGCTTGATCAGTACTTTCATCCAAGCACAATGAAAATACCCACATTTTGGCATTGAGCCCCACAGCTTTTTTGCAACATATTTATCCATGTGTTCCACACATCTGGCGACGGTCTGATGAGATAATGCCACCGTTTCAAACTTTTCGGCTAATTTTGGCTTATTAAAATATTTCCCCCATTTATTCACAATCATACCGTCACAAAAATGTTTTTTTTTTCTTTCGCTAACTACAATGATACTTTTTACGAAGTGGCAAAGCTTGAACTTTGTGTAGTGCTAAGTTAAAACATTTCGTTTGACTTTATCAATTTCGTCTCATAATCTCTTGCTGTGTAATTTAGTGTAGTATCGTTTTACGTTATTCTCTTTAGGCACTGACACGACTTGCATGTAAACAAGATATTGAAGTTTATTCTTGTGGTTTGTAATCAAATAGTCTGATTCCCATCGACTTTGATACACTCGCTTTTCCTCTTCAATTTTTTCTTTTCCTGTCATACATGATTGTTGTACTTGTTAAGTACAAGTGAACAATTGAAGATAACATGAGAATAACAACAATTTGTATCTTGTAATTTGGTGAACCGCGGCGACATAGCCTTCGTAAAGAGAAATAAGAGATGTTGACACGACCCGGCTAGAAGATTTCCGTGAATAGCCCCCTCCTAGTTATTAGCGGACGCCTTGGGTACTACTTG
This sequence comes from Timema podura, assembly GCA_033556935.1. NCBI lineage: Eukaryota > Metazoa > Arthropoda > Insecta > Phasmatodea > Timematidae > Timema > Timema podura. The sequence continues at coordinate 7,261,876 of JAVRXN010000011.1, forward strand.
AGACATAACTAGATTGATAAATGAGAAACCTCTAACAGCTAGTCTGTAAACTAAGTTTGCTACTAACGCAACATGGAGAACAGTTTAACTACTAAATTGGTGCCTCTGCTGTCCAATTGTTAAACTTTAGCTTTACACTATCGACGGGCGACACCCTTAAATGCACTTGATGTCGTGCCTGTGAAGCTTGGTTTGAGCTTGAATTTTGCAACTGGAGTTTTTTTTTCCTTAGGTGAAAATAAAAAGCCGTAGCCCACAGAAAGGCCCCACAAAATCGTTTCGTGGGCTGCATATGGAACACGGGCCACGTCTTGGGCATGCCTGATCTAAAAACATCCAATTTTGAACTTCAAATAGCTTCTAAGGGAATCCAATTTTCTAACACTTGCTGGAGGAAGATCACTTAAATAAATTCTAGAGACATCTAATATTATAGTGAAAAAATCATGCGAGAAGCTGTCTATATATCTTTTTTGGGCATCCAACAAAAATGTACATGGGAGGACCACTTTAAATAGTTCTAGAGAATCTAATTTATGAAGAAATCTGGCTTATTACTACTTAATATGTTCTTAAGGAGGATTATACTCCAACTAGCTATAGGATTATCCAGATTTTTAAAAAATCTGTAGAAGTCTATTATATATTATTTAATTCAAAACGCAAGGAGTAAACGTTGAGGTTTGAATCCCAGCTAGGTGTGCTAAGAGTGCTCTCCCATTTGGCTTTCCACTTTCCCTCTCCACAAATGCGGATATCATCATATATTTATAATATTTTTGTGAATATAATATATGCATATCCCGAACCAAAAGGCAGGACACACAACAATGAGGATATTGTCAGATAGACAGATACTGATACATAATTATTGATGATAGACTATATTAATTGATTGATTGATTGGTGTTAATTACTCTTTCAAAGCTAAAGTGTACCATTCAAACAAAATACAGTATAATTTAAAAAATAAAATTGTTTTAAAGTAAAAAAAAAAAAAGTTTAAAACAAGAATATATTAATAAAATAATACTTTAAAACTAAACAATGAAAAATTTCACATACAATCATACCAAACCTCAATCATTATTTTCTGATAAATTACTACTTTAATTTTATTCAGCCAACAAATACATAATCTCCCTAAATACATTAGAAATGTAAAATGATTTGACAAGTACATTCGTAATATGCACTGCCCCAAACAACTTACTAAAAATTCGTACTACACAGGAAACCTTACCAAAAACCAACAATTCTCATTTATAAAATCCATCCTCACTAACTTTCTCCACACTTCCCTATCCTTGCATACTTCTTTCACTTCAACAACAGCCAACTTCAACAACCTTTCATACTGCCTTCAGCCGCGTGGCACAGGAATTATATGTTTGAGTCACAGATAATGCCTGCACTTGTGTGAAACCATTCATACTGCCTTCAGCCGCGTGGCACAGAATATATGTTTGAGTCACAGATAATGCCTGCACTTGTGTGAACCATTCATACTGCTTCAGCCGCGTGGCACAGAATATATGTTTGAGTCATAGATAATGCCTGCACTTGTGTAAAACCATTCATACTGCCTTCAGCCGCGTGGCACAGAATATATGTTTGAGTCACAGATAATGCCTGCACTTGTGTGAGAGCGTTCACACCAAATTGGTACAAATTGTGTGCTGATATGATATATTCAATACAAGACTCTACTCACATTTAATATTGACTAATTCAATACAATATTAAATAATTAAAAAATGATATCAACAATGATGCATGGTCTTCATCCAGTGTATACAAGTAGGCTCTAAACCAATTACCTGTGTGGCTTTTAAATTGTATTAATAAATAGCTAGGGTAAAGTGTAAGGGTTAAACAACTCCTTTAAAAAATAATACGAAATCTAATTAAAATACATAAATAAAGAAAGAGGAACATTTTAAGAGAATTTTTTTCCAATTTGTTTATATTATTTTAAAAGGAAGATATGATTTTAGCACTCTTATGTTTAGTATTAGTTCATAATTAAATTAATTTTAAGTTACTTTTACTTGTTTATGTTTTAGTACTCCTATGTTGTTGTTTTTTGTAAAACAGTGAAATAAGCTTAGTAAAATTATTAGACCTAGAGACAAATGGGAGTATATAGCATTAGCATGTATAAGAAAGAGACAGGGTGTAATGAGGTGGACTGAATAGAACTAGATCAAGAACAGCTTAGTAAATGTCTAACTAAACAAATACTCCCTCTATTGATGGGATTATATGGAAACCAAACGATATAATTACTATACTCTACACATGACCGAATGTTTTACCAACAGGATTAAAGATAAAACGAAGATCTAACTGACCGATATATTTAATAGACAAATAACCAAACAATCATTTGACCAATAAGACTTGACTAACAGACTGAACGTCCAAACTACCAATAGAATGAAAATGAGTTAATAATAGGACAATTGAATGATCATCTGAACAAACGACTGACCAACCGAATGAGTTACCAACCATGAGAACACAGGAACAAACACTTAGACAACCAACGAACCATTTAACATTCATGTTAGCCATTTTAAATATAATATGATTAATTGAAAACTATCTTGTCAAATATCTAGATGTCATTATTGTTGAAAAGCCTTTGACTATTATATTACTCAAACAGATCTTATGCCATTTTAATATACCATTTATGTGATTTCCTGATAAATCTAATATTTTAGTGCATAAACAAAGATAGAAACAAAGAAAAATTGAAGCCTCCCTTTTTTAAACTGAAATAAAAACTTCAAAAAATAAATTGATTATATCAAATAAAAAACTCAAAAAATGTATTAATTTACTATAAAGTGCGAATTTAATAAAACTATTTGACATTTTAGGCCTATATATGTTTAAGATTATAATAAAGTAGAATTTGTACCCAAACTGAAATATCAACTAAAACTGGATAAATATAAAGTTATTAAAGTGAAAACTATTTTATTTTTAAAAATGTCAATACAGTTCTAAGGAAATACAAACTTAAAATAAAACTAGTGAATAGTTGCAGTGAAGAAAATATAAATTAAAAGACCTCACTTGACCTTCTAATTAGAGGTTTATTCGTTAAAGGCTATAAATTACATGGATATTTAGTTTTTGTTGTTTAATATGAATCAAAACGTTTGTTTTCTCACTTTCGTCCACGATGAGAACTTTAAAACGACCCCTCTGCCAACTATCTATCTATTTGTTGCACCAAACCACTCAAGTAATAATTAATAAGCTGTTATTATTTTTAACCAAAGATAAATATTTTATCCACCTATATACAATAAATGGTCAAATAATGGTTTCCATGGTAATGTAAACAAAGAATGATTGTACAGTTTAGACGCTGCCCACACATAATGAAAATATGGAAAATTCGCAAGAAAAATTTAGTTCTAGTTTTAGCCTAATATTTTTGCCGGCATCCTGTACCCCTAACCTTTAAAATGACTTGGTTAAAATCGATAAAACCTTTTATTCTTAATTTCAAATACCAAAACTGTGATTATTAAATTATACAACATGTATCTAAAACATTGCATCAAACTTTGGAGGCTTATTCCTTGGGTGAAAATAGAATAATTCACATCAGCAACCTAGGGTCCATCTTGAATAATAAGGGCGGTATAACTCCTAAAGATAGAGATAAAAACGACTGTTGTTGAAATATTATGAAAACTGCTTAGGGTATTAAAACAAATATTTGTATACTACTTATTGAAACATTGATTATTAATAAATTAAATGTGCTGTTACCGTTACCACACCCATCATGTAAAAAGGAGGGGTTGTAAGACTTTTTTCTACAATAAAATATGTCAGAATAAGTATTACCAATTTTGACTTAAGATTATAAAACATGAAGTAAAAATTAAGAAAAAAAGGTGTCTTGAAGAAACTGTCTAGCTTTCCTCGTTTCCGAGATAATCATACATGTGTGATTTCAAAGACAAGTGTTAATTCCTGCCAGGTAGGGAGCCAGTATAGCTGTGTTGCTAGCTGTGTTAGATACATTTGTCTCTGAGCTCAAACTTGTGTGATTATCTCGGAAACGGGAGAGCTAGACAGTTTCTCCAAGACACCTCTTTTGTTAATTTTTACTCCATGTTTTGTAATCTTAAGTCAAAATTGGTAATATTTACTCTGACACATTTTATTGCAGAAAAAAGTGTTATAACCCGTCTTTTTTACATGATGTGGGTGGGTAACGGTAACAGCACATTTAGTTTATTAACGATCAAGGTTTCAATAAGTAGTATACAAAGATTTGTTGTAATACCCTAAACAGTTTTCATAATATTTCACACAACAGTCGTTTTTAGCTCTATCTTTAGGGGTATATACCGCCCTTAATTATTCAAGATGGACCCTAGGTTGCTGATGTGAATTATTCTATTTTCACCCAAGGAATAGCCTGCCAAAGTTTGATGCAATGTTTTAGATACACGTTATATATAAAATATGTGTGTATGTGTATGTGTGTGAGGAGAGAGAATGTGTGTGAGAGAAATAGTGTGTATGAGAGAAAATGAGAGAGAGTGTGTGTGAGAGAGATAGAGAGAATATGTGAGGGAGAGTGCCTGATAAAGTGTGTGTTTATGAAAAAAGATAGTGTAAAGTTTTGGGAGAGATATTGTGTGAAAGAGAGAGAAAATTTGGGACATGTGAGAGAGTGTTTGAGAGAGAAATTAAGAGAGGGAGAGATTTGTTTAGAAAGAGAAAATTAGAAATTGGTTTTAAGAGATTGTGTCAGAGAGAAAGTTAGAGAGAGAGTGTGTGAAATTATAGATGAGGTACAAAAAACATTACTTTTAAATATTATTTCCTCAAAATTAAGCGTTAAAATGAAAACATAGCTTCACTTATGTATTTGTTTTGTGTTACTATCTGTTAAAATGAACATCAAAACCCTTTATTTGAAATAATGAAGATCAAAACCATTAATTGAAAAAAAAAAAAGAACAACAAACTCATAGTTAAAATGGCTATTTTTAAACATTATTCAAGATAGTTTTGTAGTTTTTGAGATTATAATACATACCAAAACATATTTAAACATTTGATCACACGCGAAACAAAACATAGACAATATTTTCACGAACTTAACTTAATCTTTTAATCTCAAGCTATGCTCAGTATTATTGATTTAAATGCGAATTAACGATAACAATATTCCAATAAAAAAATTAATGCTTCCTCATTTTAGGCAACTCAATGTAGATGTGCTATGACCAGCATCCAAAGAGAAAATTGTGATGAGTTCTGACCAACAAATAAAGATTGAGTTATTACTTTTCATCCAAAGAGATATATTTTATTTAGAAATTTACAGCCATGCAGCAAATAACGGTTTCCATGGCGATCAAACAAAGAATTAAAAACTGAAAATTCTCGGGAGAATAAGATTTTCGTGAAAAACTACTATTTTTCCCGACATTCTGAACTCCTAACCATTTCAATGAGTGGTCATTTGTCAAATTATGTTCAGCCATTTCCTCGTAATTTCTATTACCATAAACGAGCTTATCAAATTATATATAAGATAAATTATATAGTTCTGATTTCAAGTAGAACTATAAATATTATTTATTAAATACTGTGATGAGCTTTAATCTAATAAAAGCTAGCTATTTTTATGAATGAATCACACACCAACACAAATATTAGGACTAGTTTATTTTTGTAATCCAAACACGTGTTTCGAAAGAAACGTGCTTTACTGCAGTTTGTTTTTTAAATCATTAACAATATGTTTAGCATGTAAGGTACCGTTAGTTTTGAGAACGTGAATTCTCATCGTATACAGATCCATGGAACGTGACACTGAGGCACCTAACAACATGTCTGTGATCCTTTATCGACATCTGTGCATTGGAAAATAATGGATAGTTACATAAACATAATCAGACATGGCGTACAGCTAAATGTGACAAACGTACTAGATTTTTGTCATATTAAGTTTTTTTCCTTATGAAATAGTTCAAATGACTAATGTGATAGCCACATGATATGTGTGAGTGTGTGGAAAAGCTTGGGGGAACCTCATCAGGTTCTGCCACCCTGTGAACATATTTACTGCCTCTTCTTTTGCACCAGTGGTTGAAAGAATTTTAATAAATTACAAAAAAAAGTCAATATTTATACCATTTCACTAAATTATTGGTGATTATTTCAATTTCAATTTCCTTTATTATTGTACTGGCCAACAGTCGTAAGACCTATAACAGGCCAGCACTGAAAATATGAGAACCTTGGTCATTACGTCTCTGTGGCAGCAGTGGAGGGAGGGAACCTTGGTCATTGTGTCTCTGTGGCAGCAGTGGAAGGAGAGAACCTTGGTCATTGTGTCTCTGTGGCAGCAGTGGAGGGAGAGAACCTTGGTCATTGTGTCTCTGTGGCAGCAGTGGAAGGAGAGAACCTTGGTCATGGTGTCCCTGTGGCAGCAGTAGAGGGAGGGAACCTTGGTCATTGTGTCTCTGTGGCAGCAGTGGAGGGAGAGAACCTTGGTCATGGTGTCCCTGTGGCAGCAGTGGAGGGAGTGAACCTTGGTCATGGTGTCCCTGTGGCAGCAGTAGAGGGAGGGAACCTTGGTCATTGTGTCTCTTGGCAGCAGTGGAGGGAGAAAACCTTGGTCATTGTGTCTCTGTGGCAGCAGTGGAAGGAGAGAGCCTTGGTCATGGTGTCCCTGTGGAAGCAGTAGAGGGAGGGAACCTTGGTCATTGTGTCCCTGTGGCAGCAGTGGAGGGAGGGAACCTTGGTCGTTGTGTCTCTGTGGCAGCAGTGGAGGGAGGGAACCTTGGTCATTGCGTCCCTGTGGCAGCAGTAGAGGGAGGGAACCTTGGTCATTGTGTCTCTGTGGCAGCAGTGGAGGGAGAGAACCTTGGTCATTGTGTCTCTGTGGCAGCAGTGGAGGGAGAGAACCTTGGTCATGGTGTCCCTGTGGCAGCATTAGAGGGAGGGAACCTTGGTCATTGTGTCTCTGTGGCAGCAGTGGAGGGAGAGAACCTTGGTCATTGTGTCCCTGTGACAGCAATGGAGGGAGGGAACCTTGGTCATTGTGTCCCTGTGGCAGCAGTGGAGGGAGGGAACCTTGGTCGTTGTGTCTCTGTGGCAGCAGTAGAGGGAGGGAACCTTGGTCATTGTGTCTCTTGGCAGCAGTGGAGGGAGAGAACCTTGGTCTTTGTATCTCTGTGGCAGCAGTAGAGGGAGGGAACCTTGGTCATTGTGTCCCTGTGACAGCAATGGAGGGAGGGAACCTTGGTCATTGTGTCCCTGTGGCAGCAGTGGAGGGAGGGAACCTTGGTCATTGTGTCTCTGTGGCAGCAGTGGAGGGAGGGAACCTCAATCATTGTGTCCCTGTGACAGCAATGGAGGGAGGGAACCTTGGTCATTGTGTCCCTGTGGCAGCAGTGGAGGGAGGGAACCTTGGTCGTTGTGTCCCTGTGGCAGCAGTGGAGGGAGGGAACCTTGGTCGTTGTGTCTCTGTGGCAGCAGTGGAGGGAGGGAACCTCAATCATTGTGTCCCTGTGACAGCAATGGAGGGAGGGAACCTTGGTCATTGTGTCCCTGTGGCAGCAGTGGAGGGAGGGAACCTTGGTCGTTGTGTCTCTGTGGCAGCAGTGGAGGGAGGGAACCTTGGTCATTGCGTCACTGTGGCAGCAGTAGAGGGAGGGAACCTTGGTCATTGTGTCTCTGTGGCAGCAGTGGAGGGAGAGAACCTTGGTCATTGTGTCTCTGTGGCAGCAGTGGAGGGAGAGAACCTTGGTCATGGTGTCCCTGTGGCAGCAGTAGAGGGAGGGAACCTTGGTCATTGTGTCTCTGTGGCAGCAGTGGAGGGAGAGAACCTTGGTCATTGTGTCCCTGTGACAGCAATGGAGGGAGGGAACCTTGGTCATTGTGTCCCTGTGGCAGCAGTGGAGGGAGGGAACCTTGGTCGTTGTGTCTCTGTGGCAGCAGTAGAGGGAGGGAACCTTGGTCATTGTGTCTCTTGGCAGCAGTGGAGGGAGAGAACCTTGGTCTTTGTGTCTCTGTGGCAGCAGTAGAGGGAGGGAACCTTGGTCATTGTGTCCCTGTGACAGCAATGGAGGGAGGGAACCTTGGTCATTGTGTCCCTGTGCAGCAGTGGAGGGAGGGAACCTTGGTCATTTGGTCTCTGTGGCAGCAGTGGAGGGAGGGAACCTTGGTCATTGTGTCCCTGTGGCAGCAATGGAGGGGAGAACCTTGGTCATTGTGTCCTGTGGCAGCAGTGAGGGAGGAACCTTGGTCTTGTGTCCCTGTGGCAGCAGTAGAGGGAGGGAACCTTGGTCATTGTGTCTCTGTGGCAGCAGTGGAGGGAGGGAACCTCAATCATTGTGTCCCTGTGACAGCAATGGAGGGAGGAGAACCTTGGTCATTGTGTCCCTGTGGCAGCATGGAGGGAGGGAACCTTGGTCGTTGTGTCTCTGTGGCAGCAGTGGGGGGAGGGAACCTTGGTCATTGGTCCTGTGGCAGCAGTGGAGGGAGGGAACCTTGGTCATTGTGTCTCTGTGGCAGCAGTGAGGGAGGGAACCTTGGTCATTGTGTCCCTGTGGCAGCAGTGGAGGGAGGAACCTTGGTCATGTGTCCCTGTGGCAGCAGTGGAGGGAGAACCTTGGTCATTGTGTCTCTGTGGCAGCAGTGGGGGGAGGAACCTTGGTCATTGTGTCCTGTGGACAGCATGGAGGGAGGGAACCTTGGTCATTGTGTCCCTGTGGCAGCAGTGGAGGGAGGGAACCTTGGTCTTGTGTCCTGTGGCAGCAGTGGAGGAGGGAACCTTGGTCATTGGTCCTTAGCAGTGGAGGGAGGAACCTATTCATTGTGTCTCTGTGCAGCAAGGAGGGAGGAACCTTGGTCATTGTGTCCCTGTTGCAGCATGGAGGGAGGAACCTTGGTCATTGTGTCCCTGTGGCAGCAGTGGAGGGAGGGAACTTGGTCATTGTGTCCTGTGGCAGCAGTAGAGGGAGGAACCTTGTCATTGTGTCCCTGTGCAGCAAGTGGAGGGAGAGAACCTTGGTCATTGTTCTCTGTGGCAGCATGGAGGGAGGAACCTTGGTCGTGTGTCTCTGTGGCAGCAGTAGATGGGAGGGAACCTTGGTCATTGTGTCTCTGTGGCAGCAGTGGAGGGAGAGAACCTTGGTCTTGTGTCCTGTGCAGCATGGAGGGAGGGAACCTTGGTCATTGTGTTTCCTGTGGCAGCAGTGGAGGGAGGGAACCTAGTCATTGTGTCTCTGTGCAGCATGAGGAGGGAACCTTGGTCATTGTGTCTCTTGGCAGCAGTGGAGGAGGAGAACCTTGGTCTTGTGTCTCTGTGCAGCAGTGAGGGAGGGAACCTTGGTCATTGTGTCCTGTGCAGCAGTGAAGGGAGTGAACCTTGGTCATTGTGTCTCTGTGGCAAGCAGTGGAGGGAGGACATTGGTCATTGTGTCTCTGTGGCAGCAGTGGGAGGGAGAACCTTGTCATTGGTGTCCCTGTGGACAGCAGTAGAGGGAGAACCTTGGTCATTGTTCCCTTGGCAGCAGTGGAGGGAGGGAACCTTGGTCATTGTGTCTCTGTGGAGCTGTTGAGGGAGGGACCAGGTCATTGTGTCTCTGTGCAGCATGGAGGAGGAACCTTGGTCATTGGTCCTGTGGCAGCAGTAGAGGTAGGAACCTTGGTCATTGTGTCTCTGTGGCAGCATGGAGGGAGGAACCTTGTCATTGTGTCTCTGTACAGCATGGAGGGAGGAACCTTGTCATTGTGTCCCTGTGCAGCATGAGGGAGGGAACCTTGGTCATTGTGTCCTGTGGCAGCAGTAGAGGGAGGGAACCTTGGTCATGTGTCCCTGTGGCAGCAGTAAGGGAGGAACCTTGGTCATTGTGTCTCTGTGGCAGCAGTGGAGGGAGAGAACCTTGGTCATTGCGTCTGTGGCAGCAGTAGAGGGAGAGAACCTTGGTCATGTGTCTCTGTGGCAGCAGTGGAGGAGGAACCTTGGTCATTGTGTCCCTGTTGCAGGTGAGGAGGGAACCTTGGTCATGGTTGTCACTCAGTGAGAGAGAACCTCTATTAAAGAGTCAATTTCAAGTTAGAGTTGCCTCATGTACCAAGGACCTTATTGCTGAACAGGTAGTTGTGTTCCATGTTCATGCTTGTGACAGGTTATAGTTGTGTTTTATGTCTCATTGCTGTGAGGAGGGTAATAATTTGTGTTTTATGTCATTGCTGTGACAGGTTATAATTGTGTTTTCTGTTCATTGCTGTGACAGGTTAAATGTTGTGTGTTCTGTTTCATTAGGATGTACCAGGTTTATTGTGTTTTATGTTGCATGCTGTGACAGGTTAGTAACTGTTTCACCATGTTCATGCTGTGGCAGGTTATAGCTTGGTTCTGTGTTCATTGCTGTGACAGGTAATAGATTGGTTCTATGTTCCTATAGCTTGTGACAGGTTAAGTTGTGTTTTTGTTCATTGCTGTGAAGGTTTAAGTTGTGTTCTTGTTCATTGCTGTACAGGTTTTAGTTGTGTTCTATGTTCATTGCTGTGACAGGTTATAGTTGTGTACCATGTTCATTGCTGTGACAGGTTATAGTTGTGTTCTATGTTCATTGCTGTGACAGGTTATAGTTGTGTTATGTTCATTGCTGTGACAGGTTATAGTTGTGTTTCCATGTTCATTGCTGTGACAGGTTAAGTTGTGTTTTCATGTTTCATTGCTGTGACAGGTTTAGTTGTGTTTTATGTTCATTGCTGTGACAGGTTATAGTTGTGTTCCATGTTCATTGCTGTGACAGGTTATATTGTGTTCATGTTTCATTGCTGTGACAGGTTATAGTTGTGTTTTATGTTCATTGCTGTGACAGTTAATAGTTGTGTTTTATGTTCATTGCTGTGACAGGTTATAGTTGTGTTCATGTTCATTGCTGTGACATGTTTAGTATTATAGTAATGTTCTATGTTCATTCTGTGCAGGTTATAGTAATGTTGTATGTTCATTTTTGTGACAGGTTATATAATGTTCTATGTTCATTGCTGGGGCAGGTTATAGTTGGTTTTTTGTTTATTGCTGTGACAGATTATAGTTGTGTTTATGTTCACTGATGTACGTTTAGTTGCTGTTTATGTTATGCGTGCAGGTTATAGTTGTGTTTTATGTTCATTGCTGTGACAGGTTTTAGTTGTGTTTTATGTTCATTGCTGTGAAAGGTTATAGTTGTTTTTATGTTCATTGCTGTGACAGGTTATAGTTGTGTTTTATGTTTATTGATGTGACAGGTTTTAGTTGTGTTTTATGTTCACTGCTGTGACAGGTTATAATAGTGTACCATGTTCACTGCTGTGGCAGGTTATAGTTGTGTTCTGTGTTCATTGCTGTGACAGGTTATAGTTGTGTTCTATGTTCATTGTTGTGACAGGTTATAGTTGTGTTTTATGTTCATTGCTGTGACAGGTTATAGTTGTGTTCTGTGTTCATTGCTGTGACAGGTTTTAGTTGTGTTTTATGTTCATTGCTGTGAAAGGTTATAGTTGTGTTTTATGTTCATTGCTGTGACAGGTTATAATTGTGTTCTGTGTTCATTGCTGTGACAGGTTATAGTTGTGTTCTATGTTCATTGCTGTGACAGGTTATAGTTGTGTTTGATGTTCAATACTATGACAGGTTATAGTTGTGTTTTATGTTCATTGCTGTGACAGGTTATAGTTGTGTTTCATGTTCATTGCTGTGACAGGTTATAGTTGTGTTCTGTGTTCATTGCTGTGACAGGTTATAGTTGTGTTCTATGTTCATTGCTGTGACAGGTTATAATAGTGTACCATGTTCACTGCTGTGACAGGTTATAGTTGTGTTCTGTGTTCATTGCTGTGACAGGTTATAGTTGTGTTCTATGTTCATTGCTGTGACAGGTTATAATAGTGTACCATGTTCACTGCTGTGAAAGGTTATAGTTGTGTTCTGTGTTCATTGCTGTGACAGGTTTTAGTTGTGTTTTATGTTCATTGCTGTGACAGGTTATAGTTGTGTTTTATGTTCATTGCTGTGACAGGTTATAGTTGTGTTCTGTGTTCATTGCTGTGACAGGTTATAGTTGTGTTCTAAGTTCATTGCTGTGACAGGTTATAGTTGTGTTCTATGTTCATTGCTGTGACAGGTTTATAGTAATGTTCTATAATTATTGCTGTGGCAGGTTATAGTAATGTTCTACGTTCATTGCTGTGACAGGTTATAATAGTGTTTTATGTTCATTGCTGTAACAAGTTATAGCTGTGTTTTATATTCATTTGCTGTGGCAGGTTTTAGTTGTGTTTTATGTTCATTGCTGTGACAGGTTATAGTTGTGTTCTGTGTTCATTGCTGTGACAGGTTATAGTTGTATTTTATGTTCACTGCTGTGACAGGTTATAGTTGTATTTTATGTTCATTGCTGTGACAGGTTATAGTTGTGTTTTATGTTCATTGCTGTGACCGGCCATGGTAATGTTCTATGTTCATTGCTGTGGCAGGTTATAGTAATGTTTTATGTTCATTGCTGTGACAGGTTATAGTTGTGTTCTCTGTTCACTGCTGTGACAGGTTATAGTTGTATTTAATGTTCATTGCTGTGGCAGGTTATAGTAATGTTTTATGTTCATTGCTGTGACAGGTTATAGTTGTATTTTATGTTCATTGTTGTGACAGGTTTTAGTTGTGTTTTATGTTCATTGCTGTGACAGGTTATAGTTGTGTTCTGTGTTCATTGCTGTGACAGGTTATAGTTGTATTTTATGTTCACTGCTGTGACAGGTTATAGTTGTATTTTATGTTCACTGCTGTGGCAGGTTATAGTTGTATTTTATGTTCATTGCTGTGACAGGTTATAGTTGTGTTTTATGTTCACTGCTGTGACAGGTTATAGTTGTATTTTATGTTAACTGCTGTGGCAAGTTATAGTTGTATTTTATGTTCATTGCTGTGACAGGTTATAGTTGTGTTTTATGTTCATTGCTGTGACAGATTATGGTTGTGTTCTGTGTTCATTGCCGTACCATGTTATAGTCACAACCGGGGCAGATAATATTGGTAAACCCACTATCCCCAATGTAGGATCAAGATCAAAGAGAACAAGTACCTGATCAAGACGTAGATTGTTATGGGCATCAAAATGATAAGGAGGATTAAAATAAAACATTTTCTTATCAATTAAAAAGTATCAAACAAAGTATTGAAATATATATATCTATTTATTTATCTTGAGTTTGGCATTACTGACTGAAAGGATCATGGCATTTATTTCGATCAACTGAATGTAGACTACTCGCCACTCTGGTGGCACAGAGTACCAGGGTAAACCTCTGGAGGTTGGGTGTAGACTACTCGCCACTCTGGTGGCACAGAGTACCAGAGTAAACCTCTGGAGGTTGTATGTAGACTACTCGCCACTCTGGTGGCAAAGAGTACCAGGGTAAACCTCTGGAGGTTGTATGTAGACTACTCACCACTCAGGTGGCAGAGAGTACCAGGGTAAACCTCTGGAGGTTGTATGTAGACTACTCGCCACTCTTGTGGCAGATATTACAAGGGTAAACCTCTGGAAGTTGTATGTAGACTACTCGCCACTCTGGTGGCACAGAGTACCAGGGTAAACATCTGGAGGTTGTATGTAGACTACTAGCTGCTCTGGTGGCACAGAGTACCAGGGTAAACATCTGGAGGTTGTATGTAGACTACTCGCCACTCTGGTGGCACAGAGTACCAGGGTAAACATCTGGAGGTTGTATGTAGACTACTAGCTGCTCTGGTGGCACAGAGTACCAGGTAAACATCTGGAGGTTGTATGTAGACTACTCGCCACTCTGGTGGCACAGAGTACCAGGTACACCTATGAAGGTTGTATGTAGACTACTCGCCACTCTGGTGGCACAGAGTACCATGGTACACCTCTGGAGGTTGTATGTAGAATACTAGCTGCTCTGGTGACACAAAGTACCATGGTACACCTCTGGAGGTTGTATGTAAACTACTAGCTGCTCTGGTGGCACAGAGTACCATGGTACACCTCTGGAGGTTGTATGTAGACTACTAGCTGCTCTGGTGGCACAGAGTACCATGGTACACCTCTGGAGGTTATATGTAGACTACTCGCCACTCTGGTGGCACAGAATACCATGGTACACCTCTGGAGGTTATATGTAGACTACTCGCCACTCTTGTGGCAGAGATTACAAGGGTAAACCTCTGGAAGTTGTATGTAGACTACTCGCCACTCTGGTGGCACAGAGTACCATGGTACACCTCTGGAGGTTGTATGTAGAATACTAGCTGCTCTGGTGGCACAGAGTACCATGGTACACCTATGGAGTTTGTATATAGACTACTCGCCACTCTGGTGGCACAGAGTACCATGGTACACCTATGAAGGTTGTATGTAGACTACTCGCCACTCTGGTGACACAAAGTACCATGGTACACCTCTGGAGGTTGTATGTAAACTACTCGCCACTCTGGTGGCACAGAGTACCATGGTACACCTCTGGAGGTTGTATGTAGACTACTCGCCACTCTGGTGGCACAGAATACCAGGGTATACCTCTGGAGGTTGTATGTAGACTACTCGCCACTCTGGTGGCACAGAGTACCATGGTACACCTATGGAGGTTGTATGTAGACTACTCGCCACTCTGGTGACACAAAGTACCATGGTACACCTATGAAGGTTGTATGTAGACTACTCGCCACTCTGGTGACACAAAGTACCATGGTACACCTCTGGAGGTTATATGTAGACTACTCGCCACTCTGGTGGCACAGAATACCAGGGTAAACCTCTGGAGGTTGTATGTAGACTACTCGCCACTCTGGTGACACAAAGTACCATGGTACACCTATGGAGGTTTTATATAGACTACTAGCTGCTCTGGTGGCACAGAGTACCATGGTACACCTATGGAGGTTGTATATAGACTACTCGCCACTCAGGTGGCACAGAGTACCATGGTACACCTATGAAGGTTGTATGTAGACTACTCGCCACTCTGGTGACACAAAGTACCATGGTACACCTCTGGAGGTTGTATGTAAACTACTCGCCACTCTGGTGGCACAGAGTACCATGGTACACCTCTGGAGGTTGTATGTAGACTACTAGCTGCTCTGGTGGCACAGAGTACCATGGTACACCTCTGGAGGTTATATGTAGACTACTCGCCACTCTGGTGGCACAGAGTACCAGGGTACACCTCTGGAGGTTGTATGTAGACTACTCGCCGCTCTGGTGGCACAGAGTACCAGGTACACCTATGGAGGTTGTATGTAGACTACTCGCCGCTCTGGTGGCACAGAGTACCAGGGTACACCTCTGGAGGTTGTATGTAGACTACTCGCCGCTCTGGTGGCACAGAGTACCATGGTACACCTCTGGAGGTTGTATGTAGACTACTAGCTGCTCTGGTGGCACAGAGTACCATGGTACACCTCTGGAGGTTATATGTAGACTACTCGCCACTCTGGTGGCACAGAATACCAGGGTAAACCTCTGGAGGTTGTATGTAGACTACTCGCCACTCTGGTGACACAAAGTACCATGGTACACCTATGGAGGTTGTATATAGACTACTAGCTGCTCTGGTGGCACAGAGTACCATGGTACACCTATGGAGGTTGTATGTAGACTACTCGCCACTCTGGTGACACAAAGTACCATGGTACACCTATGGAGGTTGTATATAGACTACTAGCTGCTCTGGTGGCACAGAGTACCATGGTACACCTATGGAGTTTGTATATAGACTACTCGCCACTCTGGTGACACAGAGTACCAGGGTACAACAATGGAGGTTGTTTACACAAACTAGCAATTATATTATGATGTGATGATAGAGAATCATATGGAGGTGTGGGCCAGTGGGAATCTTAAACATAACTTAACCTTAATTTACCAACCCCTGGTGACTGCTGCGATAATTCCTAAGGTACAAGCCAGGAATCAAACCTTGGACCCCTAGGTTCGTAGCCAGGTACACTGACCACTACACCATGGGGCCGGGTAATCGCCTACTAACTAACATCCCAGTTTTATAATAATTTATATTTTGTATTTTCAATATTTGTGTTTTCAATCACATATAAACTCGCCAACCCACAAAATGAGGTAACTAATGTGTCAATAATTAGTCGGTAATTGTTCTTGATTATCAAGAGAGAGGGAAGTAAATAGCATATTGTATGGTGATAGCCCCCTCACAATGCCACACGGCCTAGAAGTCACGGGTTCTTAAACGTCTGGCTTGTATATTATTCTAGAGTTTTAAATAGCAATTGGCCACGGACTAGTTTGTAGTACCACATATGAGAATTAATGATAGAGTTTAGCAAAATTTGTGTTACTTAAACAATAAATATACTGCCTCTATAAGTTGTGAGATCAAATTTTTAATAGCTTCATCACTTGACCGGTCAGGGTACATAATTATAGCTCATTGGCCTACCAACATCGGATAGCTCTAGACCAGGAATGTGCAAATTTACTTACAAAATGGCTAATGAGAGTAACAAAAAGACTGTCAATCAGATAAATCTGTGCCGGGACTGAGGTTAGAACCCTGGTACCCCAGAACAGAAATCTGATACTTTACCCCTAGAGCTTCAGGTCACACCCCTATGATACGCTCTATCTGGATTGTTGAAACATAAAACAAGAACAGAGATCTAGTTTGGCTAACCACAACAGGCTGCTATTACACACTTATTGTAAATCTTATATCATGATTGTAAGTACGTTTGACAAAGCAATAGTTTCAAGGTTGAACTACGAGGATATATGAGTAGAGAAAACGTTTAATTTATAGTTTGAGTAAATACTGTTTCCGTCTTCATTAGCTATAAAAGGATTGGCTAGCAATAAAGCCGATGCAAATATAGGTCGATCAAAATGAATTGTGAGCCCCGCCCTGTCGGGTCTTACTTGCCCCCTGCTCTTAGGTCAGGTGGGGTCATTTGTGACCCTGAACCGCCTTAAATGATTCTCTTAGCTGTCACGCACTATATAACCGACTAGCTGGGCGCTAAGAAGGGAATGGACACTTTGATGACCGGCTTAAAAGGGTTCAACAACTAGTGTAAGAGGTCTGGGTTCGATTCCTGGTGGCGTTCCTGAAAATATTGACTGTTTTTGTATATGATTGTCTAGCTGGCCAAGATAGTGCCAATATTTGTAGATAGAGGGGTGTCATGAGATCAGCACAACGAACCCTCAAGCTGTAAATGTCGGTTTTCTAGACCAGAGCTGCTACCTGTTTATTCAAATAGCTCCTCAATTGTTTTGAAGAGACTGAGTTGACCCCGTTCCAGACACAATACTTTACAAAAAAATCTGGACGCACTGAGAATCAAACCTGAGACCTCTGGATCTATATCCAGGAAACTCTGACCACTTAACTACAGAGGCAGTTTTATAAGTGTACACTTAGAATATATTTGAAAAATGACAACAGGACATTAGTTTGATTTCCATGTTCAGGTGTAATTTTACAATTATTATATTTATTAACATCTAGTATGGTTTAATAGTGAAGGGTAGTATTAATAGCGTGTCTTTTCTTAAATTTACTTCTACTATCCCTCCACGCAGATGCAGCTACATTACTTACAATCTTAACCTCACTCATCTCTAACACATTAATAAAGTTAAAATGATTTTATCACAGATGGATAATAAGACGCAGAAGACTCCATGCAACTACATAATATTGTGACGTCTGGTTTGAGCTGTATTAGCTGCCATCCGGTGGGTGAGACGGACTCCTAAGTTTTTAATAAGATAATAATAATAATATTTAGCACTGCGTCTTACTACCCATTCGGGTTATACGCTTAATTACTAATTACGATAATGAATTAGGAATTGGGAAGGTTGAATTTAAAGAAAGTGCACCCGCATTTGCGTGGAGGGAGAGTGGAAAACCATTTAGGAAAAACCACCACCAGTTCACCCGACCGAGATTCGAAACTCGATCTCCCCGTCCTTGGCGGTCAAGCTCAACACGACTAGCTCTTTAGCCAACTACGCCACCGAGGCGGGTTTCTTAATATGACATGGTGTTAATCATATTAAGTAAAAACCCAAAAAATACTTAATTTCGTTAATAACTTTTAAATTTCATGTCCCTTAAGGTATACATTACATCCTTATATCAACTATCATATAAAATTATATCAATTCTGGGGAGTTACGAGTAAAAGTATTTACTCTATAATTATGTAAGTAATTCTATTTTTTTGTTCCTGTTTGAAACTACCTTATTGATATTGTGTGTGTGAAGTTACACAGTATTGGTAAATCGACGTTGGTGGGTTCGTCACTTAAGGTAACTGTAAAAAAATAAATTAGGGTAACAAGACACATAAAAAAAAGAAAGAAACAGCCCAAAACTAAATCCTTCAAATTGATTGTCCAAGCCAAAGTTGAACGAACCTGGAGTTATTAGGGTAAGGTATTTTCTAAAGAGTAGCTCAGGTTAGATTCTGTAAATGATTGCCGAAATGGTGTTTTGAAGACAGTTTTATTGGCGAGTGTTAAAAATGGTACAGTTCGCCAATTTTAAAGGTTCACTGACATTACTTAAAAAAACAAGGTTAAAGAAGATAAAAAGTCAAGTGTTTGATGTATGTACTACCCAAGTTGAAAATATGACATTCCCCAAATCATTACATTTCATATTAGGCTTTGTCAAGTTCCTGTGATATCTGGTATATCAGTGCCTGGTGAATTTTGTTCACAAATATCTGATTAATTTGTATCAAAACAATTATACTCTTATTGACGGTAACTTGTGATATTTTCACTGCGTCTGACTCCTCAGTCGTCTTAAACGTTAATGAAGTCATTATTTTATGTATTAGGGATAAGGAATGCTAAATTTAAATGAGTCACACTTGTGTGGAAGGAGAGTGGGAAACCATTTAGGAAAGAGCCTAACTATGCCTAAATCTGACTGTATTTGTGTGTAAGGAGAGTGGGAAACCATTTAGGAAATAACCTAACTATGCCTAAATCTGACCGTATTTGTGTGTAAGGAAAGTGGGAAACCATTTAGGAAAGAACTTAACTATGCCTAGATATGACCGTATTTGTGTGTAAGGAGAGTGGGAAACCATTAAGTAAAGAACCTTGCCACACCTGAGCAGGATTATAGTCTTGATATCCCTGTCATGGCCAGTCAATTCTATTGCGAGGAACACGCCTTAGGTCAGTTGACCCCCAAAACGGGTCGGTTACCTATTAAAATAACTACCGTGTTCAAAATGTATTACATTAATTAAAATACGAATTTATTTTACTACTGAGTTATTGTATATTACACCGTACCAAAGGTCGCATAGTCTAATGCGCCACTCTCGTGTTAGAATGGCCTACAAGGATATCGAGATTAGTCTCTTGGTCGGGTGTAATGAAGGTATTTTCTCTTACATGGTTTCCTAGCATCCTCCACGCAATAATTAGTCACATTTCTTCTCAAATTGATACCTTCCTCGTATTTATGCCACTAGCATTATTAATGGTTCCGTGTAGCCCAAACGTTGGGGAAAACAAACAAATATGGTATAGTCTAGGAATATAAATAATGCGGTGATGCCAAAATCAAACGTTTCAGGAAGAAACCTCAGTTAATTTAGGATGATCCTTTATTTTTGTTCATAACACTTTAACTCTCAATATTTAGCAAATATATTGTAGGTCATTTCAGTAACTTTGCTTTTTTTTTTACTTTCTATTTATAAATAGTATTTTATAACAATTTAACAGGAGTTTTAGGCAACTGGATTAGTACTTCTGTTTTGACACCACTTAAGGTTGGGTGCTAGTGAGTGCGAATTTAGTGCGCTAATTTTGCAGTTTTTATAGCATAAATATTTTTTGAACAAAATAAATCAATTTTTTTTAATAGAAACATAGAGTTTAGTTTTCTGCAAGTGATAATCTCAAAAGTTTTTGAATATCTGTCATGAGCATGGTGGCATTTGTTGACAAACTTTTTAAATTAAGAGAAAAAGTTGTCATTAAATTCCAGGACACATCTATCAGATATTTAAGAGCTGTTGAGATTATCACGTGCAGAAAACTAAACTATATGTTTCTATAGAAGAAATATTTGATTTATTTGTTCAAAAAATGTTTATGCTATAAGAACTTCAAAAATACTTCCCTAAACTCACGATCACTAGCACCCCATCATAAAGACCGTACAGTGACTACACTGGCGAATGAAAACAAACTATTTTAAAGGTATTTATCTGAAACATAATGCCTTCATGATCTTGATCTTTTATAAGGATATTCATAATAAGACAATTATAAATCAAATGTGTACAGAAATTGAACTATTTTGAGAGTTTAAATTTTATAATACCTTTAAATTTGTCAACTTTGACAAGGGCATATTATACTTATCTTAAAAGTATGTCCTAGTTGAACTCATCTGCTTAAAGTGTCAACCAGAAATATGATTTTGGAAAACTTTTATAAATCCTTGTCAGTTTTAATATAATCCGGTACAAAAGTGACATGGGGGTCGAGATTCAAGCTTTTCCTTGTGCAAAAAGAATTCCACTTTCCCATTTCGCAAAAGCTAGTACGCTTCCCTTTAATATGACCCGTTCTCTTACCCTTTTAGAGAAAAATAATTCGTTAAATCTGCACTGATAGTAATACTTGGTAAATAAATAAATTACTACGGTATATTCTATAACTTCCAAAAAAAGTGTCATTAAGTGACTAGCGAACTTAAATATAAATTTGTTTACAATCTTTATCTATAGAAATCTTACTCCCACCCCTGGTCACATGGTCTACGATGGCAGAACTGCAACTTACCATATCTTTAGTGAAGAGGTGATTGAGATTCGACTCATTCTAGTTTTCTTGTTCCCTCTAGCCAATGATGTGGGTGCACTTCCTCTGATTTCCCCCTTTACTGATCCATATCCCTTGATATATGTTGTAAATATCAAGAGTGTGGACTGAATACCTTGGTGTTCTTATGAAAAATATTTGGAGCATAGTTTAAAAAAATACTAATATATGATATTCGTTCAATATTTTACTTTTCAGTATGATTTTATATGTATTGATTATATATATATATATATATATGAAGTGACAGCTGCGGTTAACTTGTCTTGATGTATGAATGCGTTAATTAGATTTAGTTATATTTTACGGCTCAATTTGTGAGAAAACCGGCTAATACTAATTCAAAATAGTCGCTATAGTTTTGAGTAGTATAAATAAATATATTTCTTTTCAAACTTAAAGTATGATATCGCCATTTAAATATTTGTAGAAAAGACTATATAGTAAGTTCCGCCTTCATAAATCTTCCCACCGTTAAAAAAAAAAGAGCTTTCCCCAACAACAATTTGCCAAACTGGCACCTATCACAGCCTTAAAAAAAAACCACCCTAAATATTTTTTAACATTTTAAGTTCTTTAACCTTTATTTGGCAAAAAAAAAACTGCTCTAAACTTTTATCTTTTGAGGAAGAAATATTCAATGAAAACCATGGACGTTGTACTATTCCTGACTGGCTGGACATAACGCATGTCCACTGTACTACTCCTCACTGTCTGGACATAACGCATGTCCACTGTACTATTCCTGACTGTCTGGACATAACGCATGTCCACTGTACTATTCCTGACTGGCTGGACATAACGCATGTCCACTGTACTACTCCTCACTGTCTGGACATAACGCATGTCCACTGTACTACTCCTCACTGTCTGGACATAACGCATGTCCACTGTACTACTCCTCACTGTCTGGACATAACGCATGCCCACTGTACTATTCCTGGCTGGCTGGACATAAGCGCATGTCCACTGTACTATTCCTGCTGCTGGACATAGCGCATGTCCACTGTACTATTCCTGACTGGCTGGACATAACGCATGTCCACTGTACTATTCCTGACTGGCTGGACATAACGCATGTCCACTGTACTACTCCTCACTGTCTGGACATAACGCATGTCCACTGTACTACTCCTCACTGTCTGGACATAACGCATGTCCACTGTACTATTCCTCACTGTCTGGACATAACGCATGCCCCACTGTACTATTCCTGCTGTGCTGGACATAGCGCATGTCCACTGTACTATTCCTGCTGCTGGACATAGCGCATGTCCACTGTACTATTCCTGACTGGCTGGACATAACGCATGCCACTGTACTATTCCTGGCTGGCTGGACATAGCGCATGTCCACTGTACTATTCCTGGCTGGCTGGACATAGCGCATGTCCACTGTACTATTCCTGGCTGGCTGGACATAGCGCATGTCCACTGTACTATTCCTGACTGGCTGGACATAGCGCATGTCCACTGTACTATTCCTGACTGGCTGGACATAGCGCATGTCCACTGTACTATTCCTGACTGGCTGGACATAGCGCATGTCCACTGTACTATTCCTGGCTGGCTGGACATAGCGCATGTCCACTGTACTATTCCTGGCTGGCTGGACATAGCGCATGTCCACTGTACTATTCCTGACTGGCTGGACATAACGCATGCCACTGTACTATTCCTGGCTGGCTGGACATAGCGCATGTCCACTGTACTATTCCTGACTGGCTGGACATAACGCATGTCCACTGTACTATTCCTGACTGGCTGGACATAAGCATGTCCACTGTATTATTCCTGGCTGGTTGGACATAACGCATTCAATTCTGCGCAATAAACATACTTATTTTTTCCTCTTTTTTTAAACGTATTTTGTATTTTTTGTGTTTTGACTAAACCAACCCAAGGACGTTGAGTTAAGGCTTTTACTCTACTTATTATACTCCCCACAAAGGTAAAAATAAGATATACGGACAATAAAAATGGTCTAAATATGAGGTGTAGCTATTGTGATATTTTTCTAGAAGAAAACTGGCCCAAGTATCACAAAATGTTCTCTTTTCCGTCTTAATGGGAGTTTCTATCTGTTGGTCAAGGTTTTTGGTTTGCGAATCGGTGTATAGTCTGTGCTATATTATTATTTATACATCAGTGCACTACTTAAAAAAATACAACCCTCTAATCAGAACCAGACGTGTAATTTCAATCAAAATTATCTGCTTCACGAAAATTTGAAATATTGTTATTATAGATCAAATTATCACCCATAGCTTACAGATCACTTTTCCACAAAAATCCTATCTCTATGTCAGCTCTTGAGCAAGGTCATATTAAACAATGCTGATTAATAAATAGCGAGAGAAGTAGCACGTACATACTTGACAATGGTAGCACCCGAACCTCCGGCAGAGGGGTCTAGGACGTAGGACTCACTGCATTTTATTTCCGGTCGGGGAAGGAGGCTGAAGCTTTAATCCCAACCGATTGCAATAAAAGTGTAATTTTCTCATCTTCTCTTCACGCCAATGCGAGTGCAGTTATGTTGATTTGTATCTTTACACTTATCTTTGAATGAGGGAAGTATAATAAACATTTTCATAGCTGTTTTATTTGTGGGTTTAGTTAAAGAAGTCATAATTTTAATGACTCTTCATTTACTCACAACGGTAGTAATGAAGTAAAAAGCGTCACTGTCACATTGTCTGGTTTAAAGTTGAGAGGAAGGTTACAACTAGAACATCAGCCATCTGTACTGAGGTAGTTTTTCTCAAATGTTTTCCCACTCTCACCCCACGCAAATACGAGTACACCTCCTCTTTCTATTTCTTAGTAGGAAGGACATCAAAAAATCTATGTGTAAAGTTTAGGGTAAACCCGAGATGGTAATGATTGTTGACGTTTCATGACACCACAAACCCTAAAAAAGGGTTTTTGCAATGCCCTCTGTCTGTGTGTCTGTCTAATTGAGATCATTTTACTAAAGGATGAAAATAGAACATATATATTTTCACCAAATAGGCGGTAACGATTTTGATTAAAATTTGTATGTAGGCGTTGATTAAGATTATAAACAAATGGCTACTCTAATTTTCCCATAAAAATGATTTTTGAATACATTACAATACTTGATTTTTCATATCTCCGTTACTATTTAAGATACTAAATAACTTATCATTGTAAAATTGTATTACTATTAAAAATAAAAAAAACTTTCATTTGAAATATATTTTTATAAAACCAATAGTTTTTGAGATATTGGCAAATATATTAATACAATTTTGTGAACTTTAGTTGTACAGAGATACTACCGAGGTTTAACGCAATAATTCTCTAATGCCATAGAGTAAGCAAATAAGTAATTTTCTCAAAAAGTTGATGTTCTTTTTCCTTTAAGCTCTTAGGGGAAATGTTTGTACAGAAATGATTTATCTCTATCATTTTAGAGTCAATATTTACCTATTTTATTGTTCAAAATCTATAAATAAGGAATTTAATTGCAATGCGATAACCAATAGATGTACAACTTCTTATAATATGTCGAAATTTTTAACTGGGAATCAAAATTTTAATAAGAAGTTTGATAATTTTAGACCCAATATCAGTACTTTTTATTGGTTCAAATATACAAATGAGGACTTTAATTCTTTCAAAATAAAGTTATAAAATATAAAACCGGGAGTCAAAAAAAGTTTTACGTAAGTCTAGCGTAATTTATGTTCGGGTTTGCTAGTGTATCTTATTTCGTTTCACATATATTACGAATTTTGAGTAAATATTTCAATTTTTGAACAATGAAGCGAGAAAGTCAGTGCGGGGTTCCGTACTATTTAGTTTTTATAATCATTAGATATTTACAAATTATTAATGGTGTAGGACAAATATTTCAGTTTTTAATATAAGTACCTACAAAGGGAAGAAGGTGGTCCAGAATGACCAAAATGTGGTTAAGTGATACTTTAACACCCTCTAGAAGAAGTTAAAGGATGATTTACACATTTCTTAAAATTATCTTAATCCTAGAAAAAAACGCGACTGTCTATCCATTGGTAGTTAATAATTTAATTTCCATAAAAAAAAATTAAATCATAAGAATTGAAATCAAGACGCTTAAATTAGAAAGAAGCTACTCAAATCAGCTGAGCTGAGATAGACGGATCACACACACGTGTTCGGATTCATATCGGACGTCTTTAATCACAATTTTGCACCATGGTTGAAAAGTTGAACCTTGACTTTTAAGTTAAATAACCTTTATAGCAAGAAAATGTCAGAATCGTCGCCATAAGTCCCCGAGAGTCTTAGTTAACTCACCTGTCGGCAAAAACAACTTCCACTAATCTAGTCTTTAATTGTGTTGATCAAAACCTACCGACTAGAAACATAACCATTCAAATACTAATTGTTCTAAAAGATAACACTAGTTGTTTTGTAAAATCAATCTTTAGGTGGAATGGAGCTCATTAAATCAAAATAGTAGATTGTTATTTATAAATAAAATTCAATTTTTGGTGAAACTAGGTTGTAAAAGTTGTATTAAATTAACATGAAAGACATAAATGTGTAATATAATATAATAAATATGCACAATATTTGATTGATATTTGAAAGAAATTGGTAATATTAATTACAAGTTATGATACTATATAATTATGAATGTCTTGAAATTATAACAAACATCTAAAAATTCAGTACATATTAAATTGTAGACATTTTATTCAAAGTTATACTTAAAGTTATGTTTTTATAAACAAAGGATGATGTGATCATGCATATTTCGTATTTCTGTATTATTTTGAGGATTGACAGAACAAGTTATTAAATTTGAAAAAATATAAAAATTGAATTTCTTTCTTATCTGTATTTCCCATTTTCTTGATTACTGCTGCAAGTGCTGCAACGTTATTTATACGACATGTTTCGATGCTACGACGGCATCATCCTCAGGTCAGATCAAAAATAAGAAACACATAAAATGAAATCATGGTTAAAACACAATGCGTTAGCCAATGTGGTATAACATGCAAAGTTAGTGAACGTTTATAAATTATAATATCAAAAAAAGAATAATTATGAAATAACATATTTACCAGAAATTAAAACTATGTAATTGAGTATTCCCTGTTGTTTTATTAAGGAATCTGATATGAGAATTATAATTTAACGTGTATATAGAAAGTGAGAGAAGATCATTCTGGAAAAATATAATAAGAAGTCAAATATACATATAGGAAGATATTATCTACTGAAATATTGTGAAATGAGATAGTAGATAAATATATTTTGAATTTTATTTTAATCAATATGCTATATGGATTGGAAAAGAGAATTACAAGAAAAGGAAGTGAAAAAAGGAAGTTTTCTCGACACTGCCCCGAACAGGTCATTAGCTACTATGGAAGGATGGGCGGGTGCAGACACGAATGGAGGTTTTTTTGATTTTGGTATGTTGAGGGAGTTTTCTTAGGGTATTAATGAATATTTGGTTTTCAAAAATTGTTTGTTCATTAAATACATTCTTATTATTTAATAAGGCAGTTTGAATAAAAATATTTTCGGCTGTGTTCATTGTTGTGTTGTAAATTAGTTTCATACTTGTGTTCATTGGATTAGGTTGATGTCCTGATTGTTTAAGGAGTTCAGAAAATTCTGATTTATTCCTATCATATTTGAAATCACTCGTGTATTCAGAAAATCTAGTAGAAATTTGGCACCCAAATTTTCCTATGTATACGCTGTTGCAATCACAGGTAAGTTGATATATGCCACTTTTTACTTTCTCTCTATCTTACAGGTAGAGAAAGTATTGTGATCGTCAAAAAAATCGAACTCGAGATTTTGATGAATTTTGACGTTTCATGACTTCCTGAATCCGAAAAAGTGGTTTTTGAATTTCCGTCTGTCTGTCAGTCTGTCTGTCTGTCTGTCTGTCTGTCTGTCTGTACCTCCAACTAGAGCCTAAACTATTTTACCGATTGAGCTGAAACTTGATATCTAGGGTTTTGATAGGGTTGCCCCGAGGGGTTTTTGGAATTGGATATCTACCCCTAAAATTAAGGGTAGTTTACTGAAGGGAAAAAAGAGAAAAAGTCGATTTTCTCAAAATCGGCTCTAACGATTTTGATTAAATTTCATTTATGAACATTAATAAATATTCCAAACAAAATGGCTACTCTCAATATTTCGGCAAAATCGCTTTAAGGGCTCCGGTCTGATGCGTAAATTAACATTTTTTATAATAGCTCCGAAACTATTTGAGATATGAAATTACTTAGCATTACAAATATGTATATATATTTATAATACAAATATTTTATTCGAAACATATTTTTATAAAATCAATAACTTTCAATTTATACGCAATTATATATATATTTTTAACTTTTTGGACATTAAAGCTTAAGTATTGCGACCGTAAGAAAAACTAACCTGAAATGTTGATGGATGTCGACGTCTCATGACCCCCCGAACCCTTAAAAATAGTATTTGCAATGCCGTCTGTCTGTGTGTCTATTAAAACTTAAAATTAAGGGTAGTTTACTGAAGGGCGAAAAGAGAAAAAGTCGATTTTCTCAAAATCGGCTCTAACGATTTTGATTAAATTTCATTTATAAACATTAATAAATATTCCAAACAAAATGGCTACCCTCAATATTTCGGCAAAATGGCTTTAAGGGCTCCGGTCTGATACGTAAATTAACATTTTTTTAAATAGCTCCGAAACTATTTGAGATATGAAATTACTTAGCATTACAAATATGTATATATATTTATAATACAAATATTTTATTCGAAACATATTTTTATAAAATCAATAACTTTCAATATATACGCAATTATATATATATTTTTAACTTTTTGGACATTAAAGCTTAAGTATTGCGACCGTAAGAAAAACTAACCTGAAATGTTGATGGATGTCGACGTCTCATGACCCCCCGAACCCTTAAAAATAGTATTTGCAATGCCGTCTGTCTGTGTGTCTATTAAAACTTAAAATTAAGGGTAGTTTACTGAAGGGCAAAAAGAGAAAAAGTCGATTTTCTCAAAATCGGCTCCAACGATTTTGATTAAATTTCATTTATAAACATTAATAAATATTCCAAACAAAATGGTTACCCTCAATATTTCGGCAAAATGGCTTTAAGGGCTCCGGTCTGATGCGTCAATTAACATTTTTTTAAATAGCTCCGAAACTATTTGAGATATGAAATTACTTAGCATTACAAATATGTATATATATCTATAATACAGATATTTTATCCAAAACATATTTTTATAAAATCAATAACTTTCAATCTATATGCAATTATATGAATTTTTTTTAACTTTTTGGACATTAAAGTTTAAGTATTGCGACCGTAAAAAAAACTAACCTGAAATGTTGATAGATGTCGACGTCTCATGACCCCCCGAACCTTAAAAAATAGTCTTTGCAATGCCGTCTGTCTGTGTGTCTATAAAAACTTTAAATTAAGGGTAGTTTACTGAAGGGCGAAAAGAGAAAAATTTGGTTTTCTCAAAATCTGCTTAAACGATTTTGATTAAAATTCGTATCTAGGCGTTGATTAAGATTATAAATAAACTGGCTATTTTCATTTTCCTATGAAAATGATTTTTAGGGTACTTTACAGAAGCGTTAATTTCCGTATCTCCACAACTATTGGAGAAACTAAACAACTTATCATTGCAAAATTGTAGGACTATTAGAAATAAAAAACTTTTATTTGACATATATTTTTATAAAAGCAGCAGTTTCTGAGATATTTGCAAATATATTAATACAATTTTGTGAGCTTTAGTTGTAAACATATACTACTTAAGTCTTAACGCAATAATTCTCCAATGCCATAGAGTAATTAAATATAAGTATCTAAAAAAGTATGTTATTTTTCCTTAAATCTCTTAGGAGAAATGTTTGCATAGCAATGATCTATCTCCATTTTAGACTCAATAGTCAATATTTTCATTTTTTATTGGTCAAAATGTATAAATGAATAATTAAATATCAATGCGATGACTTGAAGATCTGCAACCCCTTATAAAATGTTAATATTTTAACCAGAAATCGAAATTTTAATACGAAGTGTTGACCCTTGTGGAAGACATTAAACTGTTTGAAATGCTCTTAGGTGGACAAAGATGCGCCTCTTTTCTCATTGATTCTATATCATTGTATATTATTTTATGCGTGTTCTTATGTGGAGTGGTGATGATACAATGTACATTATTCCGTTCAGAAATCTTACGAGTTTAAAAAAAGAGAGAGAAAGTCTGTGCGGTGTGCCGTACCATTTATTTCATATTGGTTGGTTTTGTTTTGGTTGGCGTTGTTGAAATACTTTTTGATGTTATTATTAGTGCTGAAACTACCTTTAATTTTTACTTTCTCTCTATCTTATAGGTAGAGAAAGTATGGTGATCGTCAAAGAAATCGAAGTCGAGATTTTGATGAATTTTGACGTTTCATGACTTCCTGAATCCGAAAAAGTGGTTTTTGATTTTCCGTCTGTCTGTCTGTCTATCTGTCTATCTGTACCTCCAACTAGAGCCTAAACTATTTTACCGATTGAGCTGAAACTTGATATCTTGGGTTTTCATAGGGTTGTCCCGAGGGGTTTTTGGAATTGGACATCTACCCCTAAAATTAAGGGTAGTTTACTGAAGGGAAAAAACAGAAAAAGTCGATTTTCTCAAAATCGGCTCTAACGATTTTGATTAAATTTCATTTATGAACATTAATAAATATTTCAAACAAAATGGCTACTCTCAATATTTCGGCAAAATCGCTTTAAGGGCTCCGGTCTGATGCGTAAATTAACATTTTTTATAATAGCTCCGAAACTATTTGAGATATGAAATTACTTAGCATTACAAATATGTATATATATTTATAATACAAATATTTTATTCGAAACATATTTTTATAAAATCAATAATTTTTAATCTATACGCAATTATATATATATTTTTAGCTTTTTGGACATTAAAGCTTAAGTATTGCGATCGTAAAAAAAACTAACCTGAAATGTTGATGGATTTCGACGTCTCATGACCCCCCGAACCCTAAAAAATAGTCTTTGCAATGCCGTCTGTCTGTGTGTCTATTAAAACTTAAAATTAAGGGTAGTTTACTGAAGGGCAAAAAGAGAAAAAGTCGATTTTTTCAAAATCGGCTCTAACGATTTTGATTAAATTTCATTTATGAACATTAATAAATATTCCAAACAAAATGGCTACTTTCAATATTTCGGCAAAATCGCGTTAAGGGCTCCGGTCTGATGCGTAAATTAACATTTTTTATAATAGCTCCGAAACTATTTGAGATATGAAATTACTTAGCATTACAAATATGTATATATATTTATAATACAAATATTTTATTCGAAACATATTTTTATAAAATCAATAACTTTCAATATATACGCAATTATATATATATTTTTAACTTTTTGGATATTAAAGCTTAAGTATTGCGACCGTAAGAAAAACTAACCTGAAATGTTGATGGATTTCGACGTCTCATGACCCCCCGAACCCTAAAAAATAGTCTTTGCAATGCCGTCTGTCTGTATGTCTATTAAAACTTAAAATTAAGGGTAGTTTACTGAAGGGCAAAAAGAGAAAAAGTCGATTTTCTCAAAATCGGCTTCAACGATTTTGATTAAATTTCATTTATAAACATTAATAAATATTCCAAATAAAATGGCTACCCTCAATATTTCGGCAAAATGGCTTTAAGGGCTCCGGTCTGATGCGTCAATTAACATTTTTTTAAATAGCTCCGAAACTATTTGAGATATGAAATTACTTAGCATTACAAATATGTATATATATTTATAATACAGATATTTTATCCGAAACATATTTTTATAAAATCAATAACTTTCAATCTATACGCAATTATATAAAATTTTTTAACTTTTTGGACATTAAAGTTTAAGTATTGCGACCGTAAAAAAAAAACTAACCTGAAATGTTGATGGATGTCAACGTCTCATGACCCCCCGAACCCTAAAAAATAGTCTTTGCAATGCCGTCTGTCTGTGTGTCTATAAAAACTTAAAATTAAGGGTAGTTTACTGAAGGGCGAAAAGAGAAAAAATTGGTTTTCTCAAAATCTGCTTAAACGATTTTGATTAAAATTCGTATCTAGGCGTTGATTAAGATTATAAATAAACTGGCTATTTTCATTTTCCTATGAAAATGATTTTTAGGGTACATTACAGAAGCGTTAATTTCCGTATCTCCACAACTATTGGAGAAACTAAACAACTTATCATTGCAAAATTGTAGGACTATTAGAAATAAAAAACTTTTATTTGACATATATTTTTATAAAAGCAGCAGTTTTTGAGATATTTGCAAATATATTAATACAATTTTGTGAGCTTTAGTTGTAAACATATACTACTTAAGTCTTAACGCAATAATTCTCCAATGCCATAGAGTAATTAAATTTAAGTATCTAAAAAAGTATGTTAATTTTCCTTAAAGCTCTTAGGAGAAATGTTTGCATAGCAATGATCTATCTCCATTTTAGACTTAATAGTCAATATTTACATTTTTTATTGGTCAAAATGTATAAATGAATAATTAAATATCAATGCGATGACTTGAAGATCTGCAACACCTTATAAAATGTTAATATTTTAACCAGAAGTCGAAATTTTAATACGAAGTGTTGACCCTTGTGGAAGACATTAAACTGTTTGAAATGCTCTTAGGTGGACAAAGATGCGCCTCTTTTCTCATTGATTCTATATCAATGTATATTATTTTATGCATGTTCTTATGTGGAGTGGTGAATATACAATGTACATTATTCCGTTCAGAAATCTTACGAGTTTATAGAAAGAGAGAGAGAAAGTCTGTCCGGTGTGCCGTACCATTTATTTTTAATGTTGGTGATTTTATTAATTTCTTTTCCTGTGAAGTTGAACTTGATCCATTTGGTCTTGATTTCTGAATTGTTGAGAGTGGATTTGCTGGTAAGTTGTGATTTTTGTTTTTGAAGAATTCGGTAAACTAAAGAATGGGAGTAACCATTGGAAACAGCAAGTTGTTTGATAACGTTGAGTTCATTTTTGAAGTTCTTTTTGTTGATAGGTAAATGGAGTAGTCTTATATATGACTGTTTAAAGCAGCTCTTTAATGGATTGTAGGGTGATTAGAATCATTCGGGATGATTGCATCAGTATGCGTGGGTTTTCTGTAGATTTTATATTCAAAATTGTTATGCTTGTTTTGGTGATATTAATATCAAGATAGTTGATGCTATTATTAATTTCATGCTCTAAGGTGAATTTAAGTTGAGAATAGATATTATTGAGATTGGGAATCAAATCAGGTGAAGGTGAATTAAGATCTTGTTCAAAAATGATGAGAATATCATCTATATATCGACAGTAGAATTTATTTATAAATACTAAACGTTCCTTACTAAAAAATTCAAATGTTTTTCAAAAATTTGATACTTATCAAAACACAAATTTAAATCAACCTTATATGATCTTATTTTTGTAAATTTAGAATCTTAATAATAATAAGTTCTGGTGGTTTTGTAATGGTTACTTACACAATTTGTAGCCTACACCTCAGTTTCATCATGTATATAAAAGTATCTTTATGATCTATGTTTCACTGTTTCACGTACAACATTTCTTCTTTTGTTTTAATGGTGTTGAAGGGATCTATGTAAACATTACTACTCTCCATTTGTTTTACTGTGCCTATTTAAAATGATAAAACACATTTATATCTATGTATTTTATATGTCTTCACATTTTTTTACTGTCTCAATGTAACAACTTCAGTTTTATTTTAATTATCTATATAGACATTAGGAGGTACATTAAACCAGATTTTCTGCTCTGTCCTTAGTAAAATATTACTCTATAATGTATTCTAGGTTTTTTGCTCTACTTTCAATATTATCTGTATTAAATAATATAAAATGTATTAATTTGTATGTAATTAATTAATTATTAATAAATACTCTTGCTATTATTAATAAATATTCCCTCTCTATTATTAATAAATACTCTCTCAATCCGTTAAGAGTATACGCTTATGTATTAATTACGCTGGTGACTTAGGAACGCGGAAGATTGAATCTAGAGTAAGTGTAGCCTCATCTGCGAGGAGGGAGAGTGGAAAACAGTTTAGGGTAAGCCACCCTCAGTACACCCGACCGGTATCTGAACCTTAAATTCCGTCATTGGCAGCCTGGTCTATTACGAGTGGCCAATGAAGCAGGTAAAAAATTCACTGTAGTGGCTGGAGGATGGGCTTTTGGATTTGTTCTAGAATTAAGTTAGTTTGTAAGTCGAGTACCTTTAAAATCAGTCTACTCATAGGTTTTATATATATTTATGCAATACCCACTGAGTCACCCATCAAAGTATTTCCCCAATCACTGAGCCTGGAAACTTGAAATTTTGGTTGGCAGGAGGATCGCGGGATTTCCACATGTAACAATAAAAATGTAAATTTGATAGATTTAAAACGGGGTCTCCAAAAAATGGGGGGGGGGAGGCTATAAATATATATTTTTTTAATCTAAACTCATAATAAACAACTACTTCCCAATGTGTAATAAAAATTTTAGTTGGGTCTTAGGGATACAGGGGAGGAGTCGGGGAGCGAGTGTAAAAAAATAGTTTTAAGTGTGCTAAAAATTTTAATTTATAAGGCATGTAAGGACCATATTCTTAATAAAATTTGAAATGTTAAATATGGTATGGTTTAAATGGGTAAGATTACAATTTACAAAACTAATAAATATCAACACAATATATGTGCTATAAAACAAGTTGTACAAATTAAAGTTGGTGGAGGAGGAAGGTAAGAACATTCCAAATAACCTTAAAAGACTGAAGATTTTAAAGAAAGAAAATATAAAAGGACGGGGTGAGGGGAAGATTAAAAGGGGAAAAAATCTCTTAGGGTAGGTATAAAATTTAAATTTGGCAGGAATGTATTTCCTATAGATATTATTCCAATACCAAAATAAGATTTACATATTATATAGCCTTCTATTTAGAAAGGGGCCGTTGAAATGGATGGGGGTTTGAATGGTTCCCAAAAACTTAAATAATTAATTACTGTTCATTGTGGTGGAAAATAGGAATTTGTCCAGCGGTTGGAGAAACTACCCCAATCAACTAGTAATATCAGATCCTTACATTTCAAAATGATGAATCAGTAAATAGGGAAGGGGTTTTCCACAGGATTCCTAAAACTAATATTAAAAACTCTTTTTTGTGTGATACAAAATGAAAGTTTGACATTTAAGTAAAAATAAATTTCAAAGTAGGAATATAGGAATAAAAAAAGAGTGGGTTTGTGTGTGTGTGTGTGTGTTGTGTCTGTGTGAGTGAGGAAGGGAGGGCTTGGAAGAATGGTTAGTAGCTTAGAATGTATTCAAAAATCTCCTCTAACCCAGAGTATATCATTATTTTTTACGCTTTGGTAAACTGTGTAGCTCTTTTTTCCAACATTTTTGTAACAATGTCTATAAAATATTTCATGATCGTCTTAGGTAACGATAACGTTGTAATGAGTTGAGTTTGTTTTTGCACCCACTTTGTGGACAAGGTAATATTTTGTCTTGAATATTATCTTTATATTAATTTATTAATTACCATGATATGTTTGTGATTGCCATGGCTTAGTTCAGGATAGTACAATTAAGTACTATATAAAAAATGGACAAATGGTTTTTGAACGTTCTATTAATTAATATTTGACGCTGCTTAGCTGTGTGAAGAGTGGATCAAAATGGCGGTATAACTTACTAATAATATATTTTTAATTTCAAATATATATAATTACATCACTACTTT
The DNA here is from genome assembly GCA_033556935.1 of Timema podura. NCBI lineage: Eukaryota > Metazoa > Arthropoda > Insecta > Phasmatodea > Timematidae > Timema > Timema podura. The sequence goes on from JAVRXN010000011.1 coordinate 7,296,631, forward strand.
TTATTTTAGATATTTTATTATGTTTCATAAGAACCATCATGGGCTACACACAACAAAATCATTGGATTCACTTTAAAACTAGTTGATTAAAACACATTATTATATCTATATAATCAGATGAAACGACCACCGCTACATGGATCTACTTGCAGAACTATGTTGTAGTTGAGGTTCGTTTAGAAGCCACCGACCAGAGAAACGAACTCTAGATCCTCGACAAGCAAGCTTGGATGTGAATGCTTCCTGTATGCATCTGTTGACCCAGTCACCTCGAGCCAGTTCGTTGAACCCTCAACGATTTAAGGCGGCCAATGCCAGCTAGTTCTTTATTAACAGGCTCAGGGTACCTCACCAACAAACATACATAGATGGCGTTTGTTTTAAATGAAAATAGAGTTTAAATGCGTCTTGGTTTCTTTACACTATTAGGTTTGGTAAATATTGAAAAAAATAATTTTTTGTTTACTTTCTCTTTAAAAGAGAAAGTATTGTAAACGCAAAAATGTTTGACTTCGAGATCAAAATGAATATTTTACGTTTTATGCTTGCTCCAACCCATACAAGGTGTATTTTACAGTTCTGTGTGTCCCCATGCCTGTCTGTTTGTATCTGGGCCTTGATCCAAAATGTTTTAATATCTTTTTTAAAACTTGATATTTAGATAATTATTATATGGCTATACATCGGGATTTTTATTTATATTTTGACCTGATCCATTAAATTAAAGGTAGTTTACTGGCAAGTGATTTTTTTAAATTGCAAATTTTTAGAAAAATGGCTCTTAAAACAATCTTGTTTAAAGTTGATATCTAGAGATTTGCCTTTGAAATTGAATTTGGGGCTCGAACACAAGTGGAGTACGCCGATAAGAATTTTCATTAGGGGTTTTCTACTAAATCTTCAAGAAAATGCCGGTACATTTCCTATAAATTATATCTTCCTCTTTCCTATCCCATTAGTGTGAACACGTGAATATTCAGTTTGACTAGATGTATGAAAATAACCACTCCTGGGAATCACCTGTAAGATTGATAATTAATAACAAAAACATCATAAAGCTGCCAAATCCTAGTTATTAAAGGAGTATCTTATTTTGAAAAATAAGAAGAACCAATACCTGTTAATTTTTATTATTTTAAGAAATTATATTCTATATGTGAGCTAATACAGTTTTTTTAAAACTTCCCAGAATTTTAAAATTGAATTTTTAAATAGTTATAGAAAAAAGAAACGGTGATAAATTTGATTATTTTTTTCAGATTTTATAACCTAGTGGAGCTGAATAAGTTTTTGGTTTTTGAATTCAATTTTTATATTTAATTTTAATTATTTTGTGTTCAATTAAACAATTTGTTAAATTTAACTTGACCAAATATTTTATTTATTGATTGATTTATCGTTGTCAGAGACCTAAATCTCTTCCAGAGTATCCACATATACTACGATGGTGAGGTCAGGATGAATAAGGTAGAATTTAAAGGAAATGTATACGCATTTAATGGAGTAAAAGTTTAATTTATTTGAATAAACAACTGGTTACATTCGAACTCAAGTTTCCCAGTCACAAACCAGCTGAGACCCAAATAGATACCTAACACGCTTATGTACTATCACGTGAAGGAATATTGGGAACAATTTTAGGGAAAATCCTACACTTGAACGGGACTAGAACCTCTATTCCGTCTCCAGTAGGCAATCCAGAGGAGTGGGTTTTATTTTAAAAAATGTTTGTCTTTTCTATTTATGGTTCACTTGCATTGAAGGCGTTTAGGTCCTTATTCTGTAATTTTTGTAAATTAAAAAGAAAAAACATTAAACTATGTAATCTGTCAACTTTAAATGACATTCACACATGTCAAAGTTAATAGCCAGAAACACGATACAGCTTTCCTCAAACAAATACAGATTTTTTATACAATTCACCATAGTAATGTTCTAAGATAGTTGAGGATCGTTTAGCTCCATAAACTTGGGCCAGCCTATGAAAGCACTAACGAGTAAATCCAATGCAATCGTTAGCGCTACGTTAGTTATTGAATCTAAAGTTTTCGTTAATGGTACATTTTCGTCGTTGGCATACACCTGGCCCTGCCCGCCATCTTCCGATACAGCAATAACGAAAAACCCGGATTCCTGTTGCTAGTGCTGGTAATTCAACCTTGAACATTTTGTTAGTGTCAAATTTTATTGGGAGTATAACCCATAAAATATTACATGTGTGGTATAAAAAATAGTGTAGAATTGATAGTATTATTATAAGTCAGTTCCATATAAGTGTTATGGTTTTATTTTCTATTATTATAAAATTATTTTTTTCTTTTTCTTGAATTCTTGGAGAGAAAAGTCTTGTGATCGTAAAAAAAAAAAAAATCCCTGAAGAACATAAAAAGAAAGAATCGATTTTCTCGGAGCTAGCTTTAACAATTTTGATTACATTTTATACATAGGAACTGTTTACCATTCATTATAAACTAAATTGCAACTCTCATCCCCATTTCCACATGAAAATGGCTATGATAATAATTTACATCGGCGAAAATTTCCTATTTTGGTTATATATCTGTAACTATTTGAGATACAAAATAACTTACCATTATAAAGATGTAGAAATATTAGATGTGAAATTCTATGACTTGAAATACATATTTTAAAACCAAGCGCTTCTAAGCTATGATCATATATATATATAACACACACATCGGTATTTGAAAATGAAATTGATTGTTTTGCTCTTTGATGAACAGAGATATTTTTCATTTTTCAATGTTTCTGTAGCAGTGCATATTATTTATTGTTTAGTTTACGATCATTAGTTGATTGTTTCTTCAACATTCTATATTATTTCATTCACCAAATCTTACGAGTTTTTAGTAAATATTTATATTTTGAGATAGAGAGATTATTATTAGCACCGCGTCTTACTAACCGTTCGGGTTATTCGCACTTACGCTAATGTGTGATGGTAGGGTGATTGTGAGATGAAATGGAGGACCTACAGTTTAACGTGGAATCCGAACCACGGTAGAGGCCTGGCATTCCTCACATTCACAAGTTGTGATTAATACACGTCTTGTCAGAGGTGAAGGAAGGGTTTGGCAATCAGATAAATCTGTGCCGGGACCGAGGATTGAACCCCGGGCCCTCAGCACAGAAGTCTGACACCTTACCCCTAGACCACCAGGTCACCTTGAGATAGAGAGAGAAAGTCTTCGTGGTGCTCCATACCATTTATTGTGTTTGTACATTATACACAAGTATTACTACCATTTATTGTGTTTGTACACTATACACAAGTATTACTACCATTTATTGTGTTTGTACATTATACACAAGTATTACTACCATTTATTGTGTTTGTACATTATACACAAGTATTACTACCATTTATTGTGTTTGTACATTATACACAAGTATTACTACCATTTATTGTGTTTGTACATTATACACAAGTATTACTACCATTTATTGTGTTTGTACACTATACACAAGTATTACTACCATTTATTCAAATATGTAGGAATAAGGAGGACCACTAAAAGGACATACTCCTGTATTTCTGAGCTGTAAGTATGAAGGAAGCAAAGCGATAATCTAATGAGGAAAAATAATTTCAACTTTTCCATTTATGCAACCAAGTGTAGCGAGTATAGCAACGTAGACGACACATCCATTGATGCAAAACGAACTTCACCAAGTTTTAAAAAGAAATCGACCAAATAAAAAGATATTAGAATGTAAATATAATGAAATCTCTTAATAGCGAACACCTTCTGTGATTGAATACACGTCCGCTATTCAGAAGTGTCCATTATTCAAAGAACATATAAAAAACCCAATAATAATGTTTTAACCTATATTCTTTGGATACTAACCACACATATCTAATTACTGTACTGTGCCTTGAGTGAGCCTTCACCTAAATTAAGCTTAACTAACAAACTCTGATAACCGTTGGGATAGTTATCCTTTCAGGAAAAATACCCATGGTATCAGCCGGGAATCGAATACGGGAGCCCTAGGTTCATAGCCAGGTGCTCTAACCACTATATCACGGGGCCGGTTAGTGTCCCTACTGAAGCCATACTGTACTTACCCTGGCCAATTAAATGTCTGCTCTAATTACTTACAAAACACTGACCTAAGCGTGCTTTCCTTTCCACTCCACTTTCAGTATCGGGAATCGAACCCAGGGTCCCTCGACTCGGTGTCCCACCACGGAGACTTTCTGTCAAGGAAATGAATGAGAGCGGGTTGGAAGGTGGTGTGCCCGGATAGATCTCCCCGCCTTGTGTCCCAGTGTCCCTAGACTCGGTGTCCCACCACGGAGACTTTCTGTCAAGGAAATGAATGAGAGCAGGTTGGAAGGTGGTGTGCCCGGATAGATCTCCCCGCCTTGTGTCCCAGTGTCCCTAGACTCGGTGTTCCACCACGGAGACTTTCTGTCAAGGAAATGAATGAGAGCGGGTTGGAAGGTGGTGTGCCCGAATAGATCTCCCCGCCTTGTGTTGTGACTAGAGAACAGGTCACCGACCTCAGGTAGAGTGAAGTAGGCCATGCCGTGGTGCGATCTACGGTCGAAACATTGAACTAACTTGTCACGTGTTGGGGCAGGATCAAATGCAATCATAACTTAGACAAATTGGCTACTACCCTCTGGAAACCGGTGGACGAGTGGATAAATAGGGGCCAGTTTCGGATGGTCTGGGATGGTGAGGTCTGTGTTTGAGTTGTGTTCGGCTGTAGGATACATTTTCCTCTAGATTCACCTTAATCAGTACTACCTCTTTAGTGTAAGTATATGGATGGCCCAAACGGGTCGATAGATGGAAAGTACAACAATTTTTTAAATTTATTTGAGGTATTTAACGTGCACTTTCTGAACCGACTGATTATATCAGTACACGACCTAGATACTAAATTTAATCTAGAACAGACACAGCATCCAGCCCCCCCGGCCGTTAATTCATATATATAATTCAAGGATATTGTCATATATAATTAACTTCATATAGTGTCATATATAATTAACTTCATTAACATTCAGTTTTATTGTAGATACGTTGATGACATTTTAATTATATATGACAGTAGCCTTGACCAATCAATATTCAATAATAATGTTATAATAAACCACATTCATCCTAAACTTATTTTCACTATTGAACTCGGTCTCAATAACAATATCAATTACTTGGATCTCAATATTTCCAAATCTAAGACCAGCACTTTTGTTTTTAAGATCTACCGCAAAAAAAACTCATACAGATGCTATTATTCCTTTTAACTCCAACCATCCTATTTCCCACAAACTTGCAACCTTCAACAGTCTAATTTATAGACTTCTTCATATACCACTTTCAAAGAAAAATTATACTAAGGAATTGAATATTATTAAACAAATTGCCACTGCCAATGGTTACCCTCACTCTGTTATTTTTAATATTCTTCAAAACAAAAAGCCCAGATGCTTCCCAAATCCAACCTTACAAAAATATCTGATATTCTGAATCAACCTAAATGGGTTAAAATAAATTTTACAGGCTAAGAAGTTATCAAAATTTCCAGAATTCTACAAAGACATCAAATCAAAATAGCCTTTTCAATCAATAACACAGTCAAAAAGCACATATCCAATTCCAACCTTAATACTCACAACATTTATAGCAAAAGTGGAATCTATAAGTTAACATGTGATTGTAATGCCGCCTACATAGGTCAGACTGGCCGGGCCCTCTAAAACGTTATTTTGAACACTTAAGTGACTTCAAATTTAACAGAACTAAATCGAAGTTTGCAGAACATTTAAAAATTTCTGGACACCAACCTACCCCCATCGAACAATGTATGAAACTTCTTTTACTTGCTAATAAAGGCCACAAAATGAACATCGCTGAAAAGTTCCATATCTATAATGCAAGCTTCCATCATAACATCCTCAATGAACAAACAAAATTTGAGAACCAAACTTTAATTAATACAATTAAAAACCTCTCAACAATTAATTAACCATAACCTTTCACCTATCCCATTTTCCGCTGCCCTCCTACCATCGTAATTGAGACCTGACCGGGCCAGGTCATGAAGATTAGAACCTGTCTCCTTTTCCTATTATGTCATCTACCTTCTTTTACCTTTTAATTTCTATCTATATCTAACCCAACTCTCTTACCATATATACTTTCAACTCCATATATACTTTTTGTTTCTCATGTTGGTATATATCATCTGGATGATTCTTTTCTTAGTTTAACTTTATTTAACAACTTTTCATTGTCATTATTACACTTTTGGCGTGACAGGGAGAACATCTAACCCTAATTTTCGAGGTAAGCTTGATAGTTTATCACCATTAATCTAATTATATAATATCTTCACATTTCTTTCCTTTTTGCTACTTCCGTGTCCTTTCTAGGTTAGCTTTATTCATACAATTTAGTTAATGTTAATTCTTTCGAGATTTTCAATTTCAAATATTTCTCTATTTAGTCTTACACTTTATTTTATTTTATTATACATTGGTTTTCCTCAGACCTGAAGATGGATTTGTACGTTGAAACATGTAGTCAAGTCAACCTGCCTTTTGGTTCAAGACTTAAGGAGTGGAACTAAATTCAGTTAAGGAACGTCTAAACAACTTTTCAGTTAACAATTAATCTTTAATAATCTCATCCTTCTTTATAAGTTTCACGGTTAATTGATTTTTTAACCTCTAACAACTAAATTTATATAATAATTCCCTGTCACTTATATCAAAGTTTTCTTTCTCGAAAACTTCAGTTTACTATTACCAAGACTTATTCAGTTTATTCGTCAACCTAATATTTTTATATGTTTTTAATTCTTTAACCTGTAATTTTTAATATCAATGTATTTGTTACTTTTGCTATAATTTTAATGTGTTTAATATATTTTATCCCATTCAATTGTCCTGTTTTATATTTACTCCATTTCATTCCCACAAAATATAACCGATTCTATTAACAATTTTTAAAATACATTATTCAATATGTGTCTTACAAAATGAATGTTATACTTATTCTCTGACAATTTTTATTCAAACTCTTTATTATCTATATTTTTAAGGTTATTGCTTCAATTCACCATATAACCTAGGTAATCTCATATGCCTTCTAGTTTTACTTTATAAGTATTTACCTGATTTTCTTTATTCATTTAAACCTCTTTATAACTTCTTAGGTGCTCCTTTCAATTAGTTTGATAATTTTTTGTATACAGTTTATCATTTTTTGGGTGCACCAATGTGATTTCTCGGTCAACAAGTATTTCTTAATCCTTTTTTGTCAGGGACTGAATACCTGCCTGAAAAATTTCAGTTTCCAAAGTTTCTGGGTTTTGAGAATGTTCTGGGTGTACGGAGTAACTTGTAATTATTACTGTTTTTTTTAGCACCACGGCCTTTTACCCATTAGGGTTATACTCATATGTATTAGTGGGAAATCTATTCAGAAAAAATACTAAAAAAGGCCAACCAGGATTCGAACCCCAATTTTACCATTATCAGCAGTCCAGGCTATCGTAAAATTGATGCCTTAAGCCACGTGGCCACCAAAGCGTGATAATTAAAACATGTATTAACCATGGAATTTATTGTTATTTAAATAAGTGTTTCCCCCCCCACCCTACTAGCCATATGGGCTGTCTTCATATTGACACTAATAGAGTAGAGAATAGGAAACTAGGATTTAAAGGATATGTAGCCTTATTTGTTTAGGGGAATGGTGGGTAACTATTAGGTCAAATAGCCTTCGGTTTTACTGTAGTTGGGACCCAACCAGATGGACACCCTGAACAACATACACACCTTTAGTAATACTATTGGTTCTAAAGGCGCTGTGCACACAGACAGGACATCAGAGGATGTTTTCACACCTATACCAGAATCTACCAGTTCCGGGTTGTTCCTCATGCACATCGAATTTCATTACCTTATTCAGTGTCGAAGCAGATTTCAGGAAGGGTCTACTTGAATCTATGGAAGACGCAGCACCCGGTCTCCTAGCCATTATTTCATCACTTTAAGCATGTCAAGAATCAATTCCAGTGTTTTTGTATCACCAGGCGTATGCTGTACCGACTTACTGTGGATTCACACGCTCGCCGACAAACAGTAGCACTGAACAGAAACGTGGTTACATGACGAGCTCCAAGTCAATCACAAGATTTCCACCTCATCGGCGAGAACCGTTCAGATAAAGTAGTTTAACTCATCTCTACTTTGTCTGTTCTGCCTGAGCTGTTTGGCACAGGAGAACCAATCAAATCTCAGAACCATCCATAAATCAAAGCAGAGCGCATGCGCATTGTGTGCATGTGACAACTCATGCGATGTACAGCAAACAGCAAGCAGACAGACTCGTTGTCCGTTGTGAGGAGATTTGAAATAACTCGTTAATGTAAAGCTTGTATCGATGTATTGGATTGTGCCACGACACAGCGTTATAATTAGAAAACATCCATCGGGAGGATGATCTAAAATATATGTATATCCACTATGAAATAAAATATGTTGATTATCAGCTGTTTTAAGTTAGCGTTGCAATGCATCATGGGCTATACATGGTGACCAGCCTCTTCAAAGTCAATGACCACTGTAGAAGGAACAAAGTCAAAACCAAGTTAACTAAATTTAAAATTAGGTGTTGAAACCTTCACTGTAAGTGTTTGTGACTTTGTTTGAAGGCAAAAGGAAGACCAAAGGAGTGTCGATGTCATATTTACTGCCTATTATGGTGAATAATGGCAAAATTGTAAACTTGTAAATGTGTCTGAGTGCTTCCAAAAACCTCAAGTTTGTTATTGTAAAAAAAAGCTTCTCTTCGCTAGCATTCGCTAATTAAAAAGGTTCTTCCCTACTCGTTTTAGTGCCCAATTATTTCCAAGGTATAACGCAGCCCCTCCAGTGTTTTAGGTAGTGCTAGTGCGTGTGGAACTGATGGTAGATGTTGTCACGAATCTGGCTTAAATCACGCGCTACTCTGTAATGAAAAAAAAATAAAAAAAATGTAAAAATATGTGTGTGTATTTGTGTATTTATTTCTATATTTTTGAATGCAAGAATTAATTTAATTTTTGATAATCTATAATCTATAATATATAATCTTGTGTTTTATTGGGCGCCAACTACCAACCCCATTTATTTTGGTGAGATAGGTAGATTTTTGATTATTAAATAAATTTATCCCCATAAACTGCTCAGCGGTAATACGAAAACCCCTTTTCTCAAGACCCCTGGACTTTACCTAAAGTTTGGACTTAAGTTGGGCACTTACAACCGAAGACTTCCTGATGCAGATTATTATTCTTGATTTGACCAATCCACTCTACTGAGTATCGCTATACATGGGATGCAAGTTCAGAAGAAAATACAATGTACATTGATGTAAATAACAATAAAACAATTAAATTTAAAGAGTAATTTTAATTATTGAAGTGAATGATATTCTTAAATGAACCCTACCTATGAAGCATGCCTCGTATATTATAATATTATTAAAAGTATTGTTAAGCAATACTTGAAATTGTTAAATTCTCACTTGAATTGTGAGTATATTTCTTTAAGCAAATAAGATTTTAACAACAAAATTTATTCTTTATAACATGTAACAATAATAAACAAAAAAAAAATAGTTCTGAGGTGGACAAAAAGTATTAATTCTAGTTTGGAAACTGAAAATTATTTGTCCTTCTTTAGTAATTTTAAGGATTATGCTTAATTATTTACATCCGTAACAGGATGTTTACAGATGGATTGGATCTCACCCGAAAATGTCCTTGCTCTGGTAAAAATGTTGAATCAAAGCTCCGTCGATATTTAACTCTCTGACCTTAAATTTCCACCAAGATCTTCTTTGAGTGCTTCCACTCAACTTTCTTCACGAGTTTATACAGCTTTTAGAAGTTTTAGATGAATAACATTACCATGAACCTTTTAAAAAAAATATAATTGAAGGATCCGCAGATCGGATCCTTCCTTACACTACCGACGCCAATTTTCGAGAGTCACAACCATAATTAAGACAAAACACAAACACGTTATTTTTGTTTAAAATAAACAATCACCGGCCTAGGAGAAAACATTCGCCGGGATTTGTATGCAAGAATAAAGCAAACAATCTTAATTATTTAGAGATTGGGGGTATTACTAAAAAGATAATGATACATTTTTACAAAGAAACATAATTCATCTTTAAAAATTAATTTTAAACTTGGCACCAAACAATAAAACAAAACGAGAATAATAATTTCTTCCGCTAGGGGCAATTAATGTTTCAAGAGACAGCCAGATGCTATAAGTGTCCAAGAACATAAAAATAAACGAATCGAATAGTTCCGAAATAAACCACTCTCTGGAGCAGATAGCGTTAAAATCACCTACCAACAAAATTAATAAACATGGCGGGTTGGCAGTTTATGAATAAAAATAAAAATAAAGAAAGATGATTTAATAAAGTGAAATAAAGGTAAGTAGATTATATGTATAACACATATTTTAATTGTAAATGAATAAATAATGAATATTCAAAACTTTAGGAGTTTTGAATGAAATTTAAATCAAATAAACAGTAAAATTGACAACGATATTATATATTTGAAGAATTTAATCAACTGATTATTAGATTTCTATTGTAAGTAACTCTTTTAACCAAAAATAACATCACAGAAATGCCCCTCGATGCTACGATTTTAATCTAATTTATTATATTAAGAGCGTAGTATCTACTTAAAAGATGTTATTTTCTGATATCAAACTTAGACGCTCAGTTGATCTCCGTGGTCAAAATACACCCTACTCTCTCTAGTTCGGGTTATGGTTTAAAATGTGTGTTTATTTAATTTACTTAAAACTCTTCAAGTCTTATTGGTATGGTATTTTCTTCCAGATTCTGAACGAATTACTTCAACAACTTCCCCAAATATTAGAGATGCCACATGTTTGTCAGCTGTTAACATCAGCTGATCATTTCACAACATTGAACATTCAAGTTCAAGGTCACTCGGCTTGTAAGGTTAGAATTTATTAAATATATGTGATTATAATATTGTTCTTCATGTGATAATATATTTAATTTAATGCCACGGTTATGGCAAATAACCAAACTACTCACTTTAAATCAATCAGTCGAAAATACCCATTTTCTTGGAAAACTTGCTGTTTACTTTTAATTCATAACTTAATGAAAAATCAAATATTTAGAATTCACAGTTATTTTCTTAACAGCTTAGAGACATCCTCTATTTAACAAAAGTATTCTCCATACTTAAATATATTTTTAAAGACAAAAATAATTTAGAAGAAACATGCTTATATTGAGTTTACTCTTCTCATCCCATAAAAAACTTGAGGGCCTAGAACCCTTTCCATTAAAATCCTTAAATTTCTTCAATTGATATGGCAAATAGACACCCTTCTTCAAATAATGTAGAAGTCTTGAATGAAAATTACAAATATTTCTCTCTCTAAACTTTAAAACAAAAAAATAGGTGTGCAAACTTAAGTTATCGCAACCTTTGTGACACATGTAGTCATCCTCTTTATCCACATAAAATGGCTTAAAACCAATTATTTTGATTTCTGATGGATATGATCATTAACTTAAGGATATTCTTTAACTATATAAATTATTTTCATTGCCAAAATTATACATTTTATACTTTTAAATTGTAAAAAGGAAACAAATCCTTTAGTGGTTTTGGCACTTGGACACAGAAAAATGAATAGGCCTTGACCTTAAAGTTAGAATTTCTTCATTCCATTAATGAATATATTAAATACATCCTCTTCTTCAGCTTTCTTGTTAAAATAATTAAAATATAATCATAATTTCTTCCTCAAAACTTGAAAAAGCAAATGCTCTCTGAGTCATTTTCTTTACATCTTGACAGAACGTAGAGTAGGCTAACCCTTATTTCTTTGTATTTCTCAATTCTTTTAGTGAAACCAGTTATTATAAACTCTTTTCAAGGTAATGTAGAAGTATCATTTAAAGATATTAATAATAACCCTTTAAAATAGTTGAAAAGGAAATAGAATATTTGAAAATTTAGGCCCACGCCTAACTTGAGTATTATCAAATGTTTGTATACACATTTAAACTTACTCAAACTTGTTATATGGGTACTTTCCAACAGCCCCTCAATATTAATGTCAGTTCTCAAAGAGAAATGTTTAAATAACATTTCATTAAACTCAAAAATCATATATTTTTAAAGTGTTAAAATGGATTTAACTCTTTTTCTCTTCAATTCTTCACAGTCAAATGCAGATTTTAGCTTTGATATATAAACAAAACAACAAGTTGATCACTCTTCTTACAAATAACATACATATAATATAACATAACATAAATAACCTTCTTCTGTTCTAGCATTCTTCGCTACATTGCGGTCCCCACTGCGAAACAACTCTTGGCCTACTTTATATTGCACAAGATCAACTGCTTGACCTGTCTTCAAGATCTTGTTAGGATGAAATACACATTATGAAGGTATTTAAGGCTCTACCATAGACTTTTCTTTGATAGTATAATATCTGAGTAGCCTCATAATTTTTTAGAGGAAAAATGAGACAAAATAATAGATAGTCTATAAAATTAGATGAAACTGAACTTTGGCTCTTGTTACACCATGCTGCATACAGATTCTCATACCAGCGCTCTCCATAACATTGTTGACCTTGTTAGTAACTGATAATCACTTAATAATAATTACTTCTGTTGGAAAAACAAAGTAAATAGCTCCTTCACGAAAAATAATTGAGTATCGTAGTTCCCTCAATAAGACATAACTTTTTCCCATAAACCGTAGATCCTTTATGAAAAATAATTGAGTATCGTAGTTCCCTCAATCAGACGTAGTTCCTCCAAATAAACAAAAATCACCTCTACATTGGTACTGTCACTGTCTTGTTATCAGTGAGGACTTATAGGGCAATCAAACATATTGACAACTGTCATAAACTCCAAAACATTACTCTCCTCATCGCTTCCTCATCTCGTAGAACCTCCTATACACATAATTATCATCTTCATTGGAGCGCTGGGGTGTACTTTGGCATTTCTTTGGTGATATAAATATATTTTTTTCCTCGACGTATAATAAGGTAGAAATAAATAGTAATTGTAATTAAAAAAAATGATCTTGTTTTCTTCAAAACAGAATTGGCCTATATGTAAACAAATGTGTATTATTTCACCTAGACATGTGCCTCAAATGAAAGTTTTTAGGGACCTCTTTTGTTCACACTATTCCTTCTTCAATTGCATACCGAGCTTCAGGGATTTCTCGACTCCCATAACCTTCTTCTGTTCTGAAACATTCCCTCCTCCAATAGTAACCCGAGCTTCAGGGATTTCTCGACTCCCACAACCTTCTTCTGTTCTGAAACATTCCCTCCTCCAGCAACAACCCGAGCTTCAGGGATTTCTCGACTCCCACAAAAGCTTTGTAATTATGTCCTAAAACTTATTCCAGGATCAAAAATAGTCCTCCTACAATCCCTAGGTTGAGATTGTGGAAGAGAGGGCCTAATTCCACTTCCTCCAACTAGCCATACATTTCCTAGATCTGGAAGAAATCCATGTCGCTTCCTTTTACCGAGGCCTCGTTTCTTGATCCTTGGTTTGATTTTGTTGCAGGTATCATCTTGATTCGATGACTGCCGTGTGACCTGGTTCCTGGTCCAATGATGCGAGGAGATATTGAATAATACATCCTGAACATCAAAATGTTTAGGGCATTCTTCATTGTTTCGGTGTTGGTGAAGAACACTCCTCCCAATGGCAGTAGCTTCAGTTTGCAATTCCACTCTTATAATTCTCCTTGTATCCTGGCTTGTCATCGCAGCTGACAAGACATCTCCTACAAGTTTTGTCTCTGTGGGCCCATTTGACGACACACCAAAACAACTTGACAATAACACTTCATCGTTTACCCACAAAGTGCACGATAACTTCTGTGCTTCAGAAACCCTTGTTTTTACATGAAATGACTCATTCGACTCCTTAAACTGCATGACTTCATAGTCAACTTCCCAGTCAAAATTGTTCACATGACTGCGAGAATGACCCATTATTGGAACACGTGACTGACTTATGTAGTACTCATTAGGGGTTTCACACAATTGTGAATCGCATTTCTTGTAGTAGTAGGCACCTAAATATATGAAAGGGTAAATATAAGAACCATTCGTCGAAGGGTCCTTAACTGGCATTATTACCACTTGCTCTGGTACTTCCTCCACTGCTGCCACTAGTTTCTCCCCAGTCGTTGACAAGTCCTGTACTTGCGCCTCGACCTCTTTCCCCTTTTCCGCCAATTGGTTGTGGACTGACCTAAACTCGGTACTATAATGGTCAAATCTTGAGATAACATCATCCCTTAGTGATTTCATGTTATTCTCCATCTTTATCATGTTATTCTCCATTTTTTCCTCCATCTTTTTCATGTTATTCTCCATTTTTTTCATGTTATTGTCCATTTTTTCCTCCATTGATTTTATGTCCTTTTTAGCACTGTCCCTTAAATCTTCCTTGAGTGACTTCATGTTACTCTCCATTTTTTCCTCCATTATTTTTAGGTCCCCCCTCAATGCTTGCATTAGGTCAAACATGGTAAATTCCTTCACTGTCTTTGGAGCTTCCTCTAACTTCTCCACAGCTGAAATACTCCTACTGGTATCCAGGGCATCTGCCCCCAATGATGTACCATCTTCCATGGGTGGAACTACAGGTCGTGCACCTGCCATAACTATTTATTCAAAAGATGTGACATAACTATCATCCCATTCCTCCGTTCGGCGCTCGGCTTGAGGCATGACAACATCCTCTTCCAACTCCTCTGCTTCTACACTGACCGATGGTTGCTGGGCATCCATGTCTATATTTTCGAGCTGCTTACGTGCCTTGCTACGTGTATAATACTGCCCCTCTGGCATAACCTTCTTCACGAAGTAAAATGACCCAAAACCTAATTGAGGTAATCTGGCCTTGTCAATAAAACGCTCTAGTGTAAGTTGGCCGCAAAAACCATCAACTGCTCCCTCAAGTCACAAATACACCCTAGTGTAATCAGGCCTCAAAATACATATTTTACTGTCCTCTCAAAGCACAAATATGCCCTAGTGTAATCAGGCCTCAACCTATACAGTCCTAAAAAAAAAACTTTAGGTATAACAATAGCCCCACGTTAAGGCGACACTGTAATGAAAAAAAAAAATATATGTAAAAATATGTGTGTGTATTTGTGTATTTATTTCTATATTTTTGAATGCAAGAATTAATTTAATTTTTGATAATCTATAATCTATAATATATAATCTTGTGTTTTATTGTAGCAAGGCACGTAAGCAGCTCGAAAAGATAAACATGGATACCCAGCAACCATCGGTCAGTGTAGAAGCAGAGGAGTTGGAAGAGGATGTTGTCATGCCGCAAGTCGAGCCCCCAACAGAGGAATGGGATGATAGTTCTGTCACATCTTTGGAATCAATTGTTGTAGCAGATGTACAACAGATATCTCACCAGGTGGAGGAAGGAATGCCATTGGGGGCAGATACCCTAGATAGCAATAAGAATATGTCAGCTTTGAGGAAGAAAGAAGATGACCCAGGGACAGTGAAGGAATTTACTATGTTTGACCTAATGCAAGCATTGAGAGGAGACATAAAATCAATGGAGAAAAAAATGGATTCCAACATGAAGTCACTAAAGGAAGAATTAAGGGACAGTGCTAAAAAGGACATAAAATCGATGGAGGAAAAAATGGACAATAACATGGAAAAAATGGACAATAACATGGAAAAAATGGAGAATAACATGGAGAAAATGGATAACAACATGAAGTCACTGAGGGATGATGTGATCTCAAGAATAGATGATCACATCGAAGAGTGGAGGTCAGTTCATGACCAGTTGGTAAAGAAGGTGACTTTGGTCGAGGAGCAAGTACAGGACTTGGCGGTAACTGGAGAGAAACTAGCGGTGGCAGTTACTGAAGTGAGAGTGCAGGTGGAAAACCAGGTCATCCAGCAGAGACAGTTAGAACAAGATTTACTGGCAACACGGTCAAGACAGGAAAATTTGGAAGAGCGAGTTAATACAAGAGTGGAGGCAGTGTCGGAGGTCATCAACCACCTTCGGTTGGATGTAAGCCAGGTCAGTGGACAACAGCAGGAGATAGAGGTGCAGGTGGAGAAGATCAAGACCAAGAACAGTGAACTGACCACTGAACAAAGGGTAGCACGAGAGCAATTAGAGAGGGACTTGCTTTTAAACAAGGAAGAGGTGGTGTTGATGAGGGGGCAGATCGAGAGCCTATCACAACAACTGGAGCAACAAGCGATTAACAGACCTAGCGCATGTTCTTAGCCACTGTAATGAAAAAAAAAAATATAAGTGTGTATTTATTTCTATATTTTGAATGAATGAATTAATTTAATTTTAGATAATCTATAATATATAATATAATATTGTGTTTTATTGGGCGCCAACTACCAACCCCATTTATTTTGGTGCGATAGGTAGATTTTTAATTATTAAATAAATTTATCCCCAAAAACTGCTCAGCGGTAATACGAAAACCCTTTTCTCAAGACCCCTGGACTTTACCTAAAGTTTGGACTTAAGTTGGACACTTACAACCAAAGACTTCCTCTATTTAGATTATTATTCTTGATTTGACCAATCCACTCTACTGAGTATCGCTATACATGGGATGCAAGTTCAGAAGAAAATACAATGTACATTGATGTAAATAACAATAAAACAATTAAATTTAAAGAGTAATTTTAATTATTGAAGTGAATGATATTCTTAAATGAACCCTACCTATGAAGCATGCCTCGTATATTATAATATTATTAAAAGTATTGTTAAGCAATACTTGAAATTGTTAAATTCTCACTTGAATTGTGAGTATATTTCTTTAAGCAAATAAGATTTTAACAACAAAATTTATTCTTTATAACATGTAACAATAATAAACAAAAAAAAAATAGTTCTGAGGTGGACAAAAAGTATTAATTCTAGTTTGGAAACTGAAAATTATTTGTCCTTCTTTAGTAATTTTAAGGATTATGCTTAATTATTTACATCCGTAACAGGATGTTTACAGATGGATTGGATCTCACCCGAAAATGTCCTTGCTCTGGTAAAAATGTTGAATCAAAGCTCCGTCGATATTTAACTCTCTGACCTTAAATTTCCACCAAGATCTTCTTTGAGTGCTTCCACTCAACTTTCTTCACGAGTTTATACAGCTTTTAGAAGTTTTAGATGAATAACATTACCATGAACCTTTTAAAAAAAATATAATTGAAGGATCCGCAGATCGGATCCTTCCTTACACTACCGACGCCAATTTTCGAGAGTCACAACCATAATTAAGACAAAACACAAACACGTTATTTTTGTTTAAAATAAACAATCACCGGCCTAGGAGAAAACATTCGCCGGGATTTGTATGCAAGAATAAAGCAAACAATCTTAATTATTTAGAGATTGGGGGTATTACTAAAAAGATAATGATACATTTTTACAAAGAAACATAATTCATCTTTAAAAATTAATTTTAAACTTGGCACCAAACAATAAAACAAAACGAGAATAATAATTTCTTCCGCTAGGGGCAATTAATGTTTCAAGAGACAGCCAGATGCTATAAGTGTCCAAGAACATAAAAATAAACGAATCGAATAGTTCCGAAATAAACCACTCTCTGGAGCAGATAGCGTTAAAATCACCTACCAACAAAATTAATAAACATGGCGGGTTGGCAGTTTATGAATAAAAATAAAAATAAAGAAAGATGATTTAATAAAGTGAAATAAAGGTAAGTAGATTATATGTATAACACATATTTTAATTGTAAATGAATAAATAATGAATATTCAAAACTTTAGGAGTTTTGAATGAAATTTAAATCAAATAAACAGTAAAATTGACAACGATATTATATATTTGAAGAATTTAATCAACTGATTATTAGATTTCTATTGTAAGTAACTCTTTTAACCAAAAATAACATCACAACTCTCGCAGTAGACTTGACTGGCGATGACGGGGAGATCGAGGTTCGAATCTCATTCGGGTTGCTTTTTTCTAAATGGTTTCCACCCTCCCTCCACATAAATGTGGGTACACTTCATCTAAATATAACCTTCCTAATCCTTGAAACCATTAGCGTAATTAGTACACATGCGTAAAGCCCAAAGGAGTGCTAAATAAGTTTTGATATCACCTTTCCGTATTTGTTCCTGAATTAGTTTCCTTGGTCGGTTACATTTATCTTCCACTGACTTTCACTTCAGATTATTACTAAATCTCTGACTGTTAAGTACAACCAAACCTTTCTTCTCATGGTTATGACGTAGTTAACTATTAATTTCACTAATAGAAGCCAGATTTACAAAGACCGAACACTTCTTATTCGAGTAGGAGCACCTCCGGATGTTATTATTCAACATTTAACCTGACATTGTACTTATCAATAAAAAACATTTTATTTCTTCTTCCTCCGAACATAGAACCAGAGATTTACACACTATCCTCCATATTTTCACAACGTAACTAACTTTTCCAAGAAAAAAATATGAAACCTAATGGAACAAGCCATGAAGATACTTGATATGATAAGTTGGGACGTATTTCGTTTGTTGACTAAACACACTTGGGACGCAGTTTATCTGTCTACTGATATCTGGACGTAGTTCGTTTGTTGACTAAACACACTTGGGACGCAGTTTATCTGTCTACTGATATCGGGACGTATTTCTTTTGTTGACTAAACACACTTGGGACGCAGTTTATCTGTCTACTGATATCTGGACGTAGTTCGTTTGTTGACTAAACACACTTGGGACGCAGTTTATCTGTCTACTGATATCGGGACGTAGTTCGTTTGTTGACTAAACACACTTGGGACGCAGTTTATCTGTCTACTGATATCGGGACGTAGTTCGTTTGTTGACTAAACACACTTGGGACGCAGTTTATCTGTCTACTGATATCGGGACGTAGTTCGTTTGTTGACTAAACACACTTGGGACGCAGTTTATCTGTCTACTGATATCGGGACGTAGTTCGTTTGTTGACTAAACACACTTGGGACGCAGTTTATCTGTCTACTGATATCGGGACGTAGTTCGTTTGTTGACTAAACACACTTGGGACGCAGTTTATCTGTCTACTGATATCGGGACGTAGTTCGTTTGTTGACTAAACACACTTGGGACGCAGTTTATCTGTCTACTGATATCGGGACGTAGTTCGTTTGTTGACTAAACACACTTGGGACGCAGTTTATCTGTCTACTGATATCGGGACGTAGTTCGTTTGTTGACTAAACACACTTGGGACGCAGTTTATCTGTCTACTGATATCGGGACGTAGTTCGTTTGTTGACTAAACACACTTGGGACGCAGTTTATCTGTCTACTGATATCGGGACGTAGTTCGTTTGTTGACTAAACACACTTGGGACGCAGTTTATCTGTCTACTGATATCGGGACGTAGTTCGTTTGTTGACTAAACACACTTGGGACGCAGTTTATCTGTCTACTGATATCGGGACGTAGTTCGTTTGTTGACTAAACACACTTGGGACGCAGTTTATCTGTCTACTGATATCGGGACGTAGTTCGTTTGTTGACTAAACACACTTGGGACGCAGTTTATCTGTCTACTGAAATCGGGACGTAGTTCGTTTGTTGACTAAACACACTTGGGACGCAGTTTATCTGTCTACTGATATCGGGACGTAGTTCGTTTGTTTACTAAACACACTTGGGACGCAGTTTATCTGTCTACTGATATCGGGACGTAGTTCGTTTGTTGACTAAACACACTTGGGACGCAGTTTATCTGTCTACTGATATCGGGACGTAGTTCGTTTGTTGACTAAACACACTTGGGACGCAGTTTATCTGTCTACTGATATCGGGACGTAGTTCGTTTGTTGACTAAACACACTTGGGACGCAGTTTATCTGTCTACTGATATCGGGACGTAGTTCGTTTGTTGACTAAACACACTTGGGACGCAGTTTATCTGTCTACTGATATCGGGACGTAGTTCGTTTGTTGACTAAACACACTTGGGACGCAGTTTATCTGTCTACTGATATCGGGACGTAGTTCGTTTGTTGACTAAACACACTTGGGACGCAGTTTATCTGTCTACTGATATCGGGACGTAGTTCGTTTGTTGACTAAACACACTTGGGACGCAGTTTATCTGTCTACTGATATCGGGACGTAGTTCGTTTGTTGACTAAACACACTTGGGACGCAGTTTATCTGTCTACTGATATCGGTACGTAGTTCGTTTGTTGACTAAACACACTTGGGACGCAGTTTATCTGTCTACTGACATCGGGACGTATTTCGTTTGTTGACTAAACACACTTGGGACGCAGTTTATCTGTCTACTGATATCGGGACGTAGTTCGTTTGTTGACTAAACACACTTGGGACGCAGTTTATCTGTCTACTGATATCGGGACGTAGTTCGTTTGTTGACTAAACACACTTGGGACGCAGTTTATCTGTCTACTGATATCGGGACGTAGTTCGTTTGTTGACTAAACACACTTGGGACGCAGTTTATCTGTCTACTGATATCGGGACGTAGTTCGTTTGTTGACTAAACACACTTGGGACGCAGTTTATCTGTCTACTGATATCGGGACGTAGTTCGTTTGTTGACTAAACACACTTGGGACGCAGTTTATCTGTCTACTGATATCGGGACGTAGTTCGTTTGTTGACTAAACACACTTGGGACGCAGTTTATCTGTCTACTTAGATCTGGACGCAATTTGTATGTTTCTTATAAGATGATTCAAACTTGGGACGCCATTACGATGTTGTGGGCTCAAAATATCCTTATTAAGATTAATACGTTATAAATGATTGTAGATTTCTGTTTTTCTTAGAAAAAAAATTATATTAGCTTATTGAAGACTGGATTTAAAAAAAAAGTAGGACCCTAAAGGAGAAACCAACTCCAAAACACAGAGCCAAGATTTGAACCCCAACCTCTTCGTCACTCGTTAACTGGATATAGGATGAGCCTTACCAAAGGGTGAGTTTATTTTAGTTCTTAAATTAATGGTGAATTACTGATTATCTCTTTTGTTTGTAAATTATAAATATTTACATAAGGAATGATGCACAATTTATCGTACTATTTATTTAATTAGGTAGCTAAGCACCCAAGTTATTAACCACTTCTTTAATCGCGTGGGAATGTCTAGGTTCACCCACATCAACATGGTAAGGAGATGTAAAAACCAAAACAAATAAATCGCACGTGAAAAACCACCCTGATGTACCCCAGCCTCGATTAGAACCTTGATCCCTTCCCTTACTCTGAAGTCATATATATTGTGAGCTTGACGTCTTGGACCGTGCAGGTCAAGATCAATGATTGAACTCACAAAAGGCATTTTTACGATCATGATGGATAGTAATGTATAGTAACCTTATAAACTGTCCTCGCCTAGCAAATTATGCAAACCACAGACGTGCATTGGTGGACACGTGGACTAAATATCTGACTCACTTAATCTAGTTTACCAGTGATAGAAAGCCTAAGGTTTATAAGCCGGTCACTTGCACGTAGAGAGTGTGAAATCCATTTCATCCTATCTGGCTGGTATTCTAACCCTGTCCTCCCCATGACCAGTAAACCAAACCAGACTAGGTTACTGACGTCCTGGTCTATGTGCTCACTAATGCTGACTGCTCCATTTCATGATGTGCTACCGGAACTAGTCATATACTCGACCGTGCGTCCTCAAACTATTATGTTAGACTACACATAGACACTTTGAGCATTGAAACCAACTCTTTGGGCCAGATTCATAGTCAGACTGAGCAAGGCCGTAGTCTGGGTTCAGAGGTCTTATCAACAACAATATATATATGGCTTTATTTATGGTTCAAGCACTATCAAAACTAGGGTACAAATACAAATTAGGGTGTTGTGTTACCACATAAAGCACTTCAGAGAGCTTCTAAAGGTGTTTAATATTTATAATTTTTCTAGCCTTTAGCAGCTAGGGGGTTATGCTATCATAAAAAGCACTTCAGAGAGCTTCTAGAGGTGTTTGATATTTATAACTTTTCCTTGCCTTAGCAGTTAGGGGGTTATGTTATCATAAAGAGAACTTCAGAGAGCTTCTAGAGGTGTATAGTACTTAGAATTTTTCCTTGCCTTCAGCAGTTATGGTGCTACGTTGCCATAAAAAAACCCTTCAGATAGCTTCTAGAACTGTTTATCATTTAAAAAAAATTTCCAGCCTCGGCATTTATGGAATGGGCCCACCGACCCACCCTCAAAATTATTGGCTGGGTGAGTACGCCTCAGTGCAGCGCTATACTAAATACAAGAGAACGCATTCTAATCGAAGAATGGCCCTTTTGGAACGCCATTCCATCCTGGTATAGGTAGGTGTCGTCCTGTATTTAGCATAGCGCTGCACTCGATGTAAAATAGTTCGTAGTCTAATTCATGCCACTGATTTATTAGACGTTCAAAGGTTTTATCTACCATTTTTGTGACATATATATATTGTAGTTTAGTTACACAACTCCATATTTAATGTCGTGGTGCTAGAGCGCGTAGGAAGCCACGTTACGGTAGGTCTACTGACTCCACGACGAAGAAGATAAATACGTTCCAGAATGACACAAACCGGTCAGTTGGGGACATTACTCGCTATCTCGCGCGCGGTCCAAACACGGAATCTTAAACGACACAGGACAGGAGACAGCAACGTTTCTTTTTTACATCCTCGACCTTGAGAATGAAATGTATTCGGATCAAGCGCAGATCACCGGATGGCCCTGAGTGTTACGGCGGGATTGGTCGTCCTACCTGATCCGATACAGGAGACATAATCCGCGACGAGCTCTTATGTCGTGGTCGGCTCAAGCTGGCTCCCACGCGGACAGGGCATGGGCAGGCGCGAATTCAGGGGGGAGTTGACCCCCCTGGAAAAATTATAAAATCAATACAAAAAACAAAATAAAAGTTTAAATTTTATAAAGGATATACAACACAGATAAATAATAAATTTTTTTTACGCCCAGACATCTCTTAAGCCGGGTCCACACGGCATTATCCTCCATGATTAATCAATTTTGATATGACCCAAGCAAGTTGGAAAAATATTAGTTTTCATGTACTAATATTTGTCGTGCATAGCGAGTAACGAACAATGTTCCACATAAGATAGTAGACTACCAAACATCAAAGAGGATTAATAATCGCCTGAGAGCAGTTCATCCACGAATACCGAATATAGAGTATGTGTGGACAGCAGGAGCGGTGGAACTGGGGGACTCTCCCCCCCCTGGAGAAATCCCCCCCCCCCCATGGATATATTTCAAATCATCTGATATTATCTAATATGAAGCTAAAAGATGGCCTTAAATCAAACTCAAATTACTTCTAGATGCATTATATGTCAAAAAATTTTCCGGAGAAGACCGCTTTAAATAACTAACTAGACTAGCGGCATCTAACTGGCACAAAAAGTCAGGGGAGGACAACTCCAAATAGCTTCTAGACGCATGTCATTTTGAAGAATTTTTAGGCGAGGACCACCCCAAATAGCCTAGTTGATGAAATAGTTTAATTTTCAAAATTTTGTCGGTGGAAGACAACCTCAAAATTATTTATAGAGGTATCCAATCATCGTAAAATATTAATGAGAGGATCATTCTAAATAGCTTCGAGGGGCATCCAAATTTCAAAAAATCCTACGTGAGGAACACTTTAAATGGCTTTTAAGAATCTAATTTAATAAAATCAAGGTGAAGAATACTTATAGCTTCTAGAGAGAATCATTTTTAAAAAAAATGTTGAAGGAGAGCCACTCCAAATATTTAATAAAAATCTGAAATAACTAACTTTATAAGTCTCTATGTAAGTGTGTAAGCTCTTAATTTGTATAGGAAAGTTCTTATATTAGAGCTAGAAACGCTTCTAGATCTACCTTCACGTATTCATACGTCTAGCTATGCGATATGTAACAGTAAGGTAAAATGATTATACTTTAAATCAAATTCAATTATAATAACCTAAACACTCGGTAAGATTATTACATTTTGTTGTAACTGAGCTCTGAGATATTTGGACAGTACTTCATTATTTTTTTAAAATTAATATAGAAAAAAAATTACTAGAGACTTTTTTTTATTTTGTTAATCTACTCATATTAAAAATTTGTGTGATTATAAAGAAACGACGAATTTTGTTTAGTATACGTATAAGCGCGTGTTGAGTATAAGAATGTTGCGTACAGCCGAGTGGGTAGTAAGACTCTGCACTAAAGAATAAATTTAAAAATGCAAGAATATCTCTTCAAGCCTTTCACGAAGTAATAAAGAAAACTGATTGGGAAACATTTTAATTGAAATACCTATAGGTTTTTATTGGGAACAGCCTCAAAGAATAACGAAGTTGGTGACCTGGCGATCCAGGGGTAAGGTATCAGACTGTTGTGCTGGGGGTCCGGGCTTCAATCCTTGGTCCCGGCACAGATTTATTTGATTGCCAACCCCTTCCTTCACTTCTGACAAGACGTGTATTAATCACAACTTGTGAATGTGTGAAATGCCAAGCCTCCACCGTGGTTCGGATCCCACGTTAAACTGTAGGTCTTCCATTTCATCTCACAATCACCCTTCCATTACACGTTATCGTAAGTACGTATAACCTGAACGGTTAGTAAGACGCAGTGCTATTAATATTAATAATAATAATAATAAAAAATAATAATAATTACTAATACTAATAGCGAAGTTCAGTCACTAAGCTAGGAAATGTTCACCGAGCTATAATGATCTAATTGGATATCACTCACACACACACACACACACACACATACACACAACATTTAGACACACATGTAAAGGAGGTTATGGGGCCCCAAGACCAAAGTGACAAGTTTATTAACCATTTTCATTTCCCAATAAAATAAATGAATAAAAAGTAAATTAATAGCTTTTTGGTATTTTTGTAAATATATTTAAAGGTTCAAACATTTTAAATGCTTTTAAGTTTAATTGAAAATAAATGAAATAATATATTTAAAAATAAAGATTTAAAATTTATTATAAACTTTGTGTCAAAAGGATAGTATAAAATCGTAAAGCTATAAGAACTATTCCATTTATGAGCTACCCTCACCCCCGCAGTGAGAATCACGAGATCCGAAGTACGAATATCGGCTGAGGGTGGTTTTGTACTTTCCAGTTAATCATGTGGACTTCTCATTCCTTCTCTGTTATAATGAGACTTCAATTCCTCTAATCATGAGAACGCATCCTTATTCTTTAGATTAAGCTGTTAATAGCTTTAATGTTAAGCGTGGGGGAAAAAAAACTTGCACATGTATTAAAATATACAAGATGTTGGTTTTTATAGGCATAGTGATCTACCCTTACGTGGTAGTTAAAAAACTGTGAGTATAGCTCAAAAAACAACTTCGTACTTTCCATTCTCACAAACTTTCTCCACACTTCCTTATCCTTGCATACTTCCGTCGCTTCAACAACATCCATACACCAATATTTCTCTTTTTCACACACTTATTTAGAACATTTCACCACTTCTTACATGGCCTACCCCTTCTTTTTGATCCATACACTCTACCTTCATATATTTTCTTCGTCGTTCAATTCACACTCATCCTCTCAACATGCCCAAACCAACATAATACACTTCTCTCGCCTTTAACTATTGTGTTCCCTTTCAAACCACACTTCTTCAGCACCCATTTATTACTGACTCTGTCCATACGAGATTTTCCACATACATTTACTAGCGATGATATGCCAAAAAATTTAAACTATAAATATACATAAAGGGGAAGCTTCAAATTCAGAAAAACTCTTTCTTTCGGAAGCAATTTCTTGAGTTCTACAAAATCTTTATTTTTAGTAATGAAACATTTACTTGGAGGTTTATCTTTCGTAAGTTTACAAATGTTCAATCAATAAGCCTCAAACTCTATGTAATTCACGTTATTCGGTGAATGTATGGATCCTATTAGGACAGGGATCCAAATGTTCTAAAAATGTTGTAGAGTTTAAAAAAAAATCGTGAAACATCAGAACTTTTGATGTACCGTACTTTAAACCTTGTGACTTGGACAAAAAAAAAGACTTATGCCACTTTTGCCTGGAAAAGACTCGCTTAGTTTTCATCTTTAAAAAAATGTCTTGGGATGTTGGATGGTTCTTTACCGCCTCCTAGTGGCGGCCTCTCAGTAGTGGTCTCTGATTAACAGCTTCGTTAAAACTAGAAGACTTTGCGATGATCATGTTCATACATCAACGTCCTCATTAGTAGGAGACGAGATGGATTATAATAGTTGGGATAGTCATTTCGTTGATTGTTCTGTTATATAATGACACAGGCAAGCACCAATACTGTCTCTTCTTTGTTTTACCTCAACTTGTCATCATTATTTATGCCGACAGATTGCATTACGTAACAATATTAACAAACTAATTACTCTAAGAATGGAATGCACATTAATAAACTTTGTAATCAAAAACATTGTCAAGGTCATATTAATAGTTTAAGGATTTTACTGAGGGCAGGTGTTTTGAAGATTTAATCTGCAAGACTCGCTTTGGTGGCTACATGGTCTAAGGCGCGACTCTAGAAATAGACTGGACTTCTGATGACGGAGAGATTGAAGCTAAATCTAAGTTGGATGTACTGAGGGTGGTGTTCCTGAATTAGTTTTCCACTCTCCCTCCATGCATATGCGAGTACACTCTCTCTAAATTCAGCCTTCCTAGCCCTTAACACACTATAGTAACTATTACATAGGCGTACAACCCAAACGGGTAGTAAGACTTGGTGATAAAATATGCCTAAGTACATTCAGTACTAGGATTATTGCTAAGTATTTGTTTCCGTGATCTTGTTCAATGGCTTGCCTCAAAGCTCGATACAGCCTGTTGGGGACTTCCCCACCAGACAATGTAGGCAGTCTCACTTCCTCTGAAACCCTCAAAACACATTTTCTGAGTAACGCCCTGATAAATTTGCTTCACAGAAGTATCCTGAAAGCTAGGAAACCTACACCAATGATCGCGTGGTCTAAATGTCTGGCTCATCTTGTCTGGTTTTGCAGTGACGGAGACGTTGAGGTTAGAATCCCAGCAAGTTGTACTGAGCATGGTTTTCTTTAAATTGTTTTCCTCCACACCTCTACTCAAATGAGGGTACACTTCTTAAAATTATACTTTTTTCCAACTCATTGGTATAATAAATGCGTACAGCCTGAAACCCGTGGAGAAAAACACAGTAAAAAAATGGGGTAACCTATAATACACTATTTAAATACTAGGTAGGAACCGCATCCATCTACTCAATGAAGGGTTCAAGGTTCAATTCCTGGTATATTCAAAAATTATATCATAAAAGAAATGGAGGGCTTCACGTTAGCAATAATGAGGTTATAGCTGGAAGCCAGAGTGTTGGAACAATTCTAAAATTAAGTTTGCTTGTCAATTGTCTAGGAATATAATAATTTTCTTTAGAAAATGGACGTAAGTTATTCCTTACTAAAAATAATGATGATAATAATTATAATAATATTAATTACCTGATCACTTGTTTTTCTCTTAGTTGAGTGTTAAAAAATTAGTGTTTTGTTAATTCCATCCTGACTTGGAATTTATATTTCAAACTAATTGTTAGACTTTACCTACAAATTTATATTACTTACAATGAAGGGTACGTCTCATATTGACTGGTTTTATGACGATGGGGAGGTAGGAGTTCAAATTCCAACCAGGTGCACCAAAATAATTTTTCTTAAATTAGTTGTTTACTCTACCTTAAAGCAAACTGCCAGTTTATATTTTCTAAAGTTGTCCTTCCATAGTTCTATTTCCTTAGTGTAATTATGCAGATAGCCCACTCAACACTAGAGAAGAGGTGAAAAGATCTTTAAAAATATACATTAAATTGTAAATTGTAATTGTAAATTTAAATAATTGTATCGAAATATTACCTAAATATAATGTGGACGATTAATTAAGAGTGTCATTAATATATGTATCTCCATATTCTTAGATTATTTCTATCGATCCGTCCAATTTTAAAGGAAATAAAGTAAAATTTTGGTGTAACACCACACAAATACCTGGCTGGTTAGGTGACATACTACGTTTTCTTGACGAAAAAACACCCGGACGTAGTGGGCGGAAAAATAGGAGTTGCAGCGCTTTATGTACTTTTTTAAAATCAAATATCACTTTAAATATTAATTTTTATGAAAACTGTAACGAAAACCTCTTTATTTTATAAAATTATCTTAAAGTTTTTTTTTTTTACGATACAAATTGACCTAGGGTTTTTTTTCTTGGTAAATGTGCATTTTTAACTGAGGAAGAAATATGATACTTGAAGTTAAATGTCTACGAAATAATTTATTATTTAAAAAATATTGATTATAACTTTTAGAGCTTTTGAAATAGTGTTAATTTTTTTTTTTTGTAAATGGGGCATATTATTGCTAATAAATGGTGTAGATTATACAAATAAGGAGGCTAGCTTAAATAATATATAGCAAGTAAGAAAATCTATTTTTTTAAAAATATTTTTAAACAAAATATTTTCTATTATATTTAATAAAATCTTATTTAAAATATAATTTGACAGTTTGACTATGAGTTGTACGGTTTTTTATTTTAAAAAAATATATCTTGTACAACTAAATTTACAGTTTCACCAATGACAGCTGTCATCAACAATAAAATTGATTTTTTTTATAATTAAAGTGGGTAGTAAAAATAATAATAACTGAAAATACAAAAATAAACAAACTTTTATTTTTGCATTTAGTAAAAGAATAACAAATGTTTCAAAAATAGGCTTATATTATTTAAAAATGCAATTTTATATTTTTAAAAGTATAGTTTTCATTCCAAGAAATGCGCTCGCTTTACCTCAAATATCTATTTAAAAAAAACCAGCTTGTAGCCAAATTAATAATTTAGATATTTGTATGTATTTATTTGTTCTAATACTTCAACGTCTGTCGGGGTCATTTTCATTAAGTGAATTAACTTTTTTCTCACAGTTCAGGCATTCCATACCTTCACATTTTTGCACATAATCGTACATTTGAGGCCGGCTTCTATCTTTTACTTCATTATCCAGCACAGTCTTGTGAAATAATATTTAAAATTTGATCTAGGGCATGGTTCCAGATCGATTTTTCTTGGATGGAAAAATTCTTCTTGTTTTCAATCCCCAAGTTTCAGCAAGATTTTTTAAAAGTATAAAACCTACTCTATATGATTATGTTAATTTTATTCCACCAAAAATGTGTAAATTGCCCTTTATAATAACTATTTTTCTACTCTACAATATTGGTGAGTAGAATTTACTTTTCAAAGAATTGTAGCTCCGTAAACTTTTAAGGGGAAATAAAACTAAAGCACATGCATACGTTGGAGATTTTCTTAGCTTTAATTAACATCTGAAGGTATTTTTCATAAAACGCTTATTTTTCGAGTTTTTATGAAAAATAACACAAAAAAGAGTTTTAAGAAGATACATTTTTTTTAAGATGATTTTTACTTTCTCACCACCTCACAGGTAGTAGTGAAAATGTTGTGATCGTTAATAATATTTAATTCGAGATTTTGGCGAATGTCAACGTTTCATGAACTCCGAATCCTAAAAAGGTGATTTGCAATGCCATCTGTCTGTATGTCTGTCTGCACCCCGAAGTAGAGACCAGTGGCGTACCCACGGGAGAACTTGAGTGGGCTCAAGCCCCCCTTACCATAGTTTGGGGATGCCACGAGATACACGCAGATTCGAAGAAAATTTAAAATTGTAGGTCCTAGGGAGGGGGGGGTGACCAGTTAAAAATACTATTTTCCATGCACATTTACTTATTAGGAATAATCGGTGATTTTTGTTAAGCCAATTTTAATTTATGCCATATTTATTTATTATTTTGTTAGATTCTTACTTTTATATTAGTAAAAATATGAGTGATCAATTTAACAAATTCATATTAATAAAACCTTCCAAAAAAGATTATATATGTATATAATTGTAAAACAAAAATTTTTCCTCGGGCGGTTGGAAGAACCTCTTCCGTAACCCCCTTAGAATCACCCCTACTTCGCAACCCTGCGTACGCTACTGGCAGAGACTAGATGATTTTAATAATCAGGCTAAAACTTGGTATCTACGATTTTAATAGGCTTGCCCCGAGGATTTTAGGAATTGGACATCTAACCCTAAAATTAAGGGTAGTTTCTTTAATGGCGAAAAGAGAAAAAATCGATTTCACAAAATTGGCTAAATTGATTTTGATTAAATTTCTTTTCAAATCATTGATCAATATTACAAACAAAATGGCTGCTCTCAATTTTTCGTCAAAATTACTTTAAGGGTTCCGTACTGATGCGTGGGTTCTAATTTTTTTATATCACCGCAACTTTTTTAGATATTAAATTACTTATCATTGCAATAATGTAGATCTATTTATAAGAAAAAATCTTTTGTTTGTCACATATATTTATAAAACCAATAATTTTCAACGCTATACGCAAACATTTTTGACTTCGACTGTTAAGGTAAAGTATTGCGACCGTAAAAAAAAATCCAATCTGAGATGTAGCTTTATTTCGACGTTTCAAGACCCCCCCCTCCCCCCCACCGAACTCTAAAAGTTGTTTTTTTCAATGCCGTCTGTCTGTGTGTCTGTCTAACCCTAAAATTAAGAGTATTTTACTAAAGGGTGAAAAGAACAAATATCAATTTTCTCAAAATCGGCTCTAACGATTTAAATTAAACTCGGCTTTTAATGATTTGATTACAATTCATATACAACGATTTTGATTAAAATTCGTATATAGGCATTTATTAAAATGACTTTTAGGGTACTTAACAGAAGCATAAATTTACATATCTCCGCAAATATTTGAGATACTAAATAACTTATCGTTACAAAATTGTAGTACTATTAAAAATAAAAAAACTTTTATTTGAAATCTATTTTTATAAAACCAAAATTTTCTGAGATATTGGCAAATATATTAATACAATTCTGTGAGCTTTAGTTGTACAGAGACACTACTTAAGTTTTAACGTAATAATTCTCTAATGCCAATGAGCGAGTAAGTAAGTACATCTCTCAAAAAGTTGGTGTTATTTTTCCTTTAACCTCTTAGGGGAAATGTTTGTACAGTAATAATCTATCGCTATCATTTTCGACTCAATAGTCAATATTTACCCTTTTTATTGGTCAAAATTTATAAATGAGGAATTTAATAGCAATGTGATGACCTGAAGATATGCAAGCCCTAATAAAATTACGAAAATATTAACCAACAGTCAAAATTTTAATACGAGGTGTTGACCCTTGTGAACCGAATATTGATATTTTTTATTGCTCCAAATATACAAATGAGGAGGTTAATTCTTTGAAAATAAAATGATAAAATTTAAAATAGAGAGAAAGAAGCTCTACATAAGTATAGCGCAATTTGTGCTCGGGATTGCTAGTGTATATTATTTCGTTTCGCATATACTACGAGTTTTGAGTAAATATCTCTATTTTTAACATCGAAGAGAGAAAGTCCGTTTGGAGATCCGTACCATTTATTTGATGTTGAAGACGTCCAATATATTCAGTATTCAATATACTTTCAGTTATTTAGTACATTTAAAGGTAAGCTATAACCTTTTCCAAATATTATTTTTAGGCACATTTAAAAAGAAAAATATTTCCCTATCAATGACATATAATATGTCAATTTTGATAACTATTTTTGTCCTATTTGGTCTAACTGGCTTCAATTTAAAGATACTATTATATGTAGCTTTGAAATTTAATAGAATATTTAAACAATTATTAGTTCAGACAATAATTTTTAAACAAAGTGTTGTAAAATTAGCAATTTTTTGTAAAAAGAATTGACGAAATAATTTTCTAATTACAAGTAATTCACTAATGAAGATAATTACACATACAATTAAACTAGTTTTTAAAAGAGCCAGCTATTGATTTCAGCCTACAATCTATAAAATATTTTTTCCTCTTTTTTATGACGTCTTTTTCCAGTTAGTGTGATATAACTAGAGGTTTCTTGTCATAAAACAAACAGATTTTATCATATAAAAAAAGAAGCAAATTTAGGTATTTTGATAGCCTACATAAAGGAATGAGTAATATCCTTTTATAAAGAGAGTGTTTTTCCAGTTAATTTCAATCAACTACAACTTTTTTTTCTAAAATAATAAAGTTAAATAACCTCATGCGTCTATTAAAATAACTTTGTATCTCAGTCAATTTGTATGTCAAAAAAACATATTAAAGATAATTTTATTAGATAAAATAAACTTTCTTTATAGCTTTCGTAAATATTATTACCTAAAGAGATATTTGATAAAATTCGCGCAAGAAAAGCACTTCCAAACCTATTTTTTCCACCCCCTACGTTCGGTAGTGGTTGAGTCCCTCAAACAATTTTTTTTCGTCAAGTATACTTAATAGCCTATACGAGTACACAGTTTTAACTTTTGAGAATTATTTTTCCTGTACTGCAATGTATCTGTTTTCGATTAAAATTTCAATTACAAAGACTATGCTATAGTCAAATCATGTCACATATGTTGTCTGCCTCATTGTTGACAAAACTCACAGCTTAAAATATAAAGCTTTCAGAGATACTTACCAATTATAATCTAAAAATGTTCCTGCAGTTGAATCATATTTAGAGTTTCCTAAATAATTGATTAAAACAAGATATAACATAATTTTACTAACTATTCCTGAACATTTCAACAATTCATCTAAACAAACCAACTAAAGAGTTAAAGGTGTAAACAATTAGTCAATAGTTTGGTTTCAAAGTAAGTAAAGCTACTCAAAAATTATTCCACTCCTGTATAAAAGTAAATATTATTTTTCAGCTTGATTTATAAATTTTAATACACTAATGTATAATTTAGGTTTATTGAACCTTAATCACATTATAAATTCCTCGAAGAGAATTACTTCTTGGCGATTAGTCAACCGGTTAGTTATATAATACGCCAAGTCCTCCGATGTGTGTTACTTCCTGGCGAGTGTTCAAATGCGTTACCTCCCGAAAATTAATCAACAATTAATTTAATAATGCATTATATTCCTCGATACACGATATTTTCTTATAAGTATTCAACAACATTGCTATTTTAAACATTAAACTTTCTTGCAATTACTAAAAAGTTAGTTATTATAATAAGCTACACTAAATTCCCAATGAGTGTTACTTTCTTGCAATCAATGAACAATGAAGTTTTAAAAAAATCCAATAAACTCCTTTCTGAGTGTTGTTATTTCCTTGCATTTATCCGAAAATTTAGTTCTATAATCCAGAAGTCTTCCTATGAGAGCTGCTTTCTTGAAATAGTTGAACAATGTAGTTACTATAATGCAATAAGTCCTTCTATGAACATTGCTTCCTTGAACCTAGTAGCTTCAGCAGCTACGTCTGTTTGTTTGGAGCACAGATGTAGATAGGTCTGTATTCTCTTCCCAAGGTGCGGCCAGAGAGAAGACATTAACATCTTTATAGTACATGGCGGGAATGGGAACCAGATAATACTAGAGCATCTCGTCTCACATTGTATGGAGACGATATATTCATTCATTAATTCATGAGTGTTTCACGTGTGCTTGACTCGAGTGGAGGCTATTAGTACCTGGCCAAGCAATTAAAGGTGTTTGTCTCATTTCGCATCACATAAAGAATAGCCTAGAGCCCAACAAGAATTTAAAACATTATTTGTAGTTTACCGCTCGGCATCTCACGCAAGTGATACATCAGCTATTTGGACTAATATTTTACAAATTGTAGTGTTAGTAAAAGTTGAATAATACTTATAATTGTGTTGGGTTTTTTGGTATACAGTAAATCTATACATAGAAATGAATTATAATCACAAATTATTTACAATAAACTTAATGTCTAATATATGAGTTTTTTTACATCTTCTGTTTTAGATTAAACGAAATGAAATGGGGTTTCCAATGTAATGTTAGGCAAGCAGGGATGTTTGGTGATCAATGCTCAATATATATCTGGTGTGACCAAGCTCTTTAAGATGCCACGCCAAACTCCCTGGAGGAAACATTGTTGCCTCCAAGAGGGAGTAGAGGGATGCTGAGTTAAGGGCAGTATTTTTGCAGTTTTTTTATCAACACTTTTTCTATCAAAATAAATCAAATAATTCTCCAATACAAACATGAAGTTTAATTTTCCTCACATGGAGACCTGTACAGTTCTTCAATATCTGTCAAGGGTGTCCTGGAATTTAATTACCAATTTTCTCTTCATTTAAAAAGTTTCTCATCTAATTCTGCTATACTCATGACATATATTCAACAACTGTTGGGATTACTATGTGTTTAAATACAAAGTATTTGTTTCTAATGATGGAAGGTTTTACTTATCTTGGCCAAAAAAAGGGCTTAACGCATAAACTGCAGAATACGGAAATTAACTTGCATTCCTTTCAATCCTAACTTAAGCAAGCCCATAGTAATAGGTCTTCAAGATCCCCTAAAAACGTGAGATTGATATCAAAGGCGATTATTTTGAGAACCTTAAGTGCTTGTTTGGGTACACAAAGTAGCTACTCTTCAGTTCAGATCAAAGCAGTTTCATGTCAAACTGTCTAAACACCTCGTAGGTCAGTCTTAGTGTCAGCAGTGAACTCCAGTTCATGAAAATAGCCTTCTTCTTTTGCATTTCTCCTATAAACAAATATGCGTACTACGCTCCTAGTGGGAAAAAACTGTATGAATACATATCAAATATATCTCGATAATCTAAACTATGTATTATTTAATTATTTAAAGTTATGACTTGACTTTAATAATCGTTTATACCTGAATCGGTTTTCGTATAGCATGGCACTTAACTTTCTTGTTTTATTGGATTGCTGTTGACGGAAAGATTGGGGCTCAAGTCCCGGGTTGGGTGCACTAATGTTTTTTCCACAATATTTTATTCCCCACTTTCCCTCTACTCATTATTCCTCTAAAATTCTACCTTTGTCACCCCTAAGTAATTTGCATAATTTATGTATGCATATAGTTAGAGAGCTTAGCTTAGTCGGTAGCTTGGGTCTCTACTGAGCTAAGGGTCACAACTCGATTTCCACCAAGGGTAAGAAATTTATCATCGGCGAAATGTAGGTTGCCCCTTTTACGGTGATATACTAATGGCCGGTAGCTGGATGTTGTATCGGTTCTAGATTTAAGTTATTTTATAAGTCGTGTGCTGATATAATTAGTGTATTATCCTTGAGAATATTCACGTCAAATACCTCAAATAAAAAATTTAATGCGTGTAACACAAATAGGTATTAAGATGTGGCGAAAAAATAAATAAATATAAGTTTATGGATAATATTTTTTAGTATTTGTCACCATAGTCTTAAAGAAGATAAGGTAAAGTTTTAAAAGGTATTATTAATTTCTAATATATTGAAAAATCATAATTTATATATTTTATTCAATTGAAATATTAATTCACTCAAAAATTCTTTATCTATTGAGATTGAATGCGTCATAAAGAAATGATGAAACCAGTTGAGAGTACTTACCTGTTGTGGAGATAATTATTTATTCTATTATGAGTTTAATTAGTTTCTTATTTATGATAACTGCTCAGTTATTTATTTTTGTCTCATTGCAAGTTTCTATGTCAGCAAAGTCGTCAGTCTCTCAGTAGGAGGTCCAAGTTGATTCATACTGGTCACTAGGGACATCAGCGGCACGCCTTGTCGTCGAGAAGAGAATCAGCATCATAAACATGACAAAATTTGGACATTAAATTCTCAGGTGTGGCAACTCACCTAACCCATTTCATAGAAAATATACCTGCTTTAATTATGTTTCTAAAGCATATAAACCGAATGGGTAGTAAGATGTGATGCTAAAAAAAAATTATATTTGTTGTTTTAACAAAATTAAATAAATATATATAGTTGGAATACTAGTGTTATCAAGTTTAAATAACGCAACATGGCAATTAAATGAGGACCACAGTATAATATTAATTTCGAAGTCCTTTTCAGTTAAATGTTTAGTGGGCTTATATTAAGTTAAGAACATTTTAGCCTTATAAAGCATTTACCTTAAAAACGTAGGATAATTTAAAACAAATTTGGTTTCATGGCCTCAAAAAATATATATATTTACTACAATGTATACCTTGCCAGACCAGTTGATCGAAGGTATAGGGTTTAAATCTGTCAGAATAATATATTTTTAATATTAAAATTAATTTAGGAATAATTTCTCATCAACATGTTCGAATTATAAGTTTTAAATTTATTCACATAACAAACAAATATATACTGAGGGTTTCCCGAAAATCTCATTAAAATAAGGAATTAAAATAAAATCACGAAACGCCTGATTAGAGTGCCTGATTTATTTGAAGTGATGATCATATATATTTAAAATGATAACCATTTATACTAGTAAGCTTGTTTGCAAAGTCTTAATGAATTTTTATATAGTCATAAGATAGCGCATATGAAATAATTACTTTGTAGGTTGTTATAAAATCTCAAAAATTTATACATAATATAAATTTTAATTTATTTTTATCGTTTTTGAAGGGAGTTTACACTCACTACATTCATATACACATTTAAACCTTGAAATAAATATTTATTATAAAATTCACTGATCTTTCTTAAAATTAAAATGGCATTCGATGAGTCAAATGTGACATGCTGCTAGTAGAGAGATACTCTGCCCCCTAAAGTAGAAGGAAAAATAAATAATAAATGATATAATAATTATGTGACTCAACTCCTCAATGTACACTTTGCTTACCAGTTAGTCAATAAGAGACCTTTACTAAATACATTATGGTCCGATCTTTTTATATTCACCATAGAGTAATCCTTTAAGGTAATACTGCGATCTTTCTGTGCAAATATAGTGTATACTGCGTTTAGGATTGAGGTCAGTACAGCTAGAGTTGGGAGTGGAGGTTCGTCACATGCTCGACCAATCCGTGAAGGGTAGTTGTCATAGCAACCGATGCACGTTGCCAGATTTCTTGACAGTCACTGCATAGTAGTAACACGCAAACACCCGCTATATGGCAACTATGCTCCCCAGCCTACCCACCACGCCGATCCTAAAGCAGTTTAAATAGCAGTATACATTTATTAGTCAATAGACCCAAATCCCTTGCCTTAACAATCCTATAAAACAAACACACATACATATATAGCAATATAAGTAATTTATAGTAAATATTTAAAAACATTTATTTTATCTAGATATTTTATACCTTTGATACTGTGCCCTTCAACAAAACAACAATAATAAAAATAAACCAGGAAATTTAAGAGTGACCCATATGAACAATGCACAAATAATATAATATTTCTGTATATATATATATATATATGTGTGTGTGTGTGTGTGTGTGAATTTTATCCAACCGGATCACTTCACATATACACCTGAGTTCCTGAAAATGGAATAATTTTTAAATGGCAAGAAGTGATTTTCTTTAATGTGACAACATCGGTAACTTTTGGGTGGGATGACACATCAAAGATACATCAGAGGAGAACGATTTGAATATAATTTATTTAAATGAATAATAAAGAAGTTTAAACAATAAAAATAAATGGTACGGCGCACTGCACAGACTTTCTCTCTCTTTCTATAAACTCTTAAGATTTCTGAACGAAATAATGTACTTAAGAACACGCATAAAATAATATACAATGATATATAATCAATGAGAAAAGAGGCGCATCTTTGTCCAACTAAGAGCATTTCAAACAGTTTAATGTCTTCCACAAGGGTCAACACTTCGTATTAAAATTTTGATTTCTGGTTAAAATTTTAACATTTTATAAGGTGTTGCAGATCTTCAAGTCATCGCATTGATATTTAATTATTCATTTATACATTTTGACCAATAAAATATGTAAATATTGACTATTGAGTCTAAAATGGAGATAGATCATTGCTATGCAAACATTTCTCCTAAGAGCTTTAAGGAAAAATAACATACTTTTTTTAGATACTTACTTATATTTAATTACTCTATGGCATTGGAGAATTATTGCGTTAGGACTTAAGTAGTATATGTTTACAACTAAAGCTCACAAAATTGTATTAATATATTTGCAAATATCTCAGAAACTGTTGCTTTTATAAAAATATATGTCAAATAAAAGTTTTTTATTTCTAATAGTCCTACAATTTTTCAATGATAAGTTGTTTAGTTTCTCAAATAGTTGTGGAGATATGGAAATTAACGCTTCTGTAAAGTACCCTAAAAATCATTTTCATAGGAAAATGAAAATAGCCAGTTTATTTATAATCTTAATCAACGCCTTGATACGAATTTTAATCCAAATCGTTTGAGCAGATTTTGAGAAAACAAATTTTTTCTCTTTTCGCCCTTCAGTAAATTACCCTTAATTTTAAGTTTTTATAGACACACAGACAGACGGCATTGCAAATACTATTTTTTAGGGTTGTGGGGGTCATGAGACGTCGACATCCATCAACATTTCAGGTTAGTTTTTTTTAACGGTCGCAATACTTAAACTTTAATGTCCAAAAAGTAAAAAAAAATTCATATAATTACGTATAGATTGAAAGTTATTGATTTTATAAAAATATGCTTCGGATAAAATACTTGTATTATAAATATATATACATATTTGTAATGCTAAGTAATTTCATATCTCAAAGAGTTTCAGAGATATTATAAAAAAAGTTAATTAACGCGTCAGACCGGAGCCCTTAAAGCAATTTTGCCGAAATATTGAGGGTAGCCATTTTGTTTGGAATATTAATTAATGTTTATAAATGAAATTTAATCAAAATCGTTAGAGCCAATTTTGAGAAAATCGACTTTTTCTCTTTTTGCCCTTCAGTAAACTACACGTAATTTTAAGTTTTAATAGACACACAGACAGACGGCATTGCAAAGACTATTTTTTAGGGTTCGGGGGGTCATGAGACGTCGACATTCATCAACATTTCAGGTTAGTTTTTTTTACGGTCACAATATTTAAGCTTTAATGTCCAAAAAGTTAAAAATATATATATATAATTGCGTATATATTGAAAGTTATTGATTTTATAAAAATATGTTTCGAATAAAATATTTGTATTATAAATATATATACATATTTGTAATGCTAAGTAATTTCATATCTCAAATAGTTTCGGAGCTATTATAAAAAATGTTAATTTACGCTTCAGACTGGAGCCCTTAAAGCCATTTTGCCGAAATATTGAGAGTAGCCATTTGGTTTGGAATATTTATAAAAGTATATAAATGAAATTTAATCAAAATCGTTGGAGCCGATTTTGAGAAAATCGACTTTTTCTCTTTTTTCCCTTCAGTAAACTACCCTTAATTTTAGGGGTAGATATCCAATTCCAAAAATCCCTCGGGGTAACTCTATGGAAACCCTAGGTATAGTTTTAGCTCAATCGGTAAAATAGTTTAGGCTCTAGTTGGAGGTACATACAGACAGTAAGACAGACAGACAGATGGAAATTCAAAAACCACTTTTTCGGATTCAGGAGTCATGAAACGTCAAGTTTCATCAAAATCTCGAGTTCGATTTTTTGACGATCACCATACTTTCTCTACCTGTAAGATAGAGAGAAAGTAAATATATATCGAAAATAGTTATTAACTTTAATACTGCAATAATATATGTATATTCGTTAAATAAAAACTTATTACGTTTAATATGGAGAACAACCTTAACTATTCAATGAATGCAAAAGAGAGCTCAACTGCATTTAATAATCCTCAAAAGTATTACTTAGAAATCTTCAGTTAAAATATACTAACAGCCGAGCCTCGTTTAATATCTCTTATCTTTAAATACAAACATTAATAACAACGATTTTAATAAATAGAAACTCGTGATAAAGTGTTAAGAAATATCCAAAGGATATATAATAAACAAAGATTGCGTCAACAACCCAGATTACCAATATATGATATATATATATATATATATATGATATATATATATATGATATATATATATAAACTATTTCATTTAACCAGGGATGAATGTTAGTGCAGAGGGACTAATAAACTATCATCTTTAAATATTGTAAACAATATATTAAATAAGTATAAACTATTGATCAACAAGGAACAATTAATTTGAGCTATGTTTCCTTTGATATCAATTCAATTATGCCATAAAGGCCAACATAGTCTTTTCTCAACATTTAACCTTACATGCCCTCACTTATTCTCCAATCTTTAAGAATATGGTCCTTAAAAAATCAATAAACATGCCAATCGTAAACAAACATTATGAAATCATTATTAAATATAACTAACCGGTAGTCTCAGAAAGTTCAATGTCCAAATATTTACAAGAGTTTAAATGCAATACTAATATTAAAGTTTTGACAGTTAATATTTAGAGTCTTTCTGAATGAACTTATCGGAAATCAACTTCAGTCAGAATCCATTTTCTGAAAATTAAATGTCTTAGTGTTCGAAGACAAAATTTCAAAGATTCATAAACGGAAACCAATTTTAATTTTAATGCATTATAAAAAAAATTACTATAAATATTTACGCTGAAACAATAAATTTAGAACAGACAGGCTGAAAGAGAATTTTGACAAGCTTACATTTTTCAAGACAAGAAGTGTCCTCGGTGAGAATCCAAACAAGAGAAAAGAACAAGGGGGGAATCATCAGCTTATATTCAAATCGCAGCTCAGCTCGAAACATCACAATATAATGGAATAAGGAAAGGAGGGGGGAGCATTGGAGCAATTCAAATCAAGAGAGAGAGAAAGGACGGAAATGCAATGTGACCAGGTTAGCTCAGAATATTCTGGACGACAGTACTATATTCCACGTTTTTCTAAGGCGTGTCAGTGGCTGAGCTTAGAACTACCTCTGTATCACGGCAATTCCTTTAGTCATCAGGACTTATCGATGGAGCTCAGACGTGTTTTATTTCGCAGGCTGTTATGTTGATATTTAGATTATATGGAGCTATATCTCACCAAATTCTGGCAGAGGTGAGTAATATTTACCATAATTAAATGTTTTATATTTAATATCACTGCTCTTGTTTCTTGTAACTTTGACGATTTAATATTATCTATATATATTATTAATGTTATTGTATCTCGTAATTTCAGCGATGTTACAATACACTTGTACGTCTGTACATCTAAAATTATTAAAGGTGATACATAACAGTCTTGTTCTAGCGTCTTTTTAAACTATTAATGTTCCTCTGGGAACCAGTAATATTATTTACTTACATTTTAAAGATAGTGAAAAATGAACGTATAGGCCTTATTTAAATTTACTGGAACCATTAGTAAAATATTACATTTAAAAAAATTAGTTCAAAAACAGTAACAATATTTGCCATACAAACTAACTATGATAATACCGGACATCTACAGGGTGACACAGAGACAAATGACGTATTTCAGAACGCT
Organism: Timema podura; assembly: GCA_033556935.1. NCBI lineage: Eukaryota > Metazoa > Arthropoda > Insecta > Phasmatodea > Timematidae > Timema > Timema podura. The sequence goes on from JAVRXN010000011.1 coordinate 7,338,194, forward strand.
CTCCAGTCCGAGTAGTGAGGGTTGATGTGTGTGACTACACAAACATTGATAACATTTTGAAATAGGTACAACACAATATAGAGACGTAGTGTATCGCACATTAACTGCAGCTTTTTGTTTTAATTATGAAAAAGTTGATCATTAAGACACATTAGTGAGTGAGGCAGCAGTTTAATATTACTAGACGTGGTTATAGAAACATGTTTTTGATGTGAATACAAAAGTTTGAAAATAGTTTTAGTATAATAAATATTCCTCGTGATTCTTAAAAAAAAAAAAGTGTAGACAGAGTAGTGAGTGAATCATTTCAGTGTAGTCCACGTGACTAAGATCACCAACGAGTTCGCATCTTGGGAATATGCAGAATAAGTTCAAGACAAATCTTGAGCGATATTATGTTTCACCCCTAAAAGATACAGGGAGCCTAATAGCTTTTTCTTCGAGACAAAGTATATCGAGTATAAGTGCAGAATCATCATTCAAAATTAGGATGTTCCTAAGTCTAAACTTTATTTTAATAAGTGGTTAAGCCATTTTTATGTAACAGACTACGCGAAAGAGCAAAAAATGTGATACTGGAACCAATGAATCCCAGAGAATTACAGGACCAATCATTGCATTCGTCTACAGTGACATTGTGGTTTGGAGTAAGAGCTTTTGGGAGTGTTGCACCATTCTTCTTTAAAATGAAAATGAATAAATTGTTACAGTTATTGATGATTGATATGTAGCCATGATGCAGCCATGGTTGTTTTCACAGTTGGGAACACATGGTATTGAACCCAACAAGATACATTTCCAACAAGCAGGAGCTACAACATGCTCTGCTATGCATAGTATGGGCGTCCTAGGGGGTCTGTTCAATAAAGTTTGTCCACGTTTTAGAGACATTCTGTAACCAGTAGATGCGCCGGACCTCGTGGTACCAGACTTCTTTCTGTGAGATAATATTAAGTAACGTGTTTACAGAAGTCACTGGAGGATTAAATATGGACTAGTCAAATGACCTGTTAAGATACAGAAAACATAATAATAATAATAATTGAATAGGTCCAATTAATGAGTTTCCTAACTAACAAATAAAATAAATAGGTAAAATTATCATTACTTTGACTATGTCACGTGATTAAAAGATCATCGTGGTTTGATGAAGGGAAAATTGAATGTCATTGCTGCAACTTTATCTTATTTAAACATAATATAATAAAACTCTAAATCTATTTGTGCCCTCAATTTTGTTTGTTTATTGCCAGTAGATTCAAAGAGTACTAATTGTATTGAGACGAGACTACTTCTGTTGCACTCCTTATTTTTTATAATATAAAGTAGGATCCATGCAAGGGTCATCAACCTTTTAGTTGTGTTGTGCCGAAGTAATATTGCAAAGTTGCTCAGCGTGCCACCCAATCTAAGCCCACCCAAATCACTTATATTTTTATGTTAGTTATTTAGTACAACTATTAAAATATATTTAGGTTGATCTAGTAAAATATAAATGTAATAATATGGTTTTAAATTGAATACATTAAATAACTAGTATTTCTTGACTATTTAATATTTTAATATAGATCAGAATAAATTCAAAAGTTATAACAGAGTTTTGAAAATTTTAAGTCCTGAGGACATTATTTTGAAATTTTGAAACAAAGCAATTTTTTTTATAATTGATGGTTTTAGTTAAAAATAAAGGTTTTATATTATTTTTATTCAAATCGCTCAGCGTGCCATTAAAAATCGTTGTGCGTGCCACTCTTGGTAAAGTTCCGTAGGATGCCGACTCCTGCTTCATACCATCACTTTATGTCCATCATCAAGCTCGGAAGTGTCGAATAAACCAACCACTATTGTGGCTATATTTGCATCTTAAGTTGAGAATGCAGGGAACTCGAGAAAAAGTGTTTTTTGTAGTTTTTAAAGCAAAACTCTTTTTGGTTAAAATAAATCAAATATTGCTTCTATACAGAAATAGAATTAATTTTTCTTCACATAGTAATATAAATAGTTGTTGAATATTTGTCTTGAGCATAATGGCATTACCAAAAAGCCTTTTTAAATGAAGCGAAAAAGTTTTCATGAAATCTTAGTACACCCTTGGTAGATATTCAACAAACAAATTGATGTTGAAATCACCATGGGAAGAAAATTAAACTCTTTGTTTGTATAAAGGTAACCTTTTATTTATTTTGACCAAAGCAAGTTTTGCTATAAAACTGCAACATCACTTTCCTTCACTCGTGATTCCTGCAGCCTCACATTAAATTTGTAACAATTAAAATATATTATCCCTTAATGTGTGAATCATCTTTGTGATTTCCTAGACAACGAGGGGATTGGAAAGACCAACAAACCAACCATATATGTCCTTGTAAACAAGTGTTTTAAGAGTATGTTTTCAATCATTTTATGCACTCACATTAGTGCTTCTTTCACAAATGAAAACTACACATAACTTAACTGTCACCTGTAGTTTGATCTTTAATTTACATAGATAAGGCTAGGTTTATATTCAAGCATAGCGTTTAGCTAGTAGTAAAAAAAGCATAAGGTACAATGCACAATTCATAATTAAAATACGAAGATATATAATTAAATGTAAGTGACTAATATCTAATAGTGAATAATGCATGTCTTTTATTATTCATTGCAACAGTTCCTCCACGTAAGAGAGCCATTTTTAGTGTGTTTGCATTTGCATCTTGAAGGTATTTTAGCTACCGTAGCTTGGGGTTACTAGGACCCAAAACAAAAAAGAAAGATTTAAATCAGTCCTGGGTCTGCTGTCTTGAGAGTATAGACGTGATTCACTATTTCTACAACAGGTAGCAGCACTAGCTAGTGCCTGAGGTGATAAAATACATTCCAGCTCTTCCCGCCTTTTTCTAGTTGAGGTTATGTTATTTTGTGATAAAAACACGAATATTTGTCACTTGATAACTTCCACCTTCACTTCTGTGCACACTGCAGTTACACCAAGGTAAAAAGAAATGTACTTTCTATAGATAGTCCTTAAGAAAATTACAAGAGGTCTACTGGGAGCAGAAATATGCCGATTTTACAGCTGAAAAATTAGAAGAATGTTTGAATGCTTTAAAGTCAGAGAAAATGTCTCAGAGAAATGCATCATTCTACTTCAAAATAAGTAGGTCAACTATAAAAATGAGATTGAAGAATGATTTACTGAAGAGGCCTGGACATCCGATAGTTTTTACGAGTGATGAAGAGCTGCCTTTGCCAGTCATTTAGATAAAATTAGTGATTTCAAATTTCTCGTGGATGAACTGGATTTTCCATTTATTGTAAAGTCTTATCTTGCAATGCATGGAAGATCAATGAAAGGTTTTGGAAACAACTTCCCTGGACGTGACTGGGTTAAATTATTTTTGAAGAGGCACCCACAGTTATCAAAAAAATTTGCAAACAACATCAAAAGAGCTTGTGCCGCCATTGATGACAAAGTAACTACCGAGTGTATTGATAACTTGTGTGCTTTGACTAAAGATGTTCAAACAGACAATATATACAATTATGATGAAACTAATATGTCTGATGAGCCTGATAGGAGCAAGATAATCTGCTGCCAAGGCTGCAAATACCCATAGAGGGCAATACATTCTACAAAGTCTAATATGACTATCATGTTTTGTGGCAATGAAGCAGGGTCATTCTGAGGATGAAATATATGTGCCAACCAATGAGCCTTTCCCGACATATTCAAAACCTCTAGCCTCAGATCCACCCTCTCTTAATCCTGTGGCAGATAAAGAAAAGGAAGAAGATGAAGGCACATTTAAAGATTCCTTACAGGAAGGGAATTTTGTTCTGGTGTCATGGAATAACATGGTATTTCCAGGTTTTGTGATGAGCATCAACGATAACGTTGTCATTGTTGATTGCGTGGCACCAACCCAAAAGTCAATCCACCCACACTAATGAAAGGGGGGTTGTTTTCAGTTCAAATGTAAGGTAACTTTTTCATACATTACTATAACCACTTATTAGGACCAATAAGAAATGAATAAAAGGGCTGCTAAAATATTTCATTCAACATCACAGAATTTATTATGTATTTTCAAACTTAATGTCAAATTACATAAACATTCTTATAACTAAATTGTGTGTTATAGGCCTATTTCCAGATCACAGGTCCTACTTGATCCCATAACCTATTTAAATAGCTCATCTCATGGAAAATGTAGCTTGAGTCCAAGAAACCCCAACCCAGGGGTTACTTGAATCCAAATTACAATAATTTATTTTATAATTTGATATATATATATATATATATAAGTAAAATTAAAATTTTTGTTTGAAAAGACCTGAAGTCTTAGAAAAATATCACAAAAGTAGTAAACATTAAGTTATCAGCACAATTAATGTGTTTATTGTGTTTAAAGCTATCATTTGGTAATAATTGTACACAAAAATTCACTTTATGGGTCCAAGTAACCCCAATTTACTGTGATTTGTGCTATGCATTTAGCCTTTCAGATTGGATCAATCGATTATATCATCACACAAATTACAGGCTAAGTGTCCTCTACAACACACACAACACCCATTATCTAGGCCAGTAAATCATCAGTGTTATACCGGGAGTATTCCTTCAGGTAGAATATATATTCATCATACCATACAATCCACCAAAAGTACTACTACTGGGAATACATTCATTATACTATACAATCTGCCAGCACTAGTCTAGAAGTATTCATATTTCCAATTGTATATTCAGATGCCCTCAGGTGCGGACTCCCTGTGAAAGTTATAAAATTAATACAAAAAACAAAATGAATATTATAATTTTAGAAAGAGAATACAACACAGATAAACTATACACTTTTTTATCTGTTTACGCGCATACACCTCTTAAGCTGGGTCCACACGCCCATTATTCAATCAATATTCGATATGAGTCGTGCGGGTGTGGAAAAATATTCGTTTTCATGTACTAATATTTGTAGTGCATAGCAAGTAGCGAACAATATTCCGCATAGAGATGGTAGACTACCACACATCAAAGAAGACTAATAATCGCCTGAGAGCAGTTCATCCACGAATACCGAATATAGAGTATGTGTGGACAGCAGGAGCGGTAGAACTATGGGGGACTCTGACCCCTGGAAATAATGTTCCGCTCCCTGGAATAAATCCCCCCCCACCCCCCCAGTTATATTTCAAATTCTCTGATATTATCGAATATGAAGCTGAAAGATGGCCTTAAATCCAACTACAAATGACTTCTAGATGCATTCTACTGCCAAAAAAAATTTCCTGAGAGGACCGCTTCAAATAACTACTAGACTAGCTGCATCTAACTGCACAAATGTCAGGGGAGGACAACTCCAAATATCTTCTAGACGCATGTAATTTTGAAGAACTTTTAGGCGAGGACCACCCCAAATAGCCTAGTTTCTGAAATAATTCAATTTTCAAAATTTTGTTGGTGGAGTACCACTTCAAAAATTATCTTTTAGAGGTATCTAACTATCGTAAAGAATCAAGGTGAGTAGGCCTATCACTCTAAATAGCTTTTAGGGGCATCCAAATTTCAAAAATGTCTGGGTGAGGAACACTTTAAATGTATTACAAAATAATTTAATTTAAAAAAAAAATAAAGGCGTAGACTACTCATAGCTTCTAGAATAAATAATTTGCCACTCCAAATGGTTTATAAAAACTATTTGATTTTTTTTAATGGGGAGGATGACCACGGTTTAAAACATACATAAGATTAAATATGAATGAGAAATTATTAAATGGCTTTAAACAGAAATTTAACATTGTAATTAACTATGTTATTTATAACTATGACCCCCCTATGAAAATGATCTGGATCCGCTCCTGGCTGCCATTTTGTTATCATGTTTTCTCCTTCTATTATTGTGACCGGAAAGCCAAACATTCCTCAGTAGACCACACGAAGAAAATGGCAAGACAAGTCAACTTTATAGCCCAGATTATTGAGTAATAGTTAGGTAGACCACAATTAGTGTAAAAACCCGGTTACAACGATTTATTAAAAGTTCATATTCGTGCTTTAGAAGAAAATAGCGAGCGTCATTTGTCATCTCATAGCCTTGATATATTTTACCAAACAAATCTTAAACATAAATATATATATTAATTACACAGTTTTATGATGAGCCTGTTAGTTGAAATTTTCTTTCTCGCGGTAATCGAAACCATAATTTACAGACTAGCTTCCCCCTAGTTATCAACATGGTAATTTCGAGGTAATGGTAAAGGTTGAACCTCTATCTATATTTATATTTTAGTATAATATGTTTTACTTTTGTTTCCAAACCATCATTATGATTTCATAGATGATAGAGATGTTATATGAATCCAGATCTATACAAAGATATAACGTCAAATATTTAAGCATTGATGTTTTATTTAACTCTACAAACCTATTGTTAATGTTATATGTCTAATAATACATATATAGGATAGTTGTTAATATTTTATTTAGAACTTATTCAAACAAGTTTTTTGGTAGAGTTTCTCACCGGTTTTATGTTAAATTTAATATCAAACTAGTGGACAAAATTAAGATTTTTTTGTTCTTTCGGTATAACTCGTTTCAATACCCGTCCAATCTACCAGCATGTAAATGGGGTAAAAATTAAAAAGATATGATGTTTGATAAATAATACCCCCACTTGTGAAGGGGAAGGGGGGAGTGATATTCTATACTACGAAATACTACCTTAGTACACCAGGTCAGTACGGCCTAAGGCCTTCATTTAACTAGCATACAAGATTAGTTAATGAAAATCAACATGTATAAATCTTCGCCTACATTTTAGTAATATTTTAAAAACAATATCCCATCAATAAATATATACACATTTACAAGTGTGAATGTATGTACTATATAGATATATTTTAACAATATTTACTCTAAGCTATAATTTTAGCACCACGTCTTACTACCCTTCAGGATGTATGCCTATGCACTAATTACACTAATTTACTAAGGGTGAGGAAGGCTGAATTTAGAGGAGAGAGAGAGGGGGAACAATCTAGGAAAAACTCACCACGGTACACCCGACAGGGGTTGAACTACGATCTCCCTGTCATCGGCAGTCTAGTCTGTCAGGAGAGTAGCGCCTTAGACCATGCGGTCACTTAAGCGGGTGAAAATCTGTAGTCTCTGAAAGACCCGATTAACAAAAATAACTAAAATGAGAAGGCCGTTTAAAATAAAATCATTTATATGGTACATTTATTCAAAGAAAAATGCTGTGTATTTGTTGGATTATACAACATTTTACTCCCAAAACTGTAAAATGAGGATTGTCCTGTTCTGGGTTAACTGAATCAGGATCACTCGCTAAACGGTGTTTGAATAAGCCACCGACTATTTCTCGAGCTCTTGATACTTCTTTATTTAACCATTATTGCTGTAATAAGTATTTATTTATAGTTTATTTGGGGTATTCAACGTGCACTTTCTGAACTGACATTATATCAGCACACGAGAATTTCTATGAGCGAGTTTAAAAAGGCCTACCAATTTTACCAGTAAAGTTAAGTTAGATCTAAATTATCAAAGTTTTACTATATAATTAGAATCCTTATAGTATTTTTTGAGCACAAAATTTAACAATTTGGATACTATTAACCATGGATTAGTAGATCGAAAAATATAAAATGTGCAAACATAGTGTGTTCTGATGGGGTTTCTTGGATACCTATTTAAAGTTTTGGCTTAAATATGTTCAAGAATTAAAATCTATAAATACATGGGAAGAGAATAAATATATTGAATTTATCCTATTATTTAAGACAAATAAGTATCAACTGCACGCATAAATAATTATTATAGAAATTCTCATCATGAAGACGATGATATTTATATTTGTCACTTATTCCCCTTTGTATTTTTAGTCTGATTTAAAATTTACCATATATATAAAGTTGCAGAGAGATATTAATGTAATATAAAAATCAATCCTTAATTTTAAATAAAAACAACATTTTATCCGACCCCAATTTATAAATAAATTGAAATTGAAATTGTTGCCTGTAGACCCATGCATGAATGCTTGTAGGTGACTCAGAGTCGCTTGTAGGTGACTCAGAGTCACAATTGGTTTCAATTTGTTATTTTTGTCTAAACATCATGGTTATTACTGACAGATATTAAAAGTTACGTATGAGAAAGGTAGTTTTAGAGGAAGTGCACTCACGTTATTGTGGGGAGATGATGTAAAAACACAGTAGTAAAAACCACCCTGCTAAGAATTAAACTTTGTCCTTAACCCCACTGGTAGTACAATATATTTTAATTTTGACGTTTAATACCACGTGACTACTATCGCACGTTTAAGAATAATTTTCTTCTAAATCACTGCATAATGAATGTTGTCTCAAACATTAAAAATTATTAAATATAATTTACTTTAAAAAACGCAGAAATAATAAACCTATTTGTTCAAAAACGGCTACATTGACTTAGATTAAATTTCTCAAATTTATTTAATGGGTGTAGTAAACTTTAATAAGTCATATGAATAAATTATAATAACCATAATTTATTTATGATTTTTAACGGGTCTAATACATAAACCACTTTCCTAATTTCCCTCAAATTTTGTATTTATAAGATATTCATGATAGTTTTCTACAAAGAATCGAAATTTTTAATCATAGTTTGAATATTGATATGATAGAATTATTTGAACTGGAATCAAAATATCAAATCCCAATATATCTTGGATTCTAATTAGATAAAATTAAACTTGAAATTTTTAATCCAAAAGCCTAAATTTTGGATTATTCAATTTTTAAAGATACATTTATTATTTGAGTAAACCATATTAGTTGCGAGTTTTGTCTCATTTACAAATATCTATTCATTTCTAAACACGGTTTTATAAACTGATTAATTTATTATACTCAATTAAAATGTATATAATTAATTATAATATTCAATTTTTATTTCTTTTTTATAACATATAAGAATCTAAGCATTTTACTATAAAGTAGTCGATTCTGATTCAATTCAATACATTTTAATTTTAAAATATGATATTGGATTCGATACGAGACAATTTCATACTAAAATACTCTTTTTGGATTCGATTTGGATTCGACTCGAGTAAGAAAGCAAACAATCGTATTTTATTTGCAGTTTAGGATATCTGATCTGCACCTGCTTAGTTAACTTATTATTGTATTTATGTTGGTATACAGTACTAACTCATATATACAAGATAATGTTTCAATATTTAGATAACAAACCCAATACCATTTTTAAAAAGCGATTTAACTATTTATTTATACGTATTTGAGATTTGATAGAAAATAATGAACATTTTGTGTAAGGAACATACCCAAATTTGTAAAAAAAACCTTGCATTCTTCGACCAATTTTCTTATTGCTGTCGATGACCTGGTGGTCCAGGGGTAAGGTGTCAGACCTCTGTGCTGGAGGTGCGAGGTTCAATCCTTGGTCCCGGCACAGATTTATCTGATTACCAAACCCTTCCTTCACCTCTGACAAGACGTGTATTAATCACAGCTTGTGAATGTGTGGAATGCCAGGCCTCCACCGTGGTTCGGATCCCACGTTAAACTGTAGGTCCTCCATTTCATCTCACAATCACCCTACCATTATACATTGGTGTAGTGCGTGAGACCCGAACGGGTAATAAGATGCAGTGCTAGTAATAATAATAATCTTATTGTTCATAAATTAATTCCTCACGCTTTATTATTAATAAAATAAAGAGTTTGTGTTTCTGTTTGTCTGTCATGAGCATTAAACAATATCTACCGCATAGAAAGTTCTGAATTAAAAATTAGTAACACTTGTGCACAAACTTGAACACATAGAAGATGGAATTTTAAAATCTGGATTAGATTTTTTAAATTAATTGAAAATTGGGTTGAAAGCAATATAATTGAGAGCTTTTTCTGTATGTTTGAACCAAAGAAAAGGGCTGCCAAGGTTAACGACGCTATCTATTGCGTGGCTACCCTGGGCAACGCCGCTACTTCTACTACCATGAAATGAAACCTAAGATCCTAAGTATTTTGCAAAAAAAAAACTTTATATAGTGTATATATAGTCTAATTTTATATATATATATACACCCCATGAAATAAACAATTGAGAAATTTTGTTTGTGTAAATTTCACCACCTATTGTTTTATATTTGAATAGCTTTTAAAAATATACTTTGATGATAGTAATATAAAAGTTTTAATATTTCAAATCTTAATTTTTATTTAATGTGTTTGATGTTAGATAAATTACACTAAAAATTGTAATAATTCAAGTAAATTTAAAATAAACTACCAAGTGAGTTAAAACTCTATATTGAATTATTAGAAAAAAAATATTATCGGTACATAACATTTTTAATATTTTGGGTATTTTTAGTGTAGAACATTTGAAAACTAAATTAAAATTCAGTTTATGGTGAAACGATCACAATTTAGACTCGAGCTATTTTCACCATTTTCATGGGTGATAAAAGCGACATTATATGACAATATCGTGAAGATTGACTCAAATGAGGTAATCTATGAAGTCAAGGGGTTTCACAACGTCAGGTACCAATATTCTTGTTCGTACCTATAACAGGTTATTTATTCCTGCATTATATTGACGTGACCGGAGACCATAAGCAACTCAATTATCTCAACAGGATGGAAGATAAACTGTCCTCATGGGTTGCCAGGACATAACTCTACCGTAGACTGGGTTGGCGGTTGCAGGAAGGTCGGGAGCTGAATTCTGGCTGCACTGACGGTGGTTTAAAAAAAATTGTTATTGTTATTATTATTTAGTACGGCGTCTTACTACCCGTTTGGGTTATACGCTTAAGTACTAATTACACTAATGGAATAGGAATTGGGAAGGTTGAATTTAGAGGAAGTGAACCCGTATTTGCGTGGAGGAAGAGTGGAAAACCATTTTAGGAAAAACCCTCCCAGTTCACCCGACCGAGATTTGAACCTCGATCTCGCCGTCCTCGGTGGTCGAGCTCAACACGACTTGCGCGTTAACCAACTACGCCCCCGAGGCGGGTGTTTTTTTTTTTAATTTTCACTCTTTCTCTTATCATATATATGACGGTATAGTTCCTATAAACTCTACTTCCTCATTGCTACCATATTATTTTTAATATATGGATGGCCGGATGTGTATTATGATGTGGAGAACATAAAAATAAATAAAATGTTCTTACATTTCCTTGGGGAGAAGGTTTAAATATAATAATAAAATTAATTTCTTAAACTGATTCCTCGACCATCGCAGTTATAAAAAATAAAACGTTACGGTCACTCACCTTTAATAGTGTTGTCTTTGTTGACACCTTTAAATTGTATTTAAAATCATTGTAGAGTAGTCAACACTATCGAAAGGTCATTCGTTTTAGTGCGTAGCTGTCAGAATTAACATCAATTAAAAGTTGCAGCTATATAAAATATTCCTTTGCTTATGATTTATTGATATATTAAAGTAGATTTATAGTGGGATTGACATATGAAGCTAAGTTTATGACAGTTAAGGATGCTACCAAAGCTACTTTAATTTACGCTTAGGTCAAATAAAGTTCAGTAGCTGAAGCTTTTGCTGATAAAAGAGCACATACTTAATTATTTCAATTACCCACACACAAAATTAATTATAGCTTGTATTTTTATAAACAAATTCCTAGTGCAATTCGATTAAACTAAGTTTTACAAATGATCAGACAAGTATCAGCTAATTTTGTGTTTGATATAACTCTGGTAATGTTTGTGGACATTGACACTTGACAGGGACTGTAATTACGATAAACTTGCCATGCAATGATATGCTGTACTTCCATGAGTGACCTTGAGACCCTCCAGCCATTTATAAAATAAAACATTTAATGATTGCCACTCAGCATGCGGAAATAATGGCAACTAAGAGTTGAAGAAATAAGGGGTTTGGAGGAAAAACGTAGTAGCCAGTTTTGTAACCGCAGCACCACATAGCGATGTTGACACTGTAAGTGGAACGAACCTGAACTAATATAAACACCTGATACGTAAAGCCACCAACTCACCTCCTGCATTGCATCACGACGGGATGTAATTGTATCAGAGCCACGATATTGATTGTTAACCAGTAAGCCAAGTAGTTTTAAAAACTCACCAGCTATTAGATCATTAAAATGCCAAACATTTAATACATTTACAATCTAGTCAAATGACAAGATATGTGTTTTCAGCTGCCAATTTGAAAGTTGTGAGAAAAATATGTAAAAAACTTTAATCCAGGCCAGATGCTCCCAAGTTTATATTTTATATTTTTAAATAGGTGATTGCCTTCGATTTTAGAGTAAATAAATACATGTATTTTTTTCAAACGCCTTTTCAATGTTTGTCTGACTAAGGTAGGATCTTTATGGAAAGAAGCTTTTATAAATACAAAAAAAATAATTGTTTTCAACATTGATAACATTTTACTAGTTATGTTATTGGTAATATTGCATAGGCTTTGATTACATCTATCAAAATGGTCAACTGCGAATCACATTATTTGACGTATGAATACTTGACATTAGATCTAGTAGCTTGTCTCGTTATCAAGCTATGAAAATTGGACTGAGTTAATCTATTTTAAACTGCTATTCCTATGGCTTTCCAATAGTATATATTTTAGAAACTATTATGATATTACAACTTTGTACTTCCTTTAACGAATTATTCCTAAGCTCTTTAAAGAGGTAATATAATGGTTATTTGACTATATCTCTTTTAAAATGTTCCTACTATATCGACCCGACTATGTCCACACAAGTTAATGTCTTGTTTTTGTTGACGCAAACCTGCACGGTCAGTTTGGTAAGCCCCAGGCATCGCTGTTCTTTAAATACCACCACAGGTATATATATAGCTCGCTGCACGTTGTGTTGAACACCTACTAAACAGTGTGGACTTTGGTTATTACGTAAACAGAATAATGTAAGTGCAACACGATTCGAGAGAATATGTTTAAAGTTACCATATTATGCTCATATCGTATAGAAAACATTCAAGGTGAATCGAGAATGTTATTTATGTAATTTAATATTGCAGCTTAATGTCAAGGTTGAAATAATATATATATATATATATATATATATATATATATATATTGGAAAATAATACCGTTGACAGGTATTACTATGCAATTAAGCAAACAGTAATTTATATAACTTCCTCAATTACGTTTATTTGATTGTATTACAATTTTTAAATTGAAATGCTGGTACTTCATTAATTGAGTGACCTGGTGGTCTAGGGGTAAGGTGACAGACCTCTGTGCTGGATGTATGGGTTCAATCATCGGTCCAGGCACAGATTTATCAGATTGTCAAACCCTTCTTTCACCTCTGACAAGACGTGTATTAATCAAACTTGTGAATGTGTGGGATTCCAGGCCGCCACCGTGGTTCGGATCCCACGTTAAACTATAGGTCCTCCATTTCATATCACAATCCCCCTACCATTACACATTTGCGTAAGTGCGTATAACCCGAACGGGTAGTAATACGTGGTGCTAATATTAATAATAATAATAATAATAATAATAATAATAATAATTATATTAATTGGTTCTCCCCCATATTCTATGTACTATCCGCCCAGGCCACACGCATATTTACAAGAATGAGAAATGTAGAATTTAGCGACATCATTTGCTTGGAGGAAGAGTGGGACACCATTTAGGAAAAACACACCTCTTGATACCTGACCAAGATTCAAACCCCAGCCTCCATATTACCAGAAAACAAGTCATGAAAAGCCTTTGTCCATGTGAACCATTGGAGTGTGTTTCATTACTAATAAAATTACTAATAAATTTCGTACAAATAGTACTAGTCCTATGTGTACTAATAGGGGATTAAACCAATGTTAACGTCCTTGATTTATCAAAGAGGTCTGAAGTCGAGCCTAAAGAGTGCACATTTTCTTTCCAAACAAATTTGGTTGAATATACTTAGATTTCACCTTCCTTCCCTAACGCCATCTAATATGATGTACAAAACTATTTTTTCATTAAGTACTACGTCTCCCGATCAGATATTTATACTTCACAGAGAACAACGTGTAAGTGGGACATAGAAACTAAGCAGTCAAGTAGATGCAAGATGAATTGCTACATGAGCTAACTCCTCCAGTACTTGAACCAGGACTGGAACTGCTATTAAAGATCCCTATTGTTAAGCTAACTCCTCCAATTTTGAACCAGGGACTGTAACTGCTATTAAAGATCCCTATTGCTAAGCTAACTCCTCCATGTTTGAACCAGGGACTGGAACTGCTATAAAGATCCCTATTGCTAGCTAACTCCTCCAATGTTTGAATCAGGGACTGGAAATACAAGTAAAGATCCCTATTGTTGAGCTAACTCCTCCAGTATTTGAACCAGGGACTGTAACTACTAGTAAAGATCCCTATTGTTGAGCTAACTCCACCAGTGTTTGAACCAGGGACTGTAACTACTAGTAAAGATCCCTATTGTTGAGCTAACTCCTCCAGTGTTTGAACCAGGGACTGTAACTACTAGTAAAGATCCCTATTGTTGAGCTAACTCCTCCAGTGTTTGAACCAGGGACTGTAACTACTAGTAAAGATCCCTATTGTTGAGCTAACTCCTCCAGTACTTAAACCAGGACTGTAACTACTAGTAAAGATCCCTATTGTTGAATTATTGGCACGACCTACACTGATGGTCTTGTGGACTAGATGTCAAGCTCATTTAGTCTAGCTGGCCGGTAACGGGGAGGTTGGGGCTGGAATATCGTTTGATGATACTAAGGAGGGTTATACTAGATAGTTTACTACTTTCCTTGTAGGCAAATATAGGTACACATCCTCTAAATTCTACCTTCCCTAGTCATACCCCATCAATGCTTGCAGGCTTGCAATGTGACAATTAAAATATTTTAAAAATATTACGGTTCACCGTACAAAATCTCTCTCTCTTTTATTTTAAAAAGAGACATTTACTAAAAACTAGTAAGATTTGTGAAATTTAATAATATAAATTTTTGCAGAAACACTCCCCCAAAGGGCATAAATGATATAATAATATACATTGTTAATGAAACATTGAGATAAGAGGAGAATCTTTGTTCCCCAAAGAGAATAACAATCAATCTTACATTTCAAACACCTTCATATGTTCTATGTTTGCTTATTTCTCATAAACTATTGGTTTTATAAGAAAACATATATCTCGAATAAAAGATTTTAATTTCTAGTACAACTACAATTTTACAAAGATAAGTTATTTCTTATTTCAAATAGTTGCGGAGATATCCTCAAAATTATAAATCTCCGCCATTGTAAAGTACTTTCAAAATCAGGGTGACCTGGTGGTCTAGGGTAAGGTGTCAGACTTCTGTGCTGAGAACCAGGGTTCAATCCTAGGTCCAGGCACAGAATTTTCTGATTGACAAACTCCTTCTTCACCTCTGACAAGACGTATATGTATACAACGTATACAACTTGTGAATGTGTGGAATGCCGGGCCTCCACGTGGTTCGGATCCCACGTTAAACTGTAGGTCCTTCATTTCATCTCATAATCACTGTACATTGGTGACCTGGTGGTCTAGGGGTAAGGTGTCAGACTTCTGTGCGGGGTCCGGGGTTCAATCCTCGTCCCGGCACAGATTTATCTGATTGCCAAACCCTTCCTTCACCTCTGACAAGACGTGTATTATTCACAACTTGTGAATGTGAGGAATGCCAGGCCTCCACCGTGGTTCGGATTCCACGTTAAACTGTAGGTCCTCCATTTCATCTCACAATCACCCTACCATTACACATTAGCTTAAGTTCGTGTAGCCCAAAACGGGTAGTAAGATGCGGTGCTAATAAAATAATAATAATAAATAATAATAATAATAATAATAATAATAATAATAATAAAATAATACTTAAAAATAATTTTCATAAAATTTAGACTTTTAATTTTATTTGTAGTTTTAAACAATGATTGGATAGAAAATTTAATAGTATAATTAATAATATTGGATTAATTTTTTTCTCTTTTCCCCCTTCATTGAACTCCCAATTTTAGGGTAAGATATCTAACTCTAAATATTCCCTTTGGGAACCTTATGATGACCCTGGATACCAGCTTTAGACTGATTGGTAAAATGGTTTAGGCTTTAGGTGGAGTTACATACGGACGTCATCAATAAAACAACTTTTTAGGTTTCAGTTGATCATGAAACGTCGACGTTTTACAAAATCTCGAGTTAGAAACTTCCCTCTCCGAGGATTTGTGAGAAAGTAACCAGCTTGAAATAATGTTGTTTTAGCAACACAATGGAAACATTTTTATTTTGTGTATGTGTATGCAGATTAGTTAATATCCAATACAAAGTAGAAAGTGTACTAATTTGAATAAATTGAGAAGTAACCAGAATGATGGGCACATGAACAAAGGCGTCAGTCTCATCTTGTCTGTTCTCCTACAAACGGCGAGACCAGAGATATAATCTAAACTAAGTGTGAGGGTGTTTGTTCCTAAATTAGTTCTCACTTTCTCATCATGTAAATGCTGGTGCATATCCCTATTTCTACCTTGTTAGAGTGTATATGTGGAGAGCTTGGACGGGTGGAAAAACGTAAATACGGAAGGAAGTAATTTTTCTCTCGTTTTTATGAGATTTTTCCAGTTAAATCTACCATTAAATGGGGCAACATTATCATTTAGATGTTTATTTAGATTTTTCAAATTTAATTGTTTGGATGAGATTTTAAAAACCATAACTTTTAGTTCTTCAACTTTAACTCATTTACTTATTTTATATGATAAATATAAAAATAAATTGGGTCAAAGAATCTGTATTCTCAATACATACCAACAATACATAAACAAGCTTTAATTGAAAATACATGAATATTATTTAATTAAAAACAATAACATCTCATTGGCAGCTGTTCAGTTTTATTTATTGTTGAGCCACTATTTACACAACATATATGCTTTAATTTGAATTATTTAAATCACTCTTATGACAAAACTAATGGTTATTTTAAGTTATTTAACATAAAAAAAACTAAAAAAATATTTCAATCAAATATACAGTGAATAATATTGAAATTAACTAAAGTCAATTTTAATAATTTTCTACATAAAAGTATGTGATAAGAAGATGGATTTACATAAATATAATTATTAAAAGAATAAATAAAACTACTATTTTATTTTGAAACTCTTCGGAAGTTGAATGCCTTTCCCTCAACACTCTAAATTCTGGACGTTTGAATCAACATAAAACTGGTATTTAGTTATTTTCCCTTTGTAAATTCTACTAACTTTTTCTAGGAAGGAAGTCCTCAATGTGATAAAATAAGAAAATCTCTCTAATGGTTAAATCTATGCACTATTATTTGGTAGGTAAGTAAAGGCTAAAGAAAATGTAATTTTATTAGTTTGTATGCCGCACGTGTTCTTTTGCATTCACAACCATGATCTTTTTATATAACCTTTCATTCTGCCCATTAACAAAATATAGCCTACATATATTTACTAGAGTTGAGAAATTAATTCATGACAAAACTTATAAAATGTACGATGCATATATATGCGAATAATCTGAACAGGTAGTAAAACGTGGTTATAAAAAAACTATATAAAATAGTATGAGCTATCCAGTAGTATCCAATTTAACGATTGCGTAACAAATATGGGTTTCTTTTTATTTTTGAGCTCTATTTTTAGAAACAAAATTTCTAACTTAATTTATGTTGCACAAGTTTAGTCCACAGCATTACATAGTGCTAACACCACAAAACTCTTCAGGCGCTTACATTTGAGGGTGTGAATTTTTTCTCATTTACTGTCTGCTATTATTGGCAACACTGTAAATGGTTAGGTGAAGTGTATGGATAAAGCATGTAAGATTGTCAAACTAAAAGGAAAATTATTGGGACTCCGGACAAGCAAGTAACTTTTCCGCGAAGGTGAAGGAAAGTTGACTTTTCTTAAAATAACGGTTGCAGAGTGCTCTACTTTTTTAAACTAGTTGACAAAATATTTTTCACTTATTGATACCATATTATTTCTTAATTAAAAAACATAAAAAAACAAGGTTAGTTTTTTTGCCATGGTTTTTTGCGAACAAAAATTGAATAAATATGGGACGAAAGGGAGAAAATAATAACACATTTCTTTATTTTTATCAAACGAACCATGAACACTATCTAAACATAATGATACACAAGTGATATTTAAACTAGGAACAATAGTTAAGGTGAGTGTTTATTTTACATTAAACGCACACAAAAATACTCTACATCTCCTAAATGTATAGCTAAAATTCATATTTTAAAATTGACTGGTTTATACAGGATTGTGATGTTTCGTGTTTTGCTAATTAATTTTGACTCCTTATGTTGAAGTTGGTCTACGTGCGTTGTTGCAGTTGGAGCCTTGTTATGTGGCACGCCGCCACCAATGACCCAGTTAGGAGCGCTCCACTCTGATCAGTCGTCACGTGATACTACTGTACCGGACTTTTCCTCCGCACTCACTTAACGGCTGGTCTTCAAGTCGTGCTCATACACAACGGTGTCTTCCTTGACCCGTTACATAGAACGGGAAGATACCTGCCTCTAAACGTCATTGGTATTAATAAATAAACAAGAAGAGGGAAATGATAATAACATCTCTAACTTTCAGTTGTGCTAATAGGTAATAATACGTTAGAAGTGGTGTGAGTTACGGAGATTATGTGATTTCAGAAGAGGAGGAGATTGGGGAAGGGAGAGAAACAGAGGAATATAAAAATACTGCACAATGTCCGGAATAAGGCTGTGTGCTGATAGGAAGACAGCTAGCCTTCCCGACTAGCATGTATCAGTGTCGTGTGAAGAGTACAAAGCGTTAGAGGAGATTTTCAAATAAACAAATGTGTCACCTTTTTCTCATTTTAATGTCAACTACCTCAAAATATATCTTTTATGTTGATATCTATTTTGAAAATATAGATATTATATATAATTTTTAGATCAAAAAAGTTTTCTATTTCACTAATAAAAATATAAGGTAGCTCATTAAGAAAATACAATTTAGGTAAACCTATTTTTATCACCTGTTCAGGTTATACCCATTTGTACTGATTACACTAATGATATAGGGATGAGGGAGGTTGAATTTAGAAAAATGTACCAGTATTTGCTTGGGGAGAGTGTAAAACCATTTAAGGAAAACCAACCTCAGTTCATTCAACCGGGACTCGAACCCCAATCTCCTCGTTATCAGAAGGCCAGTCTTACATGAGGATGATGCCTCAGACCATGCGGCCACTGATGTGGGTATAAAGTTTTTTGATCAACATATAGGAATATTAAAATATAATACCTAATATTATTTTAGATTAATATTTTAATTTTTTTTTAAATAATACATTTTGTTATAAAACATTCGAATTTCACTAACTATGAAGATTAGGACAATTTTAAAAGTTAGCATATACTAATTATGTTAAAATAATAGGGATGATAAAGGTAGAGTAATTATACCTGCATTTTAGAGGAGGGAGGGTGTTGACCCGATCAGGCCGTCACCGGGAATACTGTATAACACAAGAGTAACGCACACGATAGAACATTTTTACAATAGTTCAAATATCCACTTTCAGAATTTGAATAACTTTTACCAAAATTATTAATTATTTCTGTGCGATATTGACAGAGTTAAACTTTCGTTAAGAGCTAAGAACATTTAAAATCTTTAAAACATAGAACATAAAAAATGTTTGTATTGCCAGCTTAAAGCAATAATAATTGTTTGGAAAGGGAATTTGTACTATATGGAACCCCTCAAGAGACATCTTCTGAACTATATAAAAAACTATTGTATTTTTCTAAAATTCTATGTACTTTTTCGGAAAAGTTAAATGTACAGATGTGACTCACTCTACGCAAATAAAAGTGGTTGATAACCATTGATTTTTGAATCACTTTCATTAAGCATTTAAGTCTCTCTATTGACCACATTTTTTAAACCATTTTAGATAAATTTTAATAAACATTAAATGCTACAACCTTTATTTGGGGAAAAATTAAATTTGAGTAAGAGGACTTCTTAGCAGCCATTACATGGAACAATAATTTGTAAATGCACACATGAATACAGTAATTTAATTAAATTACAATAATTTGTAAAGGCACACATGAATATAGTATTTTACTAAAATTACAATTATTTGTAAATGCACACCAGAATACAGTATTTTACTTAAATCACAATAATTTTTAAGTTCACACCTAAATACAGTATTTTACTTAATTACAATAATTTGTAAATGCACACCTGAATACAGTAATTTACTTAAACTACAATAATTTGTAAGTGCACATATAAATACAGTATTTTACTTAAACTACATGAGTGATTCAACTTCACTGTGACTTTGTGGGTTTCCAACGATAACACTAATAAATCATATTCAGTAAGTTATGTTTTAAGCTATTAAATATAAATATATTAAATTCTCCCCAAACCCTGCACTTTTTTCTTTATCTATTTATTGTGTTAAAAAAAACTAGTTGCATATATTATAAACCTTGTAGATATTACAGAGAAATAGTTTTAGTTGCTATGCCAACAGATTTAATAATTAATTTCAATATAACAGTAGTCAAGGTCTACTTCTATATAATGAATGCATGAATATTTTTTAATTTCAGAAATACATATTATCTGAAAAGAGGATGGCATTGGTTCATTAAAATTTCATCCTCAAGGAATACTCATTTTATTGCTATGGTAGTGTAAATACAATATATAGGTATATTACAAATTAAATGCACTCCTGTCATTAACCACATTGTTGAGAAACTGGATTGAGTGTTCGGCTCTTCTAGTCTAGTCATTTTCCTTCCGGGTGTACTGAGAGTGTTTTTCATAAATGCAATATAAGCAATGTTGCATTAATTATAACACCAATACAGTGTAACCCGATTTGTTAGTTTTGCCATTTTCTCCTGAACAGTGAAAATCAAGGGAAAATATCAAACTCCTATTTCTGGCTCGGATTGAATATTATTTAGGATAATCAATGTGTTTTATTGACTATGCTAACTATTCTTTATTATAATTGAAAATGAATAAGTCAAGCTGTCTCCTAAATAGTATAAAGCCCTTTTTAATGTAAAACTATCCAAGGGAGTGTACCACTCGTGTTATTTAAAAAAAAACGTACATGTATTGTGAGACATAGGCACATTGTAGATTGTCCGGGCTGGTAGTAATACACAGTGAAAAAATTAAAAACTAGGATTTTAACGCTTTTAATTAATAAAAGGTCGCGATGGCCGCAGAGAGAAAAGCTGTGGTCATAAACTACAAAATGTTGGAAACCACTGGAATAAAGTCAGTTAAATTTTTTAACCTAAAATACACTATTTGAAAAATATCTGCAAATTTAAATAAATATATTTAAGCTCAATTGGATATTTATCTCAGTAGCAGGCAAACTGATAAAAAATAATAATTCAAGTTATTTCCTTATGCAATGAAAAAGCCTTGTAGCTTTAAAAATCCATTATGAACAGACAAATAAATAAATTTAAAAATACAGTTGCCTGAAAGCGCGGTCCAAGACTTGATTATCACCCCAAATATAAAAAAAATCTGGGAGCCTTCTCCTGCTTCCCTTCTCCCCCCCCCCCCCAAGTTCTCAACATTGCCCTTCTTGTACTCTCCTTTGCTACTTGGAGATTTTTCTAGTTTCAAAATGCTTAGAGTTGGGAAAAACACTGGTCTCCCCCCCTCCCAATATATTTCGTGATATGCCCCTGAGTATAGATTGTAGTTGTAAACATTCTATAACTACTAAAATGACATGGAATAAATGAGGTTTTTACGAAATACTTTCAAACTATTGACTTGTAGGCCAACACGTCCCCCATAAATAAGTTAAATTACAGAATAAAAACGTGATGTGATCATTTACAGAACCTAGACGTACAAAGAGTAGATCAGTGTATCATTCTCTTCATTTTACTAAATAAAAATAAATAATAATTTAATTAGGAGCCCAAGATTGCAAGACTTGGTTTCGAAGTTTTCCTAGTACTATTAGTCAACAAAAACATTTCCTAGCCAACAAAATTAAATTTCCCTGAATCGATTCAAAGTTTGATTTCTTTCGATCCTTTTGAAATCGCTAGAAAAATAATCGATACGTGAATTAGAATCGATCCAAATAATCGATTAATTAAGGGCAAAGAAATATTTTAGAAAAGATCTATCCAAAATCAAACATCCCTACTACGTTCATACCGAAATAAGACAGATATCCGCGAAGGTCGGCCCGACTTTATACCTCTGGGCAGAGAGATCTTGTCGCGCATGCGCCCAGAAAAATACTTCTACTTCAGTCTTCCTAGAACCTGAGAGGACTACAAGTAAGTGCTCTCCTCCCCCAACGCAAACTTTCAGTCTACAATGATCTAGAAGCTTCGAGTAGCTTGCCCCTTCCTTCTCCATCCTAGATCACCAATGTTAAGGACCGGCTACTAGGAACCGCACCGTACCGCAACGCACCGCATTTTTCCGGTGGAATGCTATCCATGTTTTTAAATGCAAGTTGTTTCATGAGTCCGCACCGCACCGCACCGGCGCGGACGAATCGTCGCGAGAGCATTGCTCCGCACTTTTACGTTGTGGTGCGGACCGTGTAGCCACCTACCACCGGAAATAAAATGTTCGGGAGCTTCCGAACTTTGTTTTCATGCTAACCCTTAAGCACTGTAGGGATGGGCGAAACAGTGATTTAACGATATCGGTGATCACAGTGACCTTGATTTTAAAAGAGCAGTGATTTATACCAGTGATTATTCACAGTGATTGGCAGTCACTGTGTCAGCACTTGTAAAACTAGTAATTTCTTTCACAGCCGTTGCACGTGTGACGCTGTAGTCATTGTTTCCAACACTACGTACAAGATAAACAATATTATATATAACAACTATTGAACAACTAACATTCTTCTTCTTAATTGTTAGATAACCTAAAACTTTATTCTTTATAATTAATAGCTAACTTAATTTTATGAAAAAAAGGTGAAAACCTATACAAATAAGAATAAGAATACAAACTTATTTTGTAATAATAACTCAGTCTATAAAGAATATAAAAATTGTTATAAAATGCGGTGCGGTACGAGTCGGTTCCGTGTAGCCATAACTTTACCCTCTATGTTATTAGGCTGAAAAGAAAAGAGGAGCTTTGCTATCAACCAGTGACACAAGAACACTAACTTCGTCACAATGGCGCACAAAAGAAGAAACGTCCTGGACTGTGTAACCATGAAGGTTGCCATAGTATAAGTATCGACAGCAAGATCTAAAAAGTCGTGGCTCTATGTGACGTAATGCATCACTATTTGTATAAATAGGTATTGGTCTTGTCTGAATTTGTTTCTGTTAAATATGTAGGTTAGCTTAGTTAAGTAATAAGAGTTTAAAGAAGAGTTTTCTTGGGTTGTGCATCTTTGTTGACCTTTATTATAGTTTAGTCTGTTAGGTTAGCTAGGTTTTGTAGGTCTATTATATAGGTGACGTTCATAACTAGAAATATAAGGTGGCCTAAATGCCTGTTCTATTGAGATTGATATCTCTTAGCTAGCGGATATTTCCCGCTCCACATATTAAGGTCTCAATAGGTAGTTCTAAATTGTAAGCTTGCCTCTTATTAGCAAGTCCTTGGATGAGCTTTGTTATGTTGGTTCTCCCGTCTTTTTGATCTACTCCACAGACACTCACAACACTGGCAGCAGAACTGAAAGCGGAGGGCAGATCAGTCAGGAATACTTAACACACACACAGAGAATATCAGAGTGCATAAAGATATGTTCAGTCTCTTACTAGCCACGGAATGGATCGAGCAGGAGTTTGATGTTGCCAAAAATACAGCTTTAAAATCTCGTACTAACTCATATCATAGCGAAGTCTAGCTAAACGAAATAAGCAAACGGCGAGATTTATGGAGAATTTAATCATCTATACGAAAAACGGTAGCAATAAACTGACCAAAAAATTAAATAATCAACGAATACTTGATCGTCGATATCATAATCTTTAGCAAGTTATTGCAAATTTCACTCCACTTTTTCCACTAATTTTGCATTTAGTTCATTTTTATTATAGTTGGACCTCTTTCTTTTATGTGAAATATTCGTTTGGTGTAGGTTTTCTCTGGTAGTGCTAGCAGTTCTTGTAATTCTTCATTTGATAAATCATTATTTGTCTCATATTGGTAAATAATTTGACGTTCAATTTAATTATTATCCTAATCATTTAGTGAATTTGTATAGCAGAGGTTACCACTAATGTATTTTACAATAAGTTGATCTTTTAGAAACAGCAACATCTAGAAGTAAGGCCAATATGTTTTATAGCTGCTACACTCATCCCCAGGGCAAAAAATAGGAACTTGATTAAGTTATTTCCTGAACTGATCCCTCAAATAATTCAATTTCATTCTAACATATTTCCCTGAAATAAAAAAGGGAAAATTTAAAAGAGATAGGAAACATAAATTATGTACTATCAAACAATATTTATTTATATTAGGTTAATAGTTTTGACAAAAACGTTCTGGGTTAATTAAATCATATTTCAGGTTCTTGGCCACTTTAAATTCCATCAGATATCATTCATTTGAACTTTGAATGGTAAAATCAACTGTAGTATCAATAGTTCAAGATACTGGTGTTGCAATATGGGATGAACGTCAATTACATTATATGCCAGTTCCAACAAGATAACAATTACAAGTAAAAGTAAAATAATTTTATACTTATTGGTATTTTCCGACCATACTGTCTCGGTGCAATTGGCAGAAAACACTGTAAAATTAAGTGTGCAGGTAATAGTGGGTCAACGTAATTTTGCTACAAAAAAACACTTTTCGATCGTGTTGCAAGCAGTTGGAGATGCAGATGACAAATTTATTGCAATAGAATTTGGAGGAGCAGACAATGTAACGGAGGATCATTGACTGCATCTACGTTGTATTACTTGAAAGCAAAACATTCAAGGTTCCTGAATCACAGTGCTTCCCAGGTTCATTAATAAAATCACCTTGTGTATTAATTGGGGATAGAGCTTATCCATTGAAGACCTATCATATGAGACCATATCATCGAAAAAATTTGACACTAGAAAGAATTGCATACAATGAGAGATTATCTAGAGCATTAAAATGCGTAGAATGTGCTTTTGGCATACTTCACGATAGGTGGCGAATTTTAGCAAAATAATTAGAAACTATAGTGGATTTAGCTATATCAACCATAAAGGCAGCTTGTATGTTGAATAAATTTGTAAGAAAACTTGATGGCAACAGAGACCCACACATTTCAGAATTTACAACTATTGAAGAAGTAAGTGACAAACAACGAGATAGTAATCAGTATATCGGCAGAAGTAACAACAGTTCAACAGTACAGGCAAATAATATTCGCACAGCCTTTACCAATTATTACAGAGACAATCCAATAATTAATAACATAAAGTAACTGAGAATAGTTTAATAATATACTTAATGTTATATAAAATAATTGCGTATAACCAAAGGGTAGTAAGAGCGGTGCTAATAATAATATAAATAATAATGTACCTATTACTTTAGTAAGGACATATTCTACTATCTGTTGTTCCAACAATAAATCTGCACAATGCATTATATGTGTATTCAGCTTTATTTATTGTCATGTGTTTCATCGAGTGATAGAAAAATTTAGGTACTTTAGGTAACTCTAATTTAAAACATAAAATAAAAAAAAATTAAACAGAATACGTTGTCCCGATAGTTCGATTAATATTAATATAAATGTATTTAAATTAAAAATACATTTCTAAATACAAATAAAACACTAGTTACTTATAAATAGAAGTACAGAAGGGCTTATATATATATTTTTTTTTTACGTTAATTATTTATATTTCTAATAGAATTAAAACATAAACTTCATATTACTAAAATTAGAAAAAGAGTTACTTGATATTAGTTAATGATTTACCTCAGTTTGGCAAGACTACTTCTGCTGTACAAATAAAAGTAGCACAGCCTTTGTGAAAACTCGCCCCACAGCTTGTCAAGCACCCCTCTGTTGTGGTATTGAGGGTTTGTCATCTGCCAAAGAGGGATTCTGTAATGAGTTTAAGAAATCAGTGTTTCACAACTATTTATATTTTATGCATTATTTAAGTATCTGCTGGAACTTGGGGGAGGGGGGAGGTTCATATTGCTTATGTTATCTCTTTCATTATGAAGAAAAGAGTACAATATTGCGTACTGACATAAGAAATTAGGGCTAAGTCAGATCTAGCTTCAAATATTAATATTTCTCTAATATAAAGGCTGTTTTATTGTTCGTTTTTACGCAACAAACTTAAATGTATGAGAAAGCTACTTCAATTCAATTTGATCCAATCAAATATGTTATATGTATGCCATATTTATCTAGCACTTAGTAAATTGTCATCTTTAAAATTACTCTTGATTATGATTTCATCTTTCCTTGTGCCCATGTTGGTACACCTTGTTTATATAATGTTAATTGTTTATAAATTCAAATTGCACCCTTGCGCCTTTATTATATTTTTGTAGCTTCTATTTTTCTATTAAAAGGACGATGGCTCCCCTACGCCACGGGTAGGGTGTTCAAATAAGGATAAATTAGAGTTCAGTTTGGTTAGTTGTTTGTATTTTTGTTTCAATTTATTTACCTATTGATCCCGATTCCTAGCATATAGCTCGGGACCTAGATCTACATCTTGAATTTACATTACCTCTCTTAGCTACGTTATTTTTTTAAATACAATAATAAATTTAGAATATACACTCAAATCTAGAAGTCCTATTTGTCCTTCTTTCCTATACCTACCCTACTAGTTGGTACGCCTCAGGTATATTACGCCCCCAGTACCCTGCCCCGCTGGGTGTCCCTCCGAGCTCTGGATCTAATAGTCCCCAGATCAACGAGAGCCACAGTGGGGGCGGGCACCCCCCTCCCCACCACCTGAGGAGGTGCCCTACCAGAGATTTCGCTTCACTTACTACCCACTATATCTTCACCTATGGACTTACAACTAACTTAAACTAAAGATTTATAAATATGCTTAGTACTATCTTAACCTAAAAACAAGTCCTTCTTATAATTTGGTGCAGGGTCTTTCGGCTGTTATTGCCGATCCATTTTCTGAACTGAAAGCAGCCATCCGATGAATTGGTGGAGGACCAGATGCCCGACAGCTCCATCCCAGCATCACACACTTCTCACCAAGTGGGCTGGACCCTATGAGTGAGGGGTTGATTCTCCCGTCTGAAGATGTTGTTATTTTTACTCTCTAGCTGGTATCAAGGCGCCTCCATTTCATCAGCAGTTTACACTATTGGAATCCAGAGAGCGCTCCTTCCCTCAGCTAGGCTCGATTTTCCTGGAGATCCCCACCACATTCTACCCAGCCAGCCGATAATCCAGTTTGTCTTTGTCACACCTATTGACTTATTCAATTCTTACCGTTATGTGTCATCCATATCTGTTGAACGTCACTGTCTACTGTCATGTCACTGTTGCTCTCCGTCCTGTACCCTTGTCTTAAGTTGACCATTCTATTTTGTCCTATATATTTCATTGCAGTTAAGTACTTATATATTTCTTATTTGGACACATTATCCGCGATTGTATCCAGGAGACTCCATCGGTCCACGTCACGCAGTATGTGATAAACCGTGCTCGCTTGCAACGGTATCTGTAGGTTCATTCTATCTTCAAACATCTCAATGCACTCCAGTACGACGTGTTCCGGCGTCACCTCCCTACCACAATCGCAAATTCCTGTATCCTCAGTCGTCTAGCGAAGAGAGCGGATTTATATGGACCATGCCCAGTAATAAAAATTACCAAACCTGGAGAGGGCCGAGGTACTCCATTCCCAACCGTTCAGCAACACTTGGAAATATCTTATGCGTTCTTCTACCTGTTTTGCTCCTCTACCACTCGTCTTGCCACTCCTCTTCCAGATATTTCCTGACTGAAGTCCCGTTGCTATCCCTGCTCTCGTAAGATTAGCCACTTTCTCCACATCCCCCTTCCTTATCTAATACAATGCCGTCTCCTCCTCACCTCTAAGTCCAAGGGCCAGATACCAAGGCTACACACAAAGCGTATGTGGTAACAGTCTTGCACGCTCCAGATAGCCTCAAAAGTACACTTCTCTGAAGGCTTCTGATTTTCCTTCTGATTCTACCTGTCTGAGCCGATGAGCCCACGCGCCAGCTCCATAACCCACAATGGAGACCAACATAGCCTGGTGATACAATCTGATCAACCTCATAGACAGTTTAAATCTGCTCTGCCCTGCTGTCCTTATTCATGGCTCTCAAAGCTTTTCCGCATGCGTTCTCCACGTGCGTATAAAGTCGCGCTTCTCATCCAGCATCACGCCTAGGTATCTGGTACCCTTGCTTCGTCTTATCATCTGTCCGTCAATCTTAGCCCTCGGGTTTCTCTTGAGTACCCCCCTGAATAGCACGTAAGTTGTCTTTGCAGGAGCTAAACTCAGTTTTATCTTTTTACACAAATAATTCAACCCAGTGAGAACGGCGTCACTCTTGGCTTCTAATTCTCTTCTAGATGTTGCTTCAACTATTATGATTATATCGTCCGCAAAGGCAACCACCCCCACCGTTTCAGGGAGTGACTCAATCTTTACTAAACCAGGTTCGAGTGCTACGTCCCAAAAGTTTGGCCCACAGACCGACCCCTGGGGACATCCTTTCGTAAGTTTTTTGCTTACTGTCATTCCTGGACATCTCAGCTTCACATATCTTCCCCTAAAGTAGTCCATAAGACTCCTATAGAGGTTCTCCAGACATCTAATTTCTCTCAGCCTCCCAATAGCGCCGGCCACCACAAGTTGTCAAACGCTCCTGAAATGTCCCTATATCCCCATTATGTATTTATCTCTAGCCCTATCTACAAGTATTGTATTCACAATATAGGTAAAATATTTGTTTGAGTATTATAATAAAATATAATTGTGTATTCAAACAAATATATGACTTCTCCATTAATAGCAACTGACTCAGAGCTCAACCTCTTAAAACACAATATTATCACTAGTGATGGTAATTAGAAAAATAAGGTAAATAAATGTTACGTTGCAAACATAGAATTTCTCTCTCTTCAATCTTAAAACAGAGCCATTTATTTAAAAAAAAAATTATGAAACAAAATAATATATACTTTTGCAGAAAAATTCCATGAAAGAGCATAACAATCAATTTCATATTTCTAAACACGCCATTAAAAGATGTGTTGTTTATAGCTCAGTAACGATGGGTTATATAAAAATAATTCCGTATTAAAACGTTTTTAATTTTAAAAGTACTACAACATTACAATAAGTTATTTCGCATGTCAAATTATTTCAAAACATGATTATAATTAGAAATTTCCGCTTATGTAAAGTGCCCTTAGAGTCATTTTCCTCGGCCAACGAGAATCTCTGCTTATGTATAGTAAGTAACCACAAAGAGATTTTCATGGAAAAATGAAACTTGCCAATTTGTTTATAGTGTTAATTAAAATAATTAAAGTGGATTAGGAAAAATCGTTCTTTTTTTGCCCCATAGTAAACTAGCCTTATTATAAATGAAACCAAATCATTAAACCCTATCGCTATCTTGAGATAGCTCTATCCAGTCCACCTCATTGACCCTATCCCCATCTTGAGCTAGTTATATCCAGTCCACCTCACTGCACCCTTTCCCTATCTTGAGCTAGTTATATCCAGTCCACCTCACTGCACCCTATTCCTATCTTGAGCAGTTCTATCCAGTCCACCTCATTGCACCCTATCCCCATCTTGAGCTAGTTCTATCCAGTCCACCTCATTGCACCTATCCCATCTTGACTAGTTCTATCCAGTCCACCTAATTATACCCTATCCCATCTTGGCTAGTTATATCCAGTCCACCTCACTGCACCCTATCCCTATCTTGAGCTAGTATATCCAGTCCACTCATTGCACCCTACCCCATCTTGAGCTAGTTCCATCCAGTCCACCTCATTACATCCTATCTCTTTCAGGTATATTCTATTGTTATCCTCCCATCTGCGTCTAGGTCTTCCCAATGATCTCTTCACATTGGATTTGTCAGTAACTTGAACAAGGTTCTAGATTCTCCCATTTACACTGCATGTCCTGTCCACCGTAATCTACTAGACTTGATTATCCCAACAATGTCTTGTGAGGAGTACAGGCCAAGTAACTCATCATTGCGCAATTTCTTCAACTCTCTCAGGAACAATCGTATACGTAGCATCACATATAAACTTCACACATCATAGTATCACATACCTGGAATAGTTTCATTCATACTATTACATACCTAGAATAGTTTCATTCATAGTATTACATACCTGGAATAGTTTCATTCATAGTATCACATATCTGGAATAGTTTCATTCATATTATTACATACCTGGAATAGTTTCATTCATAGTATCACATAACTGGAATATTTTCATTCATAGTATCACATATCTGGAATAGTTTCATTCATATTATTACATACCTGGAATAGTTTCATTCATAGTATAACATACCTGGAATAGTTTCATTCATATTATTTCATCTTCAACGTTCAGTTTTGATGGAAAATCTGGAAGCACAGGAGATTGAACCCGAGACCTCTGTATATGTATCCAGGAACTCCAATAACTACTACCCACCTCAGTGGCATAGTTATCTAACGCTCTAGTTTCGTGTTGATCTAGACTGCCAAGGACAGGGGGATCGAGGCTCGAGTCCCACTCTGGTGAACTTGGGGCTGTTTTTACTAAATGGTTTCCACTCTTCCTCCATTCAAATTCGGGTTCACTTCCTCTAATATTCAACCTTACCAATTCCTTATTTATTAGCGTAATTAGTACTTAAGCGTATAACCAAAACGGGTAGTAAGACGCGGTGCTAAATATTATAAATATTATCCAACCACTAGACCTAGGAGGCGGTCATATATATATATATATTAGTACAGCTAGTAAAATAATAAAATGCTACCAATTTTTCTACAAGAAAAATGTTTGTGTTTTCTAAAAAAAACTCATTTTACCAAAATTGGAGTATATTCAGTTGCTATAATAAGGGCATTCACAGTGTCAAGCAAAGGATGTGTCTCTGAGCAGCATGGCGTGCATCTTTTCTTCACATACATATATTTTAATATATTTGAAGTGTTCTCTCTAAAACATATATAAACAAATGACTTAGGAGCTAACTTAACCAAAGGCAGTCAGAATATTAATATTTACCCATACGAAGCTAGGACGCGCTAGTATTCAATTAATGAATACTTCCCTCAGCTGTATTGTAGCTAGAACCAGAGTCCCCCAGACTTGTAGATTTCTCTAACTACCTAGATACTGAGACTAGCCAAAGTAAGATATATTGTAACAGTTCCATGCTCGTGACCTGTGATAGTGCCATCATCAGTGGCGAGCTCTCTAGTTCCGTACTTGACCTCGGTGCAGCAGTGGTGCAGCCTGAGGTCAGACGTGGTGCACTTGGCACGCTGCTGTGGCTGGTCGGCCTTCACTTGTTCATTGCAACACTTGTCACCTTAAGACAAGCAGTTGGGTTTTGTTTTACTTGCCCCAGGGTGACGTTTCGCTATGTCATTCCAGCAAGACCCGGACAAGGTCCAGCCTCGGCCGCGTGGAATCAAGAGTCACCGAGCTGGAATGAGGAGAGCAACACGCATTATTTGATATGACCCTTCACCTAACCATACTTCTTATTAGAAACCTACATCCACTCTCACTTTCCTTCAGCTCCACTCAGAAGTTAACAGGGGTAAATTACATTGATATCACTCTTCGCCAGATCTGCTTAGATATTAACAGGGTTGATATTCCTGGTCAGCATTCCGTATTTACTGGCCCAAAGAAATTATTTTCAAATGTGTGTCAATAAATAAGGAAATACATCTTCATTTGCTTGGAGAGAAGATGTCAAACCATCCTGATGAGTTCAGCCGGTATTATTATCTCAGCCTGCACGACAATGGCAATACCTTAGCTCATTTGACCATCGCTGCGAGTGTGCTATGTGTGTATGGGTAAATATGGCTGGATTTAAAACGTTCCTAGTTTGAGAAAATATCAATATTGAGCCAATAAACATAGCATGCATTTATATATATATATATATTGTTCTGAACAAAATATGGCATATCTCCTTAAATTATTAATAAACATTTTCGAAGACTAATTTTGAATGTTTCAAATAACTATAATTTAATTTAATTATTTCAAAAAAGAAGGAAACCATTTAGTGAAATATATTAATTAAATATGTTAAAGTAATGAAACTAGTCATTTTATTGCATCCTTGCCACATTACACCATGGAATGTGTCTATTGCTATTGCACAAATGAGTTCATCAAAATATGCTGGCTCAGACGGTTTATTATCAAAGGCTGTGCTATCATTCTCAGTCCTGTGCTTGTTCAGATGGTTTATTATCAAAGGCTGTGCTATCATTCTCAGTCCTGTGCTGGTTCAGACGGTTTATTATCAAAGGCTGTGCTATCATTCTCAGTCCTGTGCTGGTTCAGACGGTTTATTATCAAAGGCTGTGCTATCATTCTCAGTCCTGTGCTGGTTCAGACGGTTTATTATCAAAGGCTGTGCTATCATTCTCAGTCCTGTGCTGGTTCAGACGGTTTATTACCAAAAGGCTGTGCTATCATTCTCAGTCCTGTGCTGGTTCAGACGGTTTATCGTCAAAGGCTGTGCTATCATTCTCAATCCTGTGCTGGCTTATATTTTCACTATTAACCTGTTAATTGAAACTTTTTTCATTTCATGAAAATTGTCTGTTGTCATACCTTTATATAAAAAGGGGCAGAAATAAATGTTTGAAACTATATTCCTATTGCTCTCTCTAATACTCATTCTAAGGTATTTAAAAAAATATCCATGATTATTTTCTAGTTTTTTAAACATATACTTTAGGCTAATTAACATGGCTTTATAGAAAATTGATCTGATGTCATTAAATGTAACTAAGGAGAGTTTCTGGGGCGTGTTGACCCAAGTCTCAACGTAAGGTCAGCTAGATGAAATTTATTTTGACTAAAGTAAACCTTTTGATTTATATTAACACCTTATTAGTATTTCTAAGGTTACTAGTTTTAGCCTATTTCACATTTATTTTAATTGGTTATCTAGCTATTTGAAGAATATATCATATGCTGTTGAATTAGAATAACAAACCTCAACTAAAGCTTCAGCCCCTTGTGGTATACCACAGGGTTCTAATTTAGAATTACTCCTCTTCATTGTGTTTGTTTATTGATGATATTGGTAAATAATTAAACTCAGTGTGTTCCTACTTTTTTAACTATCAAATCTATATCAGATTGTGTAGATATGCAGAATCATATTAATGATGTACAATAGTATGCTGAAAATAGAATGTCCATTAAAAAATAAAAAGCCAAGTCTCTATAATTTACAATGAAAACCATTTTATATTTTGCAAATAACTATTCAACGATAACATAGTTCACATCCACTGTATAAATGATCTGATTGAACAACAAACTCTATTTACACTTTCATGTTGTCCATCCAATACCACGTTCATTAAAAATACTTGGATTTATTAAATGTATTATTTCCTTAATTAATAATGTCCTTTGTTTTGGAACACTTTACCATGCCTTGGTTAGATCTATGCTAGAATATGCTAGTGTTGCTTAAAATTACATTACCTTAACTGACTCTCTACGTTTGGAAAACGTCATCGCGCTTTGTGACTACTTGCCATGATAAATTGTTTCTAAATAGGATTTATTATGACTATGATAGAATTCAAAACCGTTTAGAGCTCCAAACTGTCTTTTCGCTTTGACTTTATGTAATGCCTTTTTTATTTTTAATATTTTCAAAAACAACATTTCTTGTAATTTTGGCCTTGATCATATAAGTTATCACTTCTCGGGCCTCTCTTAATCCAAAATTGTTTTCCCTAAATAGATCTTAGGCGTGGTATCCATAGCACTAATTCTAGATTTATAGAATTCAACATTTTTATCACAAAATAAGAGTGAAACTCAGGGAGTTATTGGAGGAACCCCCCTTATTATTAATTTACTCAATTCATGTTCTACCTCTAATATTAAATTTGCTTTTTTGCTTACTGTTTCTTTATATAAATGATATCAATGCGTGTTGGTTTTCACTACTACTCTATATTAAAGTAGTTTATTACTATAGGTCGTCTTATCTTTTAGTAACTGTGTATATGTATTGATATAACTACGAATTTCATCGATTCATTATTTATAAACAAATAACAGCCATACCAAATCAAGTTCAAATGTAGCATTTAAGAGATTGAACCAAATCAAATGAAACCTTCACGATATTATTTTATATAGAAGACTAGAATAAAAGGACAACTTCTGCTATTAACTGTTTCAGTCCTAAGTCAAGATAGAACATTTAAAGAAGAATAATTAATTAAAGTATAAAGGTAATTTAACGTCTGGGATTATTGTTTTTAGTTTGTAATTATAGTTTTTATTTTAGTAGTTCAATCATACCTTGTATTTAAATACATTTAAAAAACTAATTATTATCTATCTAACTACCTTCTTGATAATACTTACCTTAGATTGTACTATATAATTTCTTTATTTTTCTAAAGTTGTATTTAACTATGGATGGCTTACATTATTGAATGGAAGGATAATTATAGTGTTAACCACTAGCATATTATTTATGATACACACACCAAGTGGAAAATTAGACCTTCTGAGTACAAATTATTTATTACACTGCGGTAGTGTTCAATTATGAAATAATTGTATATAAAAAACACAATTCAGTCAGATATTATAGTAATGATGTTCTGATGAAAGCCATTAGTGAATTATATATATATATATAAAATTCACTAAAATTACTAAATTTACTAAAATATATAATTCACTAAAATTTATATATATAATTCATGATATAATTCACTAAAATATATATAATTCACTAAAATTTATATATATGTATAAATAATTCACTAATGTCTTTAATCACATAAATAATCGGATATTAAAATATATAGAGAGATAAAGAGAGTTAATGAGAATCGTTTGAGGAAAGGGAAATTAATACAATTTTAATTATGTTCTTATCTGCAGAAAATATTTATATTTACTTTTCGATTTAATCTTATTAATGTTTCTATTTGTAGATACCCGCTTACATGGCCTCGTGGTCCAGCGCACTAATATCGTGTTGGACTAGAACTGATAAAGATTGAACAGACTGAGGTTTGATCCCAGTCTGTTGCACTGAGGGTGGTTTCCCTTAAATAGTTTTCCACTCTTCCTCTACGCAAATGTGGGGTTACTTCCTAGGCGTATAAACAGAACAAGTGCCAACAAAATTGTATTTAGGGTTTTCTTTTACTATTTTGAGTGCCCAAATGTGTAAATTTATTTCAATATTCTTAAAAATTTCAACTACCTATATTTAATGGATTTTTTTAAATTACTTAAGTTGATTTTTACAGCAACTAAATGCAAGTATCGACTCAACAAAGATGTCATTATTTAATTTTTAGTCAGTAACACAAATATGCAAGTATGCCTGAAAACATTACTTTCCAGAAATCAACAAAACATAATATTGTTTCTACGCCATTTTAGTAATATTTTATTTTTCAAACTATAATGAAATCTCTACAAAATCAAGACGCCTAACCATAAACAAGTAGGCAATACGCCAATCCTATGTGTATGAACTGTTGCCATAATAGCTTGAAATTTATTTTTAGAAGCAATGGGTTTAACCTTTCTTAGCGACGCTAACATGAAATATATAAACTCTCTTTCTTCTACTTGTATTTTAAACAAAAAATACAAGTTACCTATTTTAAGATATTTCATGATCTAATATCATTGCATTTCTTCTGCTATCTGATCGAATATCAAAAGTATACTTTTTTTATTAAATTGAGATGCCAAGAAATACAACAATAATGAAAAAAATTAACAGTTCATATTTATATAAATACATTAATGTAACTGCTGAAGTTATAGTAGCTATTTCTTAATGTTTCAAGCACATCTAATACAAGTCTAAATGTTAAGTTATATATTATAGATAGTTAATGGGAGTATATTATATTATGGAGTACTCTTAGTAAAGATAGGGCTTGGCATTTGTAAATCATACTTGGATAGTATTGTTGTTATAAAAAGAGATAACATACATTTATATGGCATCATAAAAGCCACCGATCAACACCTTTCATTGCCGGATCAGATATTATCTCGGTATGCTCTTTACTGAAACCACCAGCCAGTTTCTGCTATATATATTACTTATACTTTACTTCCATCCTTAAACTGTTGTGGCAGAACTATGAATATGTCTTAGCAAGCTACCGCTTAGTCCTTATGAGAGATTCCATAATTTCCTTACAATACATTTCTGTAGCTTCACAATACAATTGTATTATTGTAGCCTATTATTAAATTAATTCATTTTTGTTGCAACACACTATATATGATGCATCGTTTGGATATTTATTAGGTGTTAGGTTTTCAACAGGTTAAAACGAATATCAGTGATTGCCTAATACCACCAAATTATATGAAGATTTAAACAAATAAAAATGTAACTTAGCAATGGAGGATTAAACCTATAGTTTGGCTTCTTACATTTCTATAAAGATAAATTGTTACAATGAACTTCCATTCGTCATCTAGACAACAGTTGCAGCCAAGGTTTTTAACATCTTGACCCACAACAATGGAAATACCTCGTAATTTAACTGACTATAAATGAACAGTCAAGAATTTAAAAATGGCCCACACCAATGGATTCGTGCAGAATCTAAATACACCTAAAATAACCCTTGTTAATATAATGGTAAATTTTTACTTTCCCTTAATTTTGGATATTCGACTCGGACCAACTACGAGTGGAGGACCGCCATAATTTTGAAGTTCTAATAAGCACCACAGATGTCGTTTGAATAGGTCTCGTCATATTCGAAGAGCTATTAATAGTTTTTTTTATATTTAAAAAGAGTTTGGTTTGAATTTTCTTATATGATTAATGTAATAAAGTCTCAGTGTTTAGATGTTTGAGGATTTATTGCTTAGTAATGATGTAAACTTAATATTTTCAATCACCTGGTACAAACATAGTATTGGCAAGCTTCATGCGAGATAGGTGAGGTCTTTCTTTGAGACTGTGTGTCAAGCAATGTTTTGAGCGATGAAATGAGAATGAAACGCTAACTTAGACATTGAACGTAGTCTTAAGGTCAGTTTTGATGACTTTTAATATTTGTTTATTTACGGTATATTTTTTTTTCTTAATGAATGAATAAATTGTATTTAGATTTGTTGTTTTAAGTTTAGTTAAAGATTTTTTCGTAATTTATTGATCTAAACTAATAGTTTTGTTTTAATTAATATGTTGCCATGTTCTGATTGGACGATTATTTAGAGAATACATTCCTATATTTAAATTTGAGAACTTTCCTTGTAAAATTGTTTAGAGCAGTATGTTTGAATTAGTAGGTTTTAATAAAATGTAATAAGATCCAGAATTGATCATCTGACTATTGGCAAGAGATACAAGTATCTGAGTTAAGCCTGGTTTGGAGAACCTAGATAAATTTTGTGTGTCCTACCAATAAGGTATTTTAGTTAACTAAACATTTCCAGCTAAGCGTCACATTTTCGTCTTATTTAACAGTGTTTTCTTCAAAATTCTTCAAAATCAAATTTAAAAAAAGTTAGTAATTATATTTGTTTTCCACTTGATCACATTTATTTCTTCGGATTAATTAAATTTGTTTACCATTTATACATGCATCAGAAGAGAATAGACCTTAAGATAATCTTATTAATTAATTAACAGCTTTGGGTGGCCAGATTAATTAACCACCATACTGATGTATACTTACAGGTCCTCTTTGTAGCAATCTTGGTGAAAGTTTTAGAACTTACTCAAATATTAATTTTACCCAACTTAAATAAAAACTATCAATAATAATATAACATTTATTTTAATCCCTGATAGTAGCGTGGGGGCCCTGTCTTGGCAATTTGACCTTTGGAGAGAGTTCATTGACCTACTTTCCACATCCGATATATTTACCGTTATTCCCCCTCCCCCCGAGACCATGCCCCCAGGATCCGGGGGTGGAGGGGCGCTACAGTATGATTTACCGCTATTCCCCCTCCCCCGAGACAATGCCCGGGGGAGGAGGGGCACCACAGTATGATTTACCGTTATTCCCCCTTCTCCGAGACTATACCCCTGGACCCATGGGTGTAGGGCCACCACAGTATCCTAGGGCTAAGGGCTTAGCAAATTTGATATTTATGTGTGCTCATTAGATTTTAATGTGGGCCCGAGCCCCATTAGATTTTTGCCCAAATAGATTTTAATGTGTGCCCATTGGTTTTTTATGCGTGCAGTCTTGGGCATCTCCTCCTGCGACGTCCGAGACATCACTACTGAGGGCGGATGCGTGCAGGAATATCCTCTATCGACGACTGTTTAGCGTAGTGTGAATATTGGCTCCCTCTCGCAAACCTCTCCTCCTCCTTCCCCCTGTAATGGGTTTTTCCCGGTGATGCCATCGCAACCCTGGCGCTGGTTTGGCGGCTTGACAAGACAAGTCGCGACAGGAATAGATCACGACCATAAATAATGTCGCAATGGGTTTTCCCTGACGACTCATACCTAGTGCCAGTTTGGCAGCCTGACAAGACAAGTCGAGACAGGAATAGATTGTGAGAGGTCATGCCTGGCGGTTCGACAAGTCGAGACTCGTAAGGGACAGATAGGTTTTGCCTTAATAAAACACGATATAACAAACGTATATTTTTTATACATTAAGGGTTTCACAGACAGACATAATTCTGGAATGGCGCATATATTGATTCATACGTTTTTCTACAGTGTATCTTAGATGTGTTAGTAAAATTGTCTTTAGTTCACAATCCAACATGTAATAGTCAAAACCGACGACTTGACATGTATAGTAGGTAGCACTGATAAGATACAGGTTTCTGATGTGTGTTTCCACCGTAGGCTTTTCAAGATCGATGACATCCGCTGATTCTGTTAGCGTGTCGCATACATCCATGACGAGTGTGTCGATCAAATCGTTGCAATATCGTAAGATGGGTGTTGACCACATATCCCGTCGGTTGACGGTGACGTAGATGACACCTCACCTCACAAAGACGTGCCCAGCTAGGTGCTGGATAGGTGACCCGTTTGAGTTCGGCGTCTTGTTTATCACTGATGACAACCATACGGTCACCGTACATGCATCTCAAAGAGATTTCATGATTAGTCAGACTAATCTTCTGAGGAGGCTGCGTGTTGCTGAAAACTTTGATATGACCGACTTGTAGTTGCCCAGTTCTTGCCCCTCTGTACGGTAAAATACTGCACAATTTCCTCAGCATTTTTCTAGCTGGACATAGGCCGTAAAGTTGTTCTTGACACTCATGCACACGATGACTCGTTTGGCATCGACTTGGTCCAGCGGAAAAAAAAGTGTTGAAAATACTGGTGATGGCGAGTGGCTTCACAGGCTTTGCTTTCCAGGTACAAACGTCTTGGCCTTCCATGATGTTTTATCACTTTGACGACTGTCGTTATTATGACAAGCACGATGTCAGGATGCCCCTTTTATAGGCGCACGCTGATTGTACTCAGCCTCTTAATGAGCGGCAGGACCCTACAGCCTTGATAAATGAGTTGTAATATCATACCACCTTAGCGTCGTTGCCTGTGTGATTGGTGGGTGAGAAAAGGGCTAGGAAAGTTTTCATCGGAATGTTCTGGGCGCGATAATGAAGGTACATGAGACAGTAATGGCCGCAAATGTTTGAGGCTATGCTTTGAAGTTGACTCGTGTTATGCGACGTGCGAGAAGTGTTTTTGCGTATAAATGTCATATGTAATTTTAAACGGGGTGGAAAACCATAGCTGTCAAGTATTCTAAGCCGCTCTTGTCGATAAAGATGTCGCCCCAATGTTTCCCAGGCTTGGTGTGGGGATCTGTGTTGATGACGAAAGCAGCAGTTCACGCTATTCTTGCAGTAAGTTGATCAGCAGGGAGAACACCCGATCGTATTTAATTGTAAATGAACTGTTATGATTGGTAAACATGGTGCCGGCACACGAAATAATTAAAATATAGTGTTTATAATAAGTAAAAGGCCATACCAATAATTATTGTAATATACAGTTCGTGTTGT
Organism: Timema podura; assembly: GCA_033556935.1. Taxonomy (NCBI): domain Eukaryota; kingdom Metazoa; phylum Arthropoda; class Insecta; order Phasmatodea; family Timematidae; genus Timema; species Timema podura. The sequence goes on from JAVRXN010000011.1 coordinate 7,378,524, forward strand.
ATTAATAGTATAAATTGTCCAATGTCACTTTTTTAGTAATTATTTCAGATATTACATTCATAGTCAATTATAGCAAGAGAAATTTACGGTGACGGTACATAAATATTAACAGTCATACTCGTGTCGATACTTCACATTATTCAAGTAGTGTATTCTCTATGTCCTGAGAGAAGGGACGGTAGTGTGTATTTCTGTGTCTAAGTGTTATAAGACACCTAGAGGTCCTGAGAGAAGTGACGGTAGTATATATCTCTGTGTCTAGAGTATTATAAGACACCTAGATGTCCTGAGAAAAGTGGCAGTAGTGTAAATCTCTGTCTAGAGTGTTATAAGACAACTAGAGGTCCTGAGAGAAGTGACGGTAGTGTAAATCTCTGTGTCTAAGTGTTATAAGACACCTAGAGGTCCTGAGAGAAGTAGCGGTAGTGTATATCTCTGTGTCTAGAGTGTTATAAGACACCTAGAGGTCCTGAGAGAAGTGACGGTAGTATATATCTCTGTGTCTAGAGTATTATAAGACACCTAGATGTCCTGAGAGAAGTGACGGTAGTGTATGTCTCTGTGTCTAGAGTGTTAGAAAACACCTAGAGGTCCTGAGAGAAGTTGCAGTAATGTAAATCTCTGTCTAGAGTATTATAAGACACCTAAGGTCCTGAGAGAAGTGACGGTAGTATATATCTCTGTGTCTAGAGTATTATAAGACACCTAGATGTCCTGAGAAAAGTGGCAGTAGTGTAAATCTCTGTCTAGAGTGTTATAAGACAACTAGAGGTCCTGAGAGAAGTGACGGTAGTGTAAATCTCTGTGTCTAAGTGTTATAAGACACCTAGAGGTCCTGAGAGAAGTAGCGGTAGTGTATATCTCTGTGTCTAGAGTGTTATAAGAAACTAGAGGTCCTGAGAGAAGTGACGGTAGTGTGTATCTCTGTGTCTAAGTGTTATAAGACACCTATAGGTCCTGAGAGAAGTTACTGTAGTGTATATCTCTGTCTAGAATGTTAGAAGACACCTATAGGTCCTGAGAGAAGTTACTGTAGTGTATATCTCTGTCTAGAGTGTTATAAGACACCTAGAGGTCCTGAGAGAAGTGACGGTAGTGTGTATCTCTGTCTAGAGTGTTAGAAGACACCTATAGATCCTGAGAGAAGTTACTGTAGTGTATATCTCTGTCTAGAGTGTTATAAGACACCTAGAGGTCCTGAGAGAAGTGACGGTAGTATATATCTCTGTCTAGAGTGCTAGAAGACACCTATAGGTCCTGAGAGAAGTTACTGTAGTGTATATCTCTGTGTCTAGAGTGTTAGAAGACACCTATAGGTCCTGAGAGAAGTTACTGTAGTGTATATCTCTGTCTAGAGTATTATAAGACACCTAGAGGTCCTGAGAGAAGTGACGGTAGTATATATCTCTGTGTCTAGAGTATTATAAGACACCTAGATGTCCTGAGAGAAGTGACGGTAGTGTATGTCTCTGTGTCTAGAGTGTTAGAAAACACCTAGAGGTCCTGAGAGAAGTTTGCAGTAGTGTAAATATCTGTCTAGAGTGTTATAAGACACCTAGAGTTACTGAAAGAAGTGACGGTAGTGTATATCTCTGTGTCTAGAGTGTTATAAGACACCTAGAGGTCCTGAGAGAAGTGATGGTAGTGTGTATCTCTGTCTAGAATGTTATAAGACACCTAGAGGTCCTGAGAGAAGTGACGGTAGTATATATCTCTGTGTCTAGAGTGTTATAAGACACTTAGAGGTCCTGAAAGAAGTGAGGGTAGTGTATATCTCTGTCTAGAGTGTTATAAGACACCTAGAGGTTCTGAGAGAAGTGACGGTAGTATATATCTCTGTCTAGAGTGTTAGAAGACACCTATAGGTCCTGAGAGAAGTTACTGTAGTGTATATCTCTCTCTAGAGTGTTAGAAGACACCTATAGGTCCTGAGAGAAGTTACTGTAGTGTATATCGTTGTCTAGAGTGTTATAAGACACCTAGAGGTCCTGAGAGAAGTGACGGTAGTATATATCTCTGTGTCTAGAGTATTATAAGACACCTAGAGGTCCTGAGAGAAGTGACGGTAGTGTATGTCTCTGTGTCTAGAGTGTTAGAAGACACCTAGAGGTCCTGAGAGAAGTGGCAGTAGTGTAAATCTCTGTCTAGAGTGTTATAAGACACCTAGAGTTACTGAAAGAAGTGACGGTAGTGTATATCTCTGTGTCTAGAGTGTTATAAGACACCTAGAGGTCCTGAGAGAAGTGACGGTAGTATATATCTCTGTGTCTAGAGTATTATAAGACACCTAGAGGTCCTGAGAGAAGTGACGGTAGTGTATGTCTCTGTGTCTAGAGTGTTAGAAAACACCTAGAGGTCCTGAGAGAAGTTGCAGAAGTGTAAATCTCTGTCTAGAGTGTTATAAGACACCTAGAGTTACTGAAAGAAGTGACGGTAGTGTATATCTCTGTCTAGAGTGTTATAAGACACCTAGAGGTCCTGAGAGAAGTGACGGTAGTGTATGTCTCTGTGTCTAGAGTGTTAGAAAACACCTATAGATCCTGAGAGAAGTTACTGTAGTGTATATCTCTGTGTCTAGAGTGTTATAAGACACCTAGAGGTCCTGAGAGAAGTGATGGTAGTGTGTATCTCTGTCTAGAGTGTTATAAGACACCTAGAGGTCCTGAGAGAAGTGACGGTAGTATATATCTCTGTGTCTAGAGTGTTATAAGACACTTAGAGGTCCTGAAAGAAGTGAGGGTAGTGTATATCTCTGAGTAGTCTAGCGGGCCCGATGAGATCAATATGACCTTGAATTAGAGTGTAAACACGTCTCGTCACTTGGTGGTTTATACACCGTTTATGCTAAGAAGGGAGAAACTGTGAGGTATAGTCCGAATGTAAAAATACCTAGAAGGTAAAAAATGTTATTCTCTCCTGATGTTTTTTATTAGGTAAAAGAGTGATTATATGTGGGTTTTTTTTAATTCATGTTGCACTCTAATCTTAATTGATCACAAGACCTAAAAAAAATTTACTCTATGTTGTGTCTGCGAGTTATGAATGTTTTAAATTAATTAATTGTTGCTTGTCAATAAAAAAACTAGCAATAAAATGTTAATATTTTTTAGATCCCTAGAATATGTTGTGACAATATACACGTGTCAACAATGCCAGAATGGTAAATGTGAGTAGTTTATAATTTTAACTAATGTAAGGTGTCGCGCATGCGCGCACGCACACACACACACACACACACACATATTCATTTATAAATTATAATTTCTGTGACGTTATATTGCTACCCCGCCAAATAGCTATTAGTTCCTTCATACCAAGAACGGTCTCAATTATCGAAAACAGATATTGCCTCAGGCAGCCCATTAAGTTTAGGCTATGAAGAACCATACGTTGTTTTCGCTAAGAAGGGAGACTGTGAAACTATATACATCGTTTTCGCTAAGAAGGGAGAACTAAACTTCTCAGGGAACCCCACTGGGTCAAAACACGGGGAGCAAAGACACAGCTCTTGGGTGTAAGCGCAAAATACCACTTAACAAATGGCATTTGGATTTAATGTCAGGCTCATCTATTCTGATTGGCCTGTTAGCAGTTAGGTTGAAGTTCTAAGTCCAGCCGGTGCACAGAGATATTTATTAAATATGGTTTTCCACTCTCCTTTCACTCAAATTAGATTACATTTACTTTTAATTATAGATTATGCATTTCTAAAACCTTAATGGGCGTAAGTGCGTAAACTATCATTACTGTAACTATATTTTTAATAATCTAAAATATCGGGTTAGGATTACACTGTTGATCACCAAAACTTGGCTACTTATTTTTAGACGCAATTCTTGATTTTACTATATTAACCATTGAGCCCAAACTGAAAAATTGTCAACTCTAGTATTAGTAAATTAATGTTTACTCTAATTTTTTTATAAAAAGGTTACCAACCTTTATAAACTGATGAAATTAGTTAAAAATAATAATCATATGCTGAGTCTTATATTGAAAATTTTGGTTTTATAATAGGAATAGAAGAGTTGTCTGGAAAGATTGATAATAAATTTCAATTTTATAATTTCTACTTTAGCAAGAAATCTTAGAATAGAAAATAAATATAAAATCTGCACTTAATAAATACAATAAAATTACAATATTATTTTAATTGTTTGGATAAAAATATCTTAAGTGGCACGCCATATTTTTTATAGGATGTGGTAGGCTATAAAATATTATCTTGATTGGTTGATATGGTTTTGACTCTAGGTGGAAATTTGTGGGTAAGACATAATTATTGTTATTTATATGTAGAAAATTTAAAGTAGTTATTTTATTACGACATACTGCGAACGTAGAGGAGCTCATTATTGTGGCTCTTTATAGATCGTAAAATGAACCAGAACTGACGACGGTGGCAGAAATTTAGCATTAAAAAATAATCCAATAGTTTCACAGTAATAGCAGATAATATCCCAAATTTTAATCTTAGTGTTACAAAATGATAACATAAAATATTATAGCTAATACAACCCAATAATTTTAAAATGACGACTTAAAAAAACATTATTTTCTGATAATTTAAAAATGTCAACATCATATAGGCTACAAAATTAATCCGATAGTTTCAAAATGATTAAAAATAATATCACAATTTCTACCATTTGATAGGATTAATAACAAATACAATATTATGGTTTCAAATGAAAGACAATCTATTCCATATTATAGTCCGATAGCTTCAAAATGATAGAAGAATAGAATATCACTAAACTTATAATAGACAGTCTTAACGTAATGACAGAACATCTTATACATCTTTGGTAATTTGAAGTCTGACGCATTAGTTAATTTGCTATGGTGTCTTCCTACTCAATCAAGGGTTTAGGATTTGATTCTTGGAACGGCAAAACAATGTATTATTGGTGAATTGTAGGTTTTCCTTTCACAATGGTAAATTAATGGCCAGGGGATGGATTTAAGCTAGTTTATAAGTCATGTATTGATAGAATATGACGGTTGATAAAGTGCATGTTAAATACCTAAAATAATAATATAATTCCGTACTTTCAAAATGCCAGTAGAAAATTTAACAACTCAAATAGCCTATTATTTCAAAATTACAATGGAAAAAATCACAGATATAGAGTGATAGTATAAAATATACGATATAAAATATCACACCAAGTATAAAGTCAATAATTTCAAGATTACAACTTACACTATCACAACAAATATAAATTGATAATTTAAAAATGAAGAATGAATATACAACTCTCCTACAGTATCAAAATGATAATCGAAGATATCAAAACTCTTATGACAAAAATATTTGATGGCATTATGACAGAAAATATCACACGACTTTGACTTTCGGTAATTACAAAATCACAATAGAGAATATCACAACAAATATAATCCGAAAGTTTCAAAATTAACACATAAACTAAATAATAGTTTCAAAATGACGATATAAAATATGAAAATAATTACAATTTGCAAATCTCATTGTATGCTTATAGTTTCAAAATGATGATATAAAATTTTAACTAATAATAATCCAATTGTTTAAAATTAATGACAAAAGTTCTCTTAATTTGTATAGTTAAGATGTTTAAAATTAACGATAACAATCCCAAGTTATATAATCTAAGGGTTTAAAATGGCTAAGAGACAACATTAATATGTATCTGAACAAATATTTTATAAGTGACAAAACAAACTATTATAATTTAAACAATACATCATCAATGATTTTAAAATAGGGACACAAAATTTCCCAATCTATTTTATTTTATTGTTTCAAAATGATGATTATATTACAACAGGTTAATATCAGAATTTATAGATATCAATATTTTTCAAAGTAATTTCAAAAACCCTCAATATCTAAATAATACAATAGTTTATTAAAGTTTGTATAACAATATAGTTTATAAAATGACAAAAAAAAATCACGCCGTAAATAAATAGTTTTTAAATGATGACCGATAATATCTCATATTAAATATTTATATTGCTTCAAAGTTAGTAAAGAAATAAAATCACACTTCAGCTAATTAATAAGATAGTTTAAAATTAACGGGAAAAAGTATCGCTTATTTAAAAATGGAGACAGAAAAAAAAAGCTTTGGAAAATAAATAGTTCAAAATTAAGACAGATAAATCCTATAATTTAAAAACCTCTTTCTCAAACGAAACAAATATACATTTGGCACGCGCCAGTTCCCCATATAAATTTTTCTCAACCAAAAATCAAACACCTCCCCATTAGAAACATAAAGTTTAATATTTTTAACAGGGTGATATCAACAGTTGTTGAATATCTGTGAAGAGCTTAAGGGCATTAGATTACAAACTTTTTTAATGAAGAGAAAAATAAGTCAATAAATTCCAGGACACCATTGACAGACATTTAAGAATTCATTTTGAGTTCACCATGGGAGGAATATCAAATTTTAGGTTTCTACTGGAGAAATATTTGATTTCTGGTTACCTAAGACATGTTTTGATATTTAAAAAAATGTAAAAATACTGTTCTTAACTATTGGTCTCGACACGCTCGCCTTAATCTTCTATTGAGCATGTACTTACATTAACTTTACATTCTTAATTTAATAAACTTGTAGTTTTGAAAAGAGTAAACATCGCTCCCTGTATATTTTTTTATTGTCACTACAGTCTTAATATTTCTCTTTCAATTTCAAGTTGAAATATCTATATTAATAAAAGCCTAAAGTTACATGTATGTATATATTATATATAATGTCCATGGAGTCTTAGTACATTATACTCAAACTTAAAGTGTTAATAAAACCTATCTAAATATCATGTTTGTTCTTTTTTTACTATAGTATAGACATATCCTCTCTACTAGGTTATAGACTGTTGCTGACATGATTTGACAGGAATGAACAGGTCTGGTTGTCTGAACAGAGTTTTAAAATGTATTTTCAAAAGTTACATGGGTTATGCCTACTAGCAGTAGTTAAAAATTTAATTCATTAGTATGCACACTTGAAAGCTTAAACCATGTTAAGTTAATAAAATATAATTATATAGGCCTATCAACTATAATGTCCTATTATTTCCATGACATCATCAATAGGAAAAACTAACTAACAGCTCAACAAAATGGACCCTAGCTTTTTTAGCATACTATAAATTTGTACATAGACCTAAGTTAACTACCATTATTGTTTTGGTTATATCCATCATCGTGCGAACCAATTAGATAGTCAAAATACTTGGTACGTGCACCAAGCAGTCAGTCTATAAATACAATATACTTACTTATTCGGGAACTCTAAAGTTTATTGCCAAGACCGACACCTATCCCTATCCTAAGCTAGTTCTATCCAGTTCACCTCCCTACACCCTATTTATTTCAGGTCCACCCTCCCATCTTTGGGTAGAGAACGCCTACACAGTATTTTGAGATAGTAAAAAAAAAAACACATCACCGAGCGGTGTCATAAATTAGATCTATATCTATCATAAAAAGATGTCAGCCATTAGAATATTCTAATTATTTCCGAAGATGAATAAAACCCCTCTTTAACATATTCATGGCTTCTTGATTAGGTACTACTGCTTGACACTTAGATTGTGTTTTATTTCCAAGACATTTGTTTGATATGACATGTTAGATTTCAACTATATAAACCAGACTTTGTTTAATAAGTTAGGTTTGATTTGTTTGTGTTTAATCATGAATTCGAGATATTTGTTTAATATACCAAGTTAATTTTGTTTGTGTGTTTAATCATGTGTTAGGTTAAAAAAACGAACTTATAACTTTCCTTAACCAATGAGTTTATGTTAAAAAGCAATAATTTTATACTCAAACTTAAAGCATTATTACCAGGGTCTAACTCTACTCTACTCTGGGGGACACTACACCATTCCAACATCAGATGAGCTTTCTCTCTCTCAAGATCAAATTTGAGTTTTGGTTTAAGTTTTTACAAATTTATCTCACACAATTAAAAATATATTTATTTATTGGAATTTTAATTTACAAAAATATTTATTTCTACAAATACTTTAAATATGTATTCATACAAGCATAGCTCACACCATGAAAAGTATACTTAGGATATTTATTTACACAAATCAAAGTTGTTTTTTTTACAAGTATATCTCATACTATGAAAAGTATACTTGGATATTTATTTACACAAATCAAAGTTTTTACAAATTTATCTCATACTATGAAAAATATATTTATTTACACAAATCAAAGTTTTTACTAATTTAAATCACACAATTAAAAATATATTTATTTACACAAATCAAAGTTTTTTTTACCAATACTTTAAATATTTATTTATTGGAATTTATATTTACAAAAATAATTTTTTACAAATACTTTAAAATATTTATTTATACAAACATAGCTCACACCATGAAAAGTATACTTGGAATATTTATTTACAAAAAAATTATAGTTATATAATATATATATTATGGAAACACTAATCAATTTCTTGAGTTCGTAGCGGGAATAGTGACCTCGGTACTAATTTATAAAGTCCAGTTTAAAAAGTTATTTTAACATATATGTACAGATGGTTTAAAATTTGCCTAGAATAAAAATATATACAAACAACTAATTCTATTTTACTAGAAATAACCAGGTAGGTGGAGATTTAAAAATATCCTGGATGCATAAAATATGCTTGTTTTCATGCAGAAAAAAACCCTCAAATCTTTGAAAAATGGTATGTCGGTGGAACTGTCTATAGTGAAAGATGATTATTCAGCCCGTCTAAATGATCACCTTTCTAGTCATGGCGAGTGCGTTTACAAGGACTCTGATACCCAAACGGCAACGTATTATAATCATCGATTATCCGCCGTTTGGTGTACACCGGCCGGTAGACTTGTAAGAAAAGGTCTTGCGACTGTATGTACCGTTTCGCAGAATAAAGTCTACCGGCCTGTGTACACCAAACGGCGGATAACCGATGATTATAATACGTTGCCATTTGGGTATCAGAGTCCTTGTAAACGCGCTCGCCACGACTAAAAGATGATCATTTAGACGGGCTGAATAATCATCTTTTTTTTGTCTTTCACTCTAGACAGTTCCACTGACATACCATTTTTCAAAGATTTGAAATTTTTTTTCATATTTTTTTCTGCATGAAAACAAGCATATTTTTTTATTTATTTTATGCAGCCGGGATACTTTTTTATATTTTTTTTATCCGCCAGTATAAATCTCCACCTACCTGGTTATATCTAGTCAAATAAAATTAGTTGTTTGTATATATTTTGATTCTAGTCAAATTTGTTTGTATATATATATTTTAAATTCTAATCAAATTTGAAACTATCTGTACATATATGTTAAAATACTTTTTAAACCAGACTTTATAAAATTAGTACCGAGGCTACTATTCCCGCTACGAGCTCAAGAAATTGATTATTGTTTCCATAATATATATGTAATTTTTTTTTTTTTTTGTAAATAAATATTCCACGTATACTTTTCATCGTATGAGATATACTTGTAGAAACATTGATTTGTGTAAATAAATATCCCAAGTATACTTTTCATGCGGTGAGCTATGTTTGTATAAATAAATATTTCAAGTATTTGTAAATAAAAATTCCAAGTATACTTTTAATAGTGTGGGCTATATTTGTAAAAAAAACTTTGATTTGTGTAAATAAATATATTTTTAATTGTGTGAGATAAATTTATGAAAACTTTGATTTGTGTAAATAATTGTGTGAAATAAATTTGTAAAAACTTTGATCTGTGTAAATAATTGTGTGAAATAAAATTTGTAAAAACATTGATTTGTGTAATTAAATATTATAAAAACTGTTATGTTTGTGTTTTAAAGTCTACATCCCCACCCTTCTATCCTATAAATACATGTTCATTTAGCATATAAGCTCAGTCTTAAACATTATGGACAAGTTGAAACATCCATTTTCGGCCATCATCAGGGGCCCTTCAGGCTGTGGAAAGTCCCATTTTGTAGCCGACTTTATCCGTCACTTGGACACAATGTGTGACGTTAAATTTGATAAAATCACCTGGTATTATGCTTTATGGCAACCGGGATTCGAACAAGACGGGTCAGTCATATTCTGTAAGGGTTTACCGGAAATGGATGACACCTGTGATGACTCTCCTCCACACCTGATTATCCTGGACGATCTGATGCGTGAAGCAAACGAAGTGGTCGTCGATCTTTTCACCAAAGGATGCCACCATCAAAATATTAGCGTCATGTACCTTACGCAAAATATATTCCACCAGGGCAAGGGCCAAAGAGACATTTCCTTAAACGCGCATTATATTGTGCTTTTTAAAAATCCCAGGGATAAAGCTCAGATTCAACACTTTGCACGTCAAGTGTGTCCTGAAAACCCCCGTATTTTACAGGAGGCTTACGCTGACGCTACAAGTACTCCCCACGGGTATCTATTGTTAGATTTTAAACAAGGTACACCCGAATGGTTTAGAAATAGAACCCGCACAAATGTAGGGTGCTGCGTGTACCTACCACGCAAAAGCTATAAAAACACTGACACGTCCCGATTACATATCATTTCATAACCATGAGTCCCAAAGTGCTGAAGCAAGCCCCGCTGCTGCGTGCGATGCATCGCATGAACCCACAGCAACGTGTAGCCTTGTTGAAAACGGCCGACAAGAAACAGATTGACTCTGTTTGCGAGTGTGCCTACAAACCTTTAAAAGAGCGGGTGCCATTGAAAAATGCGCAGAAGACAAAGTTACGTGCTCACAAGCAGGTGTTGCGCAAGCTGGTCAAACGAGGAGAGTGCTGGAAGAAGAAGAGACGACTGCTCGTTCAGAAAGGGGGAGCGTTCCTGCCCTTACTTTTAGACCCATTAATCAGCGGTGTCCTCGGTTCCTTATTCAACAAGTAGATAATGGAACACACGAAAAAAATGATATTGGTGTCCCCGGAAACATTACACCGTTACGAGCAACACCACCAACAAGCGGCATCGGCCACAAATCTAGTGGTCTCCGAGCTGGACAAGGAAATGGAAAAAATCCTCGCTTCAAAACTTGATGACAAGTCTAAATGGACTTTATACCAACAAGTGCTGCAGCGCTATCTACACTTTAGTCAACAACAACCTCCACCACCTGAAAATGTCACCACCGCCGCCCCCGTACTTCCCATCGCGGCTGTACTCAATACTGTACCAGTACAGGCACGTAAAAAAGCCGAGCTTTTACTAGAACATATTAATTCCAGGGGCGGTATCTCTTGGGACGAAGACGGGGAAGTGAGTATTCACGATACACCTCTCCGTGGATCTAACATTGTGTATTTAGTCAACGATCTGGTCAGAGCAAGAAGACACAGCGAGGCGACGGGGTGGCGAGAGCTTCTCACGGAGCTTCAAAAAATAAACACCCCGAAAGAATTTATTGTAAATCCGAAACGTTTGGCGCCCATTAGAGATCCGACGCCCGTACCTCAACCCCTTACACCGTCGCAACGCCCTAAGAAGAAGAAACTGAAAAGGGTGGACGAAAACAGGTGGCTGCCGTTCCGAGCTTAATGCCCCGTTTAGCCGACATCTACTACGACCCCTTCTCATCCTGCTGGGTTTGCAGGGGCGGCGTCGCTCATAAAGGCGTCCAAGAAAGATCCCGACAAAGTACGAAAATGGCTTCGTGCGCAGGACTCTTATACCCTCCACAAGCCGGTGATAAAAAAGTTTCCACGCAACAAGTACGTGGTGTCAAACATTGACGATCTCTGGCAAGCCGATCTCAACGATATGCGAAGTCTCGGAAATTACAACGACGGTGCGGTGTACTTGCTCACCGTCATCGACGTGTTTAGCAAGAGGGCCTGGGCGAGGACGCTTCCATCCAAGACGGGGAGCGTCGTGAGAGACGCCTTTCGGGACATTTTCAAACAAAGCGGCTGTAAACCTCTAAGTTTACAGACGGACAAGGGGACAGAGTTCACGGCACGTCTAGTCCGGAAATTTCTCAAGCAAGAAGGCGTGCATTACTACACCACTCATAATCCAGACGTGAAGGCAAGCATCGTGGAACGATTCAATAGAACTCTGAAAGGACGCATGTGGCGCTACTTTACCAAAAATAACACGTATCGCTACGTGGACGTCCTCCAAGATCTAGTCGACGCTTACAACGGCGCAAAACATTCCAGTATCAAGATGGCGCCTGCCGACGTTTCAGAAACCAACGTGCTTCAAGTCAGAGATAATCTGTACGGCAAACGGGGCCCAAGATCGAATAGTAAGCCAAAACTCAAAGTCGGTGACACGGTACGTATTAGCAAATCCAAAATGCTGTTTGAAAAGGGCTACGAAAGCAATTGGAGCGAAGAAATTTTCAAAGTCAGCAGCGTCGTGTTGAGGCAACCAGTTGTCTACAGAGTGATCGATCTTGACGGCGAGGAGGTGGAGGGAACGTTTTACGAACCCGAATTGCAACGCGTAAGTCTTCCCGAAACTTTTAAAGTTGATAAAATACTACGTGTCAAGGGTAAAGGTGCCAGAAAGAAAGTGTACGTGCAGTGGAAAGGTTACCCCGCCAAGTTTAATTCTTGGATTCCTGCCAATTACGTCAGCGCCCTACCATGAAGGACCAGTTTTACCTCACCTTGCCGAGCGATAGCTCTATGGGATATTTCCCGAAAAATACCCTCATGAATTTCACCACGCAACTACCATACCGTCTTACAGTCGACGGCCAGTGGGAAGTAGCTCTCGCCGAATTCCAATATCCGTGTTCTTTCACCACCGTACCCGAGGGCAGAAATATTGTATGATACAACTGGGTTGACGCTAACGGCGTGGAACAAATATTCAAGGATCACATCCCGCCTGGAAACTATAGCACTATCCAAGTATTGGTCAAAGCCCTAAACGAAATAAAGGCGTTTAAACGGGATTCTGGAGTTGTATTCAAGTACACAAGCACCAACAAAAAAGTGGACGTTGTTTCTTCTTCACCAAATATACAGCTGCTGGAGCTATCTAATCAACTAAGTCTACAGCTCGGTTTCGATCCTAATACTAATCTGATCAAAGTCCCAAAGTCACCGTACGCCGCTAACATTCTACTAGGCTTGCCCTCGCAAATGTACGTCTACACGGATATCATCGATCCTCAGCCCGTGGGTGACATTGTGGCACCGCTTTTACGTATCGTCGGTATCAACAACGCAAACTATCTCTACGGCATACATAAGACAGTTAGCTACGATCCGATGCACTACGTGCCAGTACTTAGAAGAGAAATTGAAAGCCTGGAAATCAATATAAGGACCGACACTGGTGAACCTGCACCAATAGAGTTTGGAAAAGTGTGCGTGAAACTTCATTTTCGACGCATCTCAACATGAACTGTCCTTACCAACGATACTACGTCAACCAGGCTGGAACGGGAATATCATCGATCTACCACGGTGTTCCCCATCAACGTGGGCATGGAATAGGAAGTTTTTTCAGCGGCCTATTCAAGAGCGTCGTACCTTTGCTGAGAAGCGGCGCTAAAGCCATTGGAAAACAAGCCCTTCATACGGGTATCGACGTGCTCTCCGACGTCGTCAATCAGCGTCGTCCTTTCAAAGAGGCTCTACGGCAGCGTGTCGGCGAGGCTGGAACAAACCTGAAACGCAAGGCGGAGCAGAAGATCGGCACACTGATGACCGGCTCAGGCTATAAAGGGCGTCGTAAGAAGCACCGGCGTCAGTCTTCAGCCGTTACCCGACGTAAAAAGGTCAAGTAAGAAGCTGTAGATATTTTCAGTTGAAATGTCGTTTCTACACCCCCAGTCCTGCGAGTGTGCCAGAAGTGAACTCGATCTATTTTCAGTCCCACCCACGCAAACCAGTCTCGAAAGTGGACAATGGATCCAGTACAAACCTGTCTCTTCACTCACCGATGATTCACCCATAGAATTTACCGTTACTGGTCAAGGCGAGTTCTATATCGATCTTTCACAGACTATGCTCTATCTCAGGGCGGCCATCGTGAAACCCGACGGTGGCTCTTTCACAGAGGTGGATCAAATCGCTCCCGTCAACAACTGGTTGCATTCGCTATTCACACAGGTGGATGTGTTTTTAAACCAAAAACTAGTCTCACCGCCCAGCAACACGTATGCTTATAGATCGTACATTGAAACGATGCTCAATTACAACGGTGAAGCTAAAAGAACGCATCTGACTTGCGGTATGTGGTTCGCAGACAGCCCCGGAACCTTTGTGGAGACTAACGCAGGCAACAAAGGATTTGAGGCCCGTCGCAGTCTAACCGCCAAAAGTAAGACGGTGGATCTTTTGGGGTATCTACACGGTGATGTATTTAACCAAGAGAAATACCTTTTGAATGGCACCGAACTCAGAGTCAAGTTGGTCCGTTCCAGAGACGGGTTCAGTCTTATGGCCATCCCTGAACTCCCGCACTATAAGGTTCACATCGCTGAAGCAGGCCTTCTAGTGCGACGTGTCAAAGTAGCACCTTCTATACTGTTGGCACATGCCAAGGCATTAAACGTCAGTCCTGCAAAGTATCCCATCACCCGCGTGGAAGTAAAAACACTCACTATTCCTACGGGTGTACAAGGGAAATCGCTGGACAACGTATTCACCGGACAACTACCCAAACGATGCATCGTGGGCTTTGTATCAAACGCAGCGTTCAACGGAGACACCACCAAGAACCCGTTCAACTTCCAAACCTACGGCATGAACCATTTCTCGCTGTACGTGGACGGAGAACAAGTGCCGTCGAAACCGTTACAGCCCGATTTTTCAAACGGCAACTATGTCATGTCCTACCACACACTGTTTTCTGGAACGGGTATCCATTTCATGAACGAGGGTAGCGACATCACACGAGAAGCCTTCCCTAAGGGATATCATCTAATGGCTTTCGATCTCACACCTAAACTGTCAGCCCACATGACATCACATTGGAATTTGACGAGGCACGGCTCTTTGAGCATCGAAGTGAGGTTCACCAGAGCTCTCACCGAAACCATCAACTGCATCGTGTACGGGGAGTTTGCCAACAACATCACCATCGACAAGGACAGAAACGTCGTGACCGATTATGGGAGACTTGTAAGAAAAGGTCTTGCGACTGTATGTACCGTTTCGCAGAATAAAGTCTGCCAGCCGGTGTACACCAAACGGCGGATAATCGATGATTATAATACGTTGCCGTTTGGGTATCAGAGTCCTTGTAAACGCACTCGCCATGACTAGAAAGGTGATCATTTAGACGGGCTGAATAATCATCTTTCACTATAGACAGTTCCACCGACATACCATTTTTCAAAGATTTGAGGGTTTTTTTCTGCATGAAAACAAGCATATTTTATGCATCCAGGATATTTTTAAATCTCCACCTACCTGGTTATTTCTAGTAAAATAGAATTAGTTGTTTGTATATATTTTTATTCTAGGCAAATTTTAAACCATCTGTACATATATGTTAAAATAATTTTTTAAACTGGACTTTTATAATTAGTACCGAGGTCACTATTCCCGCTACGAACTCAAGAAATTGATTAGTGTTTCCATAATATATATATATTATATAACTATAATTTTTTTGTAAATAAATATTCCAAGTATACTTTTCATGGTGTGAGCTATGTTTGTATAAATAAATATTTTAAAGTATTTGTAAAAAATTATTTTTGTAAATATAAATTCCAATAAATAAATATTTAAAGTATTGGTAAAAAAAACTTTGATTTGTGTAAATAAATATATTTTTAATTGTGTGATTTAAATTAGTAAAAACTTTGATTTGTGTAAATAAATATATTTTTCATAGTATGAGATAAATTTGTAAAAACTTTGATTTGTGTAAATAAATATCCAAGTATACTTTTCATAGTATGAGATATACTTGTAAAAAAAACAACTTTGATTTGTGTAAATAAATATCCTAAGTATACTTTTCATGGTGTGAGCTATGCTTGTATGAATACATATTTAAAGTATTTGTAGAAATAAATATTTTTGTAAATTAAAATTCCAATAAATAAATATATTTTTAATTGTGTGAGATAAATTTGTAAAAACTTAAACCAAAACTCAAATTTGATCTTGAGAGAGAGAAAGCTCATCTGATGTTGGAATGGTGTAGTGTCCCCCAGAGTAGAGTAGAGTTAGACCCTGGTAATAATGCTTTAAGTTTGAGTATAAAATTATTGCTTTTTAACATAAACTCATTGGTTAAGGAAAGTTATAAGTTCGTTTTTTTAACCTAACACATGATTAAACACACAAACAAAATTAACTTGGTATATTAAACAAATATCTCGAATTCATGATTAAACACAAACAAATCAAACCTAACTTATTAAACAAAGTCTGGTTTATATAGTTGAAATCTAACATGTCATATCAAACAAATGTCTTGGAAATAAAACACAATCTAAGTGTCAAGCAGTAGTACCTAATCAAGAAGCCATGAATATGTTAAAGAGGGGTTTTATTCATCTTCGGAAATAATTAGAATATTCTAATGGCTGACATCTTTTTATGATAGATATAGATCTAATTTATGACACCGCTCGGTGATGTGTTTTTTTTTTACTATCTCAAAATACTGTGTAGGCGTTCTCTACCCAAAGATGGGAGGGTGGACCTGAAATAAATAGGGTGTAGGGAGGTGAACTGGATAGAACTAGCTTAGGATAGGGATAGGTGTCGGTCTTGGCAATAAACTTTAGAGTTCCCGAATAAGTAAGTATATTGTATTTATAGACTGACTGCTTGGTGCACGTACCAAGTATTTTGACTATCTAATTGGTTCGCACGATTATGGATATAACCAAAACAATAATGGTAGTTAACTTAGGTCTATGTACAAATTTATAGTATGCTAAAAAAGCTAGGGTCCATTTTGTTGAGCTGTTAGTTAGTTTTTCCTATTGATGATGTCATGGAAATAATAGGACATTATAGTTGATAGGCCTATATAATTATATTTTATTAACTTAACATGGTTTAAGCTTTCAAGTGTGCATACTAATGAATTAAATTTTTAACTACTGCTAGTAGAGGATAGAAGGTTTAATAATGGCGAACGGTACACATAGGCCTATAATCCAAAGTCGCTATAGCACACACATTTCTACTGATTGAAGCCGACACACCTAGGTCTAAAAGAAAACCGCGTCTTGAATCTACGCTAAGTAATTATTTGGATAAAAATATAACTTTCAAACCTTCAATGGTCACTACCAAAGCAAACTCAACTGAACTTTTCATCACAATCATTAATCTTTCTTGTTGTATAACTATAACCCATGTAACTTTTGAAAATAAATTTTAAAACTCTGTTCAGACAACCAGACCTGTTGATTCCTGTCAAATCATGTCAGCAACAGTCTATAACCTAGTAGAAAGGATATGTCTATACTATAGTAAAAAAAGAACAAACATGATATTTAGATAGGTTTTATTAACACTTTAAGTTTGAGTATAATGTACTAAAACTCCATGGACATTATATATAATATATACATACATGTAACTTTAGGCTTTTATTAATATAGATATTTCAACTTGAAATTGAAAGAGAAATAATAAGACTGTAATGACAATAAAAAATATACAGGGAGCGATGTTTACTCTTTTCAAAACTACAAGTTTATTAAATTAAGAATGTAAAGTTAATGTAAGTACATGTTCAATAGAAGATTAAGGTTAGCGTGTCGAGACCAATAGTTAAGAACAGTATTTTTACATTTTTTAAAAATATCAAAACATGTCTTAGGTAACCAGAAATCAAATATTTCTCCAGTAGAAACCTAAAATTTTTATATTCCTCACATGGTGAACTCAAAATGAATTCTTAAATGTCTGTCAATGGTGTCCTGGAATTTATTGACTTATTTTTTCTCTTCATTTAAAAAGTTTGTAATCTAATGCCCTTAAGCTCTTCACAGATATTCAACAACTGTTGATATCACCATGTTAAAAATATTAAACTTTATGTTTCTAGTGGGGAGATGTTTGATTTTTGGTTGAGAAAAATCTATATGGGGAACTGGCGCGTGCCAAATGTATATTTGTTTCGTTTGAGAAAGAGGTTTTTAAATTATAGGATTTATCTGTCTTAATTTTGAACTATTTATTTTCCAAAGCTTTTTTTTTCTGTCTCCATTTTTAAATAAGCGATACTTTTTCCCGTTAATTTTAAACTATCTTATTAATTAGCTGAAGTGTGATTTTATTTCTTTACTAACTTTGAAGCAATATAAATATTTAATATGAGGTATTATCGGTCATCATTTAAAAACTATTTATTTATTTACGGCGTGATTTTTTTTTGTCATTTTATAAACTATATTGTTATACAAACTTTAATAAACTATTGTATTATTTAGATATTGAGGGTTTTTGAAATTGCTTTGAAAATATATTGATATCTATAAATTCTGATATTAACCTGTTGTAATATAATCATCATTTTGAAACAATAAAATAAAATAGATTGGGAAATTTTGTGTCCCTATTTTAAAATCATTGATGATGTATTGTTTAAATTGTAATAGTTTGTTTTGTCACTTATAAAATATTTGTTCAGATACATATTAATGTTGTCTCTTAGCCATTTTAAACCCTTAGATTATATAACTTGGGATTGTTATCGTTAATTTTAAACATCTCAACTATACAAATTAAGAGAACTTTTGTCATTAATTTTAAACAATTGGATTATTATTAGTTAAAATTTTATATCATCATTTTGAAACTATAAGCATACAATGAGATTTGCAAATTGTAATTATTTTCATATTTTATATCGTCATTTTGAAACTATTATTTAGTTTATGTGTTAATTTTGAAACTTTCGGATTATATTTGTTTTGATATTCTCTATTGTGATTTTGTAATTACCGAAAGTCAAAGTCGTGTGATATTTTCTGTCATAATGCCATCAAATATTTTTGTCATAAGAGTTTTGATATCTTCGATTATCATTTTGATACTGTAGGAGAGTTGTATATTCATTCTTCATTTTTAAATTATCAAATTATATTTGTTGTGATACTGTAAGTTGTAGTCTTGAAATTATTGAATTATACTTGGTGTGATATTTTATATCGTATATTTTATACTATCACTCTATACCTGTGATTTTTTCCATCGTAATTTTGAAATAATAGGCTATTTGGGTTGTTAAATTTTATATTGGCATTTTGAAAGTAACGAATTATATTATTATTTAATGTATTTAACATGCACTTTATCAACCGTCATATTCTATCAATACATGACTTATAAACTAGCTTAAATCCAGCCCCTGGCAATTAATTTACCATTGTGAAAGGAAAACCTACAATTCACCAATAATACATTATTTTGCCGTTCCAAGAATCAAATCCTGGACCCTTGATTGAGTAGGAAGACACCATAGCAAATTAACTAATGCGTCAGACTTCAAATTACCAAAGATGTATAAGATGTTCTGTCATTACGTTAAGACTGTCTATTATAAGTGTAGTGATATTCTATTCTTCTATCATTTTGAAGCTATCGGACTATAATATGGAATAGATTGTCTTTCATTTGAAACCTTCATATTGTATTTGTTATTAATCCTATCAAATGGTAGAAATTGTGATATTATTTTTAATCATTTTGAAACTATCGGATTATTTTTGTAGCCTATATTATGTTGACATTTTTAAATTATCAGAAAATAATGTTTTTTTAAGTCGTCATTTTAAAATTATTGGGTTGTATTAGCTGTAATATTTTATGTTATCATTTTGTAACACTAAGATTGAAATTTGGGATATTATCTGATATTACTGTGAAACTATTGGATTATTTTTTATTTATTTTTAATGCTAAATTTTTGCCACCGTCGTCAGTTCTGGTTCATTTTATGATCTGTAAAGAGCCACAATAATGAGCTCCTCTACGTTCGCAGTATGTCGTAATTAAATAACTACTTTAAATTTTCTACATATAAATAACAATAATTATGTCTTACCCACAAATTTCCACCTAGAGTCAAAACCATATCAACCAATCAAGATAATATTTTATAGCCTACCACATCCTATAAAAAAATATGGCGTGCCACTTAAGATATTATTATCCAAACAATTAAAATAATATTGTAATTTTATTGTATTTATTAAGTGCAGATTTTATATTTATTTTCTATTCTAAGATTTCTTGCTAAAGTAGAAATTATAAAATTGAAATTTATTATCAATCTTTCCAGACAACTCTTCTATTCCTATTATAAAACCAAAATTTTCAATATAAGACTCAGCATATGATTATTATTTTTAACTAATTTCAGATTTCATCAGTTTATAAAGGTTGGTAACCTTTTTATAAAAAAATTAGAGTAAACATTAATTTACTAATACTAGAGTTGACAATTTTTCAGTTTGGGCTCAATGGTTAATATAGTTAAATCAAGAATTACGTCTAAAAATAAGTAGCCAAGTTTTGGTGATCAACATTGTAATCCTAACCCGATATTTTAGATTATTAAAAATATAGTTACAGTAATGATAGTTTACGCACTTACGCCCATTAAGATTTTAGAAATGCGTAATCTAGAATTAAAAGTAAATGTAATCTAATTTGAGTGAAAGGAGAGTGGAAAACCATTTAATAAATATCTCTGTGCACCGGCTGGACTTAGAACTTCAACCTAACTGCTAACAGACCAATCAGAATAGATGAGCCTGACATTAAATCCAAATGCCATTTAGTAAGTGGTATTTTGCGCTTACACCCAAGAGCTGTGTCTTTGCTCCCCGTGTTTTGACCCAGTGGGGTTCCCTGAGAAGTTTAGTTCTCCATTCTTAGCGAAAACGATGTATATAGTTTCACAGTCTCCCTTCTTAGCGAAAACAACGTATGGTTCTTCATAGCCTAAGCTTAATGGGCTGCCTGAGGCAATATCTGTTTTCGATAATTGAGAAAAAGTATATACCGTTCTTGGTATGAAGGAACTAATAGCTATTTGGCGGGGTAGCAATATAACGTCACAGAAATTATAATTTATAAATGAATATGTGTGTGTGTATGTATGTGTGTGCGCGCGCATGCGCGACACCTTACATTAGTTAAAATTATAAACTACTCACATTTACCATTCTGGCATTGTTGTCACGTGTATATTGTCACAACATATTCTAGGGGTTAAAAAATAATAACATTTTATTGCTAGTTTTTTTATTGACAAGAAACAATTAATTAATTTAAAACATTCATAACTTGCAGCCACAACAACAACAACAACATAGAGTAATTTTTTTTAGTTCTTGTGACCAATACAAGTAATTAAGATTAGAGTGCAACATGAATTATAAAAAAAAAACATATAATCACTCTTTTACCTAATAAAAAACATCAGGAGAGAATAACATTTTTTACCATCTAGGTATTTTTACATTGACAATTTGTACCTTCGGACTATACCTCACAGTTTCTCCCTTCTTAGCATAAACGGTGTATAAACAACAGACCACCAGGTGACGAGACGTGTTTACACTCTAATTCAAGGCGTGGTCACATGACCAGCTCTAAGCCAATCAGCATCGAGTACCCATACGCCGCCCTAGAGTAGTTCTCTGTCTAGAGTGTTATAAGACACCTATAGGTCCTGAGAGAAGTTACTGTAGTGTATATCTCTGTCTAGAGTGTTATAAGACACCTAGAGGTCCTGAGAGAAGTGACGGTAGTATATATCTCTGTGTCTAGAGTGTTAGAAGACACCTAGAGGTCCTGAGAGAAGTGACGGTAGTATATATCTCTGTGTCTAGAGTATTATAAGACACCTAGAGGTCCTGAGAGAAGTGACGGTAGTGTATGTCTCTGTGTCTAGAGTGTTAGAAGACACCTAGAGGTCCTGAGAGAAGTGGCAGTAGTGTAAATCTCTGTCTAGAGTGTTATAAGACACCTAGAGTTACTGAAAGAAGTGACGGTAGTGTATATCTCTGTGTCTAGAGTGTTATAAGACACCTAGAGGTCCTGAGAGAAGTGGCAGTAGTGTAAATCTCTGTCTAGAGTGTTATAAGACACCTAGAGTTACTGAAAGAAGTGACGGTAGTGTATATCTCTGTGTCTAGAGTGTTATAAGACACCTAGAGGTCCTGAGAGAAGTGACGGTAGTGTGTATCTTTTTTCTTAGCTGCACTGAACAGAATATATACCTTTTTTTATTATAAAAGAGAGACATTTACTAAAAACTAGTAAGATTTGTTAAGGAAATAATAAATATTGTTTCAGATACATCCATACAAAGAACATTAAGTAAATAATATGCATCGTTACAGAAACATTAAGAAAAAGGGAACATCTCTATCCATCACAAAGCAAAAAAAAAAAAACAATTCTTTTTCAAATACCTGAAAACAAATTATATTTATGCGTAAGGCCCAGAATCTTTTAATTCTATAAAACTATGTTACAAATAAAATAATTTCATACTAAACATTTATACACCTTTACAATGAAAAGCTATTTAATATCTCAAATTGTTGCGGAGAGAGATAAAAATGGGACATTTATGATTATGTAAGGAACCGTCAAGTCGTTTTCATGGGGAAATTACAGCTTCCATTTTGTTTGTAACGTTAAATAATGTTAAATACAAAATATTCTATCTAAATCATTATAGTGGATTTGGATGAGTTTGATTTTATCTCCTTTTGCCCTTTAGTAAAACACCCTTTATTTTAGAGTTAGATTTCTAATCCCAAAAATACCTCGAGGACACTTTATGAAAACCCTATAAACAAAGTTTTAGCCTGACCGGTAAAATGGTTTATTATTTAGTCTGAGATTCAGGCAGGCAAAGAGACGGAAAGACGACATCGTGAAAACTACTTTTTCCGTTTCAAGGGGTCAGGAAACAGTGATATTTTCAAAATATTGATTTTTTTGAAAATCACAATAATTCTCTCTCTGAAGAGTCAATATAAAGTAAAATGTCAAAGGCATTTGAATAAGGAAACAATAAAAGTTTTAAGTAAAAGTGTGAATCAAGCTTAATTTGATGATGAAGATGATAATACGTTATTTTATAAATTCGCACCAACGTTTCCTTTGGTATTTTAAAATGCATCTTATTTAGCATAACATTCAAATAGATTATTTACAAATCTCCTCTCGTATAACGTAGATACTTGACAAATCCACTCACGCAAGTGATTGTGTGTATTTATAAAATACTCTCAACATGTGCTGCACATAATTAATTGGTTGCTAAACATCACGCGTAGAGAGTTTTTTTCCTGATATTTATTTGCTCCCGTTTAAAAGGTCAAAGCATATAATCTTGTTAATGGCAGGTAAAATGTCACCAGGTACAGCCTTGTACAGTCAAACCCATTTGAGGTCGTTCGGCTGTGTCCGAGAGCCACCATTGTCCTCTTGTCACAAAGGTCCTCAAGCTTCAGAGTCACGTGGACCCTCTAACCAGGGAACAGCTGGTCCACGAACCCCTCAATGTTGAATAAATGATTAAAAATTGAAAAAATACATAAAATTAGTGACCATTTTCTTTATTCAACACTGAAAAGATTTCATTTCCCATTTTTTATATGACAAAGGGCTTGCTCACATAAATCTATTTTTTGTTTATTTATTTAGCACCGTGCCATACTACCCGTTAGAATTATACGCTTAATTACTAATTACACTAATCGGTTAGGAATTGAGAACGTGAACCCACATTGGCGTGGAAAGATAGTGGAAAACAATTTAGGGAAAACCACCCCCAGTTCACCCGAGCGAGATTAGAACCTCTATCTCCCCATCCTCGGCAGTATGGCTCAACACGAAACTAGCGCATTAGCTAACTACGCCACCAAGGCGGGTCTCGCACCAATAAGTTGTTGGAAAAGGCATGAAATTATTTTATTGTTTTTTCTGGACTTTTTTGTCCTGGCTGACGAGAAAAACTACATGAAAGTGAATATCGACATTCTCCTCTCTAGGATGTGGGCACAAGGGGTGTGTCCAACCCCCTACTTTTCAGCCTCAGTTTCTGCCCAGGATTTTGATTGGGAAGACATCCCCATTGTGCTTATTATATACCGGCGTTTTATCTTTTTATGTACAATTTTACAAGATCTAAAAATATATAAATGTATGTTACGGATTCTGTGGATGGACCCCTAGACGAGCCTCGAGGAGCTCAAATTATGTTTCTGACAGTTCATTGTATCAAAGAGTTGGCATACGCCTGCCAGGAAAATGTTGATACACTGAATATAATTATAAAAAATACTCCATGGTGTGAGCCCGCTAGCAAGCTATACCAACCGAGCGGCCGCCACCGTTAATTTTGTAAGTGCTGGAAATCAAACTTATTTTGAGAAACATTAGGACGTTTTTTCCTGCTAGCCATGAACTCCGACCCCCTAGACCATAGAGGTGGCCGTCCTAAAATATAATTAAATACATTTTAATGACAGCAATTAATTTAATAATACAATTATATTGTAGTTTTATGAATATCACTAGAGATTATTTTTTTTTATAAAAGCAGATGCGATTGCATATAAATGCTACAGAAATAAACGGACTTTGTAATGGTTGTATAATTTCTTACATCCAAGAAATTTTACTCTATAGAGTATAGATTGACCCATATGTTCCATATGATTTTAAAAATGTGCAAGTTTTACTAACACCTTAAATGCACTTTGTATTAAATATATTAATTTAAACAATTTAATTAATCAAGAGTTCTAAATGTGTTCACAATGACCGTCGTTCTTCCCCTGAATGCACATTCATCTTTGTGTGAGAAGATATAGAGAGAGTAGTGTAACACTAGCTGTTTCCTCAGGAAAGTGGTAGTGATGAATCGGATTCAATATTTACCAGTTCCACTATCAGTTCAATTATTCTTGTTCTCGGGTTCATGTTTTATCATCATGTTATTTATTTATTATTTATTTACTATGGTGAAGTTATGGTGTAACACCTTTTCTTAAACTAGTTTGGTTACAAAATTATTCATAAACTAAATTAATAAAAACAATGATCACACAAACTAATAAAAGTGTATCCACCTCGTTGGTCGAATGGCCTAATACGTCAATCTCGCGATAGGCTAGACTTCCAATGAGGATAATGTTGAGGTTCAGATCCCTTTTGGGTGTACTGGGTTTTTTCCTAAACAGTTTTCAGTCTTCCTCCACCCAAATTCAGATACACCATCTTTAAATAGCACTATATCATCCCTAACACATTAGCATATCTATAGTAGCCCCATGGCTTCTTTGGTACTGACTGACAGTTCACAGCTGACTTCTGACAGTCAACATTTAGGTATATACCTAAGTTTTGACTTTCAGAAGTGACACCTCTTAAACACATGTTTTTTGCAGATCATATGCTTCGGCGTAGGGATATATAATTTGGTCCGGTAGCTTTTCAATGCCATCAGCTGTCATCTTTGAGCTGTCAGTCAGCACCAAAGAAGCCATGGGGCTACTGTAGTTCATATGAGTATATAGAGAGGGGGAAGAAAGATGTGTCAATAAAAGGAAATAAATGTGAAGCTCCTCCAATATAGGATGTCACTAAACATTCATAAGTCATATGTAGATAATGTTTTTTTAACACTCTAGCCTTACAATTTAAAACTATATTATTCGTATTCATTGTCATACATGTGATTCTCTGTGCCTCATTGTACCCGTATATGTTATTTAATAATATTTTTGCAACTTATATAGCAAAGAACCAAGTCTCAGATCTTTAAAAGCTGCCACTGTTCAGTTCTTAGGTTAAAACTTATATGTTACTCAAGAACTGAGAAAAGTAGATTTTCTTTTATAAATAATATTTATAAAAATAAAATTATAGCTGGTTAAAAACCATTTTAAGCGCCTACCAAAAATAACCGTCGGTTAAATAACTTTAAAAGCAATATTCTTAAGACAGTGTAAATTATATTCATGATAGTAAAAGTATTACACAGGTTTTACAGTTAAAATATTTTGATTAATAAAGATACAATTTATTTTCCTTTCTCAGGGAAATAACATGAGGAATAGCATCATCTTAATAAAGTATAAGATTTGTGACAGTCAATTTGAATATATAGGATCGTGTTTTTTTATTAGTATTTTTTACAACAAATTACTAAAACTGTAAGCTAAGAGATAGGCATGCGAAGGATAGCTTAGAAGTAAAACAATCACATTTGTGGCGTGAGATGATGTAAAAGAGAATTAAAAATAGCATTGTATAATTCCTCCTTAGTGGTTTGAATCCGAAACTCAGCTTTTCCTTTGATGGTGAGAAAGTGCGACACAAATTTATCGCCATCGGCTGATAACTCAACACAGGGGATCTAAAAACATTTCGGGTGTAAGAAAAAGTGTTAGCAACTAAAAGCTATTATATTCACTTACTCGTTTCTCAAATTCTCTGGAAAAGAAAAATTGCTCATAAAACACATAATATATTTTATTAATCACTGAATGTAGAACAAGATATTTGAAAATAAAATATATATATTTATATCATTCATATCGTTCTTCTTTTTTCTTTGGGCACGGCTCGGTACTCACGACGGGGAATCAACCATGGGCCTCAATTCAGTCACACACACACACACACACACCACACACACACACACACACAATATATATATAATTATATATATATATATATTTATATATATTGTTGATTTTTATCCTTCCTCTGCTTTGTCTTTAAATGTTAACTTCTGCTCTAATGTATAATTTGATAAGTCTTTTCTTGTAAGTGAAACTGCGAGATTATGGTTGAACCAATTTTGACAAACATCCATTCATTTTAAACGATATGGGTCTGGGATGTCAGCAAAAATATTAGTTTAAAATAAAAACACAAATTTCTTAGTCAAATTTTCATCTTTTCATTCTGTGTACGCAGGGTTCATCTGTATAATCATTCTTTGTGTACATCACCATGGAAACTATGATTTGTTTATAGTTGTAAATGAATAGATAAAATATTTGTGTTTGGTTAAGAGTAGTAACTAACTTTTACTTGAGTGTTTTGGTGCAACAATGTAAAATAAACGTTTTGATTCAAATTAGACACCAAAAGTTCTATGTAAAGCCTAAAGCCTTTGACGAGTAAACTTTTAGCTTGTAGGTTGAGTGCATGCTTTTTATAGAGCTCTTTTCCCAATAAAAATCTTAGAATACATTTTAGTTCAATAATCTGAATAAATCGCTTCAACGATCCACTAATATATCTTTATTTGTGCTCCACTTCCCTTTACCGTCTAGCTAACCTCCTATTTTCACTAATGCATAAAGAATTACGAAGGTTTTTAGAGGAGTTGCATATTAGAATTTTAATAGTACGTGCCTTAGAAAATAATATTTTTTTTCATGGTCAAAATATATGGAAATTTACTTTAGCTACCTTACAGACATTTCTATCAAAAGAGCCTACTTTTAATCCGTATATAATAATTTTGGTGTAATAGACATTAATTTAATGAGCTAGTGATTAAGACGCTAGTAAAATTAAATTTGGATTGATACTTTATTCATAAAAATTCCCTTTACTATACGAGTTTCTAAATTTAATAGTAGTGTAAATATAATAATACTTAATGTTTCTCTTGTCGTAATAGATAGAATTAACTTTTTAATCATATTCTAAATAAGATGATTAAACTATTTATTAATCGATGTTTCTAAAGGTAATTAGATATAGCTAATGTAATGTAATTTTATTTTGTCTCATCTTACTATCCGTTTAAGATTTCTGTAATCTAAATTAACTACCAAGGAATATGGAATCGAGAGGTTTTCACTTTCTATAAGTAGAAAAGTAAACCACGTATAAGAAACTAAACCTACCCAAATCTAGTATGTAAGGATACAAAACCCTGCCTCCTGAGTTAAAGTCAAGTAAGTCAAAGTCAAGTCAAGATATTATACTCTGTCATCATAGGTAGGTATAGCTCAAATTGAATTACATTCCTTAGATAGTCCCATCAAATACAAATCGTTTGAAACTATACGTCTATAGAAGCCTATTTCAATTCTAGGTGTGTCTAGAATAAATACATTAGGTCTGTTTATCTACTACTTTTAATGTTCATTAAGTTATGAATAGTTACAATTAATTAAGTTGTCTATTTTAAAAGAGGTAAATGTCAATTAAGTTAGGAATAGCTGCAATTAATTCATCTGTCTATTTTACAAGAGGTTATGTCCACTTTCTATGAATAATTTTTTCACATTATTTATAGGCTAACACCTTGATGGATAAATTATTCCACCCAATCAATTTATATATAAGGTATTAATTAATATTTGTAGACTATTTCAAAAATATTACTATATATCACATCTTGAATAATTGTAAACAATTCTATAAAAATATTCTACTTAAACAATCTAAAATATTTCTTCAATATAGCAAGTAACATATTGTTGATTTAGTTTTGAACAGAGAGTCCCCTTAAAACAACCTGTTTGTCCAGAAAATGGCTCTGGTTGAATTGAATAGTGGCTGTGGCAAATATCCAAATAATTTAAACTTAACATTCCACTGTGAAATGGAAGTTACATTGACAAATGGTAGCAATGGTGTAGATAGGGTTGACATATACTCAAGGCCGATTTGTCAAACACGACAAAAGTTGGAACAACTATTATAGAGAAATACATATTAAATATCAGCTAGTGTGGGTACCCTTTCTTCACACGGAGAATTTGGGAAGAATTTTTTTTTGTTGTATAAAATTAATTACATGTAAAAGTAACCAAATATTAAATTATATTTGGATATTAATCATTAATAATTGGTAGGCTGAATAAAACACGATGCCAAAATAGAGATATAATCTGAACATGTTACTAAACACGATATTTGAACTCTGGCCTTTTGGTGATTGTAAAAATAATAAAGAAGAGTCACACAACATTAATAGTTGTTAAAGTGTTAGAAAAAAAAGAGTTATGTGGCAATGTAACACTTTACAACTGGAAAAAGGAATTACTCATGGTCTAAATCTTGATTCGATCCGCTATTATGAATATGCCATGTTAATTTTCTTTTGACAAATCTAGAAAACATTATTTTAATACCTATCATCATGCCAAATCTCCAATTTTTGGAGTGTTCAAATATTTTATGTGAACAGATTTCAAAACTATATCAAATTAGGATGTTCAACATATGGCTAGGCTCTTTATATAATTTAATTCTGTACAATATCAAGATAGCTATGACACTCCCAAACCAAATATGCCAATCAATCAAATTTAAAAATATATTTTGAAACGAAACATTAATAAGCCTATACATAAATTGAACAAACGAACGCAATTCATAGAAAAGGCAATATTTGCCTAAGAGCGATCAAAAGAAATGTGAAAATAAACTGTATACCTTGTTATTTAATTATCACCGCTTCTTACTACCCGTTTGGGTTGTACGCTTAAGTACTAATTGCGCTAATGGATTAGTAATTGTGAAGGTTGAATTTAGATGAAGTGAATACACATTTGTGTGGGGGCGAGTAGAAAACCATTTAGGAGAAACCACCCCCAGTTCACTCATCTGAGATCTGAACCTCGATCTCCCCATTCTCGGCAGTCTAGCACAACACTAAGCTATCACGCTAGCCAACTATGCCACTGAGGCGGGTATATATACATTGTTACAATAACGTGTTGGATAAAAACATCTCAGTTTAACAAAGAGCATACATGAAATAATAAGTTGTTATAGAGATCATTTTCTTGTAGAGCAAAAAACTGTTTTTAACTTCTCTCGACCCCTCGGATGGAAAAGTAAGAAAAGTACAGAGAAAAAAGGGGGTAAGTCACACCTTAAACATTTACTAGAACAGCAGCTTTTATATCTCATACCGCATAATAACCCCAGACAATACTTTATTTTTTAATTGATACACATATGACAGTGACCTCTTTTAAACGCAATCCCAAGTGTATTAGAGAGGTCTCTTGATTGTCCAACAGATGGAAGCACAAACTCAAGTTGAGCTAAAATTGAACTTACCCTCCTATTTCCCTGAACTATTATTCTATTGTGATGGTCAAAAACAAATTAACTAGATAGTTTGATAAATGTTGAACCCAAAATGTTGAAACCAAAAAAGTTGTTTTTGCTCTGCTACCCTTATACTCTCAGGACGATCATGGGCTAAATATTTTCCTGGTAAACCCTAGTAAAATTATTATTTTCCTAAAAGCTATGTCTTAAGGCGATTGGCCTTTTCATTTAGCAGAAATGCATAGCCTTGGGAACAAATGGTTATCTTCAAGAATTTTTATTGTTTTATACATTTTCTTTACTGAAAGTGGTTGTTCAAGAATAGAAACATAATGATTAAGTTATACTTTTTATATACCCACTTTCTCTATAATTTTAGCAGTGATAAAATATAGATAAAATTGACATTTTCAAAAAAAAAACTGCCTGGCTTCATAACAAAAATAAGAAAATGTAACAATTAATAAACATTGGAACATTATTTAGAAGGGGTGTTGAAAATATTAACATAAAATTTCACTCGTTCTCGAGAAAACTGTTATTTCCAAACTTATGCTTTTTCCGCAAAACCTGCCCGGTAGCTTGCGCCATCTAAGTTTTCCGTGATCCATCTGTTCTTGTTGGCGCAGAAGGATACTTTGGTCGGTTGTGAAGACATGCCACTCCTTTCACCCTCCCGCCAAAATTCCACAAAATAGGTTTTAGACTTGCACTCGATAGGGCCAAGGGCCTTTAAAGACAGCCGAAGCATCAGAGTAGAAAAGGAACTTATAATTTTATAGTAAATTAATGTTTATTTGTGTGTATAGGGTGTAACTTTAATACCAAGAAACGTGGCGTAAATATTTTGGGATTACTAAAGTTGTGCACCTCAGTCTTATTTTTACTAAACTTTGGCCCATATTAAGACCTTGACTTGTTAAATCACTTGAATGCCAATGTTGGCTTCTACAAAACCCGCAAATTTCGAACTTTTTATGCTTATCGTAGGAAACTTAATTGTGCGAATTAGTGATTATTTATTATATTTACGTACTTTTGTGTTCTAGCCACCTAGAACCCTTAACACCACTTATATTGGTTAAAAAACCAAGGGGAAAATGTTTAAATTTTGCATTTAACTACGTGTTTAAACTATTTTGTTGTGCAATGTGTATCTCAGGCCTATAGTCTCCACCCATATATTACCTTCCGAGTTGACACCTTTAACTATGCGGCTAGCACCAAAACCATAAAACACGGAAAGGGAAGGTTTAGCATGTGTACACTTTGTTTGACCTATAAGCTTATCTGCATTTTTCCACAATGGCAAAGCTAATAAGTTAGGGCCATAGTATAGTCCATTAAGGTAAGACTGATACCTTTCATGGAAAACGAAAATAGCTTATGAAAACGAATTTTTTCTTTTAACGTCTACACATATCTCTAGACGTACACATAAGACTGTGGGACCACTACAATGGTATTTTCAAAGCCAACAAAAATAGCAAAATGAAATTAAAATAAGCCTACTCAAATACATTCAAGGTATGTCCAATCTGGGTTATTTTATTACATACATACACAGTCAACTATATTTAGTATGGTGAACATCCCACTAGTTAATTTGTTTCGATACAAATACATTTCAGTATCTGTTAAAAATGTATATCATAATGAACAGTCAACTTCGGGTCTAGTGGGAACCAAAAAGCTGAAACAGCCCAGGAATAAAAATCAAGCTGACACTTTTTTGCTGGTTTGAACAGGCTTAGAGAGTCCAATTTGCTACTAGATCTATTATTTTGGTAGCACATAGAGCGTCTGAAGGTGTGGAATGGGAAGGGACTGGAAAGACTGAGTGCAGACAGCCATTTCACCCCACCCTCCGGCTTAAGCTTATTCCACAGCTGCAGCTAGTAACAGCAGACAGGCTTCTTCACTTTTACGCCATACCTTTTCCTGAAGATACGGAGATATATGTCAATTACCACTAAGGAAACTGCTTCTGGAACCCTGGTTTAACTATTGGATGTGTATATTTGAGGGAGAGGAAAGTGTCATCTAAGGAACTATTACAATGCATCAATGACGATTGCTTTGAAATTAAATACTTCATTAGTATGGACTATGAAGTTATAACGAATTAGATCTCACTGAAGGAAGCCACCATTGAGGTTATAGAAGGGACACGGTAACATAAGAGGGTTAATATGACTAAGATGAGAGTCAAGAAAGTGCCCAGACATTTACACGGTATTGGTTAATTTTGGCATTTTCAAAGGTTTTTGTTTATAAGTATAATGTAGAGTGTGGAAAAGTCACAGATCTAAGCCGGATACAGAAAAATTAATCACTAAAACATTATATAGGTGCAATAGCATACAGACAACCACTTAATGTTAGTCAACATATTTCAACAACATTTTTTCTGTTTATAATATTTTGTTTTGTTTGTCACTAAGCAAATACGCTTCTCACTTAAGCTTAAGGTAAAATACATCTAGTTTTTAATAAACTTTAGGAATTATATATTAAATATATGACCCGTAATGGTTAGTTATAAGCGTGATATATATGGAGATCATGATTCCTTAAGCCCCGGGCAATCGGGTCCGGATGGGGGGAGGGAGGGAGGAGATTCCAAAACAGAGAAACATAGAAATGGATATCTTCATGTGTATTTAGTGAAACCCTAGGGTGTGCATCACAGGCGATTTAAAAAAAAAATTATATAACGAGCCTTAAACAGGCATAACTACTGGGTAGTGTGTAACTAAATTCAATTAATTATACATTTTAAATTTAACATAAGTAACCAGTAAAATATTTAGGGTTTTCATCTTAGATAACTTATACAGATACATAGTGAGCCAAACGCATTATACATCTGACTACCGATTCGGGTAGCCAAATACTAAGAAACATGAAAGCAGAAATCTGGCATGAACCAAGGTTATTAGTTTCGGTTATTAGAATTATACTTATTGTGAGCCTTAAGTCTTAGCTTGCGTGATTGTTCGTGTGTGTGTGTATGCCAAATGAAGGGTCATCTCAATCTTAAACTTTATATAAATACTTAGGGAAACAGCGTAAGGTCACCTTAGACGTTTATTTTATTTTTATATTTATTGTAAGTCTTACACCCTCGATTGTGTGATCTACTGTATGGGTGACAACAAAACCAATATACTTAGAAAACTGAAATTTTGCACACGTACTTTTCTAAATCATTTACTGTGTACAGCCTATGAAAGTAAAATAAATGGAATGGAACTCCGCACGGAATTTCTCACTCCATTGTCTACAAATGGAGGTATTTACTCAAAACTCGTAATATATGTGAAATGAAATAATATACACTATCAAACCCGAGCAAAAATTGCGTTATACTTACGTAAAACATTTTTTGACTGCCGGTTTTAAAATCTGTAATTAATTTTTAAATAATTAAAATCCTCATTTGTATATTGAGTCCATAAGGGTCAACACTTCTTATTAAAATTCAACTCATATAATTTTCC
Organism: Timema podura; assembly: GCA_033556935.1. Taxonomy (NCBI): domain Eukaryota; kingdom Metazoa; phylum Arthropoda; class Insecta; order Phasmatodea; family Timematidae; genus Timema; species Timema podura. Next base: position 7,412,047 of record JAVRXN010000011.1, read on the forward strand.
CATTACCGGCTTGCCAGGCCTGTGGCTTCATATGCCCTATAAGCTAGCTTAAGACTAGGACAGGCACAACATCCTGTCCACAACCGTCAATTTACCCTTGTGACAGAGTAAACCCATATTTTCATCAATTACACATTTTTGGCCATGCAAGGAATCGAATCCGGGACTCTTAACTCAGTAGGCAGACCAACTTAGCTAAGGTCCACACGTACTAAAGGAGAAAATTATGGTGCGCCAATGGTATATTTTTAACATTACGATCCAGAACATTATAATTACGGGATCGTCGAGCTCGACAATCTTGACGTTTTACACCACGTGACAACTGGTGTAACTTCAAAACCAAGAGACGTAGAAATTGAAATTTTCATGTGTACTTAGTCTGAAACCTTGCACCTTTTTAAAATCATATATTAAGAGTTGAGACCTTAAAACTAACCCTCGCCTTAATACCAATACATCATGGAAAAGCTTAGAATTTAGGTATGCATTTATTGACATCCTTAGGGTGTGCACCTTGGGCTTATTTTTATTTATTTTTTCCAATAAAATCTTGATATATTAGGCATTGTGATTACCTATTACGGTAACTAAACAAACAAAATAGAAAACTTAAAAAGGATACTATATTACTTACTTAGGCTACCCTTAGTTTGGGCTTGTACACATATGCCGAGCTTGACGCTTTAAACAACGTGATCACCGGTGTGGGCAGCTCTTAAACAAAATAACATAAATATCAAAAACTTACAATAAACAATATTGATGATATTGGTGATACAGTAGCTCCACGACTTATTTGGTGCTGACTGACAGCTCACAGCTGACTTCTGACACTCAACATTAGGTATATACCTAAATTTTGACTGTCAGAAGTTACAGCTGTTAAACACATGTTTTTTGTAGATCATATGGTTCAACGTAGGGATTAATAATTTGGTCTGGTAACGTTTCAAAGCCGTCAGCTGTCAGCTGTGAACTGTCAGTCAGCACCAAATAAGTCATGCATAGGGTTTAGTTCACTCAGGCATTTATTTTAGCACAAGCCTTACGCCTATGGCGAACAGTGAGAGTACTTTAAAGTTAAACAATGTAGTAAAGATTATATTACACATGCTTACTAATGAAAGTGTGTATGTAAAGCTGCTCTTTCTTTTAACTTTTACGAATCTAAAGACGTAAATTGTGTGAACATTGGTGTGTGATGTTTAAAAGGTATCCAATATTGTTCACCAACAATATGAGATGTTTAATATCGTTGTGATTTATTTTTTCTACCCGTACAACGCCAGGCTATTGCAACTTGTGTATCTATGTATTTAGTTGTGCCAACATTTTCTCTGCAAACATCAATTATGTATCTTATGTTTTCTATGAAATTAAAACGCTTACATTACCCGGCTCCACTATGTAGTAGGTTATACAATGAGACTATAGTGTAACCAAAGACCTTTCAGAGTAAGCAGTGTGTACGTACAGAATATGGTTCGTGGCCGATCAACACAAAAATCCAATTAAAATGAACGAATAGGTTTTCAAATACTTGTACTCTTATTTTAAGTAACACGTGCTAGTAAAATATTACATCATATATATTTTTTACTGACATGAATGTCACAGATTAAATGGTTTTCCATGTTGGATAGTATTTTGATGTTCTACATACCTAGCGTGTAATTTATTAGGTTGGTTAACCTTGAATATTTTAAGTACTTGTATTGTACATTAATAATTATTAAACGGCCTTCAAAACTTGTTATGCGGATTAAATTATATTTAAGGTTAGGTCATTTATTTTAAAGAGATGAAACGTGAAAATGAACTCACTCATAATATTTATGTAATCAATGACACTTATGTGCAGTATGTTTTCTAGAAGATTGTAAACTAATTTGCGAGCTATGTTGTTCATATTAAAATTACTATATTTATTTTTAAAACAAAATTAAAAATCTAGTTTTAGTAATAATTACTAGTTATAATATGCATTTAGGAAAAATTCAATAGAAACAATTTTTATTTCATTTGCATAAAAATTAACCAACATTAAAAAAATCTGGACTAAAGAAGAAGATGCATTCTTGAATAATTTCATTAATTTTCTTCACTTAAAGCTAAATATTGTTGCCATTTTTTGGATAAATATAAAGTAGATGCCTTCATTTCAGAATACAAGCAGTGCACACATTTAATACAGTTGACGTATTAGGATTTTATATAATATGGAGAATAATTTAGAATCTTATTACATGAAATGTAAAATATAAAACATTTTTTATTTTTAAATATCTAGATTTATTTATTTAGGTTAATAATCTTTCCACTAATACACTAGAATCTTTAAATGAAATATTACACGTATCTTAAAGATATAAATTTAATATTATTATTTGTTGACACCCTCCCAAGAAATAAATTACATAATATGTTAATATTTTCGAGATAAACTTTTTTAATAAGTTAAATTTACGTACTTTATTATAATTACTAAATATCCATCATAGTTTCATATCATCTTAGTTTCTTACATACCTGCTTTATATAATAATGTTGCATGTAGAACTGAAAATAGGGTAACCTATATCTACCCGGATAAACTCCCCCTATCCAAAGGGTCTGGGTAAAGCTGAAATAAAATAATAAATTCTAGCTTCCCCGGGTAATCTGTGATCCATACATATTCGCTTTAATAAAAGTGAATTTTAGCAATAAAAGAGAGTATAATGAATGAAAAGAGTAATTTTTCTCTTTATTTATTTTATAAAAATTATGAAATACGTTGATGACATTACTAGAATAATGAAATGCGAAATATTAAGATTGGGTTTGTGGTGGATTAATTTCTTCATATATGATTCAGTCAGGATACTTGTCTGAACAGGACCAGATTGAGTGACATTTAGGATTAAATAGCATACCCGAAGCCTTGCATTTAAATTGTTTGGGTGTCCACTTCACTTTACAATGACAGCTTTGCTAACCTTGACATCCCAAAAATGACGAGCGTTTTCTAGCTAAGGTGATGATTTTTTTTTTCTAGTGATACTGTACTTAAATTGACCATGGTTTTGTCGAGAACCGTAAATTGATCTCAGAAAATCATTCGGTAATTGTTCCATATTTGTTTCCTAGCTTTTACAAGCCTATATCGTCTACTTCAACTACCACCGCCAGAGCGCTGTGAAAATATACTCGTAAACTGTCAACAGTAAAGATTTGAGCTCGAACCTTTGCTTACAATTTGAACTGTAGTGAACTTGGAGGTAGACAAGCATTTCATTTTCATTGCTTGATTTTAAAGTTCTCTTGAATTTACATATTCTCTTTAATGTTTTCTTTTTTGTAGCCAATTTCACAGAATCTATTTAACCTGCATGTCTCCACACAGATCATGCACAGACTCTCAATGTTTGGCTCCTTTTGGTTTCCTCTAGCTCGTTCCTCTTGGTTCCTCTCGGTGTTCGGCTCCTACCTCTTGGTTTCCTCTTATGCTCCTCGTCCTACCTTCTTTGGTTCCTCTCGGTGTATGGATCCCCCTGTTTTCCTCTAGCTCCTTCCTCTTGATTTCCCCTCCTTTTTGGTGTGTATGGCTCCTCCTGTTTCCTCTAGCTCCTTCCTCCTTGGTTCCTCTTTCGGTGTATGGCTCCTCCTGGTTTCCTCTAGCTCCTTCCTCTGGTTCCTCCAGTGTTTGGCTACACATGTAACTATCATTTTCTTCACTCAGCTAGGTCTCCCATTAAGGGGTTCGCTTATAACTTCACCCAAATCTTCTTCCTTCAGTGTTGAGACCATATTAGACATCTTCGGGTAAGCACAACTAAGCTCAACCGACCTTGATATCATGGCCAAACATAGCTCAGAAAGGAGGAGTCTTTAATCATCATGATAAGCTCTGATTTTCATGCACTAACAAACCTTAGCTCTTCAGACCACTGGATCACAATTTCTACCAGCTCCCACGTCACGTTTCGCACATCCTGACTACCCTTTTCGACGCTACCCCGAGACTGGCTGGGCGTGGGTAGCCAGGGACAGTTTTAAGACCATCCCACATAGAACGTAATTAGTTTTACTATATAATTAGCTAAATCTAGTTCACAGTCCGACTGTAGAATTGAAGACGTTACAAAATGAAAACATATCACTAATATTATTAACTACCTCTTCCGTGGATTTTGATTCAAAAGGACTTAACTGTTTACACTTTGTTAAATAATCATGGTCGACCATTATTAATTTAAAACCTCTTAGACCATTTGCTTACATATCAATTAACTTCATACAAAATTCTGTACTTACTAGAATGTCTGAAAGAGAGGTATGTGTCGTATAGCACTTCAAACTATCTCCTTGTCTGTCACAAAATATCTTATATTAGATGGACCTGGTGGAGTAAGAGCAATAAGCTTATTACACCCCCATCTGTAAACACATCAAGCTCTTTCAAACTTTGGGCCAGTTCATAGTCAGATTTAGGTACGCCTCAAGTGCGGCGCTATACTAAATACAAGACGTCACCTACCTGAATTGAATGGAATGGGCCAGTTTCATATGCGAAACTGGCCCATTCCATTTTGGTCTAGGTAGGTGTCGTCCTGTATTTAGTATCGACTCGCACTTTAGGCGTACTAAATCTGACTATGAAACTGGCCCTATGATAGTTCAAATTATGTCTTAGAAGCTTATGTCTTTGCATGATTCGATGACTGTAGAAATTCACGATATTTCTCATCAACTATGTAAAAAATATTCGAGTCACTTGAATAAATGTATTTCTCAAAACTTTTATAAAAACGCTCTCTAAACGCAACTCGTGTTTCACTATCGTCAGCCATTGTTGACTGATCAGTTACGGTGCATAGCAAAAAATCTTACAAAACAAAGGAACTGGATTTAACCAGAGGTATGTGGGTAGTTAGCACTTATCAGGCTAAATCCCGATGTTAATCGATTGGTAATCTCATTTCATGTTATATCCAAGTGTGTTTTACCCGAGCAATCCTAGATGTATCCTCATTTCCAGTTCTACCAGTAAGATGTACACTTGTATTCAATCGAGCCCAAGCAATCCTAGATGAATCAAATACCATAATAGTAGTAAACTACTACTCGATGCACTACTGACATGGTATATGGGCAATCATTGTGTTTGTCAACATTTTCACCATAAGCCAGGAGGCGAAAGGAACATCAGATTGTGTATATATTAATGATGGGCTGATTTACAAGCCAATGGCAAGTAAGGCCATTGATGTTGTATCTCATTAAGAATGTTTTCATAGAAGGAGGTCAAACGTTATTGGACGGGAAATAGCTATTTGGTATCTCTCTCTCTCTCTCTTGATCAACTGGTTTTATAGAACTAGATGTATGACTGCTCTTATAAAGTTGGCTGTATCAGACATACAACTGACGAAACTGGTTCTATAGTCTTAGATGTGGGTTACATACATGTACAGTGCAAATATTAAATTGGCTATACATGAAATTAATTACTTTTCTTTTGAATCGTCACCATTACTAATCACAATAGCTCTCATATTAGTGCGATTGAAACCAAAGTTGCTTCGACGTTTGCCACCAGAGTCGCGAGTAATTATCTCTGCTTGACCTTACTTGAATACGTTCATGGAATTAGATAAGTTTGCGCTAGAACTTTAAATATACTGGTGGATCTTTATGAAGTACACATGTTACAAATAATAAATAAGTACAAAATAAAAATAAATATGAATCCTTTTATAATCAAACATACCAAAAAAAGAATTTCCTTATAGAGGTATTGCATATTATGCTCATAAACCAGAGTATTGTGAAAAAACTAAATGTAAATATTAACTATATGTTAATTTGTCAGAGCTCCTATCATATCCAAACTGATATGAAAAACCAAGTATTTATCGAATATACTGTAATTAAATAGAATTTCATTTGGTAATCATTCTAATCAAAATTTTCCACCTTTCATATATTTTAAAATTAATGAATATTTTCAAAATATAAAACTCAAAGCATCTAGATAGAGTTAGGATATCTTCTCACAGTTTGATGACCAAAGCTATTATTTTTTTATTGTTGACAGCTAAATCCCATCGATTGCAGTTAACTCCACTCCTATTTCAATCACTTGTGAAACATGGCTGAACGACATACTCTGTCTCTCTTTTCTTCGCTCCATCTCCTTTCATTTCTTGAAGGATAGACCAAAGTGCAACTTATATTTTTTTTAAACATGGATGGTTCTGGAACCATTTCCTTTGAAAGACATACATAAAAAGAAGGCTTCTCTACAGAGTCGTTCACAGTCGTATTATAACCTTACAGAGGAACGGTCCGCGCCAAATTAATCTCCCTATTTTCAAAAATAAAAACTGTTTGAGTATAAAGAAAACAGTCATTGAGCTACCGTACCGGGTTATGTTTATAAACATAATAATTAAAGAATATTAAATTGATAGAAGCAAGTCCTCATATATAAGACAGTGAGAAGCCAGCCATTACTAATATTAACAAGCCGGAGCACAACAAGACTCCAACCTCCGAGAGTCCTCTACCTTCACCACCTTCACTAACACAACATTACAAAGTGGAACCCAACAAGCAGAGGATTCATCATCATCTCACCTCACAAAATAACTACAAGTGGCTTCAACAACGAGGAACTTCACCAGCGAAGCATAACGTATCAGTATCTAGTTTATTTTAGTAAATGTGTTGAAATAAACACAGATATCACACTATAATGAACCTTCGGTCACTGATCACTCATTGCTTTCTCCTTCACTGTTGCTGGCATTGAGCACTTAGCACTTAGTGGATGGTTGGTGAAACAATAATAAACATTACGTTGTATTGTTAATTACATCATACCATTTCTAACATAGCTGCTAATATAACAAATATATTATATGTTATACTATATTATAATTTATGAACAACCTGTATATTTTATTTAACTTAATAATTGATTTTGCGTCACTTAACAAAACCATTCCGAGCTCTCCACATATTTACGTTAATGAGGTGGGAATCAGGAAGGAGTAGTTTATAAAAAATGTAGATGTATTTGCGTGGAGAGAATCTGGTAAACTGCTTAGAAATATCACCTCAGTACAACCAGCTATGATTCAGGCTCCAACCTCCCCGTAGCCAGTAGTCCAAACAAGACGAGACTGACTCCTTTGTTAGAGATAACATAAATATTTTTCTGTGTAGTTGTTGAAAAATGAATTAACTCCATCGTTGGGCAAGTGTACCAAATGTCAGATTTATCTAATCAGTATTGCTGATGATGAGATGGTGGATGATGGTGTTCCAACCACAGACAGTTCATTGTGGTGTTTTTTCATAATGGTTTCTCTACACTCCCACCAAACCAAATAATGGTTCTATTTTCTCCTACATATTCTTTCTTCCTCCCACCAGCGTAACTAAAGGGCATGTCTCTCGAACGGTTAGTAGGCCTGGTGGATATATAATCGGTTGATTAAGCACCAACATGTGGTTGTGAGGTTGGTTTTTCCATACCTATTTCAAGTGAACGTTCATACATTTCCTTGAAACACATCCTTGGCATGTTGTATTACTTAGAAAGATAGTTAAACTATTTAATCCAGTATGATACTGAGAGTAGTATTGCGAATTCAAGTTAACATGGCCATTTATAGCCACCTAAAAGTGTTTCGTTTAGAACTCTCCTCACAAATATATACGATCATCTATCAAATGTTAACATGACCAGATCTATCCAAAAGGCGGATGAATCTGGAACTAGTTTTAACCGAGCATGTGTGTAGATTATTTTTAAATGTGAAGCAAAGTCGTAGCGAAGTGGGAAGGGAAGTGAAGTAGAAACGAAGCTTCAATATGCTAAGCTAAGTTGAAGTGAAGCATGAAAATGTTATGCAAAATCAAATTGGAAGTCGAATATATTCTATTCTTCACTATCATAAATTATTGATATTTTAATTTTTAAACTATCTAATTAAATCTTATAGATAAAGAGAAAGACTTGGAAAAAAGAATGCTTTTTTTGTTATATTGAATTATCTAAATTTAACCCTACTTGTGGCTATATCTCTCACAAGTTGTTGTTAAATTACTGTTATGCATTGATCTCTATACTATAACTGGATGGACATCTGTGGCTGAAATTTTCGAGCTGTCGTCTGCATACCATTGGGTAAGAGAGAAAGAAACTTTCGGGTATCTCCTTCTCTCTTTCAACCATACAAGGCAATGTGGCATTTTGACATCGTTCATTAATTTGATTGATTATATGAGATACATTAATGTGAGAGCGGTTAAATTAAATAAATATGTTAGATAAAGCTTTGAAGAGCATATAAAAGTTCAAAACAGGTTAGTTTTTTCTTTAAATAAGTTGAAGTAGCCTAATATGTACGATGATTTTTGAAGGAAGCTTACTTTTAAGGCTTTATCTCGTACCAGAATCCTATCCTATATTTGTGTCTAGTTAGGATAAAAGACCATACAGAAGGAAATTTCTACTTCTGTTCTAAATTGCCGTTCATCCTACCAAAATATTATATATATGATAGTATTCTGGTACGAAATAAAGCCTTACAGATTGGAATTATTACTAAAATCCGGGTTTATAAGATACTGTACTTCCTACAAGCCAATAACCTAAATTAGCATTTGAACGTAAGACTTCTACACAAAGTGTGTCATTCAAACAAATGTAATACAGTTTTTAGCTAACTTGTTTCATTATAGTTATCGAAATGTCAACATAATATGGTTTCTGAAAGATATGAGCCAACTTAAAAAAAAACAGGTATTATTACAATAATACTTTCCACAAGCCTATAACCTAAGTGATAGTTTGAATGCATGGCAACTATTCAAAGTTTGTCATTAAAATAAATGTAATCAATTTTTAAGATACCTTGTTTATTATATTTATCGAACTTTCAATAAAATATGGTTTCTGAAACCAATATACACGCTAATAACCAACTTTAAATATAAGTGTTGTCGTGGCAGACTGTAAACAACATTGATGATAACTACATAAAAATTGAAATATCTAAGGTTTTATTCGTATTTGTACAGTATTACCTGTAAAACTGGATTGTATATCCTTTAATGTAAATGTTTCTTCAGGAAAGTATGGTATAATACTTCACTATTTTCAAACAATAACACTTTTATTCATCAGAGACATGTTTTCGCATAAGAACATTTAAAGAAACCGTTAAATCTTTCCCCCCCTCAGTGTAGCAGACGATACACTGGAGCGTCACGCTTTTGTCCTTGAAATGTGCATGTATATGTCCATCCAGTTATACTATAGAGATCAATGCTGTTATGTAGCTGCTATAATAATACTTAGCACCGCGTCTTACTACCCGTTCAGGCTATACGCTTAAGTGCTAATTACGCTAATGGGCTAGGAATTGGGAAGGTTGAATAGAGATAAAGTGAACCAACATTTTCTTGGAGGGCAAGTGGAAAACCATTTAGGAAAAACCACCCCTAGTTCACCCGAGTGAAATCCAAACCTCAATCTCCCCATACTCGGCAGTCTAGCTCAACACGAAACTAGCTCGTTAACTAAATAGCCACCAAGGTGGGTTGACTGCTATAAAAGTGATTAAACGTTAAAATATCCCATGCATAGTGAGATATTCCAAAACAGATCGTTAAATAATATAAAATATTTCCTCTTCCTTTAAAAGGTTTTGAAGATGCGAAGGCCATTGTTGATGTCGGTGTGAAGCGAAGAAGATTTGACTTTTGGCTTAGATATTTCAAAACTTCGTACACCCCTAGATTCTAGTAGCAATATGAGCAATTAAAAAAAATTATACACAACTCCACACGGACTTTCCCACTCCATTGTTTAAAAATCGAGATGTCAAAACTCGTTATATATGTGTATCGAAATAATATACACTAGCAGACCCGAGAAAAAATTAAACTATAATTACGTAAAACTTTTTTGATTCACGGTTTTAAATTCTATAGTTTTTTTTAAAAGAATTAAAGTCCTCATTTGTATATTTAGACCAATAAGATTGATATTGGGTCCATGAAGGTCAATACTTCGTATAAAAATTTCTACATCCGGTTAAAAATGTTGATATTTTATTAGGGTCTGCACATCTCATGCGTATCTCATTTTTATTAAATTCCTCATTTATGAATTTAGAACAATAAAAAAAGGTAAATAATGACTATTGAGTCTAAAATGATAGAGATAGACCATTGCTGTAAAAATATTTCCCTTAGAAGGTTAAAAAAAAAATACACTTTTTGAGAGACTTAGGGCCAATCTTACAATGTCTCGTCAAAGTCTTCGTAACTTAACTGTTCGTAAAGTCTAACCATTGGTTAAACTTGGCGTTGTGTATTACAATACTATTTTTATGTGCTCGTCAAATTACGAACAGATGCCTTCCATTAGTTATTATCGTTAACTTTCTCTGAGCGCTAGATTGGTTTCAAAGCTTTTGATTAGCTTAATTTTTTATAGAAAATATAAGCAAGTCATTACAACGTCTATGGAACTGTGATGAAAACAAATCGATCAAAGTAAATCCAATTTATGAAGACTGTTTAAGGTTATCGGTTATCATATTTATTTGTCTGCTAAAACGTTTATTGAAAATAATAAACACTAAATTTAAATTTGAGCAAATAAGAGGAAATGTTGCTAAGTGAATTAATATAAAAATACAAACAAACGATTTAAAATAAACAATTTTAATTGGTGTTCAATCACTTCAATAATTTCTAAAACTTTATTTTTGTTTAAACGAAAACGTAAAATGATTCTTCCTCTTTAAAAATTTCAAGAAATTCTTTCATTCCAATTACTGTATCTCCTCGGTCTTTAAAGTCTTGGGTTCCTTAGAACTTGAAACTCATTTTCAAAGTCATCATAATCAAACAATAAATCACCCATTTCATAATACAAATAAATGTAGCTGAACTTTAATAGTAACAGTTGCCTTGAAAACAATATGGCGGCGTCTTTAACGTTGTTAATGTAGACGTTATGTTTGCTAACCGGAAGGTAGACCTCGCGTTAACTTTACGAGCACTTTTACGTGGACATTAGCGCTAACCAAACATTGTAAAATCAAAAGTAGTGGTTGTTATCACTTAACCTTATGTTAAGCCCTAACGAATAGAATAACGTGACATTGTAAGATTGGGCCTTACTCTTATTTAATTACTCTATGGAATTAGTGAATTATTGCGTTAAAACTTAAGTAGTATCTCTTAGCAACTAAAGATCACAAAATTGTATTGATACATTTGCCAATATCTCAGAAACTTTTGATTTTATAAAGATGTATTTGAATTAAAAGTTTTTTATTTTCAATAGTAATACAAATTTTCAATATTAAGTTATTTAGTATCTTAAATAGTTGCGGAGATGTGATAAATATGAGAATTTATACATCAGACCGGAACTCTTAAAGTCATTTTATTTATGATATTTATCAATGTTTGGAAATTAAATTAAATCTAAATCGGTATGGTCCATTTTGAGAAAATCGATTTTTTTCTCTTTTTAACCTTTAGTAAATTACCATTAATTTTACGGCTAGATATCCAATATCAAAAACCCCTTGCGGCAACCCTATGAAAGCCCTATATACCAAGTTTCAGCCCGATCGGTAAATAGTTTAGGCTCCAGTCTGAGGTACAGATAGACAAACAGACAAAATTAGAATTAGAATTGAGAGTATCTATTTTGTTTGTAATATTTATTAATGCTTTGAAATAAAATTCAATCAAAATCGTTAAAGCCGATTTGTAGAAAATTTAATTTTCCTCTTTTCGCCCCTCAGTAAACTACCCTTAATTTTAGGTTTGGATATTCAATTTCAAAAATTCCTCAGGGCAAACATACTAAAGCCCTAGACACCAAGTTTCAGTCCGATCGGTAAAATGGTTTAGGCTTTAATCCGAGGTACAGATAGTCAGATGGACAGACAAACGTAAATTAAAAAACAACTTTTTCGGATTCAGGGTGTCATCGAACGTTGAAATTCATTGAAATCTCAAGTTCAATTATTTTGACGATCACAATTCTTTCTCTACCTGTAAGATAACGAGAAAGTAAACAATCCACTACGCAGTTAGAAATATTAGTTTCAAACAAATGACACAAATCCCGCACATACAACTGCTATGAGACACTCTTATCTCTCTTTTTATACTAGATGGATAAGGAGAGCTGGGTTCAAATCACGGTTGGGTGTACGAATGGTTTTTTATTCCTTGATAATTTTCTTATCCTCCATTACACATATTCTGGTGCATTTATTCTAAAATTCTGCTTGGCTCCAGCCCAATTCAGCAATGTAAGTTATACGCGTATATTCCTAACTGGTGATAAGACGCGGTGGAGAATATAACAGTTTTCCTTTGTCTCCAAGACAAGAATATCTGTGAATGTAATTGTGCCTGTGCCCTAATTAGAAAATAATGTGGTCTCAGCGAGGTTCTGGTTTTGTCAAGGTGGTATGTCTGTAGGAATAGTGTGGGAGTGTACCAGGTCAACCTTGGCATTTGGCTACCGTTGGTCGCTATGTTATCCTATCTGAGGTCCGACTTGATTACTCGCATATCTTATGATAATGTATGATGTAATACGTCCTATAGGCTCATTGATGGATTGTTCCTTTTATCGCTACTTCAGTTACATCTTAGAGAAGTCCTGCCATCATGTGGGGTTATAAAATAGCTCATTAAAGAGTACCAAAAGTTACATTCTCTTTTCCATATGATACCTGTGGTCAGTGTGCTATATATATGAGGGACATGAGTATTCTCCAGCCGTATTACGATCCAGTTTTCATAGGAATAGCCTTTTGGAAAACACTAACTTTTTTTTTGCTGACAAACTTGATGGTATTTACTATTTTACTAGTATTTTATAAGTATTTATGATATTATCTATAAAAAGTGTCAGTTGAAGATCCCATGAATTGATGTATGAAGATTTAAAAGTAGATCTAGTAACTCTTTTATCTGTTAAATAAGGCCCTTCATATGATGATTGAACTACACATTAATAGTACAAACCACATCAGTGGGTTAGGCAATGAAACGTGTCTCATCATTATTTGATTTTCTGTGGATGGGGAGGTCAGACTTTGAATCCTAGCCTGGCGAACTAGTTTCCCTTCACGCAAATTTGTTAGCCTTTATTAATAACTCTACCTTCCTCTTCTCTACCTAATTGATGTGATTACAAATTCTAATAGGCTGAACAGTAGTAGGACGTGGTGGAAAAATAACTAAAAGATATTTGCTCTTGCAGCAGAATCAGGAGATATTATTACTGTATTACAATTTATGTCTTTTAAACATAATAGAGTCCAGTAGCAAATTAGGCCTATTTCCACTTACCTGGAAAAGGAAAAGACGGTAAATTGAAAACATGTAGCGAAGTAAAAGTATTATTCGGTTTAGGAAAGAGTTTAACCGACATTCAATTTTTGTCTCATTTTCACCATCAAACAAAATCTGCTGGGCATTTTCAAAGCTTGACCTTCCTTGAGATTATTTTACTGTTTTTTGGAACATTTGAAAGCTATTCAAAAATTGTGGTTAGCTTGATTTCAAAAGGGTTCAACTTAAAAAAAATAGTTTTAGGTCTTTGGTGATACTTCGTGCTATATTTGTGGTGTGTGTGTGTGTGTGTGTGTGTGTGTGTGTGAGAGAAGAGAGAGATTATATATATATTATTTAATTCAAGTTGACTGAATTCTGATTAATTAAGGGTATTTTTGGACATAGGTAACCTAAAACTAGGTCAGAACTACTAATATTATCCTTGTCTTTATGAGACCTTGTACAACGGATTTAATTAAAAGGTTGTGTAGTTTTATCGCAATTTTGTTGTACTATAAAATGTGTGAGTTAAATAGTATTTAACGACCAATACATAATGAACTAAACAGCCAAGATATTATATTTGTTAGTTGCGGTTATAAACTGTATCTAAATATGAGTGAAGAATGACCCTGGACACAGGATGACGCGAAGCCTGGATAGCTCGGTGGTGAGAACATTGGTGTACTAAACCAAAGGTCCTAGTTCGATTCCTGTGTCTAGATGTCATTTTTAAATTTAAAGAATACAACAATACATAGTTGAACCTTTATCTCAGTAAAGTACTTTCTTATGATTAAGAGTAATTAGCCAGAGTTATATTAATGGTAATTACTTCAGTTAGATATCATATTCTGAAAATTGAAAAATGACACCTGGACACGGGTGGTCCCGGGTTTGATTCCCATGTCCGGTGTCATTTTTAATTTTCAGACTATACTTTTTTATGATTTGAATTATTTACTTGATTGAGTTAGTTACACTAACGACATAGATCTTAAATATATGGAAGTTAGAACAAATATACCTGAAATTATTGAATAAAATCCATGCTCAATATGCTCAGCTGAGGTTGAACCCCAATCCCCCATGACCAAACAAGTTTCCCTGCTCCCTTCATAATGTGTGCTAAAAACAATTAAGTGGGTGTGGAGGCTTACCCAAGTTTGATTCATAGTTTTCAAGTCTTTATAAAAAATGTATTGGTAAAAATAAATATTGCTTCAGTAAATACATATAGTATCATTATCTACTATTATCACGTCAACGTTATTTTCTATATGTCTTAAGAAGAACTTTTTGTTAGAGAAATGTCTGTTAAAGTTCTACGTGTCCACGACAATAGTCGACCACTGTTGCTATCTCTTTGTGTGAAAATTAAACTAAACTATCTGCTGCAGGAATATTTTGTCGATCATTAGAGTTTATTAAACCAACATATCTCATGTTCCCTCCACACTCTTTAATAAACACAGATCAAGAACCACCCTGTCTCTGTTGTCTGTCTAACGAGGAGGTACTAGGTCAGTATAGTCTGTTACAAGCAATGAGAAGGTATTAGGTCAGTATAGTCTGGTTACTAGCAACGAGAAGGTATTAGGTCAGTATTTGTCTGTTACTAGTAACGAGAAGTATTAGTCAGTATGTCTGGTTTTACAGCAAGAGGAACGTATTTGTTTAAATAGAAGATGTCAGTTAGTCTGGTTTACTAGCAACGAGAAGGTATTAGGTCAGTCCTATCTGGTTTACTAGCACGAGAAGGTTTAGGTCAGTATAGTCTGGTTTACTAGAACGAGAAGTATTAGGTCAGTATAGTCTGGTTTACTAGAACGAGAAGTATTAGGTCAGTATATGTTTACCAGCATCGAGAAGGTATTAGGTCAGTATAGTCTGGTTTACAGCAACGAGAAGGTATTAGGTCAGTATAGTCTGTTTACTAGCAACGAGAAGGTATTAGGTCAGTATAGTCTGGTTTACTAGCAACGAGAAGGTATTAGGTCAGTATAGTCTGGTTTACTAGCAACGAGAAGGTATTAGGTCAGTATAGTCTGGTTTACTAGCAACGAGAAGGTATTAGGTCAGTATAGTCTGGTTTACTAGCAACGAGAAGGTATTAGGTCAGTATAGTCTGGTTTACCAGCAATGAGAAGGTATTAGGTCAGTATAGTCTGGTTTACTAGCAATGAGAAGGTATTAGGTCAGTATAGTCTGGTTTACTAGCAACGAGAAGGTATTAGGTCAGTATAGTCTGGTTTACTAGCAACGAGAAGGTATTAGGTCAGTATAGTCTGGTTTACTAGCAATGAGAAGGTATTAGGTCAGTATAGTCTGGTTTACTAGCAATGAGAAGGTATTAGGTCAGTATAGTCTAGTTTACTAGCAACAAGAAGGTATTAGGTCAGTATAGTCTGGTTTACTAGCAACAAGAAGGTATTAGGTCAGTATAGTCTAGTTTACTAGCAAAGAAGGTATTAGGTCAGTATAGTCTGGTTTACTAGCAACGAGAAGGTATTAGGTCAGTATAGTCTGGTTTACTAGCAATGAGAAGGTATTAGGTCAGTATAGTCTGGTTACTAGCAATGAGAAGGTATTAGGTCAGTATAGTCTGGTTTACTAGCAAGAGAGGTATCGAGTCAATTCTCAACGAGATGTATTAAGGTATTTTCCCCGATATTCATTAATTAAAATTGGGTGCATTTTCTTAAATATTTTACCTTCATCATCTCTGTCCTTCTAATGAAATATGATAATAGTAGTAGCGTCTTGTGACTTGTGGCCATGGTAAGCAGAGCGTGTTTGAAGTTTTTCTGTGAGTTGTACTCCTCTCTCGGTAGATGACTCCTTTGTCAGCTATCAACGGAAATGGATGACCTTCTGACACGTGTGTAGGAAAACCTATGTCCGAGTGATCTAATTGTGGTTCAACTGAGTGATCAATTAACAACTGTACAGTTTTAACCAACTTTGCTTAACCTGGCAGCACTTGGGGGAAGAGTTGGACAACCAAATTAAGGTCGAAAAGACGTGTATTATTAATTACAACTTGTGAATGTGAGGAATGCCAGACCTCCACCGTGGTTCGGATCCCAGTTAACCTGTAGGTCCTCCATTTTATCTCACAATTACCCTACCGTTACACATTGGCGTAAGTGCGTATAACCCGAACGGGTAGTAAGAGGCGGTGCTAGTAATAATAACAAATTAAGGTGTGTTGGAAATAAAAAATATTCAAATGACTAGCTTTAGAGTAGATTTAACTTCACATTCTGTTGGCGTGGTTCAACAAGCACCCTCTTTTGGAGAAAAATGGATGGACAATAGATAGAAGACATAATGCAAGTACAATACTTGCTTGAAATGTTTCATCAGTTTTGACAAACACGACACTCAAGTTTCTAGACGTATTGTTTTAAATTTGTTTTTTGACCCGACGGAATTAAACACTCACGATTTCCGCAAACTTTCTTCACGAATATCTTGTCTCGAACCTGACGAATGAGTGAATGACACAATGGCATCATCTTGGAACTGCTTGTCAATAATTCCACCAAACAGAAGGTGGAAAAAAATTATTATTTGGAAAAAACCTCTGGTAAAAACATTATAATTACAGAAGAATATATATTATATTAAATACGTTTTGATGTTTTATCTACCTGTGATTAAAAAAAATAAAACGAAACTCCACACGAACTTTCTCATTCCATTGTTTAAAAATTTAGATATCAAAACTCGAAATATATGTGCAGCGAAATAATATACATTAACATGCCTGAGAAAACTTATCTATACTTACGTAAAACATATTTGACTCCCAGTTTTAAATTTTATGAATTTATTTTTAAAGAATTAAAGTCCTCATTTGTATATTTGGCCCAATAAAAAATATTGATTAGTGGGTCCCCAAGATTCAACCCTTCATATTTAGATGTCGACTTCTGGATAAAATGTTCGACAATTCATTAGGGGTTGCACATCTTATGGTTATCGCATTTTTATTAAATTCTTAATTTATAAGTTTATACCAATAAAAAATTAAATATTGAATATTGAGTCTAAAATAATAGAGATAGATCAATGCTCTATAAAAATTTCCCCTGAAAGGTAAAGTAAAAAATCATCAATATTTTGAGTGACTTACATTATCTAATTACTCTATAGAATTAGAGAATTATTACGTTAAAACTTAAGTAGTATCTCTGTACAACTAGAGCTCACAAAATTGTATTGATATATTTGCCAGTATCTCAAAAACTATTGGTTTTATAAAGATATATTTCAAATAAAAGTATATTGTTTTAATAATACTACAATTTTGCAATGATAAGCTATTTAGTAGCTTAAATAGTTGCGTGGATAAGAAAATGTCCGCATTTGTAATGTACCCTAAAATTCATTTTCATAGGAAAATGAAAATAGGCATTTTGAATATAATGTTAATTAACGCTTTGATACGAATTTTAATCAAAATCGTTAAAGCTCATTTTGAGAATATAGATTTTTTCTCTTTTCGGTCTTTAATAAACTACTTTTAATTCTAAGGTTAAACAGACCCACATACAGACGGCATTTCAAAAATCCCTTTTTAATGTTCGGGGGGTCATGAATCTTCGATATCAATCAAAATCTCTGGTTGGACTTTTTCGGTCGTAATACTTGACCTTTAAATGTTCGAAAAGTAACAAATATTATATATTTGCGTTTAGTTTGAAATAATTGATTTTATAAATATATGTTTCAAATAAAATATTTATATAATAATTGACCTACATATTTGCAATGATAAGTAGTTTCATATCTCAAATATTTTCAGAAATGTGATAAAAATGAGAATCTATGCCTCAGACCGGAACCCTTAAAGTCATTTTGACGAAAATATAGAGTATCCATTTTGTTTGTAATATTAATTAATGCGGAATGAAATTTTTATCAAAATCGTTAGAGCCGATTTTGAGAAAATTTATTTTTTCTATTCTCGCCCCTCAATATATTGCCCTTAATTTTAGGGTTAGATATCCAATTCCAAAAACCCCTCTAACCCTAGATTACAAGTTTTAGCCCTTTTGGTTAAATAATTTAATTGATTAATTAGTATGTCCAAAGAAAATTGGTATTTTACTATGACTTTCCTCCAAGCTAACATCTTAAGTTGAGGTGAAAGGTATTGGGATTTAAGTTTCAAGTTTAGGTAGCTATTGTGACAACATATATTTTGACCAAACTAAACAATGTTGCTTCATTATCAATACTGAGGATAGTTTTCAACATAGAGTATTCTCAACATTTATTTAATATTTTCTCTATATGTGGGCAGTTTTCTTGAAAACACTTTTGATTTTCGTTAGGAGCGTTTTCATCCTTCCACAGAAAACGTGAAATGTTTCAATCGTGTATAACTTACAGTAAGTAGCGGTAGGATAAATCAAGATACGGTGCACCTCACACACTTTAACTGGAAATGAAGACTTTCCCTTCAAACTCGCAATATATGGTAAATGTTATACTGTCGCAGAATACAAAGAGTATAATTAATGCAGTAAAATACACTGTTAGAGAGGGGAAAAAAAGCTCTGTTCATCAAAGACAAAGATCATAGCAATCAACCTTCGATAACCTCAACAGGTAGAAAGACATGATGCTAAGAAATCCCTTATCTCAATTTAAAAATATATAACTGTTAAAACCTCAGAAGCTATTGGTTTCATAAAATAAAATTTCAAATACACATATTTCAATTTAATAGACTTACAATTTTGCAATTATAAGTTATTTTATATCTTAAACAATTAGGAGATATTATAAAAATGGGATATCTACGTTAATCTAAATTACCCTTAAAGTAATCTTCATGGGAAAATTAGATGGGACATTTTGTTTGTAATAATAAACAGTGTATTGATTCGAGATTTAATCAAAATCATCGAAACCAATTTTGAGCAAATAGAGTTTTACTCTTTTCGGTCTTAATTGAACTACTCTTAAATTTAGGGTTGGATAGATATTCCAATGATACTATGAGGAACTTTATAAAAACTCTAGGTACTGAGCTTTAAAGCCCAATCGGTGAGATGGTTTCGGTTCTAATCTCGGTAACAAAACCGACTGAAAATATTGCAAATATCACTTTTTGAGCTACAGAGGGTCATGAAATGTCGATATTCACCAAATTCTCGAGCTCTATTATTTTGACTATCACAAAAATTTATCCACCCTAGAGGTGTGAGGAAGTAAAAAGGCAATTTGGTTAAAAATAGTTTAAAATAAAATAACATAATACTTATATTTTTTTATTTGAAAAATATCCAAATTTATTTTCACAGAAATAAATAAGGCTAAATGAAACATATGAAACTATATAAAACTCAATTTTGGATATTAATCTAATTTTGATGAAACGGCCCCTCCTATTAATTTAAAAAGGTTTCACCCAAATACCGCGATGCTTATGACCAATAATCAATAACTTTTGGGGTTACAATTTGTTGAAAATTATATAAAGAAATGGTACTAATCTGTATTTATTATTTTTGCTAAAATTTGTTGGGATAATCATTATCAAAGTACAACATTCAATTCAAGATCCAGGCTGCCTCACCTTAAAATATTTATCGAGGATATTACAGTAAAACACATTTTAAACTTCAATTTAAAAAAATAATTATAAGAATATTAAATATTTTTGGAGGTCCTACATTGGGATCTGAAGAAATATATATATATAATTAATATATATATATAATATATAATTAATATGTTCAATACCATAGATTTTAACGACTTACTTTAAGGAAAGAATGTCTTACAAGACAATCACTCGCATTAACTTGGGTTGAGGACATAAAAATTACAAGTCTAAATCCCATTTAGAAAACCACTTCAGTCTTAACATAACGAGATTCAAACCCTGACCTCTCCATCAGGGTCAACCCATGCTTCACGAGCTTGACAGCTTAGACCGTAGGACCACCAAAGTGGTAAGCGCGTCCATCCTAAGCGCATGCGGCTTGGCAACGTAACGACCTTTTAAAATGCAAATTCCAACCCAAGCATAAAAAAATAAAATAACCCGTTTGAAGGAAACAATATCAAGTAATCCTCTGGATAAAAAGCTACTTGCTCCCGTCAAAGCCAGTGAGCCTATGGTCGGCTTCTTGCGGCAGTGGCCCTGAAAGGGGTACATCACTTGTAAGATGAGATGTTGCCTTATTTCGGGACACAGTAGGGGGTCCCACCATACATCACTGGGCTGTTCGCTCCAGTACGACCAGTTGTAACACATCTGAAGACCAAGGTAATAACAAGCTTGGCTCAAATCCACCATCTCATGAATCCTGATTTCAAACCCGAGTCAACACTTTACCTACGAGTCCAGAAACTGAATCAATGTCATGCAAAAACTATTAAAAGAGAAGGAAAAAAAAGAAATATTATTTAGCTTTACATTCTTAATTTCGCTCAACCCCTTGAAGAAAGAAGTATTGTAATAGTAAAAAAAAACTAAACTCAAGATTTTAGTAAATTTCTACGTTTCAAGACCCCCTAAACTGAAAAAGTGTTTTTTGGGTGGCCGTCTATCTGTGTGCATCTCCGAATAGAGCCGAAAACATTTTACCAATCGGGCTAAGATTGGTATCTAGGGTTTTTATAAGGTCCCCGGAGGAATGTTTGGAACTATACATCTAAACTTAAAATTAAGTGTAGTTTACTAAAGGGAAAAAATAGAAAAATTGATTTTTTTTCAAAATCCGCTATAACGATTTGGTTTAAATTTTGTATCCAAATAATGTTTAGTATTACAAACAAAATGTAAATCTTTATTTTTCCATGAACATTACTTTGAGAATATTACTATACTTATGCAGAATTTCCAATTTTAATCAAATCTCCACAACTATTTAAGATACAAAAAAAATAGCATTGTAAATATTTAGTAATGTTAAATATAAAACTGTTTGGTTTGAAATATATTTTTATAAAAATATATATTTATTATTGAACTATTAGCAAACATATTATTTTTTATGGAATACTTATAAATATGTAATGATTGTTATACTCTTTGCTAAACAGAGATGCGCCTCTTTCCTCTATGTTTCTGTACCAGTATATAGTATTACTTTAATGCTCTTTGGTGGAGTGCTTCTGCAACAGTGTACATTATTTCGTTTCACAAATTTTACAAGGGTTTGATGGGTTTAAGATAAAACAGGGAGAAAGTCTGTGCGCTGCAAGGTACCTTTTATATTCTCAATATATATTTTGATTATAGCAGTCCTGCATTCAGTTAAGCTTCAAATTAATTATTGTTAAATTTAACCTACAACATTGTTAGGGTTACACCATTATTAAACAATTATAAAGGTTCTAAAACAAATTTCAATTCTAAATTAAAAATATTATTCCTATAAACTCTTTGGCAATATTTCGTCGGATCCTCATATCTAAAATCTATTTAAAGATTCATGGGACAGGTTTCGGGGATTCTATAGGGTCCCAAAGCCAGTACTAGCTCGTTAAACTAGATCCTCTAGATACTAGTACCCATATTAATAGCTCGTTCAACTAGATCTCTAGATACTAGTTCCATTGTAATAGCTCGTTCAACTAGATCCTATAGATACTAGTCCAATAGTAATAGCTCGTTCAACTAGATCCCTCTAGATACTAGTCCCAATAGTAATAGCTCGTTCAACTAGATCCTCAAAGATACTAGTCCAATAGTAATAGCTCGTTCAACTAGATCCTATAGTTAAACTAGTTCCAATAGTTAAATAGCTCGTTCAACTAATCCTATAGATACTAGTCCAATAGTAATAGCTCGTTCAACTAATCTCTAATACTAGTCCAATTAGTAAAGCTCGTTCAACAAGATCCTCTAGATACATACTCCCAATATAATTAAAAGCTCGTTCAACTAGATCCTCTAGATACTAGTCCAATAGTAATAGCTCGTTCAACTAGATCCTCTAGAGTCTAGATACTAGTCCAATAGTAATAGCTCGTTCAACTAGATCCTCTAGATACTAGTCCAATAGTAATAGCTCGTTCAACTAGATCCTCTAGATACTAGTCCAATAGTAATAGCTCGTTCAACTAGATCCTATAGATACTAGTCCAATAGTAATAGCTTGTTCAACTAGATCCTATAGATACTAGTCCAATAGTAATAGCTCGTTCAACTAGATCCTCTAGATACTAGTCCAATAGTAATAGCTCGTTCAACTAGATCCTATAGATACTAGTCCAATAGTAATAGCTCGTTCAACTAGATCCTCTAGATACTAGTCCAATAGTAATAGCTCGTTCAACTAGATCCTCTAGATACTAGTCCAATAGTAATAGCTCGTTCAACTAGATCCTATAGATACTAGTCCAATAGTAATAGCTCGTTCAACTAGATCCTCTAGATACTAGTTTCATTGTAATAGTTCGTTCAACTAGACACTCTAGATACTAGTCCCATAGTAGTAGCTCGTTCAACTAGATCCTCAAAGAAACTACTTATGTTAATAGCTATAAATTGCTTTCAAGACACATTTTTAAGTATTTTACTTCAATGAATTAAAAATGTTGCCATATTTTCTGCATTGATAGGTACGAGGGCTACGACGTCAGCCTCATCTGGTATAGTTTTCTGGTAATGGGGAGATCCAGGTTAAAAGGCAACGTTTTGGTGAAGTCAAGATGTTTGTTCCTCTCTTGGTTTACAATTGTACATCCACGCAGTGCAATCAGATCTCCACTAAAGTCTGTTTTTCTCATTCCTCTCCAACAGGTGTGGATTGACGATCAGGCCCGACGACTAGAGGACGAAAGGTAAATAAATACTTACTCTATGGCAAGGAACTCAAAAGTTCAGAGGTACGACATCTATCTCTTTTTGAGCTAGTTATATCCATCCACCTCATTACACCTTAACTATTATATTAAGTCTATATCTAACTCTTTCCTACCTTCTTATCAGTATCCAGTACTCTTCATAGTTACAATAGTTCCCCTACAGTTATACTCCCATTCACGCTGCATGCCCTATCCGTAATAATGAGTTACTATCCATCCATATATACAATTGTAACACATCTATTTTAATCTGAATTATATCCAGTCACCTCATTCACTTATTTTTAGCAAAATACTTGTTTTAATAACTTCGTACGTACTAGTTTTAATTATTAGGCTTACATATACCCCCTCTTTTCCTTTTTACTATATTATTCGTCAATTATAAACACAAAAATTACTAGTAGATATTGTGATAAAATTCGTAGATACTATCCATTAAAACAAATGATGAAATCGCCTCAAATATTATGGATCTTTATGTTTTATGTGCCTCGAGTCTATTATTATTATTAGCACTGCGTCTTACTACCCGTTCGGGTTATACGCACTCAAGTCTATTAAAGTGGATTTTATAATTCTGTATGTCCCCAAGTTTATCTGTCTGACCCCGGGCCCAGATTCGAAACGTTTTATTTATATTGTTTGATATTTACGTGTTACATTGTTAGAGCTTAGGATTTTGTTTTAAATGTTGACCTTGATCTTTAAATTAAGAGTTAAGATGAGGTGTTTTTGAAAATTTGAAGCTTTTTGAAAATTACTACTACTACCATTCTTTCTAGAACGTACATCTGGTGAGTGTTTGATATGAAATATAAAATATAGACTTGTTTTTCGGGGGGAAATAATCAATTGATAGTTTAAAGGTAGTTTACATTCAACTGATTTGTTTTAAAATTAAGATATATTAAAAATAACTTTAATGATTTAAATGATTTAGAAATGACTATCTGGGAATTGTTTTTCATGAAAAACAGGAGCATATTTTTGCTTTTATAAATATTAATATAATTTGAGGGTAGTTTACAAAAAATAAATTATTGGAATTTTGAAATTAAGAAAATATTAAGAAATTTGTTTAAGATGTATACATGAAGAGATTATATTGTAATTAACAAGATAATGTGTATATTCGTAGCATTAATTTACAATTGTATATTGACCTATTTAAAGATGTGTCTTTTCATTTAAATAATTTTTAGCAGGCTCTACTCAAACTCATCCAAATCTCTATGAACAGCACTTGAAGTTTAACCCTATATTGAATGCTTTAGTAAACAAGTAATGTTATTTAATCCTATAATTATAAAATACAGTATTGTAAATTATATCATGAAATGGGGAAGGTAGATATAGCCTTCTCAAAACATATTTGACAATTTTATCAATTAAATGGGCCTTACTACATATTGACAATTTCATCAATTAAATGGACTTTACTACAATAAATAGTTTAAATCCTTGTCCAACTCAATTTTGAAGGGGAAGAACCCTAATGAAATCTGACTCTAACTTACATTACGAATGTCGGAAAGAAGAGATACACCAATTTAAATTAGCTTCGAGTCTTAACAACCTATAAAGGATTACAAACATCCAGGTAACCTAAAAATACTTATTGGATTAAAAAGTTACTAAGATCTTCTCTTCTGACTATTTAATTCATAAATACGTTTCATTATTTATGCCAACTTTTCAAATATTTAACTTTATAAGTGAAAGAGACTTCAATATTAGTAGGAGAAACAATTATTTTTTCTGGGAAGATGTTTGACCGGACGGCTTAATCTAATTTTGTCCGAATTTTTTGTCAAATTAGTTTATCTTGCACGCTTTGTTAATGTATCAGTGTTATTATGGTCTAGGGTATTTATGTCGCAAAATATTAGGTTGTCTATAACTGGGAGGTTAAGGATCGTTTCCCAGCGCGGTGTGGGCTTATTTTTCTAATCGTATACCAGCTATATCACCATATAAATTTGTGCAAATTTCCTCCAGGAGTGTAAGTATGCTGGTAGCTCAAACAAATAGTAAGATGTGGAGCACCAAATGCAGGTCAAGTATTTGGAGGATAGCCTCACTATAGCTTTACATTTAATAAAATATTAGGTGATATATGTTTATCTGCGTACTATTTGACTTGAATGGAGGTAAGTAGCCCTGGTAAATATGTAGCTTTTAATCTAAGGGGGATATTTATTTATATACTTTGATTAATTTTTCTATAATATGAAAAAAATTTCTCAACCCAAGTTTGACTTGGTATAACCATTATAATTGATTGATAAGCGAAATCATTTCGATTTGTGTTTTGGGGGTTGTAACAAAATCAAATAAAACTAGACAGAATTGTGTTAATATAGTTAATTTGATATAAATGGGTTTTATTTGTTGTTTATGACGTAATATAGATAACAATCAAAATAACAGTTGTCAATGGCACCCAGCCTTAAACATTTTTTTTTAAATTTAAAAATTGAATGCTTTGACTCAACTTGTACATTTTTTTTGATGATTTAAGGAATATAATTTGGATTTTATATTCGATAGAAAATTTAAGATTCGAGTTAGAGATTTGTATTCGAGAAATAATGGATTCCCGACCTGTCTCTAATTGAATTTTTTTTTAAATATATAAATTGGAATTTATAAATTTTTGGACAAAACTGTTCTAAGCCATATATAAAAGTTAAACATTGGGAATGCACGTGATTGCATTTCAAAAACCTATCTGCTAAAGTTTAATTCGCTGATTTAATATAAAAATGAAATATCTCCGATATAACTTAATAGCACCATAGTAACCTTCAAACTACTAGCTAGACACGAAATACACAAACGTTAATTACATTAAAAAATGTAAAATTTTGTTTCAGCTAAAAATAAAATTCATAGGGCCAAATATATTTATCAATAAATGAACATCCCCTCACTACAATTCATTAAAGAACACAATAAGTAGATCTTAAATAAAATAAAAGATGTATTCGTTTTTTACCATCTATTTCCATTGTTGTTTTGCTTATGTTAACATTCTCATAAAGATGTCAAGAAAAATCCAGCATGTTTCTTGCTGCTGGGCTGCCACGTAAAGAAACATCAAAGGTTATGAGTGAACAAAATGTCAAGTTATATTCTTTTATACTCACCTTACAAATGTAGGCAAAAAGCTGTTTTCATTAGCATAGAATGTAAAACTTGTTTATTCTATATTATAGTACATTCATAAATTCTTTGAAATCATTTAATCAGTTACAAAGGTTTTGTTGCAAAAAAAAGTTTTTTTTTTCTAATACTTTGATTTATTTATGTCTAAGATAGAAATAAACCTCAATTAGTATAGCCGTTTTATTTAATTCAATGACCTAAAACTAGAATATTTAGATGTCTAGATACATTGGAAGAAAAAACCCAAATAACACTTAATTTTAAAACAATATAACATTTCAACGTATATAAGATCAAGTATATTCAATATCTTTATATCATGCATTTTTTTAATGATGTTTGAGCTCTTGCATTTTGAGAACCCTTTAACTAGCAGATCTTTTGACAGCATTTTCAAATATTCAACTTTTATCGATAGAAAAATCTATTTTCTTAATACAGATGTTTCTGTGGAACATTGAATGAAGTTAAAAGGAGACGTAGGTCAAAATAAAATTAGTTCTTTACATTTAGGGATGGTTCGAATCTGATCAGTTCTTCATTTAAAAACTGGAAACTGTTTTCTTCTCAGAAAATAGTTCTCGGTTATACATATAATTATATATAAAATCATTAAATTAATATTAATTAAATTCCTGATATCTTCCATTTTGATAAAAATATTTGATGTAGGTATTGCGTCTAATACTCTGTCGAATGGTTATTTTATTAACCACTTATATATCAGACAAGACGAAAGAATTGATCCCAAATAGCCTTAGATTAGTTTGTGTGATCAAGTGAAATATGTGACCAAGAACAGAAATAAAAGAATTGGAATTAAACTGTCCACATTTTGTAACAAACACAACACTAATAATTGTATTTATTAAACACTTAAAATGCTAACACTTTCTTGTAAATAGGCCCAAATTATTATCCAGAGTTATCTTTGTTGCTGGCATATTCTGAGCTACTGTCGGCTTATTTCTTTCTGATAAAATTTTACCATAATATCTGGCCAGTTGACATACAATTAAGATTAACTAAACTGTCTTTATTTATTTTAAAAAACAATTTGTATTATCTTGACTAGCATATTTATGATTTTAGATAAACCATTTTTGCTTTCCTTTACGTTGTATGGTTATTATTATTATTTATTTAGCACCACGTCTTACTAACCATTTGGGTTATACGCTTAAGTACTATTTACGCTAATTGGTTAGGAATTGGAAGGTTTAATATTAAGGAAGTGATCCCGCATTTGCGTGGAGGGGGAGTGGAAAACCATTTAGGAAAAACCACCCCCAGTTTACCAGACCGAGATTAGAACCCCGATCTTCCCATCCTCGGCAGTCGGGCTCAACACGACTAGCGCGTTAGCTAACTACGCCACCGATGGGGTGTATATGTAAGGTTATTAAAAAACTCTAAATTTGTTTATTGAGGTTTTAATTGCAGAAATAATTAAAATTCCAATAATTTGGTGATGTTGTTTATCATATAGAAAATATAGATTAGAAAGATCTCTAATAATGCTTAGTTAAGAATAAAAGTTTTTTTAATCAAAGAGATCAAATTTTTGTTTAAACGCTAAAAATCATTCAAAACTATTTTGAAATGTTCTGAAAAAATAAATATAATGTCACTAAAATCTAAAAAGTTGGAGACTACTTCTCTGTATTTTGAGCTCCATGCCATTTAAGAAACTATTGACTTCCAACTCTCACAATAACTCTCTTTAAGAATACTCTCACTCAACACTAATAATCTCACCACATGATCACAAGAAAACTCTACACTATTTATTCCTCTTCATTATTTCAGTTACTTTTAAAATGTATTCATTGTTTCAGATTCCAGTTCATGCTATACCCTAAACA
The DNA here is from genome assembly GCA_033556935.1 of Timema podura. Classification (NCBI taxonomy): domain Eukaryota; kingdom Metazoa; phylum Arthropoda; class Insecta; order Phasmatodea; family Timematidae; genus Timema; species Timema podura. The sequence continues at coordinate 7,440,303 of JAVRXN010000011.1, forward strand.
ACCACATAAAGAAATTAAAACTTGCTTGTTTCAAAATAAACTAGCGAATGAAATGATTATGAGTGCTCAGTCGAGAAATTGAGGAATGTGAGACGCGATGACCCCTTCTTTTGTAATGTGCTTGTGTGCAAGTGGAAATTAGACTATAGCCACATTCACATAAGAAGAATAATATTTTTACTGTGTTTCCATATTACGTAATTTATTTGTATTTATATCTTTTTTTTATATAATTATTTGTGGTTTTTTTTATGTGTATCATTTGCTTAGATTTTATTTTAACTGTAATTTTAGGTTAAGTGTAAGAGAAGGAGGTAACCTTAACTTCATCATTAAAATAGATTATTATATTTTATTATTATTATTATTATTTTATTATTAAATACATACATTTTAATAATACAGGGAACAGAACCTAATTATATCAATTCCTGTGAGATATGATTTACAAATTATAGAGAACTGGCCGTCAAGCAACTTAGAAACCAACCCTCTATTTCTTCGTTTCTTTAACTAAAACAAGTTATTATATTTGGTCAAAGAATAATATATTTTAATAAGAAATCGACAAATTATATAATATTATTAAAAGTGCTGGATATTTTGAACCCACCAAACCTTGGTTATATTTAATTACTAGGATAAATAAATTAATAAATGATCTTGCATATCTAGCTAGATAGACATCAGTAGGTGATAGCAATATTTCAGGTCGCACGGAAAATCTTATCTCTCGTAATAAACCTCATTGCCGCGATGGGGAGGTCAAGGTTCTAATCCAAACTGGGTTACTGAGAGTGATATTTCTTAAATGGTTTCTCACTCTCAATTTCCCTCTAAATTAATTTTCATAATCCCTACCCCAGTTGTGTAGTAAATATTTGGATAAAGTGAAAGGTAGAAAAATATGGTGTGTATACGTATGCTACAGTTAAAAACTGAAATTAGTTAAAAACCGATTCACCAGAATTCATGGAGCAGATGAATTTAAATGGGAGGAAAATGAGACCAGTGACGAATCGGAATCACTGGCTGGTACTCACTCAACATTTATTCAATCAGAAAGGAATCCCAAGAAAATGTATTGAAACAGGCTAGAAAACTGAAGTTTATTTCTGACGCAACACATTCTCTGGTTGATGTTGGAGATAATGTCATCACGCCTATGTTGGATATAGACAGATCAAGGGAGATCTTCCAAACATCGTACAGTACTTAGCAAAATTTAAGATAGTACAAAGAATTAAGTGTTATAAAAGTATATTTCAGTTAGATTCATTGCATTTAAAGTTTTAATTAATATCTAAGCTCAAATATATATTCTTATTTATGTTAGAGAAAAGCTATCTTGACGTTTCCACCAAAGTGTTCTTGACCAGCTAACAGCGGCCCGATCACGAATTTTCTCTGAGGTCTGCAGTGTAAAAAGCACATATGGGAGCGGGACAAGGGCTGGAACCCAATTCCTCCAAAAATAAATGTCGTGTACCTCGAAGCAGTGCTTGTGCAGGGAACTGGTTGATGATTTACACTCAAAATGTCATATCAACATGTCTTGCTGCGATAAATGAAACAAAAGGTATAATCAATAATTTAAAGTCAACCTTGGGGGTCTTGGGGTAAAGTACTCACCTAGAACCCCATTATCGTGGGTTCAAGCTCAGCCAGAGTCGACGGATTGAACGATAAAAATCCGTAGCACAACTTTCTTCGGAGAGGAAGCAAAGCCGTTGGTTCCCATGGTAACTGTGCCATGTAAAAGAACTCTGTAGGGTATGTGAAAATACATTTACTAAAAAAAATGGTAGGTCCTTTAACTCTCACTCATATAACTTCTTGTGTTCTGATAAAATCAGTAGGTTCAGAAAGTATATTGTTAAATAACTCAAAAAATACTTAAAATGATAAGGTGTTATTCGAAAATCAGTGTTATTATTATTTGTTCTTATAAACAAATATTATTACCTATCATTTCCATCATTATTTTAATCTGGTCAGAGCGTGTATTGCCTGCAGGATTTTTAGTGCACATTGGTACTGTCAACTGCATATGGTTGGTTCTAGAAATAACTAGTTAAAACTTACATTGATGAAGTGGCTTTGCTTGAACTAGTTTTACCTAGTTTAATAGGGTTCCAACTCAAGCATTATATATGATATGACATTCATCTCTTTTATTTGTAAAATTCTCACTGTATTTGTATTTTAATTTCTGGTTTTTCAGATGATCAATATAATGTGGCATATTATAAATTTAGATCCCCTAATTTTAGTAGACTACAAATTACTAAAACACTGTCCTATGAATATAAATTGGCGGTAGCCACTTGCCTACGATCACACACACTATGGAAACCTTCAAGGAAATCAAGTCAGATCTATAATTGTTTATTACCTTCAACAAGGGCAAAGTACACCAAACAATTATAACTGAACAGGACTATTGACATGAGCTTCAACTTTTGCGCTAAAACTATATGATTTGGGTAGAAGGGCAAAGCTTATAACAAATACTAATATTTTTGTCGTTATCTGGAATCAAACCAGATCTCTTTTGAATGTAATTTGATATGCTCGTACTATTTTGGATTAAATATTGTTAGGTTCCAGGAAAACCAAATATTATTTTATTCCCTATGAATGAAATAATTTTAAAATATATATTTAAGCGCACAGTATTGAGGAAGATTTATTCTAATATTAGATATATATTTTAGTTTAATGGTTGGAAGTGGTAATAGGTCACTTTAAAGTTATTTAATTTTTGCCCTGCTTTTTCCATGGCCTTTATTTGCTTATGACCCGGTTTTTAATTAATCAAAAAGAAATCTAGTCAACGTTTTAAAATCCCAATTTCGATGTTCACATGTTTGTACACACGGGCTATTTATATTTAAATATCAGACCTCTGCATGGGGTAGAATTGCACAGCGCTGATGACAGACAGACAGGCAAACATATTTTTATTTTATTAAAGGAGATATACTATATAAAGTTTCATAAGTTACACTTGAACTGTTACATCTTGGAACCTTTTGTTTATACTAGAGTGTAAACGTGTGTCACAATTCAAATTACTATCGTCATTTGTTATTTTATCAACAGACCGCCGCTGACCCAATTTTTACTGTTAGCAAGTGAAAGTTTTGTTGATTATCAAAATAACCAGTTGTAATAGTGAGCAAATCAGAGGTGGAAAAGCCTATTTTCGTATTATATAAATCCTGAGATATGACAAATGTATGTAAAACAAGGAGGAAAGGATCAGAGAGTCGTTACAAGAGACCCCTTCTAGTGTCTTGTATACTGTCAACTGTCTGGTCAATGTTCATTCTGGACAATATCCTGGGTGCTAGAGTTCCTATATTACACAGAGGGTTCCCTTCTAGTGTCTTGTATACTGTCAACTGTCTGGTCAATGCTCATTCTGGACAATATCCTGGGTGCTAGAGTTCCTATATTACACAGAGGGTTCCCTTCTAGTGTCTTGTATACTGTCAACTGTCTGTTCTATGTTCAGTCTGGGACAATATCCTGAGTGCTAGAGTTCCTATATTAAAAGGGGAGCAGAGCCCTCAACACTTCTCAAAAGTCTATGTGTACCTCCAATCACGATATTGTTGAAGAGTAATGAGACCCCACTTAGTATTTAAAGTCGTAACATCCAGGCCAGGCCAGGCCAGCACGCATACTCTTGGATTCTAGAATACTGATAATAGTGAGGAGTTCTTAAGGTGCGGCAGAAGAGAGCGCGAGTAATTTTACAGTTTTTTATAGAATAGAAATTTTTTGGCAAAAATAAATCAAATATTTCTCCAGTAGCAATATAGAGTTTAGTTTTCTGCACATTCTAATATTAACAGATCTTGAATATCTGTCAAGGGTGTCCCGTAATTTTGTCAACACTTTTTAAATAAAGAGAAAAAGTTTTGACAAACTTCCAAGACACCCTTGAGAGATATTCAAAATCTGTTGATATTAGAATGTGCAGAAAACTAAACTCTATGTTGCTACTGGAGAAATATTTGATTTATTTTTGCCAAAAAATTTCTATTCTATAAAAACTGTAAAATTACTCGCGCTCTCTTCTGCCGCACCTTAACCTGATTACTCTAAAGTCTAAACTATAACTTGTTCAAACTACATCATACACGCTACATTATAAGTAACTTTAATTCAATTTTCTAGTAAACAGCTAAAAGACAGAGGTGTTGTCTCAAATGTAGCAGTGCCGGGGCTCTTCATTTGTGGTGTTGTGGCGGGACGTGGAAGGGTGGAGGGGGTGTATGCAAACAAAATTAGGACAAACTCACGTTTGCTCGCATCTTTCTTTCATTATGCTTTAAATTTACATGTATCTATTGTAAATATAATTAATTTAAATACCCTTCAATTACCATTAAGTGAAAAGACAAGTTTTGTACATCCACATTCAAAGACAAACAAGTCAAATGTTTAGATAAGATAGTATTTTATACTGATAATCAGCCGGAACACCACCCCACCCTTCAAACCAGAGCCAGAAATTGGCTCCACTCCGGCTCCGCTGCACCCCTGTTTAAAAGGAACCCACACAGTTATTGGACGTTACCTATCTCAACTCACTAAAACCATTCCTGACAGATCTATCCACGGGGTGGGTAGCACAGAACATTATTTTGTCGTTACATATAAGCTATTAACATATTATTATATGCTTATAAAATTTATTTCACATGCGATCTATTCACTGAACTTGAAGTTGAATATAGAAGCAAGGAACTTCCAGAAGTTGATGGCATCCATGTTGAATAGCTTAGTTGCTTCAAGTTTGCAATTTTGGTAGTTATCGTTGCAGCCACCAGATGAAGTGTTATGACCGGAACCGAAGAGTGAAGCCATCTTGTATCGGCAGTAGCGGCAAGCAACATCGTCGGAAGATACCGCTATCCTGAAATATTTAGGACATTAACTAATAAGTGTAAATTTGAGTACAGCATGAACATTACAGCAAGTAATACGCGGTGTAAAGAAAATCAAAAACCTATTAATGTAAATTATTTTAGTATGAAATTTATTATTTTCATTACAATGAAACCTGCATCGGTGGTTGCATGGCTTAGCACGTCAATACCCTGTTTGAAAGGATGTTTTGATGTTTGATGACCGGGAGAGCAGGTCTAACATCCCGCTTGGTCTGATGTACTTAATGTGGTATTTTCTAAATGGTTTCCCATTTTACCTCCATGAAAATCCAAGTACAGTATACCTACTGTGACCATATTTCTGACAGTGAAAATCGGGACAACTTGGCAACATTTTTCAAAAGTAGCATAAGTGCATAAGCATAAGGGATAAGCATAATTAAGAACAAACATATTCCAAGATTATTTATTTTTAGTAATTTAAAAAACGTAAATTACAATAATATGTCATAGCTATAAAAAAAATATGGGCTACGTAAAAATGGTAGTCAAAACTACTGGACTCATCTCAATCTCTAAGGCTAAGTGGCTCACAGTAACAAGTCATTTTAAAGTTTAAATAATAAGAGTTTTGAGAAAATTATATATTGTAAAAATATAATAGGCTATTAAAAATTAAGATGTTTTTCTGTTCATTTTCCTAATTCTACCCGTTTTCAGTAGATTCAATTATTTAATTTTAAGTTGGATGTCTATTTGTGACTTATAAAGGCTGCCATTTTTAAATTCCATATATAAAATCTATGTGCAATGAATAACATTTGCTTAGTCCAGAGGGGTAGCAACCGGCCGCCGACACCGCCGGTGCAAAGGCAAAAAACACACGGAGCTTATTCATATACTTTCAATAAAAGTAAAATATTATAAATGTAATGATTTAAATATTTTTACTTTGCTGTAGAAACTTTTTTCATCAGTCAGACAACTCGTGACATTTTGGTCGCTAATAGGGACGCCGGAACACAACCCTTAAAATCGGGACGGTCCCGATTTTTTCGGGACGTATGGTCACCGTAAGTATACCACACTTCTCCTAAAATGGTGTTTTACCTGCTGTTTGTTTATTGTGGACTCCTCATTGATTAGTTATTACTATTCAACCAACTCCTTATTGTTTTTGATTTTACTCTATATTATCATTACTAAGATACGAAATCTATTTAGTTGCAACTCAGTGCTTACAACAGCAGTGTATTTATTATTTTGCAAGCCGTGGGCTCTGTATTTTCTCAGTGCAAGCATGTTAGTGGTCCCGACAGTTGGCTATAACTTTAATAAAGGAAAATGAAGATTAAAAAAATATTTAAATAACCTAGTAGACAAAAAAAATCCATTGGCTTAACCCTCAAATTAATTAAAGAAAAGGATAGTGAAGCTAAGATGATTGAGAGGTTAGGCTATGTATGGCTGCTTGTAAGTAATGAATAAACAATTAGAGTCTTTCGTCAAAAAGATTCTCTAAAAATGAGAACATTTTGACTGGGAATCATCATAACATGGCTGAAGAAGGAGGTGGAGTGGGGGAAAAAGAAGTAAGCTGTGGTTGCAATAGTATGATTTTGGTAGGAAGAACAATATAAGTTAGTCACTAAAACCATTTTAATATATTCTTAAATTGAGTAAGATTATCTCAAGCTGTAAATTTTTATATATATTAGCAATACCTATAAAGTAGCACAAAAATAAAATAAAATGTTATCTATGTTGGCTTCAAAGAAACATGTTTCCATTTTCTATACTGTTATTTCAACCAAAATCAAGGTATTGATATTATCTTGTTTGTAAATAACACCACCTTGGTTTTTTTCTGCTAAGGACGTTCAATATTGACAGTCATTTCAGAAAGTATATCGCCACTGCATGATTCAGCTGGGAGTTGGGATTTGAGTTTTAATCCAGGTTGGACTTGCGCTTTTTTTTTTTTATTTTTTCCACAATCTCTAGGCCAATATTTGTTAACTGTTTGTAATACCCTGTTTATGCTCAACCACAGAAGTATTTACAACCTTTCTTGAAGATACATGAATACACCAATTATTTTGTAAATTTATGCTGACATTTTAAGCTAAGCTAAGCTAAGTATTTCAGTGTTGTGACAGCTGTGATAATAAACAACAAAATTATCACTTTAGAACTAAATATGTTTATAAATTAAAATTATAGGAATCAGAGAAGACTATACTTTAAAACAATGTACTTATGAAACGGCTCGCAAGGTTTTTACTGTACTGAAAATTAGTATATTTCCAAAAATAAAAAAAAAAAAGAATAACATTGCAGTTTATATAAATAATTTGACTGTTGAAATCTTTGAGGTACTTTATCTGTATTTAAAAAATGTATAACTTTTAGTTTTCATTACTAGATTTAAACAGTGAAAGTCCAAGTGGATCCAGAGGCTGACATTACTCGGAACAACTGGTCGACAAAATCATACATAAGATGGCAAGATAATCGGCAATCAACTGGTCGAAAAAATCAAAATAAAGAATTCAAAGATTGAGCTAGTCATATGATTGACACAAGTAGGGCCACGACACTAGAACCAGCTGGTAGAAAACTGTAGATATAGACTCATTAAAAATAATTATTCTCTACTATTTAGATTAGCTGAAATTTTGTTATTTATAATAATACATTAAATATAAAATTAATGATCTTGTGCTAATTATTTATTGTACTGATTGTAAGATAAGTTAAACACATACATTAATGAAAGAAACTGTAATATTTAGGTATTTAAATAAACAATATATTTAAATATCAGGACATGTAATGGACCATCAGAAGCGTTCCTTTTTCACTTTTTATCAAAGCAGAAAGCTAATAAAATAATTTCTAAATGACGATGGAATAGGAAAAAACAGATTTTTTTGTATTTTAAAAGATAGTAGGTAGCACTATGAGTCAGCCCTCTTTAGCAATACTGACAAGATAAGGGAGTGTAATTAGTCAAGGTTGCATGACCTTGTCTCAGCCTGGATAGTAGTGCTCTGTGTTAGTAATTATATGTATATCTAGATATCATTCTATTTTAAACTGTTTGTAAATTTTTCTCAGTAAATACTTTTAATACAAAAATATAGTAAAAAGATGAAATAAAAACTATTCATACCAGTACCTAATAACAATAATTAATAAAGAGAGTAATATACAAATATCTTTTCATCCATAATTTGTTCATAAAAGTACAAGTTATTATTCCATATGGCTACTTCAACCTTAGTGTTAGACCACTTTGTTAAGAGTGGATACTGCCACTAGAGTGTGTAGCTCTCAATTAGTCGTAACCATCCCCCTGTGTTAGTAGACAGTGCACCTGGATACCAGTATAGGGGTCCAGGGTTTAGTTCCCGGCTTCTACCTTGGATATTTTCCCCTTAATATAAATGATTTGAAAGGACAGCAAGGTTTAGTTTATTAGGCTTGATCTAGGTTAAGATTCACCCCGGCTCCACAACTCCATATTATTCACTATCATCACATCATCTGATCGCGGGTACGGCGTGTAGACAACCTCTTGTGGTGTGCACCCTGGGAAACGTTATCTGCCAATAGAGCCGCTAATAGTCAACATATATGGTGACCAAGCATGGATGTAAAAATACCTCCCGAAAATATATGCCATCGATAAAAAAATAATCCAATCTTATCAACTAAACAAAATGACTTGCAGCATTCTATACTTGATGAAAGAGCCTTTATTTTAGCCTATACTGGGGTAATTTACTGATAACAAGAGGACGGGGCTACAATCCCGGAGGAATGGACTAATGTGTTTCCTAAGGGTCTCCAGCGCTATATTTCCTCCGCAAATGCGGGTCCATTCTTTGTAGTTTCTGATTTCCTTATGCCTATCTCATTATTGTAAATATGTGGGATGAAAGATAGGTAATAATATTTGGAACTAAAAATTAAAATCGAGATACAATTCTAGGTACGTTCTGATTGATTCTGTGCCTTAAATGGCAACTTTACAACCGAACCCATGTGGTCAGTAAATTAAATAGGTTTCAAATAGCTTGAACTACAAAGACATCTCACTATTATATACAGTAGCCAAACAAACTAAAGAAACTCTCACTAATAAATAACCAGACACTTAGAATTTAGTTTAATTTTCTATGTTAGGTTATGAGCGGACAAGGTTGAGGAACGGATGGTTGTCCAAGGGATGGGTCTAAGAGAGGGGCCACCCTTAGAAGGCTTGGGTACTGGACACACATCGTTTTTGGGGCCCCATGTTATCTACCACACCACATCCTTTCTTGCACCTATAAAACCAAATTTCAGTCATATATGGTTTCAGGGATTTGACCTAAAAAGTAAACATATGTAGTAATGAATGCTAGAAGCAGTGTTTTTATACCATTCTTTCAATTTTCTTCCCCAACGAAATTGATCTGTATAAAGGCTCAAATAAAAAACAGTCCCAAATTTGAGCTACATCGGTAAATGCGTTCAAAAATTATCGTGAGACATATTCACCACAGACAGACATAATCGGTGGAGTTAAAACGGAGAACTTGTTTCACTCGTGCAATAAATCAAACACCACGATTATGTTTTTATTTGTTTTTACACTCCAACAATATTTGTCTATACAGAGAGCCTACGTTACGAGCGGGCTATCAAACATTTCCCAACCCCAACCTATTTATTTCCCCTTTGTCACCTCAGCAAGCGCGGGACCCTCCAAATAGCGGGGCGCTGTACAGCCTCATGGCTCGCACAGCCCCCTTGGACAAGATTCAGTACACAGGCATTATAGTGAAGATGGGAATACCACAATGGGAACTCACGTGTGAAACAAACACCTTTAATGCATCCAGCTTTGACAATATTGATACAGTATATTGTTAGTCTGACGTTTTAGACCACGTGATCATTGGTGTGGATGCTGTTGTTAAGCATATTTTAAAATTATAAATAGTGTGTAAATCACGTTGCTTTAAGATGATGAACTGCGCTATCCCTGGATTTATAAGTTTCATATAATTAATAGACTTGAAATATCAGACACTCGTTTGTTGCCAATATTCAACGACCAAGCAGACCTTGACCTTCTAGAAACAACCTGTCATGGGAATAATATGTTCAACAACTCTCATTCTTAATATAAATATATATAATGTGTGTGTGTAAATAATACTTGGCAATTATAAGTAAATCGAGTTCCGTATTGTTAAAGATTGAAAACTTGATAAGAAAACACTACAATAGTTGCAGTGTTCTCGGAGCGTGTAAGGCAGTCAGCTGATAATTAGGAATATACTTTCGATCAGAAAGGCCCTGACATTTAAACTGTACAGGTTTTAATGGATTCTTATGGTTTCCAACTGGATTCAGGAAAACAGGGGTGAAAAGAAGCTGCATCATTTGGTCTTGTCGGATGGCAAGGGTTGCTTCAACTTTAAATATTAATATATTAGAACGAATTAGGAGGTGATTGTGAACATAATTTTGGTGGCGATATCTTTATCAAATCCACACTTTATCAAGATAGAACTTTGATGTTCAACAATTTCACCTCTTAATATTTTATAATTTAATTGCTATTATGGCATTTTATATAAGCATAACATAGGATCTGTTCAAGACTTTACTGAGGAAAACAAAATAAAACTCTACACTTGATTCAAATATCGACTTCAGTTCTACCAGAAATTGATCCCGAGTCATTAAAATACCTTCAAAATGTGGAATTACTGTCACTTTGGTTGTAACAGTAATCCACATACAAGGGTTGAGTCATACATAAGTAATTCCGACACATCATAGCTTTTCAACGCATGTCAGAAGAAGTGTGGTAAAGGTTGGGAAAGGTTTTATGACCCATCTGATACCTTCTCTTTTCATAAAGATTTAATTAAGGTCCTCGCACACCGCCTATAGTTTTCGTAAAGTACGGTGTGTGTGGGCTACCATTCCGCTTTGAAAGAGAAAAGAAACTTACGATACTGTCATGGCGGCCAGTTCCTACCCCCACTACACCCTCTCAACCTCTCCCCTTGCCCCCACTGGTTTACTCACAAGTCTCTTGGTGCGGCGGTATTGTTATTGTATTGTATTATAATTGAGAAGTGGGCAATTTTGAAGAGGAGCTAATTATTGTTGTACAAGTGTACGAAGCTCTTTATAACATTGGACAGCAGTTTTATTATGACACCAAGTACAGGACAATACATGGGACGAGTTTGGCGAGCGTATACATTGAACAGTAATCAGATTTAATTTATTACTGAATTGTACAGACAGGATATACCTTTATTTATCGCTGAACGTGAGGCCTTATATTGAGACCAGGTCATACTTCTACCATAGTGCTACCACGCTGCTACCATACCGTTGTCATACTGATACTTTCCTGACACCGTACACATATTACACTAAGTCGGTGTGCGAGAACCTTAATATTGTTATTTTTCTTTTATGCTGAAAAAAACATCTCGTAGGTACCCATCAACATGATTTAGTCAACATGCTCTAAGTAACTATTTTATTAGAAAGAAGATTCACTTATAAATGTTCTTCAAAGCAAATAAGTTACTGTAAATAATGTTCTGACTTGGGCACTGCTCGTCGTTAGGCCATCAAGTGGAGAAATGGAAAACCAGTACAACCTTAGTTGTTTGAACAAGAAGAAGGCTCATAACGTAAAACGTCTCTAATCATAAGCAGCGGTAAAAATCCTTTGCAACAGTTTTTTTGAGGTAAAGATGATGCTATTTAAGTGGATTTCCAACATTTTAAAATAACAATATTAAGGATACGGGACACAAAAACAATGTTTCGGTGCATTAATATAACACTTAGTGCTTAGTGCGCTTCTGGTGAAGTAATTGAATTATTCGATCTCAGCAATCTGTCCCATTCAACACACATCTCGGACATTGCACCATGAGGCCTCCATCCTCTTACCAAACCTAAAATGTGGTAGTCACATCTCATACACTTTCAGATGTAGTGTTTTAAAGATAGGTACATAATTATCAAAAATAAGATTTTGGTGAGGTACTCTTAAGTAAGTTTTAATCAGAAAATCGAATCCATCATTTGGTTAATCACCATAACCATTCTTCAAAAATAAATTTTAACAAAAGTGTTCAAATTTTTTTTTAAATATATCAAATTTTCAAAAATCTATTATTTGGAAACTATTCTCAAATGATATATGTTCGTAAAATTAAAATATGTTGTGACTGGTCATGACAATCTATTCCCAGAAACTATGAGGGATCAATGGGGGGTCGGGGGTGAGAGGAAAATGTCCTTCCAAATGGTCAGGAAACGGATGAAAAAATTTGAACTAGCAGTAATAAACCCTTCTGAGTGAATCAGTAGAAAATGTGGCATGAAAAGATCCAGGCGAAGGAATTTATTACTATCATTATTATTATTATTACTAGGCGTTTTGTCTTAAGATATGTCCATTACTTTTGACAGTGAATTTTGAACGCCAATATACCCACTTCCTTCAGCAGCCAAGATTTTCTTATTTGCTTCAAGTAAACCAATATTAAAATCCTCCGTCTTCCTATGCTCCTCTTTCCCTCTGATTTTTCCTCATTGATGTCGTACATAGGACAGTTCTTCCTAAGGATGTGTCCGATCCAGCTTGCTTTGCTCCAGAGAATTACATCCAAAATGGTTCTTTTCTTAGAACTTTTTCATTCGTCACCCTGTCTGTCCAGCTGGTCATCTCAAGTCTTCTTCAGCACCACATTTCAAAGTTCTCCAAGTATTTCTTTTCCAGCTTCCCAAGAGTTTGAGTTTTTGCTCCATAGTGCTCAATGCTCCAAATGTATAATTTCATCATCTTATTCTTCAGTTCCAAACTCAACTTGCTGGTCAGCAGTAACTTCTTCTCGTTGAAAGCTTCCTTGGCCATGGTGATCATTGATCTAATTTCCTTGATGCAGTAGGCAACCGTGGTCAGCAGACTTCCCAGGTGCTTAAACTGTTCTATATTTTCAAACTCTTGGTTAGCAAATTTGATTTTAGTGGCTCTTAATTTTTTTGAAATCAACATCACTCTTGACTTCTTAATGTTCATCTCCTTACCATATCTTCCACCCATCTCCGCCTCCTTATTTTTGGCCAGCAATGCCAGATCATCTGCATATATATTATTTTGTTGATGATGCGTCCTCCTATCCTGAAATTGCCCCGTGTTACCAGGGCTGCTGCCCTCTATCAGACATGTGGCACCGCAATTAAATGGATACAATTCAGGATTTTGTGGATATAATGCAAATATTTCTAGTATACACAAATCAGACTTTTTATTTGTTGTGCTTGTTTAAGAAAATGTCGGAATGGAGACCATTCAGAATTGATACAATTCAGGATTTTGTGGATATTATAAGAATGGATACAAATCAGACTCTTTATTTGTGGCGCTTGTTTAAGAAAATGTCTGAATGGAGACCATTCAGGATTTCGTGGATAATATAATGTAAATAATTACAGTGGATACAAATCAGGATTTTTGTTAGTCATTTATTTGAAAAATGGAGACCATTCAGAATGAACACAGTTCAGGATTTTGTGGATATTATGAGAATGGATATAATGAGACTTCAAATGAGACAATGACATTCCTGAAATTCCTGCAGTTAAGTACTGTCCATGTCCTTTAATTATATAGTCCGTTTTTTAGGCGGTGTTTTCACTGTAAAAACCCATGTTGTTTTTTGGGGGTGGGTTCAAATTGTCCGTTATAAAATTGAGTCCTGAATTCAAGTGTTCGTTAAGGGAAATTTCACCGTATTTTTATCTTATTTCCAGCTGTACAGGATTATATTAAAGTGCACCTTTTGACGGTTGAATAAAAAAAATGTGGACATCATCCCTGTACTTAACTCTGGTGTAAGATCTCCCAGTAAGAAATCCTACCCAAAAATTGATCCCTGGATCTGCCCTTGCCAAATATCAATTTTTAGCTTAGACTTAAACGCCATTTTCAAAATATTTCAAATTTTTAAAATTTGTATTAAATATACTAGCTTTAAATACATTTATTTTAGGAAATCAACATTCATAATCTATCATATAAATTAGTCTCCAAACAGCAATCTTGAATAAAGTCATTAGATTATTTTTTTTAAATGCAATAAAATTTCAACAAACAGACGTAAGTTGTAGAATCCATTTTTTGGGTTCAACCACACATAAGCCTAATTATTAATCATAACCTCGAGATTGAAAATATTCACGATTACTATATTTTCTTTGACATGAGAAAGTATAAGGACCTTTTTGTTCATCATTATGATTCCAATGAAGAGGTGAAACAAAAACAAAGAGTCAAACTTTATTGTGACAGCTTCACAAAACATGCTCCTCGTTGGCGGAAGTTTGTCATGTAGTGTGATTATTTCGTAGGAAAATAAACTCACAGGCTTAGAGAAAAAATCTCTCTGTGTTCCTTTATAAAAATAGTTTAACTCAAATCAAAGTAATGAAGTTGATCTTCAATTCTCGTACATTGTATCAGATTTAACCAAGTACATGACGGGATGTCAGGGTTCGAATCCCTTCCTGGTGTAATGTAATTGTTTCTTTCCTGAGTAGTCTTCCACTCTCTTTCCATGTAATGGCGGGTAAATTTACCCTGAAATCTACCTTTCTTAACGTAACGTAATTAATGTATACGCGTATGGTCATAGCATGTAGGGAGACGTAGTAAAAATACTTGGGTGAAATGAAATTGTCCCATATTCATGCAGACAGGGAGGCAAGCTTTGGTTGTTATTTGGCTAGTTTTACATCCTAGATTATGACTAGCCATCTGGCCTTTGCGTCCTAGATTATGACTAGCTAACAAGCCTTTAGGTCCTAGATTATGACTAGCCAACTGGCCTCTACGTCCTAGATTATGACTAGCCAACTGGCCTTTACGTCCTAGATTATGACTAGCCAACTGGCCTTTACGTCCTAGATTATGACTAGCCAACTGGCCTTTACGTCCTAGATAATGACTAACCAACTGGCCTCTACGTCCTAGATTATGACTAGCCATCTGGCTTTACGTCCTAGATTATGACTATCCATCTGGTCTTTACGTCCTAGATAATGACTAACCAACTGGCCTCTACGTCCTAGATAATGACTAACCAACTGGACTCTAAGTCCTAGATTATGACTAGCCATCTGGCCTTTACGTCCTAGATTATGACTAGCCAACTGGCCTCTACGTCCTAGATTATGACTAGACATCTGGCCTTTACGCATTTTAAATACACTAATGTGTTAGGGATCAATAAGGTAGAACTTAAAGGAACTATATCCACACCTGCATTGAAGGAGACTGGGAATAAATTATTATATTCATTCACTGAAGGTTGGTTCTGTTCGAGTGTTGGCTACAATTATATATATTAATCCTTCCTTACTTACTATTATAAATGCGAATGTGAGTTTGTTTGTTTGTTTGTTACGCTTTCACGCCTAAACTACTCGACCGATCATAATGAAATTTCGCATACACGTTGTCATTGGTACAGAAAAGGACATAGGGTACCTTTCATCCAGAAAAAATGCGAATGTGAGATTGTTTGTTTGTTTGTTTGTTATTGTTTGTTACGCTTTCACGCCTAAACTACTCCACCGATCATCATGAAATTTCGCATACACTTTCTCATGGGTACAGAAAAGTAAATAGGGCATCTTTCATCCAGAAAAAATGTTAATGTGAGTTTGTTTGTTTGTTTGTTATTGTTTGTTACGCTTTCACTTCTAAACTACTCAACCGATCATCATGAAATTTCGCATATATGTTGTCATGGGTACAGAAAAGATTATAGGGTACCTTTCATCCAGAAAAAATGTGAATGTGAGTTTGTTTGTTTGTTTGTTATTGTTTGTTACGCTTTCACGCCTAAACTACTTGACCGATCATCATGAAATTTCGCATACACGTTGTCATGGGTACAGAAAAGGCCATAGGGTACTTTTCATCCAGAAAAAATGTGAATGTGAGTTTGTTTGTTTGTTTGTTTGTTATTGTTTGTTACGCTTTTACGCCTAAGCTACTCGACCGATCATCATGAAATTTCGCATACACGTTGTCATGGGTACAGAAAAGGATATAGGGTACCTTTAATCCAGAAAAAATGTGAATGTGAGTTTGTTTGTTTATTTGTTTGTTATTGTTTGTTACGCTTTCACGCCTAAATTACTCGACCGATCATCATGAAATTTCGCATACACGTTGTCATGGGCACATAAAATGACATAGATTACCTTTCATCCAAAAAAAATGTGAACGTAAGTTTGTTTGTTTGTTTGTTTGTTTGTTATTGTTTGTTACGCTTTCACGCCTAATCTATTCAACCGATAATCATGAAATTTCGCATACACATTGTCATGGGTACAGAAAAGGATATAGGGTACCTTTCATCCAGAAAAAATGCGAATGTGAGATTGTTTGTTTGTTTGTTTGTTATTGTTTGTTACGCTTTCACGCCTAAACTACTCCACCGATCATCATGAAATTTCGCATACACTTTCTCATGGGTACAGAAAAGTAAATAGGGCATCTTTCATCCAGAAAAAATGTTAATGTGAGTTTGTTTGTTTGTTTGTTATTGTTTGTTACGCTTTCACTTCTAAACTACTCAACCGATCATCATGAAATTTCGCATATATGTTGTCATGGGTACAGAAAAGATTATAGGGTACCTTTCATCCAGAAAAAATGTGAATGTGAGTTTGTTTGTTTGTTTGTTATTGTTTGTTACGCTTTCACGCCTAAACTACTTGACCGATCATCATGAAATTTCGCATACACGTTGTCATGGGCACATAAAATGACATAGATTACCTTTCATCCAAAAAAAATGTGAACGTAAGTTTGTTTGTTTGTTTGTTTGTTTGTTATTGTTTGTTACGCTTTCACGCCTAATCTATTCAACCGATAATCATGAAATTTCGCATACACATTGTCATGGGTACAGAAAAGGATATAGGGTACCTTTCATCCAGAAAAAACGTAAATGTGAGTTTGTTTGTTTGTTTGTTTGTTATTGTTTGTTACGCTTTTACGCCTAAACTAAACGACCGATCATCATGAAATCTCGCATACACGTTGTCATGGGTACAGAAAAGGACATAGGGTACCTTTCATCCAGAAAAAAATGCGAATGTGAGTTTGTTTGTTTGTTTGTTTGTTATTGTTTGTTACGCTTTAACGCCTAAAACTACTCGACCAATCATCATGAAATTTCGCATACACGTTGTCATGGGTACAGAAAAGGATATAGGGTACCTTTCATCCAGAAAAAATGTGAATGTGAGTTTGTTTGTTTATTTGTCTGTTATTGTTTGTTACGCTTTCATGCCTAAACTACTTGACCGATCATCATGAAATTTCGCATACACGTTGTCATGGGTACAGAAAAATATATAGGGTACCTTTCATCCAGAAAAAATGTGAATGTGAGTTTGTTTGTTTGTATGTTTGTTATTGTTTGTTACGCTTTCACGCCTAAACTACTCGACAGATCATCATGAAATTTCGCATACACGTTTTCATGGGTACAGAAAAGGACATAGGGTACTTTTCATCCAGAAAAAAGTACTGTTCCTGACGGATATAAAAAATAACTGTTAGACGGTCGTCCGGCTTAACAACTCAGCCTACTGATATGAATAAATTAATTGCAACATGATGCCTGGAGTACAGAAAAAGGGACCTGTGGTATCCCAGAAGAAAATCTGATACCCTGAATAAAAATCTGTTGCCAAGTTATTTTAGGCACATCTATCTTAAAATGATTAAAAATGATTATATTCAGCTAACTAAGCTCTGTCTGTTCACCCCGTTATGGTAAATGAAAAAATTGTCGTAAAAAGTTTGGTATTATTCATTTCAGCAAAAATAGCTCTCGAGGTACGACAATGTAAACTTTTAGTGTGGGATGAGAGTACGATGTTCCACAAAAAAAGCTATAGAAGCGTTAATCCAAACTCTTCAGGACTTGCGAGACAGTACATTTATTATGGGACGAATGGTAGTTTTACTGGCTGGTGACTTCCGACAAACTCTACTGGTGATCCAGAGGGACACACATGCAGATGAAATCAAAGCCTGTCTCAAGTCATCAAGATTGTGGGCAAAAGTGAAAAAATTCAGCCTAACAACGAATATGAGAGTCCACCTTTATAATGACGTAGATTCAGGACATTACGCAGAGACACTATTGAAAATTGGCGATGGACGTTTGGACACGGATGCTGAAGGCTGTATTTTACTTACAGGGGAATTCTGTAATTTGGTGGAAAATGATGTGGAGCTCATTGCTAAAGTTTACCCAGACTTAGAACTAAATTTAAATTGTGATCTTTGGTTGTGTGCAAGAGCAATTCTTGCACCAAAAAATGAAATCGTTAACAAAATCAACACTGACATTTTGAAAGAGAAGCAGGGAGAAATAAAGGAGTATTTGTCAATAGATACAATCATGGACACAGAACAGAGCACTTCATAACCGCTGAGTTTTTAAATTCTCTGGAGCTATCGGGTGTACCCTTGCATAAACTACAATTGAAATTAGGTGTACCAGTTATGCTTATGCGAAATTTAGATGCACCCCGTTTATGTAATGGGACGAGGCTTCAATTACACAATTAGGGCAAAATATAATCTGTGCCACCATTTTAACAGGTGTGGGAAAAGGGGAAACTGTAATCATACCTCGAATTCCAATAATCCCCACTGACCTACCATTTCAATTCAAAAGACTCCAGTTTCCAATCAAACTTAGTTTTGCTTTTACTATTAACAAAGCGCAAGGGCCAACATTTCAGGTAGCAGGGGTGCATTTGGAAATGCCATGTTTTTCCCATGGCCAGCTATATGTAGCCTGTTTGCGTGTGTCCAATGCCCAGAATTTGTATGTATTTGTGCCAAATGGAAGGACATACAACATAGTATATAGGAGCGTCCTAAAATAATGATATATTCTGTGCCCATGATTGCAACGGTCAAGAACAAGCGGAGTAAATAAGGGATTTTAATTAACTGTAAGTAAAATTTAAGATGGAGTAGGATCTTCCAATTCGTGGCAAGGCATAACCTATGACTCTACTGACACACACTCCGCTACTTCTTTTCTACTCCTACACTTAATCCTGATTTATATTGAGTAGTTAGTTTTTTTCTTTATCTCTACCTTTATTGACTAACAACCTCAATATGTTCATCGTTTTTATTGTCATATTCCCTGTGTCAATCGACAACCTGAATTTATTGATAAAATCTACATTAACGCGAGCGAAGCCGGGCAAAAGTTAGTAAAATATATATTTAATTTGGTTCACGTGGAGCTATATGATTATAATTCCTTGTAATAGGATGAACATTAATATTTTTTAACAGATAAAATTACGATTCATTTTATTAATACTGTTTGCACTTTTCTTATTATCATATGTCATTATTGATATTAGATCTAAATTCTCCCAACTTTGATCACTAAACTAAAATATTGGAAAGTTATAAAATATTTTCATTTAGGATAAAAAAAGATTTTAAGGAAATAATAAATATAAACTGTATAACATGGTAGAGTTATAAAATTATCAACACAAGTTTTTTAAAAAATATATAGATAAGAAATAAGCATTCGCTTATGTACAGTTATAGGTATTCTTATGATCCTCGCCTTCCAAATCCAATGAACTGATTAATTAATAAATAATAATTTCTATTCTCTATATTTATAGTTTTATATTATTTTTGACTATGTTTAAAAATAAAACAATGATAGCTTTGGTCAATCTTGAGAATTTGCTGTAAAATAATAGTTTTCTAATAAAAATTGATACTTTTGAAATTTTTGGTAATCTATCAGTATATAAGCTTTCATTAAAAAATAATTATACCAATTGATGATGTATAACTCCACGAATCATTGCCGAGAGGGATATTCTAACGTCCAAAATTCAAAAAAATATGTCTAAGAATCATCATTAGAGTGTGATTGTTTGACTATATCATTTGGAATTAATATCGTATGAAGAAATGGTTCATAAAGGAATGATAGTGGTAGATAGATACATACGATGAGTGCGAAAGAGAGAAGTGTTTAGAGAAGATATACAATCTCTTATTAGGAATAAAGTGGGCTACATAACAGTGTTTTGGTTGGTAGGACACCAAACTGGGCTCCAAGGTCCATTGCTCAAATATCCCGGGTCTGACCTTGGTTAGGAGTTAGAAAACAAATCATTGAACTATAAATGCGTGCGTTTGAATTAATAAAATATTAATTTTGACAACATTTTAATTTTGGGGGGGGGGCGGGTGATGGTAGCAAGAAAATATTATTCGGCATTTACCCTCTCCAAAAAAATAAAATAACATCAATATAGTTAGTGTTTTCAAACAAATCATTATATGCAGTTGGTTGATCCTCAATTGTAGGTTTTCGAGATTCAATTGATCGCCTTAAGAGATAGAATCGAAATATTCTTAAATTATAAATTTTAACAGAATATACTCATCTGCGTAAGCCGGCCTTCAAAACTACCTAACTAAAGTCCAATTTTCCTACGGATTTAAATATTTGACAGCTAGAAAAGTAACTGGATCTATTTTCACGATTCATACTTCAAGCGACGTGATCCACAACTTACACTTTTTATAGATTGTATAAATATTTATAAAATAACACTTAACATATAGTAAAATAATATTAAGTTTGGCCGCAAAGATAATAATGCTGATTTTTTCTAAAAGTTTCTAAAAGGTACTCAAAATATCAACCCATAAGAAAAATAAAGTATACCTACCTAATTTTATCCAGAATACAAACTTATTTCTTTCGATCAACTGAGATTAACGGAGGGCTTATTGTGCTGACCATATAACACCCTCTATCCACAAATGTTAGCAGCTTTGTTGGCTTCCAGGTTCAGCTTTTCCTATACAAATTAAAATGAGCCCTTATTAGGTGAAATAGTTCAAGAAAATATTTATTGGGACTATTCTGAGAATGTTACTCAAATATTGAAACCAACTTATTTACTCTTTGGCAGTAGGCACTCTAAAATATTTTGCCGCATTTACAAAAGTACGCCATCCACCCCTATATTGAGCTGCTTCTATCCATTCAACCTTATTACAAACTATATATACCTCGATATAGTTATATCCAGTCCACCTCATTACACACAACTGCTTATAAGTCTTTCCACTGGTAATTTCCCATTAGGTATTTAAATCTATACCTTGAATAAGGTTCTAAATTCCCCCAATCGCATGGTATGTCCTGCCTAATGTAGCTAAACTATTCCTCTCTCCATTATTTGTATTCCCAATTGGATTAAGTAATTTCGTAAATATTTTGATTGGAAAGATATATATTATTTTCGTAATGTTAGGTAAAAGACTATGTTTCACAAACCATGAAGAACAACAGGTAAAACTATGATGTTGTCTATTCTAAGTTATACATTTCTTGACAACAGGCGGTATGTTAACATTCTAGAGCTCTATCTCAAGACACTGCTCTGAGGTATTATATATGTTTGTTAACAACCTAGAGCTCTATCTCAAGACACCGCCGTGAGGTATTCTATTGGTATGTTAACAACCTAGAGCTCTATCTCAAGACACCGCCGTGAGGTATTATATTGTTATGTTAACAATCTAGAGCTCTATCTCAAGACACCACTCTGAGGTATTATATTGTTATGTTAACAATCTAGAGCTCTATCTCAAGAGACCACCGTGAGGTATTTTATATGTATGTTAACAACCTAGAGCTCTATCTCAAAACACTGCCGTGAGGTATTATATTGGTATGTTAACAACCTAGAGCTCTATCTCAAGACACCGCCGTGAGGTATTATATTGGTATGTTAACAACCTAGAGCTCTATCTCAAGACACCGCCGTAAAGTATTATATTGGTATGTTAACAACCTAGAGCTCTATCTCAAGACACCGCCCTGAGGTATTCTATTGGTATGTTAACAACCTAGAGCTCTATCTCAAAACACCGACGTGAGGTATTATATTGTTATGTTAACAACCTAGAGCTATATCTCAAGACACCGCCGTGAGGTATTATATTGGCATGTTAACAACCTAGAGCTCTATCTCAAGACACCACCGTGAGGTATTCTATTGGTATGTTAACAACCAAGAGCTCTATCTCAAGACACCGCCGTGAGGTATTATATTGTTATGTTAACAACCTAGAGCTATATCTCAAGACACCGCCGTGAGGTATTATATTGGCATGTTAACAACCTAGAGCTCTATCTCAAGACACCGCCGTGAGGTATTCTATTGGTATGTTAACAACCTAGAGCTCTATCTCAAAACACCGCCGTGAGGTATTATATTGTTATGTTAACAACCTAGAGCTCTATCCCAAGACACCGCCGTGAGGTATTATATTTGTTATGTTAACAACCTAGAGCTATATCTCAAGACACCGCCGTGAGGTATTATATTGTTATGTTAACAACCTAGAGCTCTATCCCAAGACACCGCCGTGAGGTATTATATTGGCATGTTAACAACCTAGAGCTATATCTCAAAACACCGCCGTGAGGTATTATAATATTATGTTAACAACCTAGAGCTCTATCTCAAAACACCGCCGTGAGGTATTATATTGTTATGTTAACAACCTAGAGCTATATCTCAAGACACCGCCGTGAGGTATTATATTGTTATGTTAACAACCTAGAGCTCTATCTCAAGACACCGCCGTGAGGTATTATATTGGTATGTTAGCAACCTAGAGCTATATCTCAAGACACCACCGTGAGGTATTATATTGGCATGTTAACAACCTAGAGCTCTATCTCAAAACACCGCCGTGAGGTATTATATTGGCATGTTAACAACCTAGAGCTCTATCTCAAAACACCGCCGTGAGGTATTATATTGATATGTTAACAACCTAGAGCTCTATCTCAAGACACCGCCGTGAGGTATTCTATTGGTATGTTAGCAACCTAGAGCTATATCTCAAGACACCGCCGTGAGGTATTCTATTGGTATGTTAGCAACCTAGAGCTCTATCTCAAGACACCGCCGTGAGGTATTATATTGGTATGTTAGCAACCTAGAGCTCTATCTCAAGACACCGCCGTGAGGTATTATATTGTTATGTTAACAACCTAGAGCTATATCTCAAGACACCGCCGTGAGGTATTATATTGTTATGTTAACAACCTAGAGCTCTATCCCAAGACACCGCCGTGAGGTATTCTATTGGTATGTTAGCAACCTAGAGCTCTATCTCAAGACACCACTCTGAGGTATTCTATTGGTATGTTAACAACCTAGAGCTCTATCTCAAGACACCGCCGTGAGGTATTCTATTGGTATGTTAACAACCTAGAGCTCTATCTCAAGACACCGCCGTGAGGTATTATATTGGTATGTTAACAACCTAGAGCTATATCTCAAGACACCGCCGTGAGGTATTCTATTGGTATGTTAGCAACCTAGAGCTCTATCTCAAGACACCGCCGTGAGGTATTATATTGGCATGTTAACAACCTAGAGCTCTATCTCAAGACACCGCCGTGAGGTATTCTATTGGTATGTTAACAACCTAGAGCTCTATCTCAAAACACCGCCGTGAGGTATTATATTGTTATGTTAACAACCTAGAGCTCTATCCCAAGACACCGCCGTGATGTATTATATTGTTATGTTAACAACCTAGAGCTCTATCTCAAGACACCGCCGTGAGGTATTATATTGGTATGTTAACAACCTAGAGCTCTATCTCAAGACACCGCCGTGAGGTATTCTATTGATATGTTGACAACCTAGAGCTCTATCTCAAGACACCGTTCTGAGGTATTCTATTGGCAAGTCACGTGTCTGCTGCATCGTATCGTATCCACAAGGTTAGTTTCACTTCTCTCAATGCTGTATTTCTGTTACTTCCTCGTGGAGTGGAGGGTACAACTAAGGAATAGGAATCAACCTCAATTATAGCTTTTATATGCAATTTTAATGCTCCATAATTAAATATAAATATTTTTATAAAAGGTTAAAAGTCAAGTGAGGGATGTAACAGCATCATAACACTTAAAGTTAACTTTGAGGGATTAGAGCTAACATGCCTTAACGCCACGTGGACACTAAATCTCAATACAAGTATAATTCATTAATAATCCCAATCATTGAGGATTGAATAGGATCTAAATCCTACAGCACTAGTCGTCCTTAGAATTTACAAAATCACCTTTATATTAAGATATTATCAGAGCCAAATCAATCCACATCTCAGCAAGAAAACCTTTGGAAGGATAGTTTTGACTCAAAAGTATTTTTTTGAGATAAGTATTTATACAGTTGTACTATATCATTAGTACAGTACTATATTTTATTTATTTGTTGGTACATTTCAATTTTCACAAGATGGACAATATCTGATCAAAATAAAAGCTTCTGGATCTGTATTCACATATTCATACATCAAGTCATGTGATATGCAGGTGTAAATTTTGATAGATATTATCAATAACTACAAAATAACACTATTTACTTAGTAAAATGTTATCAATGTTAGCGTAAAATTTTGTATTTATAAAAAGTCCTTTCCTACAAAATTCTACTCCACAAATCAAAAGTGACAGCTGAAAATAACATTACTTAAATTAATTTGAATGAATTTTCATATATTCCAAATAAACAGCAACATCTTGATGTCCATTTTATTACATCATTAATAATGAAACATCTACCTGTATACAACAATAACTTTTAATAATAATATTTATATTTATTCGGGTACGCCATATGAACGAAATTTTGAAATGAGTATTATTCTGCTTATTAATAATAATATTTTTTGGAAGGGTGCTTTCTAAATACTTGGTGGCCGGTATTTATAAAAATAAAATAAACTACCTGTTTACTACTGTTACTGTTACCTGTTTACTAATGTTACAACGAAAAGTACATAGCAACAACTTAATTTTTTATTTCATTTTGGGTATTCCCATTTCATTATTTATAGTTTAAAAAAATATTTATGCTGTGATAGAAGGAATACATATTTTAAGCTGTATACATTGCCTAGCCATAAAGCATGAAAAATAGATATTTTAAAGTAAAATTATTTTAATTACTAATTTTTTGTTAAGAAATTAATAATATGTACATTAATTATTATTATTATTATTATTATTATTATTATTATTATTATTATTATTATTATTATTTATTATTATTATTATTATTATTATTATTATTATTATTATTATTATTATTATTATTATTAGCTTCGCGTCCTACTACCCGTTTGGATTATACGAACAATATGTACATCATTTAAAATGTATGCGATGTAATGAATTTTTATAGAAAAGAGGTATTTATTATATACTATCAAGGCTGTAGTCAGAGGAGGGTTTTCGGATTTCAAACCCCCCGAAATTTTACGAATAAAATATATATGGCTTTATGTATGGTGCAAACAATATCAAAATTAAGGTACAAGTACAGATTAGGGGTCTGTGTTACCATAAAAAGCACTTAAGAGAGCTTCCAGAGGTGTTTATTATTTAGAATTTTTTCTAGCCTTCGGGGAGCTATGGTGTTATGTTGTCATAAAAAAATTCAGATAGCTTCTAGAGGTGTTTAATATCTGGAATTGTTCCTATTTTCGGTGGTTAGGGGTTATGTTGCCATAAAGAAACACTTTTTGAGAACTTCTAGAGCTGTTTAATATCTGGAATTTGTCATAGCCTCCAGCAGTTAAAGGTTATGTTAAAATAAAAAAGCATTTAAGAGAGCTTCTAGATCTGTTTAATTTTTAGAATTTGTCCTAGCCTCCGATAGTTAGGGAGTAGTGTTGCCATAAAAAACATTTCAAATATCTTCTAGAACAGTTTTTTATTTATAATTTTTTCTAGCCTCCATCAATTGGGGGATGGGCCCACCAAACACCCCTTGAAATTATTGGCTGGCTACGGCCTTGTATCCTATATAATATATAGCCTGGATTTCTTTGAAATCAAGAGTTGCAAGGTATTGAGATTAATGTTCTAGAAAAAAGGGCCATCAAGTATTTTGAAAGCATCCCTGCCAAAAATAATTTTAAGATTTGTTGTGTTACATACTTACATCTAGAATATGGTTATTTACTAGTAAGTGACTTATTATATATACTGTTTTGTATTAAAAAACCATTGTGTATAAAAGTTTTGAATTAATAGGAAAATTAAATTTTGTTTGTAGTATTTACATTAAATGTAAAACTATTGTAGGTATTTAATATTCCTCAATATAATATATTATAATACTTGCCAAGATTTCTTGGTATAAATTAATTTTACTGTAAAGTATTTCATATAGTGTATGAGATTAAATTAACAGCTGTAATTTTATTTGATATATATTTGTTGATCAGCGTGTAATTTACTTTTACTGGTGTTGGTCTGTGTTAGTTACTAAATTATTTTATTAAATAAGAATAAATTAGTGTATGTAAAGACTTTTCGATTTCCCTTCTTTTGTATTTGTAAAATATTTCGTATAAATTGGATATCAGCAACAAAATGTAGGTGTACATTGAAGATTTTTTTAAATATAAATTTAAGTTTTTGTTGTTCTTTTTTGGCAAGGGCTTCTACGAAGGATTAATTTCTAATTAGTGTTGTTGGGGCGTTATATATATTAACAGTGTACTTATTGAACGATTTGGCATTTCTAATGTTTTTAAGGAGATTTTTAAATGTAACATTCTTGCACTGAGGTATGGATTTTATTTTAATGTATATTTAGAGCTTAAGGTCCTATAAATAAAAGTATCCTTATCGTTTAACCCATGCATTTGGGAGTGTAACACTGTCAATAACAATACTGTCAATACTATAATACTGTCACTCTCTTTATGCTGTCAACCTTGACATTGTATGAAAATACGGTTTTAGTTACACAAATATCTCAAGACGGATGATAAGTTGTGAGAATGGCTTATTATCAAGTAGATCCTCACAATAAATATATATATATATATACCCGATACTTATTATTTTAACTTATTTCTGAAAACCTTATAAAATAAGTGTCAGCAAATTTTCATATAAAAATGATCATTTTATGTTATTTAAATAATAGAACCATATATTTTAAAAACTTTTTATTTGCTAATTTCTTTTGCTACTCTTGTTTTTTGTTGAAATATGTGACTAGTTTTATAGGTCCAATTGGATCCACGAGGTTCTATGATGGTTTCGGGGGATGAATGGAAAAGGGAGTTTAGCAGGAAAATAACTTGTAATAGAGTTTAGAGTAGTCAGGAGAAACACTCCAAAGGCAGGCCGATATTTAAATGTTGACCACCTGGTCACCACAAATCTAGCCTATTGTGAAACTTACACCTTGAGCTGCGTAAAAATTACTGCGGTATGCATGGACACGTCCTAATAAAGTTGATCTATTTTACTTACTTGAGCTGTTTTAGGAAAATATCCGCGATCGGGTAGAATTCATCAGGCTCTGCGGACAGCTCGCATACCAGTTTCTCACGACACTCCTCAGTTGCAACCTGGTGGCAGAAATCCACACTATATGGTACCCCATTTTATTCCAGACTAAAAATAAATAATAATGCCAAATTTATGATAGACACAGCATACTACCACAGATCATTAATTCAACTGTGAATGGGGAAACCCTCATTTCACTATTGGTAAATTTTTCGACTCTTCTGGGAGTCTATCTGGGGACCCCTGCCTCAATAGGCAGACATGCTACCGACTAAGTTAAGGTGTTGGACTTTTCCACTGAGTACAGTCGTATAAGACACATACTTTCTCTAGTATTGCTTTCCTAAATTAGCTATATTTTAACTCTAGTGCTCAGTTTTTTCATTAGAAAATTTGAGTTGAAGAAAGCCATTACAGTAACAATAATATTTCACAGAAAAAAACATGTTTAAAACATAAAAAACACTAATGTGACACTACCATACTGACATACCACAAGAGGACAAAATACTGGAAAATGCTAGAAACAACCAACAGACCATCAATACAGTTGTATATAATATGTTACACTCAAAAGTGAAATTGGCAATTGTTTCATTAATTGGGCCGATTTATGCCCATTCCGTGAACTGGCTTTTTCACCGGTCTATTTATCTGACTGGGCAATCACTCAACCGGTTTATGAATTGGGTAGCACTTGTTTTGGTCAGTTCATGGACTGGCTGTTTCGGCAAATGGTCAGTTCAAACCATTACCCAATTCATGAACTGGACGAGTTTTTGCCCGGTTCATGAAATTGAAAAGCGAAGAACCGGTTTGGTCTTTAAGTATTTTAACTTTTAATCGTTTTAGAATATAAGATCACGTTAAATTGTGTTGGGTTAGTTAACATATCCTAAAACGAGTTTCAGTAAAGTTTGTAGTAGATAGTAAAATAAGTTTCAGCTCATGAAATTGGAAAGAGTTAATGTAATGTTTACCCAATTTGTGAAATGATCAATAGAAGGTGTCAGTCCATGAAAATGGCCAGAATTTGGCCCAATACTTGAACTGGGAAGTTCTACTATTGGGGTGTACAGTATGTATTAAATCACACAGAACATGAAAGTCTATTATGCTTGAGTTCATTTCTAGCTTTCATGAGGGTTAGTATCGTCACACCGCTACATGTCTGTGAGAATAAAGCTCTGACACTTTAAAACACAAACAGAATCCTATAACAATGCCAATGTTCTGTCTTGAGCGTAGTGACAGTCTCTTTAGGGAAGGCTGGATCGAGTTTCCAATAATCTTCCCTTTAATCACAGAGCTGTGAACATCTCCATGGAGTGACATTTTCCTATTTTCCTAAATTTATTCTGATTAAAATATATGATCTTTAATGAGGTAATTCAACTTGGTTTTCAGAAAGCATATATTTTTAAATAACTACTACAAGACAACTGAACGTCAGGAATGTGTTTTAAACACTTCAGAGGGCAGCCCTCTTAATGATTGAAAGTTGATTGGTCTTCAAGTTATGAAAACTTGAAAAGTAAATCAAGTAGAGTCTCGATTTTTTGAGACTTGGAAATTTCGAGGTTCCGTTTAATCCGAGCCGGTCAGCAGTAATAAGACAGGGTCTGTAACATGTTCTAATTCGTGTGTATCACCGACTGATCCACAGGATCAGTCCTGATGACTGCATCAAATTCAATTAAGTGAAAAATAACAATCTGGACACGGGAATCGATCCACGTCCAACTCGTCATGTTTCATTTAGCCTAATTCATTTTGAAGTACAGTGGTGTGCTGTGATATGTGAGAAGGGGTTGTTATATGATGGGTTTTAGAGAATTGATCCCTCTTCCTGCTACTGTGGGTGCCTGAACCTAAAACATTAAATTACAACTTTAGTTAGGTTAACTTGTCACCAGCTCTGCCGAATGTGTCCCTTATTTATCTACCAGGTCCGTTTCTATTGTACAATCATCGTATCGAGTATATTGGCAAGTTTTTTGAAAATTATGTTTGTCTGTTTTGTTTATTGTATAGTGACCTTTTTCTAATTGTATTTAAAAACACAATACCATTCTCTGCTAAGCTCCCCAAAATTATTCCACGTAGTCTGAGTGCTCAATAATCCAAGGTAGATTTTGTGCAACCCACCTTGAACCATGGACACTTTACTGCAGTGTTCCTCAAACCTCTCCCCGCAGCGCTAGATGCACATGCGGGAAACATGATAAGCTAGATGCCATGCGGCAACTTGATAGGTGCTCAATGCACATGCGGTCAACTTGATAAGCGCCATGCACACGTGAACTGATAAAAGCTCTATCACATGCGGGCAACTTGATAAGCGCTAGATGCACATAGACACTGAAAGCGTCAATGCACACGTGGAACTTGATAAAGCTCTTGCTCGAGTCACTTGATAAGGCAGATGCCACGTGGAACACTTGATAGAGCTGATGCACACGTGGAACATGATAAGAGCTACATGCACACGTGGAACCTTGATAAGCGCTAGATGCACACGTGGACACTTGATAATGCTAGATGCACACGTGAAACTTGATAAGTGCTAGATGCACACGTGGAACACTTGATAAGAGCTAGATGCACACGTGGAACACTTGATAAGAGCTAGATGCCACGTGGAACACTTGATAGGTGCTAGATGCACACGTGTAACACTTGATAAGTGCTAGATGCACACGTGGAACACTTGATACGTGCTAGATGCACAGTGGAACTTGATAAGCGCTAGATGCACACGTGGAACACTTGATAAGTGCTAGATGCACACGTGGAACACTTGATAAGAGCTAGATGCCACGGGAACACTTGATAAGAGCTAGATGCCACGTGAACACTGATATGCTGATGTCATAAGTGCTAGATGACACGTGAACACTTGATAAGTGCTAGATGCACACGTGGAACACTTATAAGCGCTTAGATGCACACGGGAACACTTGATAAGCGCTCAGATGCACACGTGGAACACTTGATAATGCTAGATGCACCGTGGGACACTTGATAAGAGCTAGATGCACACGTGGAACACTTGATAAGCGCTAGATGCACACGTGGAACACTTGATAAGTGCTAGATGCACACGTGGAACACTTGATAAGCGTTCGATGTACATTCGGACTATACCCTTAATATACTACCCACCTATCCCCTTGTTGGTGTATTATTTTTATTTGCACCTCGTCTTACTACCCACTCAGGCTATACGCATACGTACTAGTTACCTTATGTGCTAAGGATGAGGAGGGTTGAGTTTGGAGGACGTTTACCCGCATATTCATCAAGGGAAAGTGGAAAAAAATTAAGGAAAACCACCCTCAATACACCTAGCCAGGGTTTGAGCCCCAATTTCCCCGCAGTCAGTTAGTCCATTGGTAGAGAAAAGGTAGTTAATGTGCAGGTTTGTCAATCAGTAAAAGAGAGTATTTTTGTTTTACTTTGTTTCTTATGCACTTTTCACATATAAAGTTGAGTACACACGATACAACTTCTTGTACGAAAAGTTGTGCAAGAAGTTCCACAATATCTTTGTTTGATTTATTGCATACAAGTTTTACCTGAAGACTGCTCCCATGGCATATCCGATTGCCAAAAATATTGTGAGCTATGCAATGGTGCCTTTGCTTTTGGTGGAGTTATAACAGATAACAAACAAATCAATAATATATATGTTGAGTTTATTTTTCATATTTATTATGATATTAATGGAAATTGAAATTATAACCTTTTTATTAATAATTTGATACCCAATAAATATATGATCATATTCAATTAGTTGATGTCTGGCAGAGAGGGCTATCTTTTGTTAACAATCCAAAAGCTGTATAATAAAAATGTCAAATAGAGAATGTGTTCTATTCCCTGATAATGTATATAATAATTTGTGCAAAGCTGATTTTGTACAATCCTTGGTGTTCACACGATGCCATATTTAGGCTAAAAATGTCTTGTACAAATATTTGTACAATAAGTCGTATCGTGTGTACCGGGCTTAATACCACTTGTGGTACAAAGTATTGTTGACTTAGAGGAGTTACCATGTCTATATTGTACTCCTCAGCTCTTTCAAAGAAAATTTAGTTTTATGTATGGTCGTGTTTGCGTACCATCTGGCATACAGTGCACCACGATTTGAGAAACCATGCTAGACACTTTATACATTCACTAGCATATTCATGTAATTATGAATACTTGTAGTTTAGTGCATGTCACTCCAGTCCACTGAAGATGTAATTAAATTAGACTACTTGTAGGATAGTGTATGGCACTCCAGTCCATTAGAGATGTAATTAAATTAGAATACTTGTAGGATAGTGTATGGCACTCCAGTACACTGAAGATGTAATTAAATTAGAATACGTGTAAGATAGTGCATGGCACTCCAGTCCACTGAAGATCTAATTAAATTAGAATACGTGTAGGATAGTGTATGGCACTCCAGTCCACTGAAGATGTAATTAAATTAGAATACGTGTAGGATAGTGTATGGCACTCCAGTACACTGAAGATGTAATTAAATTAGACTACTTGTAGGATAGTGTATGGCACTCCAGTCTATTGAAGATGTAATTAAATTAGAATACTTGTAGGATAGTGTATGGCGCTCCAGTACACTGAAGATGTAATTAAATTAGACTACTTGTAGGATAGTGTATGGCACTCCAGTCCATTAGAGATGTAATTAAATTAGAATACTTGTAGGATAGTGTATGGCACTCCAGTACACTGAAGATGTAATTAAATTAGAATACGTGTAAGATAGTGCATGGCACTCCAGTCCACTGAAGATCTAATTAAATTAGAATACGTGTAGGATAGTGTATGGCACTCCAGTCCACTGAAGATGTAATTAAATTAGAATACGTGTAGGATAGTGTATGGCACTCCAGTACACTGAAGATGTAATTAAATTAGACTACTTGTAGGATAGTGTATGGCACTCCAGTCTATTGAAGATGTAATTAAATTAGAATACTTGTAGGATAGTGTATGGCGCTCCAGTACACTGAAGATGTAATTAAATTAGACTACTTGTAGGATAGTGTATGGCACTCCAGTCCACTGAAGATATAATTAAATTAGACTACTTGTAGGATAGTGTATGGCACTCCAGTCCACTGAAGATATAATTAAATTAGACTACTTGTAGGATAGTGTATGGCACTCCAGTCCACTGAAGATGAAATTAAATTGGACTACTTGTAGGATAGTGTATGGCACTCCAGTCCATTGAAGATGTAATTAAATTAGAATACGTGTAAGATAGTGCATGGCACTCCAGTCCACTGAAGATGTAATTAAATTAGAATACGTGTAGGATAGTGTATGGCACTCCAGTACACTGAAGATGTAATTAAATTAGAATACGTGTAGGATAGTGTATGGCGCTCCAGTACACTGAAGATGTAATTAAATTAGAATACGTGTAGGATAGTGCATGGCACTCCAGTACACTGAAGATGTAATTAAATTAGACTACTTGTAGGATAGTGTATGGCACTCCAGTCCACTGAAGATGAAATTAAATTGGACTACTTGTAGGATAGTGTATGGCACTCCAGTCCATTGAAGATGTAATTAAATTAGAATACGTGTAAGATAGTGCATGGCACTCCAGTCCACTGAAGATGTAATTAAATTAGAATACGTGTAGGATAGTGTATGGCACTCCAGTACACTGAAGATGTAATTAAATTAGAATACGTGTAGGATAGTGTATGGCGCTCCAGTACACTGAAGATGTAATTAAATTAGAATACGTGTAGGATAGTGCATGGCACTCCAGTACACTGAAGATGTAATTAAATTAGACTACTTGTAGGATAGTGTATGGCACTCCAACCCACTGAAGATTTAATTAAATTAGACTACTTGTAGGATAGTGTATGGTACTCCAGTCCACTAAAGATATAATTAAATTAGAATACGTGTAAGATAGTGCATGGCACTCCAGTCCACTGAAGATGTAATTAAATTAGAATACGTGTAGGATAGTGTATGGCACTCCAGTCCATTGAGGATGTAGTTAAATTAGAATACGTGTAGGATAGTGCATGGCGCTCCAGTACACTGAAGATGTAATTAAATTAGAATACGTGTAGGATAGTGCATGGCACTCCAGCCAACTGAAGATATAATTAAATTAGAATACGTGTAGGATAGTGTATGGCACTCCAGTCCATTGAAGATTAGTTAAATTAGAATACGTGTAGGATAGTGCATGGCGCTCCAGTACACTGAAGATGTAATTAAATTAGAGTACGTGTAGGATAGTGCATGGCACTCCAGCCAACTGAAGATGTAATTAAACTAGAATACTTGTAGGATAGTGTATGGCACTCCAGCCCACTGAAGATGTAATTAAATTAGACTACTTGTAGGATAGTGTATGGCACTCCAACCCACTGAAGATGTAATTAAATTAGACTACTTGTAGGATAGTGTATGGCACTCCAGCCCACTGAAGATGTGATTAAATTAGACTACTTGTAGGATAGTGTATGGCACTTCAGCCCACTGAAGATATAATTAAATTAGACTACTCTTAGGATAGTGTATGGCACTCCAGCCAACTGAAGATGTAATTAAATTAGAATACTTGTAGGATAGTGCATGGCACTCCAGTACACTGAAGATGTAATTAAATTAGACTACTTGTAGGATAGTGTATGGCACTCCAGTACACTGAAGATGTAATTAAATTAGACTACTTGTAGGATAGTGTATGGCACTCCAGTTCACTGAAGATGTAATTAAATTATAATACTTGTAGGATAGTGTATGGCACTCCAGTCCATTGAAGATTTAATTAAATTAGACTACTTGTAGGATAGTGTATGGTACTCCAGTCCACTAAAGATATAATTAAATTAGACTACTTGTAGGATAGTGTATGGCACTCCAGCCCACTGAAGATGTAATTAAATTAGAATACTTGTAGGATAGTGTGGCACTCCAGTCCACTGAAGATGTAATTAAATTAGAATACGTGTAAGATAGTGCATGGCACTCAAGCCCATTGAAGATGTAGTTATTTGCTCCAGTCAAAGGAGAGCTGATGGAGAAGAAGTGTATGTTGGATGTAAACAATAACTTTGTCAATTATGTCTGATCGTAGTGGTCTTACTTTCTGATTTAGATTATAAATTTATCCTTTCAGACTTATAAGCATTCTGAATAGTACGTTTATCAGTACTTTATGATGATCCGAACATTTAATTATCCAAAAGATCATGTTCAAATTAAAACTAGACGCTTGTATTGTGCTTTGGGGCGATTTTAAGAATATAGAGTTAAAATATATATAGAGGGATCCTGCTGATAGGACATGATGGACAAGACATATTATAATGATCAATAAGCCATTGCGAAACTTTAGCATATTTAACTTTCTCCTTTCCCCTCGTCCCCCGAAAAAAAGATTTAGTCTTTTGTTGGGATGTTAAAATTAAATACTCAGCGAAATGTATACACAACATAGCAAAGAGAGTTTATTTTCGGTAATTGATACAAAGAGTTGTTAGATTTTTCTTTTAACTAGATTTTAAACAAACTATGTATTTTAACTTAAACTAAGTAGGCTATGTCAGAAGTCGGTAAAAAATCACTGATACCTTATTCATCGCTGTTAGCTTTGTATTAGTTGATTTAAAGGGATGTTGACAACTGAAATAATATATAGGATAGTAATAATAATAATAATAATAATAATAATAATAATAATAATAATAATAATAATATTTCAAGGGTAACATAAATTGAATTTTAGGCAGGACTGTGTGATATGCTCTAAGTTGTAATTTAATTATTTAGGGAAATAAACCTAAACATTTACCAAAAAAAAATCCTCTTTTTTTATATACAAAACTATCTTGAATAGTTTCAGTTTCCTTGCCAAAATGCCTAAACTCAAATTATCATAAATATAAGTTAAGTTATTTATCAGAAAAACCAATTATGTAAATTTTGCAAAATTTTGAATTAATCTCTATTGTAATTTTCCAAATACTCAGTTCCATTAGAGATATATCTCTGTGAGACTTGATTCAGGGGGGTGACCTAGCGTTCTAGGGGTAAGGTGTCAGTCTTATGTTGTAGGGGTCCGGAGTTCAATCCTCGGTCCCAGCATGGATCTGATTGCCAAACCCTTCCTTCACCTCTAACACAACTTGTGAATGTGTGGTTCGGATTCCACGTTAAACTGTAGGTCCTCCATTTCATCTCACAATAACCCTACCATTGCACATTAGTGTAAGTGCGTATAGCCCGGACGGGTAGTAAGACGTGGTGCTAGTAATAATAGCTTGATTCAGGGAATTTAGACTGTGACCTATTTGACTTGTAAATGCAGCGGACAATTGATATAGAGAGGAATGTGTGCCCATGTGTTAGCTTCCAGCTCTATAACTCTCTTTAGTTATATCAGTATCTATGATATTAAACATTGATCAAAGAACTAGAGACTAGTAGTACCTTAGCACTATATCCATCCTGGTGGTCACATCGTCAAAGGCAGTCATTTTCAACCCTTTTCAACTCACGGCCCACTGAACAAGGCGTTAGAATTTTCAAGTCCCACCATCAGGTATTTATGAGAGATACTATCACTAAAAGACTAGTATTATAACTGGGTTTAAGAGTTCAATAGTTAAAATTCTAATTATTAGAAAAATGTTGATCATATACTATTTAAAACTATTTATATTTTATTGCTCAATTGTTTTTCCTCGCTTCTTTTTGATCCTACCCCAATCTCCCACCCTACACCTGCTGACTCTTAGTGGAACACCAATATACCATGGCACACCTTCTGACCCTTCGCTGCACACCAATGTACCGTGAAACACTCATGTACTGGGGCACACCAATTTACCGTGGCACACCATTGTATCGTGGCACACCGGTTGAAAAAGGCTGGTCTATCTTCTAAGGTATCCACATTCAATATTTGAATCTAGGCCTGGTGCACATCAGAACTACCCCTATTGTTTTATCATTCCTCTACCACCGCTAGTGTGGGTGCATTTCCCCTAAGCTACCCTAATAATACCTACCCACGATTTTGAATAAATAGTTTTTAGCGTTGATGATAAATGTAGGTATTGTAATAAAACACTTTCAAAACTGGCCAATAAGACATGTCTAAACACATTCCTTCCCCCCGGACTTTCAGTTTGTACCCCCAATCCATTCAGCCACTAGCTCAGTGATGTGCATTTCCTGTAAGAGAATCTGTCCATCTCTCAACTCCCAAGAGCTGCTGCAGTGACATTGAAACGTCACGAATGAAGGAATACCAGATTACAGCCATCAAGGTTGCAATAAAACGACCATTCCAGTGAGTTATGCCTATTGTGTACAACATGTGATGGCCAATTAACACCCAGTATTTATGACGTCCCATTTGTTTACATAATGTCGGTTCAAGTGAAAGAAAGTCCCACACTAATAAATCATAAAACAGACTGTTTCATTC
Source organism: Timema podura (assembly GCA_033556935.1). Taxonomy (NCBI): domain Eukaryota; kingdom Metazoa; phylum Arthropoda; class Insecta; order Phasmatodea; family Timematidae; genus Timema; species Timema podura. Next base: position 7,477,241 of record JAVRXN010000011.1, read on the forward strand.
CTTTTCTCCAAACAAGGGTGTCACGTGTCCGGTAGCAGGTTCTCTTCTTGTGCAGTTAAAGTTCAAATAAATTAATTATAACTTTACTTTGCTGTCACATTGAACAAATAAACATAAAAAACACACTTTAGGTGTTCGCGTGATGAACCCATGTCTATTAATCTATAGCTCGACTCAATAAAACCCTATTTTAGAGATTTATTCAAATTTATTTTTCCACAATAAGAGGGTTGGGAGGGTGGGGATAAAATAAAGATCTTTAGTTAGACTAAATTTCTGGATATATATATAATATAAATGTGTGTGACTTTTATATAAATATATATAAGTGTGTGTGTGTGACTTATATATATATGTTTATGTGGATATATATGTTTATGTGTATGTATATATATATACCCGGATAAGTGTGTGTGACATATATATATATATATATAAGTGTGTGTGATATATATATATATATATATAAGTGTGTGTGATATATCGCTCATTTGCGAGAATAGTGACATAACTCAAAAATGGTCGTTTTTTAGTTAATTGCAAAAAATGAAAGGGAATCTTGAGTACTTTATATGGGAAGAACGACTTGAGCTAGTTTCTAAAAATGGCCGAGATAGAGCAGTAATGTCGGTATTGCGCTGTACATTTTTGAGACATGCCTTATTTCTATAGTGTGTTATCTCAGTTAGCACTTTGTGTTTGATGTGTAAGGTCTATTTCGTTCTCAGAAACAAAGTCATATCTTCACCTAAGTCGTCCATGCTGCAAAGGTAAGAATAAATTTGGCTTACTCTGTAATCATTAAAAACGTATTATTTTGACTTGTGACTTTCTTCGTGATAAATTTTACTTAGTTTATGGTGGGAATATTTTGAAATGTGGCGTTCTTCTAACAAAATTATTCTTTTGTTGTCGTATTAATTCGCTTTATGACGTTATTCTGAAAAACTAATTTCATTTTGTGATATTGAAATCAGTATTATTTTCCATTATGACGTTATTTTCGAATAAATATTACTGTTAATTAGTATTTAGTTTTTATTATTCTTAATTATGACGTTATAGCCAAAAAATATTTTAGCTCAATAGGTTTTAGATACTAGTTTCTTAGTTGTGACTTGATAACTAATTACCTAATTCTAAATACTAATTTTACTTACACTTATGAAGTTAATCGTGATTATTTCTTTTACAGTATTTATGGCTTCTCGGGGTAAATTGATGGTAAAATTAAGCCGTGAAAACATTGTGCCGGCCAACAGAAAAACAAGTTTATGATTTCGTTGTACATGTTTGTAGTGCAAAAATTTGACAAAATCAAGTCCATTATCCATAAATATTTGATAAAGGGCGACACACAGAACGAAGGCGACTCAGCACATTCACTAATAGAGAGACAAGTAAAGAAGCAGCTGAAAAGTGGACCCTTGCATACTCCTGAATCTTTCATCTCGGCTATTAGAACAGCTAGAAATACCAGGGGAACTGTTCCACGTGTATGAAATGTTCTCAGAAGACTTTTACGATTGGAAGTGAATATCAAGATGGGAGTCAATTTAACAGTGAATACAAAGAATGAGGCAGTGAGGTTGATGGACATAAAAGTTTTGAAAGTTCAAAAATACTCCCTATGATACCTGTTTTACAAAACGTCGTATGCTGAATCAAAATTTAAAGAAGCTATTGTTGTAAAAAAAAAGTGTTGAAGTCGAATTAAAGAAGGCCTATGACTGCAAATCTGGAATTTCTGAGCGGAAGAAAGTTGACCTTTTGGAATTATTAAAGACAAATTTCATCTCAAAATATTACAATTCCGTTTATAATGCTTTGTAATAGAATAATAAATTAATAAATGAGTTTTCATAAGTTTTTATATTGAAAAAAAATTATGAATGAGTTAATGAATTACTACTGTAGGACTGCTTGTTTGAACGTTTTTGTGTTGGATTGTGTAAATAAAGTATTCTCACTTTCCTATTTTCATTATTTTTAATCAGCTTAGTTTTTTAACTACCAATAGAATCATCTTTATAAGTGATTAAAGATTAGCAAATGCCAAATATCTTTTTATGACAACGACACAATTGCATATAATTCTAAGTTGAAAAGATAAGTTTGAAAAAAGTTTTTTTACAACAATGACATAACCTCAAATAATTCACAATTGAAAATAATATGTTGCAGGAAGAATGTCATAAGTAAAAATGGGTTGCTTTTAGGGGGAAGTTTTACTAGCAAATGATAATTATTTGTATTGAATGACTAGATAATGGTACCTTTAATAAGATTTTATCAGTTCCCATGGTAAATAAGAATATTTAAAAGAGTAGTGAGCACTTTTATTAATATAAAACTTTGAAACCCCTTTCCTGAAAAATCAGGTTTTTTGAGTTATGTCATTCTTCTCGCAAATGAGCGATATATATATATGTGTGTGTGTGTGACTTATAGCTTTTTAAGAATTAATAGCCGGAGCTATTATTTATGCTTATTAGTGGGGATTACTCCACCTAGATATCATATTCTGAAAATTGAAAAATGACACCTGGACACGGGAATCGAACCCGGGACCTCTGGCTTAGTACGCCAATGCTCTAACCACTGAGCTATCCAGGATTCGTCTCATGCCCTGGGTCATTCTTCACTCATATTTTAAGGCAGAGTCTATGATGGACTTAGCAGAAATCGTCGGCTACAAATATGTGATTATATTAATATCACAAGCCATCAGATAACGCCGCCATCTCCGACTCGGTAGTTGGCATTACGCTGCCATTTGCACAATTATTAAATTGTACGGGATCGCACATATTAAGAATTAAGGGGGCCGCCTACCAGAGAGTTGGAATGCGTTGCAGACGTTCAGGAAATACGCGATGGTTAGGTAGTGTTTAATTTTTTACAAACTTGACTTAAGCCAAAAGGAATATAAAGGTGGGGAACATGCTTATTTATTATTATCAACCTTACATTTTGATAATCTATGTATATAAAAAATTAATGAAAACTCGAAACTTGCTCATTTTCAATGACCTTTAAATGGCCTTAAGTATATTGTCACAGTTCTGAGACGAGGGTAACTTATAAATAATCCTAGACACAACCTTTCAAAAACAAATAAAGTAATTTTTTGATAGGGTCACAACAGAAAATGTGAAGATAATTGCTAATTCCTTTTGCTGTTTTGATGAATCAAAGCTAATGCTTTTCAGCCATCAAGTGGCGCAGCCATATCCTCCATCTACGCTTTGGAAGTAAAGAATAGCCGGAGAAAGAAGGAAAGGCAGTTGACTCCTTGCGCATGCGCTCTTTTAGTTGGATGTCTGCCTTCGCCTTGTTGAGAGTTGAGACAACGCACAGTGAGCCGGCACATTTTTAAGTTTTAGGGGTTCATTAGAAAATATTAAAAATAATATTTATTGTAGCTTTTACTGTAAATGTGTTTACAAACTGGTCCTGTGTTTCCGAACAGTTGTGTATGCTTTGCCTTCTTATGATAGCCATTATAATTATATATAAATAAAGTAGAATAATATTGTTATTTTCGATAAATTAAAACTACTATGAACAATAACACAAGTGTTTCCGAACAGTTGTGTATGCTTTGCCTTCTTATGATAGCCATTATAATTATATATAAATAAAATAGAATAATATTGTTATTTTCGATAAATTAAAACTACTATGAACAATAACACAAGCAAAAGGGACTACCGTAAAGGGGAAAAAACTAGACTTCGACTATCTGCCCGCCGCAAAAAATTAGGATGGAAAAAGGGGAAGAAGCGTTTTATTAATGGATCAAAGTAAGTACATACTGATTGATTAGTATAAAAACAGGATCTAGTTCACTGTTCAACGGTTGGGTGTTAGTTTCATTTTACCGTGTTGCTCCTATATTCAGGAGGACGGGGTTAAAATCCCGTCCGGAAGTTTCATAAAGCTAGTCCTGTGAAGTAAAGAACCATAATTTGAATTCTGTTGCTTGGATAAAACATTTATTTATTTATTTGGTCATTCCTTGTACTGTAAAAAAAAATTACATAAAGATAAATAAGAGGGAAAAATATATATTTACTGTACGTATACTAATTACTAACAAAGTGATAATGGACAATTTAATTTCTTAAAATATGTATAACTATATATTAAAACAAAATTTTTATTACACCCAAGATAACATTTAATTTTAATAAATATTAATTCAGTTCTGATACGTGAAGGTTAACTCTAAAGCAATTATTACAATGTTTAGTGCCTGATTGGTTGTCTCAACTGAAAAAGTTCCAAAATCAGCTCTACAATATAAAAAACTTGAGCAATATATTTAATTTATGAGTAAGTGTGAATTTGCTTTTTCAATATTAAGGGGGCCGCCTCGGTAGGCGAGAAGTTTCCGTGCAGACTTCCAGAAATCCCGTCATATTTAATCAGTGATGAGTTAAAAAATATAGTCTGCTCATTTAATATAATTAAGAACCAAACAATGTTTGGCACAGTAATTAATTAGTTTTCTATTAAGTTTGAAATACTTTCAATTATATATTTTTTATTTAGTTGCTTGTGATACATATTCTTGTTTATTTTTTAAATGGATTACGTGACACGTAAAGAAGACAAACGTAGAGGGGAAAAAACAAAATTACGAATTTGTGCTCGCCGCAAAAAAACAGAAAGAAAGCCGTGGAAACATTTATTTGATAGAACAAAGTATATATATATAAAATTTATTTTAATAATAATAATAATAATAGTGAACACAAATATTCTATAAGAAACGGTTAACTCAAATTAGAACGTGTTTTACCCGCCTCGGTGGCGTAGTTGGCTAACGCGTCAGTCGTGTTGAGCCAGACCGCCGAGGACGGGGAGATCGAGGTTCGAATCTCGGTCGGGTGAACTGGGAGTGGTTTTTCCTAAATGGTTTTCCACTCTCCCTCCACGCAAATGCGGGTTCACTTCCTCTAAATTCAACCTTCCCAATTCCTAATCAATTAGTGTAATTAGTACTTAAGCGTAAAACCCGAACGGGTAGTAAGACGCGGTGCTAAATAAATAAAAAAAAAAAAAATAGAACGTGTTTTGTCATGATATACCTACAGTAGGCCATAAAAAACTAATAATCGATAACAATAAATTAAATAATAATTTTTTTTCAGACAAGGTGTTTTTCTCTCTTCAGGCAGAGAGGACAAAGCTGATTGTCGGGACAGAGTAAACCTTTCTCAGTCCACTCCCATTGAAATGTCCACAACGTTGGATTCAACCCAACTTGAAGACAAAGCTATGGAACCAATAAATTTGGAGATTATTCAGCTTTGTCTGGGGTAGGAAAACTAAATTAATAGGTTATCCATTATAAATTTTCGGGAGTAAATAGTTTTGTGTGAACATAGCTACATAGCTACTAGCATACATACGGTATTTATTTCATTTTCATGATCCATAATATCCTGGCCGCTTGTCCAATTTAGTAATAATCTCCACACGTTATATTTGACATAAGTCTACTAAATGTACCACACTCGGAGATTGAATGTGATAAAAGTTCCCAACCTGGGTTGGCAGGTCCCTAGGGATCTGCGAAGGCACCTGTGGGGGCCCGCGAAACAAATATAAGCCCTAGTATTTTTAAATTTTCTTTTATTTGAATTTTCACATCATATAAAAATATATGGTATTCACAATTTTCTCAAAAATCTCTTTTTTCCAGTTCGACCATATTTATATATATAATTGGTTACGTAGAGTACCATAAATGTGTAAGTGTTTTTATCTCAGCATGTATGGCTGGGGAGGTTAGAGGGCCGCGATGAATTATCATTGGCTTGAGGGGGTCTGTGAACTGGAAAAGGATGGGAACCACTAATATAGAATATCTATGTTTGTGTGGTCTTAGTGTGTGTGTGTGTGTGGGGGGGGGGGGGGGGGGAGGAGTTCTTGGGGTTGTTGACTTTTCTGTGCTAATTGTTAGGCCTAATATATTTCTAATAATGGGTTTCTTATATCAATACTATCAGCCTACTATCATAAACCATGGTGATTATGGTGAAGGAAATATCTATAGCCAGGGGCAGACTAAATGTATTGTCACAAGCGGAGAATAATTCTGCCACCCCTCATCCCGCCCCACCCCACAAGCATCGTGGCGATGATGAAATCAATCCTGGGGTCTTTGTTGAAGTCTGCAATAATTTAATCAAGTAGTAAACAATACCATACCATCCATTACACTGGAAAATGGCTATATGAATAGTTATGAAACGAACTATAAAGTTTTGACATTAGTTATAATTAATTGCGTACCATAACAAAGAAATAGTATTAGGTACATTAGATAACCTTCACCCTAAAGGGTTACGTAGAATTTACAATACAAGAATTGCATCCAATGATGTATTTGTATATACAGTCACATAATATATTTTATATAAATATAAGTACTATAATCAAAATAGTATTTGCTATAGTTATTGCAAGCTACGAAATTCCACCCATGGCAGCCACTGGTGCCCCAAGTGTCCGCTTGTTTCTTTTGCACCTTAGTCCACCCCTGTCCACAGTAAGATTTTAGAAAAGTCTTTTTAGGCTCTATTTTTATGAATAGAAAATATATATCTAGTTAAATAAAAACTCATCACTACTGTATTAAAAAAAATTAAAGTCTAGGACTTATTTATGAAAATTTAGCTATAAAATTCTATTTCTCAACTTTCGCCCTTGTAAACCTCTTGGCCGTAAATTCTCCTGTTGACAGTAGTAGGTAAATTAAAAAAAAAATGTTCAGGGGTGCACCATAATTTTGTACCAGTTGCACGGATTGGTTGCTACCACTGGTGGCGGAACGTTATTTGTGTAGAAGGGTGGAAGGGGGAGGCGGCGGTGGCAAACGAAAAATAAGTTTTTTGAGAAGTTGCCTTCCCCCTTCACCTCTCCCTTACTCTGCCCCTTTTCGCAATAAATGTTGGAAACTTGGATGTCCCTAAAAGTTATTTGGAGATGTCCTCCTCCCCAAATTTAGAAAATCAGATTATTTTAATGCTATTTGGAGAAGTCTTCTACAAAATTTTTTTTAAACTTAAATGCTTCTAGAAGCCATCTGGAGTGGTCCTTGCTTTTAATTGAAAAATAAAAATAGATGTCTCTAGAAACTATTTAAAGTGGTCTTCTCTAATTTAAAAAAAAAATGTAAATCTTTAAATGCTATTTGAAATGATCCTCACCTGGACATTTTTGAAAATAGGATGCTTTTAGAATAAATTTGGAGTTGTCAGATGGATTTTTTTAAATGATTTGTATCTGGAATATATTTGGAGTGACCCTTTCCCAGAAAATTTTAAAAATAATATTCCTCTAGAACAGGGGCGTACACACAAAGGGGGTCCAGTGGGTCCCAGCCCCCCATGGAGAACATGAAGGATAAATAAAATATTAAATACAAAGGGACGATTTAGCAATGTTAAATCACCTTAAAGCAGTGGTTGAAAATAACCCAATGTCTTGATACAGTGTGAGCAGTGGTGCATCCATGATTATGTCATGAGGGTGGAGGGGGGGCGTGCCTACACCACAAAAGAAATACCTTTAGGAACCAATAGATCATAAACACCGCGTCTTACTACCCGTTAGGGTTATACGCACTTAGCTAATGTGTAATGGTAGGGTGATTGTGAGATGAAATGGAGGACCTACAGTTTAACGTGGGATCCGAACCACGGTGGAGGCCTGGCATTCCTCACATTCACAAGTTGTGAATAATACACGTCTTGTCAGAGGTGAAGGAAGGGTTTGGCAATCAGATAAATCTGTGCTGGGTCCAAGGATTGAACCCCGGACCCTCAGCACAGAAGTCTGACACCTTACCCCTAGACCACCAGGTCACCTTTAGGAACCAATAAAATGGTGGTCCGTGCCCTTGGGGCTTTTCACCCCTGGAGAAAAATTTGTAATTCTAAGGTTCAAAATGGTGCCCTTTAATTATATTTTGTACCTAATTGTTTCTGATTAAACTTATATGGGTTATAAATATATGTTACCTTCGATTTGATTGCCAGCTTTAATTTCTAGGTATATTCACTGTAGAATTTACATTTAGTTTGTGAGTATAATTTTTAAATTAATATAAAAATGAACTGTTAAAAATAAAGATGCCTAACTCAAGTGACTGTATTTTAGTTAAAATATGAAAATAAGTCAATAGTAAATAACACGCTCTTTACTACACAAAGGAGTGGTGAGATAGGAGGGTAGTGTGCGGGAAAACCAGGGTTCGGAGTAAACGGGGTGAAACATGTGTTGTTCGAACACATTGGACGTATGTCTGCAGAGAAGCACAGTACCCTTCAATCCGTCAATTTAATTTTTGAAAAATATCTCAAAAAGGGGGGATTATAGCTCCTTAGTCCCACCCCCTTGAATCCATGCCTGAGTGTGGAACATGCCCAACTGGATTTAACGTTGTCTAGTCTGTATAGCGTTAAGTATTTTGTTTAGTAATAATGGATTTAATTGATTATTGACTTGTAACTTCTATACTTTGGATCCTCCTTTAGAATAATTTCTGTGTGCTCCCCTGCTCTAGAATATATTTGAAGTGTGCTTCCACCGACATACTTTTGGAAATTGGATGCTTTCAGAAACTATTTGGAGTTATCTTTCACTACGATTTTGTATTAATTTGGCAAATAATGTAACACTATCTTGTTGAGTGTCCAAACAATAGTAAACTAAAGTAAAGATCTCTAACTACCCCCACTTTGTTGATGAAGTAATACATTATAATTGTTTTTGGTCTCTAAAAAAACACAATACCCCCCTCACGCAACACCCCTCTCCCTGCCCTCTTATTATATATTCTTATTTCTATGAGCACTCACCTCGATATATCTATATTATCCGTATATATTATAGATTGAATTGAAGTCTCCCCTAAAATAAACCAAGTTGAACGCTAAATAGCTTGATAAGGCATCCAATATTGATAATATTTTGGCCTCCTGCGTGGGAAAGCGACCCTAACCCAGTGATTCCCAACCTTTTTTCTTTAGAAGAACTCTTAAAATATTTCATAAAATCTTATCACACATTAGGTACGACAAGGGTAAATTATAAAATAGACATATAGATCATTAGGGTTGTTAAATACGAGTAATAATAATAATAATAATAATAATAATAAATTTATACTTTTGAATAAAATATTTCAGGATTATTTATTGCCTATTTCTATTTACTATTACTAATTACTGTCCTCCGGTACTTGAACTTGGGTTATCACTATTTATACCAACCTCACTTTTAATATTACTATCGGCACTATTCTCTTCATCTTCCTCGGGTACATGAGCTATATTTATATATCTCCACACTGTCCAAAAAATATTGTCAGATTAATAAAAACAAAGGTTGGAGATTCTCGCGGAAACCTGGTTAGGAATCACTGCCCTAACTCCTCCTTTTGTAATCTCATTACGGTTACTGTTTTGTCACTATCTGCCCTTAAAATTATCTTTTTTGCACAACTAAGCCTTCGGGGGCACAATGTACTACTTCACACAACGTATAGTTAACAATAATCTCTATCCCACTTTAAACTCGTTCTTTTTTTCAAGGATGTAAACTATCTATAAAATTTTGGATTGACGTTGAACAATTATTTTCTAGGAGATCTCCAAAAACATTTACGTCACTTCGTAATATGCAATTTGAGGAAATAAATCTAGAGAACAATAGGTCAGGGAAGACTCTATAATTTGGCCAGGCTCATTGCCTAGTCTAAATAAAAGTATTGAAATATATCCTGAAGAGGTTCTAAACATGGTTGATAGAAAACACACTCGAAAACTTAAATCAAACTCTTAAAGATAAATAATTATTTATCAGCATTTATCATTGGACTCAAAAGGCTTTTATCCAACATAGCTTTGTAAATCTTGTTTAAATATTAATTTTCACATACAGATACGAGATTTTTAAAAGGATGTAAGGTAGCAATATAATAATAATAATAATAATAATAATAATAATAATAATAATAAATTATCATGGTGCCCCCCTGTCATTTTTTTCTGGATCCGCCACTCTCTCTCTGTGTGTGTGTGTGTGTGTGTGTGTGTGTGTGTGTGCGTGTGTGTGTGTGTGTGTGTGTATTATATGAAACAGTCAATGTGTTTCAACATTAATAATATTGTTTATTTCTTATTGTTTTAATAAGTTCTTACTTGATTTAATTATTTAAAACGTAAGGATCAAGCTAAACAAGATTGCCAGTGACAAGGAGGTCGGGGTTTGATTCTCGGCCAGGTTTACTAAGGGTAGTTTATCCGTAGCCCTCTCTCTAAACAAATACGGGTACATTTCATCAAAACTTTCCTTCCTCTTCCCCTATCAGCTAGAATAATCAGTGGAAGTTACTGATAGCCTGAATAGGCACCTGAAATTAAAATGAATTGATTGTTGAAAATAGGTTACACATGACCATTTAACCTATTATTTATGTAAACTCTAGCTTTGTGTAGGCGTAAACAGTGTAGGTGATATAACAATGTGTAGTCTATCTCATTTTAGTTGAGAGTAAAAGTTAACTAATTTGACCCGCTTCGGTGGCCGCATGGTCACCCATTAGAGTAATTATTACATAAGCGTGTAATCCGAACGGGTTGTAAGACGCAGTTCTAAAAGGAAAAACCTCTTTGGTTTGATTAACAACGATGAGGTCGGAAGGGGGGAGGATTATTCCCGATTTTTAGCACACAAAAAAAAGTAAATGCTTTTAGAAGCTAGTTGAAGGCTTTTTTTTTTATATCTTCCATATTTATAAGTATTTACTAAACATTTTACACAGGTAGAATAAATCTAAGACGGGTTGGGGGTATAGGGCCGTGTGTTAGAGCTCCTTATAGCCTACTCCTCGGTTCCGACGCCCTGCTATCAACTAAGTAAGAAATTTAGTCTACACGTGATTAATTATTGTATAGTTAATATTCACATTTTCCTAAAAAAAAAGTGACATGTATAAAAGTGTGTGTTCTTCAAGACAATTTTTTTTTAGCATCGCGTCCTACTACCCGTTCGTATTATAAGGTTTCAAGACAAGTTAAACCATCAATAGAGGATTGTGCTTGTTTGTGAACCCTTCACGAGAATCTCAAGTTAGCAAAATATCACAAGATAAACACAGGCGGACAGCTGGACTGTGTAGTGAGTGGCGAGGCGATCAGCCACGCGCATTATTCCTCTTGACCTTGAAATAGTTTTCCATTTCTTTGCTTCTCTTCTTCTGACATGGGGTGGCAGGGTAAGTGTGAAGAGGATAAGATTAGAGAGAGACAGACGCTGTAGTTCAAGATAACAGCACAGAGCATTTTCATTTTAAGACATGAGGTCTAACACGAATGATACTTTCTCACGTACCAAGGCGGCCCCCTTAATAGCCGGAGCTATTATTTATGCTTATTAGTGGGGATTACTCCACCTACTCCTCCAGGACACGAGACGAATCCTGGATAGCTCAGTGGTTAGAGCATTGGCGTACTAAGCCAGAGGTCCCGGGTTCGATTCCCGTGTCCAGGTGTCATTTTTCAATTTTCAGAATATATAGCTTTTTAGCTAAATGACTAAATTCGAACAAACTTGATACACACAAAAGCCCTCTAAGTTCCCTTTATTTACTGTTAAAGGTAAGAAATTGTACAACGATGGCGTAGGCCGTAAATTAGGAGATACGGCCATCAAGATAAGACTAACAACACCTCTCAGAGTAAGCTGAGTGTACATCATCTATATTCTTATGTTGGTATTGACCATGTTTGTGACGTCAAAAAGTTCAAACATTAAAAATCAAATTATTCACTTCATATTTGAAACTCAAAAGGGAATACAAATAATAGTAAATATGAATGTATGGACATTAAAGTGTTAAACCATTAGAGCATATAACATTAAACTAAACGCATCAACTGGAGCAAGATTTTATTTATTTAGTTCCTAAAGGGTTTTCTTTTTGTTTTAAAAGTGTAAAAAATAATATGGGCCTTAATTAACGTCCCGCTACACCCCATCTTATATCCTTTAAAGCTACTCTCTCTACGTTATAACCTTAGAATGAACCATGTTTATAGGAGAAAATAATTGAAAGGTTAAACCACTTGACTGAAGGCTCTCATTGGGGTCCGTCTAGGCCACGCGTGAACCATGACGTCATTATTAAACCTGCAGATATAAGAAGAGGTTTAACACGACAACCATAAACACGCGTGGTCGCTTTTGTATCGCAGACAATTCGCTAAACACAAGTGAGAACCTCGTGCCGTGGGAACTTTCCCTCCATTCGATACCCGACAACCTCTGCGCCACCTTACCAATCAACAAGCATACAATCTTGTCAATCCTGTCTGCTCTGGGTTGGTACATTTAATTAATTAAATTATCACTAGATCTGAATGTTACAAAGTGATATAATCAAAAGAAAAATTACCCAAAGTAGGTTCAAGTTTTGAAATATATATTTTGGCTTTGGCTGGCAGAAATTACGTAATAGTAGCCTTTTTGCTATTCTTCTTTAAATCAGATAACGATCTATCGGTGGTCATTTCTAGTCTATGAAATAAATACAATTCAAATTTTAATGATTTTTTTTTATAAATATTCAACACAGATATTGATTAAATAAGATGCTGTTTCTCAATTCAAAATAAAATCATAATTTATTAAACGAAGATAAGCTACTAAAATTTAATGTTCATTTTAGATTTATTTATTAAATTCTCCACATCAGACTTAAACATTCCAATAAACATGTTTCAAATTAATGAATGTGTGAAACGAACCAGTTTCGCCTAGTTGAGTTCTTTGTTAACGGCGAGTTTGGGGTTTGACTCCCAAATGGGTTTAGTGAAATTTTTTTCCTATATGTTTTCTCAATTCGCCTCCATGCAAATGCAAATACACATCCTATAAAATTATACCTTTATCATAATAATGTATGACGAGTATAACAGATTGGTTACTAAGACGCGGTGAACAGAAAATAGTGGAGATCTAGAGTAACTTGAGACAGAATAAATATGAATGCGACAGCTGTGACTTGTGTGGCTTGCTAGTATTGTTGGTGTTCAATATCCAATACCAAGAATAGCTGTTCACATTTAGTAAGATATGGATAAACCAACTTCATTGGGCATGCAGTATGAATATAAAACTAGTTTAGTTTTCTGAGTGGGAGACTGGGGTTCAAGTATTGATTGGTGTGTTTTATAAAAAAAAATTCTATACTCTTCCTAAACGCAAAGGTAGGTGCATTTCCAATAAATCTAACCTTCCTCCTAGGCCGTGGTCAAAGGGGGGTTTTGAGGGTTCAAACCCCCCTGAAATTTTATAAACAAAGTATATATGGCTCTATTCATGGTTCAAACAATATCAAAATTAATGTACAAATACAAATTAAGGGGCTGTGTTACCATATATAGCACTTCAGAGAGCTTCTAAAGGTGTTCAATATTTAGAATTTTTTCTAGCCTCGGGCAGTTAGAGGGCTATGTTGCCATAATAAACACTTCAGATAGATTCTAGAGGTGATTAAATATATAGATTTTTCTTAGCCTCTATTAGTTAGGGGGTTATGTTGCCATATAAAAACACTTCAGATAGATTCTAGAACTGTTTATCATTTAGAATTTTTTCAAGCCTCCGGCAATTGGAGGATGTGCCCACCAAACCCCCCGTGAAATTATTGGCTGGCTACGGCCTTGCCTTCCTCATCCCCCCACAATAGCATAAATAACATATATGCTTAGCCCAAAAGAGTACTAAGACGTGGCGAAAACAATTATTGCGGAAAAAACTAGTGGCAAAGTGAGTCCTCCGTCTACCAGATTAATGAGATTCGTTGCAACCTCCAGAAATCCTGTGTCATTTAAGAATAGATTTGTTTTTGAAAAATAAATTCGCAAAAAAATTGAAGCGAAAGTTCTTTATTATTATATTAAAACTATCCCATTTCAAATTTTATAATTTTTAAAGAAAATCACGAAAAGTTAAAAAAAAATAATTATCAACGATGTTTTAGGTGAAATGCAGATGTTCTGATTTCAAAATAAAAAGTTAGAAACTTAGAGCTAGCCTTCATCAAACAAATGAAGTTCATTTTTAACAGCGTCCTAATAGATAATACTTACAATGGACTTGTATTAATTTAATAGTTGTGAAGTTTCAGAACAAAAAAAAGTTGCCTAAAGAAATTACCTCCATGCAATGATATTCTTTTTCAAGTGACTGGCACTATCGTTCGCTAATGTTTCTCTATTTTTGAGTAATACTTTAATAATAATATTTCCAAATAAGGGATTTCGTGGCACACATCTGGAGTTTCATGGCACGCAGATTGGGAATACCTTGACCTTGCCAATTTCAGTCCCTTGGGAGGACCTAAGACCTATGTTCAACCTCATAGAGTAATCATGAGTAACATATATTCTCCTCTCTGCTCTCGATAGAGGTACCACTGTGTCTGCTATGACATTGCATTATTCTGCAGGCAGTATGTTTCGTTACGCTTGATCACGCAGATCTGAGCTATGGCACGGAGCTGGTGTTGATGGTATCTCGCTGGATTCTATTCTTAGTAGGTCCGTGTTGTCACGAACATAGAACCTACCTCTTCAAGACCATTGTTCTCTGGCGGGATCCACCTCCAGCCTTCGATGGGACCGCTCTGGGCAAGGTTGGAAACGACGTCCCAAGGGGGGCAGAGCTACTGGAATCCTGAGGTTCCGCCCACGCCTCAGGGGACACCAATTACAAGCGAGACTCGAACACAATAGACAAGCTTTCGATCACATTTATTATATGTGTGTGTGTGTGTGTGTGAGGGCATTATTTTGTTTTATTCGTCACGCCACTTTATTAATATATTTTGAGGTTTTGAAGTAGAGAGCGCTAAGGAGTCAGAATGAAAAATGTCAACGCACGCTTGTATTTTATATTTTCAAGTTATTATATTTGTATTCACTTTTAAACAATTATAAACTAAAAGGTGGACATGACGTAAGCTAAATTACTTGGTTTATGTTAGTTACAGTTTTAACACAAAAATAAAGAAAAGGTTGGAGATGAAAGTTAATTTAATTTGGTTTATAAGTAATTTTCAAATAAAAGTCAATGAAAAGGTTGTAAAATAACAACCTTCAAATAAATTGGGTGAATAATACCCAGGATTCATGGCACTTATGCAAATAAAGAATAGATTAATTCTGATAAAATACATTTATTTTGTACATTTTGACATGGTAAATCATATTTTCCAAACTTGTCTAGCAACAATTTATCTTTATATGAAACCCACACAGGGGGGCTCATAGTCTAGACTCCAAGGTGTCGGGTTCCCAATTGACAACTAGGTCGAGGTTTAGATCTCGGCTGGATGTATAGTGGGTGGGTTTCCCATGTTCTCTCCTCAATAATGCGAGTGCATTTCCTTTTAGCTACCCTCTCAGTACCCACCTCTTTGATTAAATCATTAATATCCTAAAAAAAATAATTGTAAACTGCTTGATTGCGATCGACTGGTTGATCTCACGACAATTTTCAGTCGATCGCGTAGGAAAATTACATCGTCATTAAAAGTCAAATTTTGAGTTTTTTAATTTGCAAATATATTAAGTTAATTTTAACCAATCAGTAATCAGTAATGAAGAAACTTAAATAAATTGACATAAAAATGTACATTCATTCCTAGTGGTAATGACATGGACAACAGTATTCTGGCCCTTAGACAGTCTATGTAGCAGGGATACTGGTTTGTAGGAACAGTACAAGCGTGATCAGGGTAAGACTGAGCAATGAAAGTCTTGAATGCATGTGAACCGGGTGAAATCATTATTTTGTTAGGAGATATGAATGGATGGGTGTGTACCCTTAGAGAGAATTCAGAAAGAGTGTTAGGAAGGTATAGTGATAAAAGGGTTAACGATAATGGTAGTGAATTAGTGACTCTGTGTTTATAAAAAGGTTTATTTGCGTCGAAAACATGGCTTAAGCACAAAGATACTCACTTGTAAACATGGCAAAGGGGGGCAATTTTATAACGGTAATTGATTTTGTGGTGTATGATGAGAGACGGCGAAGTTTAATAAGGAATAATAGGGCTGTGCGTGGAGCTGAATGTGGAACAGATCACTTTCCAATGATTTTAATAGTTGAGTTGGATAGGAATTTTGTGAGAAAGCAGCGCAAGAGTGGTAATCAAGTAAGAGTGAAAGCGGAAAAGTCGCAGGATAAAATTGTGAGAGCGCAATATGAAAGGTTGCTGGGCCAAAAATTAACTTTACAAGAGCATGAATGGAGTATCGAAATAAATGCTAATGTTACTGGAAAAGCTTGGAACAGAATAAAAGATGCTGTAGTTGAATGCACGAGAGTTGTCTGTGGATATATGATGGTGGGAAACTTAAAAAGAGATGCATGGTGGAATGAAAAAGTGAAAGAAGGTGTGAGAGAAAAGAAATAAACTTACATAAATGATTGCTGTGAAGAGTGAAACAGAATATAAGAGGTTTTTGTGTTGTATACAAAGGGGAAAATATTAAGACAAAGAAAGTAGTAAAGGAGACTAAAGAGTAAATGAGGTTAAGAGAAGGAGAAAGAATGCAGAATGATTTTGAAGGTAGTAAGACGCTGTTCTGGAAGTAAAGAGAACGAAACAAAGAATTAAAGGAAATACCTATGGCATTCAGAATGAACGTGGTGAGATGATCTGGAATGAAAATGATATGAGAGGGTGATGGAGGGAGTATTTTGAGCAGTTGTATGGCGAAAATGTGGACAAAGTAGCAGAAAATAGAGAAAATGTTACAAGGAGTGAAATAATTAACGATCCTGGGATGTTTAAAGCTATGAAAATGTTAAAGAATGGCAAAGCAGTGAGTGCAGATGGGATCATAATTAAAATACTTAGGTGGGGGGACAGGGTATTACTTGCCAGATTGTGTGAAATGGTCAATGTGTGTGCTGAGATTGCGAACGTTCCTGATGACAGGAGGAATGCCGTCATTGTTCCTTTGTATAAAGGCAAAGTCAGTAAGAGTGAATGTAAGAATTACAGGGATTGATTATTCCAGGCAAAGTTTTTGAGACACTTTTTATTGAGAGAGTGAATGAAATAACTGAAGGCAAGATTTTTGGTGTGCAATGTGGTTTCATGCCAGGCTTAGGTTGCATGGACCAGATATTTGCATTACAACAAGTGATTGAGAAATGTATGACAGTAAGAAAGAAAGTTTATTGTGCATTTGTTGATCTGGAGAAAGCGTATGATCGGGTAAATAGGAGTATGTTATGGTATGTTCTTAGAGAGTATGGTATTGATACATGGTTAATAAATGTAACTAAGCAGTGTGTGATGGAAGTAAGGCGTGCGTTTTGGTGGATGGTTCTTTGGGCGAATGGTTTGACATTGAACAGAGTGTTAGACAAGGTTGTGTTATATATCAATGGCTGTTTAAAGTTTTCATGGTAAATGTATGAGTGATGCTTGTGTGTACGTGGTTGGTGTACATTTGGACAATGTGAATGTGTGAGTGCTGTTATATGCAGATTATGCCATATGTATTGGTTTTTGATAAGGATTGATCAGGAATTGATTGTCAACTTAGTATAAATGGAAAACTGTTAGAACAAGTGAAATATTTTGTATATTTGGGGATAATGTTATGTAAACATGGAGGGATGAATGGTGAAATCGACAGATGGGTGAATGTATCTTGGAGAGTAGTTGGATTTATGTAGACTGTCACAAAGAATGAGGTATCAAAAGAAGTAAAGGTGGCAGTATATAAAGGTGTGTTAACACCAACGTTGTTTTACGGATGTGAAGCGTGGGTTTGTCAGGAGAAACACAAGCGCATGGTGAATGCGGTTGGAATAAGATATCTAAGAAATATATTTGGGGAAACTCGTATGGACAGAGTCAGTAATGAATGGGTGCAGAAGGAGTAGGGGGTTAGAAGGGAATCCAATAGGTCAATGTTAAATAAGTATCTTATGGTGGTTTGGGCATGTTGAGAGGATGAGTGTGGATCGAGTGACGAAACAAATATATGAAGGTAAAGTGTGTGGATCAAAAGAAGGGGTAGGCCATGTAAGACGTGGCTTTATTGTTGTAGATGAATTTATGAAAAAGAAAAACATTACGAGTTTTAAGTATAAAAGAGCATGTATTACTCGGTGTATGGATGTTGTTGAAGCGAAGGGAGTATGCAAAGATAGGCAAGTGTGGAGAATGTCAGTGAGGAAGGATTAAGTGCAAAGCTGTTTTTGGAGCTATATTCACAATTTCTTGCCTACCCCGTTATGGAATGGTATGATCAGCTATGTATATGTATGTATGAATAGACGAAATCATATTAGGAAGATTCTAGGTAAAGACGGGGCTTTTGATAAGGTTACAAGTTGGTCAGGACACAGAAAGATAACTGACTCTTTCTCTATTATGTAATTACTGACCCAAAAAAATGTATAAAAAGGGGACACAGTTGCAAATCATTTATAACTATCAACTGGATGTTTATTATTATACTTAAACTTTCTTCATTTTTTCAACTGTAGCTAATGTTCAGTAAAACACGCAATAAAAATAAATATTAAATGTATTTGAGTAATCATATTTTAATTGACCCTATTTTGCTCTCTTTACACTTAAAGGGATATCTTATTCTTCAACCAACAAAATAATCTAAGATTTTAAAAACAAAAGGTATAACCTTGGAGGTTGTGAAACTGGCACTTATGAGGATAAGGTTCACTCATAAGGGTCTGAAACTGCTTGAGTATGCATTTTAAGAATGTATTCAGGTAATACATAATTCAGAATTTTATAAGAGGACTCGACCAATCAGGAACTTTTAATAATGGTGACGTCTTTGAGTTATGAACGATTCAAAACACACTAAAATAATTATTTAATCAGAAAAAATGTAGTCAAATTTTCCAACAACCCTCATCGTTGGGCACGTGGAAAAAGGTGTCATCCTCGTCCTACCTGGTTCATTAGTTAAATTGAGTGTCTGGGTTCGGTTCCCTACTAGGTATAGCCTATGAGTTACAATATTTGTCATGTATGCCTTACTTATTGTGCAAATTTTGGTATTCATACTCGAGATTATAACCCACTCCCCCAACCCCATTGGTGTGACTATTCGGAAAGCTCATACGAGGAAAACCACAAAAAGAAGCTGCACAGCAAAATATTTGCCTTCCCTCGATTTTATTGAATTGTTTAAAAATTCGAAAAAGGTTTTCACCCATGCCATTATAAATTATTTCTTCCACCACTTTAAAATCAGTTTTGGATGAATTGAAGTACATTTTATTATAAATTTCATAGGCGATAAAGTGAAAATAATTAAAGAACGTGTGAGTCTTTTTTATGTAGTAATGCGTATAGCCCGAACGGGTAGTAAGACACGGTGCTAATAATAATTTTATAGTACGTTCAAAAAATGACCATGAAGGACAATTTAGACTTTGAGGAATTATTATTATACTAACCTTTGTATATATAAATCTATTGGGAAGAGCATATTTGGAGAGCATTCCTATATACATCCAGCATGTATTGGAGCCCTGACATCAGCGTGAAAGGTGATCAAGTGCATGGTGAATTCACCCCTCAATATGTACTGTTGATTTGAAGGAAATATGTTTGACATTAAAAAAAACTATATTCATTACAGCAGTTAGATTATAGTAGGAATAAGATAATCTGATATTTGCCAAGTTACTAAAACGTATTTAATAATGTATTAATTAATACGTTAAGTCATATTATCTCTATCTGCGGATTTTTAAAGATAATATTAATAGGCCTGCTTATAAAATAATACTAGTAATATAACATAATACTATCAATGACAACCGCAAAAAGACTGTATCTTCTAATAGAGATGAAAGATATAGATATGTTCATTTAAGGCTAAATACCTTAAAATCTTAGTTCTATTTTTTTTTAATTAAAAACTATATCATTTTTAATGAACATTAACAATTTTTAAATCTTACTAATCAAACACATAAGTGAAATCTATAGTTTCATAGATTCCATTCTCATAAGACAGGCAGCAGTTTGAGGATAGTTCCCTTCGAGCAGACGGCGTCATTAAGAGCCGGTTTTACTTCACAGAAAACGTGGAATTTATATAGAGCTTAATTCAGGCCCAGATTAGACCAGTAGAGCTATTTTGATGCTTTATAGCATAAAAATAATAATTCCGAAACAAATGAATTAATGTTACTTTATAAGAAAAGTTTAATTTAGTTCTCTACACATTTTAGACAGTTCTAGAATATTTGTCCTGATCTCAAGTAATACGATGGAAAACATTTAAAATAAAAAGAACAGCTATAAAAATTTCCGAGATGCTCATGACAAACTTTTATTAACAGTTAAATTTAGATTTATTGGGGCTATACCACAAAACGGAGCGTATTTTTTTAGGCTAGCCCTTCAACTAAGGGTAGTTTACTGATGAGTCGTTTTTTTTTAAAATTCCAAATCTTTTGAAATGGGCTCTAACGATTTTGTTTAAGATGCAAATCTAGGATTTGTTTGATATAATTAATAGCACTGTATAGTCGGTTTTTGGGTAAAGATTCGTTCAGGGGTATTTTACAAGAGATGGATTTCTTAAAAATGTTAAATATTTTTAAAATGGCTTTAGTGATTTGGTTACAAATTGGTATCATGAAAGTGTTCAACATGACATATAACACTCCACAATGGTTTTTGGGCTAAAATTTATACAAGGGTGGTTTGCTGATGAATAGTTTTTCAAAATGGAGCCATTTTAAGATTGTATTTAGTAATTGGTTTTAAAATGGATGTTTGTGTAGCGGTCAATCTCCCAAATATCACTGAATACTTTGTTTTCGGGTTAGTAGTTTACTAATATTTTTGTATATTTTGAACATTTTTGAAAATATCCTTGATAGCAATTTGTTTGAAAAGAGCTATCGAGAGACTATTTTATATAATAATGATTAATGAATATTTATTTTTCTAAAATAAAATAATTTAATAGTAGTTTACTTATAATGGATTAAGGAAAATTTAAACATTCTCGAAATAGTTCTTAAAGATTGATTTTAAAATGGGATATCTAGGAATAGTTTGTCATGATAAATAGGAATAGGTTTTAATTTTTTACAAATTACAAATAATTTAAGGGTGGTTTTCAAATAATTTATATTTGAAAATATGAAATCTGTAGAAAATATTTGAGTAATTATATTTAAAGTTTATAAGAGTTTTTACTGTGATTTATAATATGATGTGTTTGTTGTTACGAGTAACACTTATTTAAGGTTGTGTTGTAGAGATATGTTTTTCGGTGGTGATGCTCCACGTTGTCAAGTCAAGTTGAAGAGTGATGTTTTAGTTCTCTTTGGGGAGTCCTTCTCTGGGTGTTCCTCGCTGTCGAGTTGAAGAGTGATGTTTTGTGATCTTTGAGGAGTTCTTCTCTGGGTGTTTCTCGTTGTCAAGTTGAAGATTGGCGTTTTGTGCTCCTTGGGGAGTCCTTCTCTGGGTGTTTCTCGTTGTCAAGTTGAAGAGTGATGTTTTGTGATCTTTGAGGAGTTCTTCTCTGGGTGTTTCTCGTTGTCGAGTTGAAGATTGGCGTTTTGTGCTCCTTGGGGAGTCCTTCTCTGGGTGTTCCTCGCTGTCGAGTTGAAGAGTGATGTTTTGTGATCTTTGAGGAGTTCTTCTCTGGGTGTTTCTCGTTGTCAAGTTGAAGATTGGCGTTTTGTGCTCCTTGGGGAGTCCTTCTCTGGATGTTCCTCTTTGTCGAGTTGAAGAGTGAAGTGGGAATGTAGGGGATTGTACGATTCTCTTCTTTGGGAGTCCTGGGTTGGAGTTAGTCGTGATGATTATATGGGTTTAGTATTGATATTATGTAAATATTTATAGCAAGCGTTAGTTTGTTGAGATTTATTTTGTTTAGATTGAATCCAGGTTATTCATAATAATTTTATTGTTATACATGATACGGCAACTTAACGCATCGTGGACCGTTCCTCTGTAAGTTCATGGAACGACTTTGAATATTTGAGTATAGTTTGACACAAACCGTTCCTAAGGTTGGGGACCGAATGAATTTTAGATTAATGAGATGCGGACTTTTTCTCTATAAGGTTATGGAAGGAGTATATATTTCGAAAGAAATTGTTCTTGTATGTTATTTTTGTCTTTTATTCTTTCATTTGTTTCACCATGCTACATTCGTTCTATAAGTAAGTAAGAGAGAAAGTGTTTCCAAAGTGGTCATATTTCAAAAGTTTTTGCAATTAGGGTGTGGGGGCATTTTAAACAATGGAAAATATTAGCTGATGTCATAGTTTCATCGTAAACAATAAATATATATATATAATTGATCATCCAAGTGTGTGAGGATATTTCCTAACACATGTGAATACATTTAATTTTATGTTCTGAAACTATTCATTAATTTGAAATATGTTATGGCTGGGAACGTTTGAATGAAATTATTATTAAATGAAAATCTATTTCATTGCAGTGTCCTAAAAAGTTATTTTTGAATAATTTCTTCCAAGCTATAATAATCAACATGAGAAAGTTTAATAGGACATGTACAACATCAAGTGAATGCGTTGAAAGAAGGGACAACCCCGATATAACGGTAATACATTGCTATCCCTGATCTAAGGTGTGCGATGACAAGATATACACCATTTTGTTATCCCTTGTTCTTCATCTAATAGTTCACACATGGACCAAGAAACATGTTCTGGACAAATGTCTCCCATCAGCTGGCACCCGTTGACGTCCTTGGACAGGAGGGTCCCTCTGCACATCCAGTGTGACCACCTGTTGACCTTGAGAAGTGTGGCAAGCTTGTCCCACATGGAACGGACCCCCCATGGTGTTCAAACTGAAGACTTTTAAAAAGAGAGCCAACTGTACACGTAGGATCGTAACTTACACGGACGATTAGTAGTCTTGACTTATATACATACATACATACATACATACATACATACATACATACATACATACATACATACATACATACATACATACATACATACATACATACATACATACATACATACATACATACATATATACATACATACATACATACATACATACATACATACATACATACATACATACATACATATGTACAGCTCCGTACTTTATCCATTTTTACTAACTTTCTCCACATTTCCCTATCCTAGCATAATCCCCTCGCTCCAACAACATCCATACACCGAGTCATACATAGATGGTCTTTTAGTCCTAAAGATTTAGTGTTTTTACTTTTCACACATTTGTCTACAACATTTAGCCACTTCATAAATGGCCTACACCTTCCATTTGATTTACACACTCTACCTTCATATATTGTCTTCATCACTCGATCCACACTCATCCTCTCAACATGCCCAAACCAACGCAAGATAGAAATGATTAGTTAAACTAAATTTAAGCCCCGTACATTAACTATCTACTTTACCTTAACAATGGTACCCTACAAACATAAAAAAGCAATAAGTTTGACCCCTTATAACTCGTGAAATGTAATGATTTGAAATCATTGAATCTTATAGCTCTACATTTGTTAAAATTGTACAATAGAATGTTGTGGGTCAAATGACCTTAAATAAGTGTATTGTTCCCCAAGACTTATCTTCCTCATGCTGATCTAATTAGTGTAAATATGTCGATATTCAGTACGGTGCTAGACGCGGTGTACGAAAATAAACACAAAAATATACTAAACTTTTCTAAGCGAGGGGAAAGGGTGTAAGGTAGAGAAAATGTACTTCAATTCTCCAAAAAAAGCGAGTGATAAATAGTTTAGGTTATAAAAAGTACATCTTGACAAAATTCGAAACACCAAACCTTATCTGTAAGCGGTAAAGTAGACTAGACCAGACTGACGCTTTAGTCCAAGTATTCACCGCTACGGGTGAGCAATGATACAAACTTATTAGCATTATAGGCCTAATATAAAATAATTCCAGTGACACTGATTTAGGCGAGAGTCTGTAAATATTTCATCACAAAAGATTTTATTCTAATTTATCATATTTTTTCATGCTGACCACATAAATGATTAAATTATTGTACACATCGTCAGTAGAATACATTATCTTATACTTTATTTTTATTTGACTCACCAGAATGTATTATTTGGAAGTTCTTCATTTGGTGAAACACGCAAGTTTGCCATAATTTCCAAACCCTGAGGGACCAGTCGCCTTTCAGCTTGTTAAGTTGTTGCTACTGGGGATATTTCGATACACTTAGGACCAGTAGCGATATTATATATCGGGCCCGTGTGGGGAGTATATTGCCGCGGGGGGACTCCAGTGAGATACTTCTCACAGACCAAATATAGTTACCATCCCACTTTTCCCTTGAATATAAATTGTGAGACATTCCACACCAGGTATACTTTCTAATATGTTAACCTCCACTCCACCGCTTTAGTGGCTTTATGGTCTAAGGCACAAATCTCGCAATAGACTGGAATAGAGAGGACAGAGAGAGATGGGTTTGAATCATGGTTGGATGTACTGAGGGTGGTTTCCCCTGAATGGTTTTACACTCTTCTTCTTCACAAATAAGGGTACACTTCCTCTAAATTCAACCTTCCTCGTCTATATCACATTAGCGTAGCTAGTATATAAGAAAAAATCTATCCCTGCATCATACTACCCGTCCACGCTTCACGTGTTTTAATTACTATAACAGTTTAGGGATAAGGAAGGTATAATTTATAACAATTGTATCCGAATTTACTTTGCGGGTAAGAGGAATAGAGTCCAGGAAAACCCCTAAAGTACACTCTAACGGGATTAGAGCACCTATCTCCACATCACCGGAAACTAAATTAGATGAGACCAGTATCTAGACCGTGAGACTAGTGGAACTATATGTCTGTAGCTTTATTATGAATATTGCTTGCTATTAATGACTTACTAACTATAAATAGTTCAAACCTTATAACCAGCTCTCAGTGTGTTTATTTATCATATGTTTCTTTCTTGCGTCTTGTTTTATTACACATGCGGCCAAGGCCGTAGCCAGGAAGGGGTTTTGGGGGTTTAAACCCCCCGCGAAATTTTATGAACAGAATATATATGGCTTTATTTATGGTTCAAACAATATTAAAATTCGGATACAAATACAAATTAGGGGGCTATGTTACCATAAAAAGCACTTCAGAGAGCTTTTAGAGGTGTTTAAATATTTTGAAATTTTCCTAACCTTCGGAATTTTGGGGGTTATTTTACTATTAAAAAAAATTTCACAGAGCTTCAAAAAGTGTTTAATATTTAGAAATTGTCCAAGCCTTCGGCAGTTAGTGAGTTATTTTACCATGAAAAACCACTTCAAAGAGCTTCTAGAACTGTTTATCATTTAGTATTTGTTTCTAACTTCCAGCAATTGGGGGATGTGCCCACCAAACCCCCCCCCCCCTGAAATTATTGTCTGGCTACGGCCTTGCATGTGGCCTATTGAAATATTTACAATAAAAGAGTAAATAGAAGTAAGGTATAGTTTAGAAGTAATGTAACAGTAATTGTGTGAAGGGATAGTATGAAATATAAATTAAAAAACCTCTTATTGCTCATTTTTGATATTTGAACCCAGTTTCTTTGTCACCAGAAAAACACACAGGACGAGACTGGCATCTTTATCTGTGTCACCACCGGTCCAAAAGATATAATGTGATATTGTTTGTCAAATTGTGTTGAAATGGAAACTAAAATATCTTTATATGTATTGAAAAACATTTAGTAAATAGATTATTGTTTCTCGCTAAACACGAACAATGCTTTATAAATACTGCAAAATAGCACACATAAATACCTGCAGCTTAGTTGCAGTTCTTAACTAAGACTGTGGATTTTACATACACATCAGTAAGGGGTGTACAAAGTTCCATAAAAAGCCAACATTATCTTATTAGTTCAACCATTATGTGTTTGAGCATTCATACATTTACAAAACATTGATATTATTTAACATTAATTTATAAAAATGATGACAAAGTATTAAAATATATCAGATAAATAAAAAATAACAAACCATGATTGGAAAACTACCGATTAAGTTAACATTTTTACAACAAGGGTTCATGAACAGGGTTTATGTGCACAAGAATATTGTCTGTAATGTACCAGAGAAAAAGATGAAAGTTTCTCAAAGTTCAGGCCCTTGTAATTATTGTTGGAATCTTCCCATAAGGGTTCTCGTGGCATCCTCAAGTACATTTCACCTGAGACATGTATCAGAGCAGGAACCACCAAGGTTTAAAACTCGGAAATCACATATACATAACCTTAAACAATTGATAGGATTGTGAACTCGAATCTGTCTTCACGGTTACCCGAGAGGTGATTCAATCCGTTAGGAGAATAAAATAAATGGCTTCTGAAGCTAAATTTGTTTTGTCCAAGAAGGACTTTTAGGAATAATTATTTGCTCAATTTTCTCTTTTTCATATCTCGAGTAGCAATTAAGTTAACATACCTTTAGACTATGTCCCTTCTACTCCATTTTCCTTTGGGCGTCTGATAGGGCTATCCGTTTATTTACGTTGATGGTGTAAGGATGAGGATTGTAACCATATTCGGGTAGAGGAAGAGAAGGAAAGAGTTCAAGAAACTCCTGGCCATGATTGAAACCTATCACCAGTAAACCAAACTAGAAGAGTCTGATGAGATCTACTGTCTCTTTATGGCTGTCACACCACTCCTTATTCCATTTGTTGTTCACTTCCTCTTACTATTTATCCAGGCTATCAAAATATTCACACTAGTTTGGCAGGGATTAGGAAAGGTAGAGTTTAGAAAATATGTACAAGCTTTTGAGTGCAGGAAGAGGGGGAAATAATCTTAAAAAAAAAACACCTAAGTGCTCTCATCTGAGATTTGAGCTCTAGAATCCCCATCACGAGCTAAACAGATTAGACAAGAACAAAGACTATGTCCACGTGCATGTTCTTGCATTCATTCAAGTAAATGTCTAACACATATATTTCAAAATATCTCATAATTGCTGTTATCATTTCTTGTCCTAAATTATGTAAATTCTATGTTCAAGCTCCTGTATCGCATCTTAGGTCTCGATGGTAAATTAAACTTTAGGTTAAGAAAACATCAGATATTTTCTAATTGTTTCTAAAACATTCCTATTGCTCAATAGGTAGTGTTATGTGGGGGAAAGGCTCACTAAAGCGGTTTGATTGTGTAGCAAAGTGGTTGAAACCTCAGCAATTTCGCTACCGCACAACGCAAGCTATGTCAATACAAGTGTTGAAAAACTATATTTACCAATACCCGCAGCGGTGGATTGATGTGAAGTATAGTTTGATGGCTGCAACTAGGTAGGGGCTCGGATTCCGGCCATGTGGTATAATATATTTCTATCTAAATAGTTTCCCATTCTTCCTCCCCACCAATTAACCTCATTTTATGATTCTACAAGCGTAATGGGTAGTAAGACGCTGTGCTAACAAAATAGTAGTAATAAAAATATTCTGCCATTACCATCCCTATCCT
The DNA here is from genome assembly GCA_033556935.1 of Timema podura. Lineage (NCBI taxonomy): Eukaryota > Metazoa > Arthropoda > Insecta > Phasmatodea > Timematidae > Timema > Timema podura. The sequence goes on from JAVRXN010000011.1 coordinate 7,504,826, forward strand.
AAAGTACAGGTACGGGTATGTAGGAATAACTTTATATAATAAGTTATTGCATAAGCTTACTATTATAAGCTTACTATGCTAAGTGGGACTATTAATAGTGCTGACGGGAAATTATCCGAATCCAAAGGTCGTCCACCATCTTGTCGCCGCAAGCCAGTTATGAAAGCTCTCTTCACATTGCTGCGAAGTAGCAAGTAAAGTACGAGAGGTTTAACCATTCCTTTCTTGGAGGTGTTTGTGTAACAACATTTCACAAACACATTACTAAAATAGTTCATCGTAAATATTCAAACAAAATGTATCTTTTAGATTTTTTAAAACAATTTTGAAATTTACTCTTTATTTTGAATACTTTTTTGACATCTTTAAAATTCTAAAATTAATAATGTGAATTTAATGTCATTGTGCCTAACTTTATACATTAAATTTGATAATAAAGTGTGAGAACAATAATTATACATTTTAAAAGGTATAAACTCTTAAAATTGGCTTGCATTAACCAAATAAAATCGCTATTTATTCCGCAAATGAAACTAAAGCCATTATTCACATATGTACTAATATTGTATACTTATAAGTAATCATGGCAACAGTTTCACTTATTTTAATCCGAGCTTCATTCTCAATTAATCTTTAAAATAACATTATTATCAATAAAATGTATTTTTCACTAACATATTTAACCTTTATTGGTTATCAAGGTCTCCTAAAAAAAAGTGCTCGTGTATTCACAAGAAAAAGATGAGGTCAAAGCAGCACCGAGTTCATAGGTCAACACTTTATCAGCTCACAAATAAATATCTCGGCCTTCACAGTGACGTGGAAACTTGTAATTATACGTCAGCCACTGCACAGGAGAAAGGTCAATTTGAAGCTGTTAAGGTCTTTGATAACCAATATAGTGTGTTTGACTGAAACCCAACAATTTTATCAGTGAGAGAGGGTAGGAGAAGAAGATTGAATTATAAGGCAAATATCCAGGCATATAATATATTGATGAAAAACTACTTAGGAAATAAAACAAATTATAGTCCAAATTTCATTGGAAAGGTCTATCTGACAGGTAAAATAATTTATAAATCTACTTACTCTTGTCCATACGTTAAGTAATGTAATACATATATGATCAATACTCATAAAGCAAAACCAATAACTTATTGGATTATTAAAATTATGCTTATATTTAATAAAAGGCTTTTTTATGTAAATCATTGTGTATTTCAAAGTCTCCTACTGGAGTTGAACCATGACCTTCTGAAACTAGTTAATGCAGGAGGAATAAGAAAGGTTTCTGACCGTTAAAGATTTACTGAATCTATTTTAATGACGGAGCTGTACACATAGTCATATTTGTCTAGAGAGTGCATTGGAGTTTAAGAGTTCCACCTTCAATGGATCATGAAGAAGATGACAAGCTCTGGATACATTTTGAGTTGGATTAAAGTTTTAAGAAATCATAAAAAGAGTTGTAATTGTCTTTCACTCTAATAAATGGGGGGGGGGGGGGAGTTTAATATCTACACCTTCCCTGGGTATTAAATTATTAAATTAATATAGTTTGTAAATTTGTCAACCAAAAGTATGTTATACCTCAAACCAAACATCCTTCCGTGATTCCCCCACAGGTAAATACATCGCTAGCTTCCATAATATGTTTGAATAATTTGTACTTAGAATTAATATTATGAGTCTGTCGTACTTCCACTAAAACATTATCATCTAACAAAGAAATGGCCACCCTCAATGTATTTAAATTCTCTTAAATAATAGTCAACGGTTTCCATAGGTTTTATTTCTGGACATTGTAGAAACCCTTTTAATTGTCTATCAGCAATAAACTTTCAAAATTCACCAAAAATATAAATGGTACATTTAGTATTAACGATATGATTTATGAAAATTTCCGTAAATTTTAAATCCAAATACACTAAGTGAAGGTTATTATTTCTTAGATTTTGAATAATTTCAATTAGTAGATATTTATAACTTATTTTTGCCCGATGAGACCTAATAAAATCTAAGAAATATTAACTCAAAAAAATACCTTCGTCCTAGTAACATTTTACAAACCTAAAAATAAAAAAAAATTTAAGGTTATTTTTACAGTGCTAGGCATCAAGCCTGCCACGAAGGGGAGACTATTTGTACCATGGTACCGAGCCCTGAATTTCCAGGGGCCTGGGCCCAACATCCAGATTAACAAGTTAAAAAAAGTAGAAGATGAAAAAAATCAAAATAAAATATGAACGCCAAGCAATAAAATGCCCATCCATACTAATGAACAGTGCATGCTCAGCAGAGCAGATGGGCTTCCTCCGGAGAAACTTACTGGAATATGTCACAGTTACTTCAGTGTCTCGGTACACTCTTGTCCTTTGATATGAAATTTAACGGTGTCTATAATTTGTATACTAAAACTAAATTTGTCACACAAAGAGAGTCGAGCAGTAAATAAAGTTCAATTTAAATAATTCTCCATGTGCTTAACAATTCAGTGTTCACTTTTTTTAGCACCACGTCTATTACCTGTTCAGATTGAACACTAGCGTTCAGTTAAGATATGTATTCATTTTCGTACATTGCTTTTCTTTTGTAAAAGTGACAAAAAAGTTTTAGAAAAAAAGTCAAGAATTTGTGTAGAAACAGGGAGAAGCGGGGCATTCCCCTTATGGAAATATATTGCCGCTCCCCTCTCCCCCCTAACTAGAAAAAACTCTTTCCTTCCCTGGAATAAACTTGCGCCCCTTTAAATTTATATTACTCCCCTCTGATACTCTCGAACAAGAAGCTGAAATATGGCTTTTATCAAATTCTAAATAATTTATAGAGTAATCTGATTTTCAAAAAATTTGTTGAGAAAAGACCACGTTAATTTGATTTAGTAGGTATCTAATAATCAAAATTGCCAAAGGAAGAATATCCAAAATAGCTTCTGGGAGCATCCAATTTTTTCAAGATTTGCCGGAAGAGACCCAATTTAAATAGCTTCAAGATACATTTAATTTTCAAAGATTTCCTCAGCGTGGACACTCCAAATAGCTTCCAGATTCGCCCAATTTTCAAATATTTGCCGGGGGAAGACCACTTAGAAAAGCTCCTTTATTAGGCATCTAATTCTAGGTGAAGACCAGTCTAAATAGCTTCTTGGGGCACTCGCATTCCATAAGGTTTATGGGGAAGGACCACTCAAAATATCTTAAAATAGGGTCAAAATAAAATACAGATGAAGGCCACTGTAGCTATGTTTGAAACATTTGATTGGGGTGAGTCCTCAGACCTTTCAATTTTTATTTTTTCTAGCAGCCCACTGGACAAATAAGGTTTCTTAAGTATAATATTACAAAAAGAGGGAGCCCGCACTTTGCTTGTTTTACCGGGTTCAGTTTGACCACCTGGTGGGCCTTCTTGGGAAACTAGAAGGCTACTAAATACCCTAAGCCAGTTATTTTCAAAATTTTCAACACATTGAACAAAGCACTAAACTTGTCAGGGCAAACCACAAAATTTTTAAGGAAATATTTAATTTTTTTTAAACTTGGATTGAGACTTTTTAAAAGTTTAGTAGCTTAGGTTTTAATAATTGTTTTATTTAAAAAAATAATGTTGTTCATGTATTTTAAAATATGCATCTTTACTCCTTACATTTTTTCTCGCTTCTCTTTAATATTTTCTCAAACTCCCGTGGGACACCTGCTGATCCTTCGCGGCACACCGATGTGCCATGGCACACTTATTGAAAGACGTTGCCCTAAGCATCCATCTACATGATAAAACTCGCGTCGGTGGTCGCATCATTTAGAGCATCTGTCTCACACTTAAACTAACCTAAATACCAGATTCACAAGCTCGAGGCGTGTTGCGGACCAAAGCCAATAGGAACAGTTTGCTTCAACACATTCTGTGCTTCTCCTACTATACATCAGGATTAGGCATATTTTAATCAATCTACTAGGTAAGAGATAAGGAAGATATAATTTAGATAAAATGTAGCCCCATTTGAGTTTAGGGAATATGGGAAATAATATAGGAAAAACAAGCCTATGTCATCCAGATAGAATTTGAACCCTGACCTTCTCAAATACCAGCAAACTAGACAATAAGAATCTGTCGCTTGAAGCTCGTGACAACCTATTTATATTAATAACACTTTAACTATATTATGTATTTAAAATCATTAATGTATATTTTAAAATATTTTCAAACTTATATTTTCCCAAATATTTATGTAAGTTAGTGAAATACTTGAAGCAGTATCGTGTATTTAGAGTGATAAGAAATAATACCATTTGAAATGGTTCTCCATGTTTTTGTTATTAGATTTATGTACACACTAAAATCAAAATATTGTTTTTGTTGTGAGTATTTGACTACAGGCCAGATAGTGATATAAAAGTATTGTAGACAGGCGGGCTGGTCGGATATGTCTCGCGGGCTGAATGTGGCTCGTGGACCGTGAGTCTGTGACTGAATTACCAATGATGGGGGGAGATCGGGTATCAAATCCCAGTTGGATGTACTTGGGGTGGTTTTTCTTAATGGTCTTCCACCTTACAACCACCCAAATATGAATGCATTTTTTTCTAAGTGTTACCTTCCACATCTATGTTATACTAGCGTGGTTAATCTATGTATATAGCCTGAAAGTGTACTTGTACGTAATAAAATAAAATACCGGATAGGGGCGTAAACAAAGCTCGACATCTCCATGGCCATCAGGGAGGGTGTTCCGACAAGAACTGGTGACAAGATGGAACAAAGCTCTATTCAGGTGAGATCACTGCTATTTGGTGCTCTTAGTTGGATAATAGCTCCACTTATGGGAGGGAGTATGACTAATGACTGGCTTGCTTTTTATTACTTTCCTTAAATAGTAACAACAGTCAACAGGTCGTATTCATTATTGTGGCAAGGTCGTTGTGAAGAAAGGAGTGGGGTTCAGCAGACCAGTCTCGGGATGCTGGGAAACAGATGATCTGGAAGAGATGTGTGTTTTACACATCATTACTTTCCAAGGTAAATACTCTCTATGATAAAAGGTCTCTAGTGAGAGCTGTTGGCTTTTCTCACGTAAATATTGCAGAGCCTTCTCATCTGTATGTTACAAGCACTTCGTACATGAATGAACCAGTTATTAAAAAAACTAAAACCCGCTAATAATAATTTAGATGTTGACGTTATAATAGATGATCAATTTTTATAATTTTGATAATCATAAATACGTACTTATCTACGTCCGTAAAACTATATTATATTTTCTGTCAATACGAATATTATGTTGGTACGCTTACAAAATACGTATTTAAATTACGTTTACGGTCATTTCAGTTTGACAGCAAGTTAAAAACTCCATCAATAAAATTATCAAATAATTACGTGTTTTTCCCTACGCATACTCGTACTCATAGGATCGGGATTGATTTAGATGAAACGTGTCTATATTTGCGTGGAAAAGGAGTTGGAAACAATTTTGTAAAAATATTACGAATTTACCCAACTGGTATTATAACTCAAACTTTCACATCGTCGGCAAACCAAACTATGTGAAGCTGGAATTTAGCCTATGTGTCCATCAATGCGGGTAATATAAAATAATAGACACAAGCATAAATATATAATATTAACATTTACTTACTTTATAAATATAGCTCTTAGGTTCTTCCCAAGGCTTGAAGGTTTTCTTAACATTTCGACATTGTTTTTATCACCGGAGGAGCTGTTAGACACACGCAATTGATTTTCATATGTATGGCTATATGTAAATACTCAAATAAACGAATAATTCATAGCATAATAGGCCTATATTTTTAACGCTTATTAAAAATTTAAGATTTAAATAAGTGTAGATAAGTATCGTGAACATAAAAAAAATATATAATTCAAAATTTTTATAAACGTTTGAGCAAAAAATTGGTTTTCATAATGTCGACTATCCATCTGTACGTCTGTCTATACCTGGGGCTAGAGCCGAAGCTATTTTACCAATTGGGCTAAAACTTGGTATTTGGGGTTCCTATAAGATTCCACCCAGGCATTTTTGGAATTATATCTCCAATCCTAAATTTAAGGGTAGTTTATTAAAGGGCACAAAGAGAAAAAATCGATTTTCTTTCAATTCTCTCTAACCAATTTGTTTAAATTATATATATCCACACACACTGTTTATCAATATAAACAAGATTACTTTCTCGTGAAAATGAATTTGAGAGTACTTTACATAAGGAAAATCTTTTATTTGAAATTCATTTTACTAAAACCAATACTATCTGAGCTATAATCAAATAAACGTATATGCATTTTAATTCAGATCTTTGAGAATAAATTTGGTATTTATGTTATTTGGTGGACAGATATGTTTCTATTTTCTTAATTTTTCCATACCAGTGTTCCTAGTATTCTAGTTTCACAAATCTTACGAGTTTTTAGTAAATGTCTGTTTTAAAATAAAAGCGGGAGAAAGTGCACCGTAGTTTTTTTTAACAAAGCTGTAATTTTGTTTTAAGATCTCCATTGAAAATTAAATTAAATTCAATTTTAATATTGTTAATTTTGAAACTGAATTATTAGAATGTGTCAGCACACTAGTGACACTAATGTGCTGACATGCAGCCGGATATCCGCCAAACCAGTAAGATGTAATTTATTGTTGACATAGCTTTATGTCTCACCAAGTTGTATACACTGAATATCACCTCTGAAGGGTCTGTAGGTCTCATCTAGAAAGTAATTAGCTTCACTCTCCTCAATCTCAGTCATATCGGAAGGTGGCGTGCTGGAGTAAGAACTAGCCACTGACAACGTCTAAGAGCCAGCGTTCCGAAACTTGTCTTACCACAGGAAAACAAGAGAATGACAATGATGGTTCCCACTAGCTAACGTCAGAGATGATATACAGTGTAGTCAAGTCATCTCAGTGTCGCACTCAGGTGTATGGAATTGTAGAGGAGGAGGCAGGATCCAGGAATCAAACCAGACCTCCAGCTCATTAGAGACTCATTGATAAAACTATCACCAACATTATACTGACAAAGATATTTAGTTTTTAATATCTCCTGAAAAATTACTAAAAAAGGCTTATACAACTTTTTCATTGGGAGCTCTTCTGTTTATAATGTTGTTCAAATTAAAGTTGCGCCTAAACCTCACAATAATTGTAAAAAAAAACCCGCAAATGATTGCTTTTCGTTACATGATTTGCTAACTCTGAATCACCTTCTCTCTTCCTCTCCCCAAAACTAGTTTCTGCACATATTACTGGGTCACCTCAGACTCTTTGAAACCAGCCTTGTAAAAACAATCCTATAAACATTTTGCCAAGAGCTCACCCTGAAACCCGTCCGGTGTACGCATCCAGCTGACACCTGAAGCTGTGACCAAAGAAGCCATGTCAAGCGAGTATCAAAGTTCAAGGTCACTCCTACTGGTGAGCTGTCTAGAGTTGAAACATGGCGAAACTTGAAATTAAACATATTCTATGTATTAAACAGAAAAGGTTAACTAAGCTACTTAATTTTCCATGTATTTTTTAAAGGAGTGCATGTAATGCCTGGTCCACATGTATATACTACCCGGGATACACTTGTACACTCAGGTTTATCATGTGGAGACCTAATCCGGGCACTGGCTGTCCGGACAAGTGCCCAGTACCCGTTTTTACGAGTAGATACGTGAACTATAATACGATGAACCGTGACCATTCATTTAGAGGTTCATTAGGACTCTCACCTCCCGTCACTGACAAATCAGACAAGACGAGACTGACGCATTTATTCACTGGCCCACTGACGAGGTTAAGAACATTTTTAAATGATGCAATAACCCTCTTTTTGGTACTCTTTCAAAACAATATAAAGACAAATTGTGATATTTTATTTCCAGTCAGACATCTTTGGAGCATTTCCTAGCTAAGTGACCCAGTATTATGTTCATCACTTCTTACTAGCTGACTGATATATCCACATTTTTACACTAATTGGGCAGGGATGAGTATGGAAGATTCTTAAAATGATGTACCCACATTTGTGTGTGAGGAAATTGTGAAAAAACCTTTCAGTAAAACCAGGTAGGATTTGCACCCTTAACTTCTCTACACTAGTAAACAAGACCATAGGATATTGATGCCTTAGCCCATGTGACCACCAATTCAGTTAACAGGGCTAGTGCGTGGTAAATAGCAATGCTCTTACTGTTCGGTGGTACCACTCTATAGGCGTGGAAATATTTTCTAGTTTCTATCAAACAGGAAGATAACAATACAGTCAATTTCATTTTTACCTCTTAATAATGAAACGTTTGATTCAAATAGCTACATTTTAGCTTCCTATACTACTTTCAGGATTTTATTCATTAGTGGTCGAACTGTAAATATACATTAATATTTTTGAGACATTTTTAAAGTCGAAATATGAACCTAAACAGGTTATGATAAATAATATTACAATTATTTACTGAGCCATATAAAAATATTTTGTAATAAATCCACAAGTAATAAAACGTTTAAATTATTATTTAAGTGTGAAGTTTAACAATCACGTCTGGTTGACACTTATAATATATGTATATATATGCGTGTGTGTTCCAAATTTGTAAATATATAAATTTAGAACATATATTTTTATAAACTGTTACCTTCATTTAAAGTAAACTTTGAACCTAAAGTGTATATATATATATTCTTGCCCCCACACATAACTATAATTAAATAGTATTGAGAACAAAAAGCTTCCAGGTCTAACGTTAAAGTATCATATAGTTGCCCACATTTAAAAAAGCCCAATCCGAGTCCTAGAAAACTATTGAATACACTCAGGCGTAGAGCCTGATAAAAACTTTAGAAAGCTTTTAAATACACTCAAAATGTAAATAGTAACACTAGTCTTAGAAACGTACTACCCATAGAAAATTATTTAGTAAATTTAACAGCAAAGTCAGTGCTAGTTCTAGACAAAAACAAATATGGACAAATTAATTAATTAATTAATTCAAATTTACATTTAATATGTAAATCCAAAATATACACACCAGACATAAAATACATACACATTCGTATACTTTTGGGTTTAAAAATTGATAGAGATATGTGTATACTGTATGTACACTGTTAATAGTTCTTGCATTCATGATAGGATTGCATACATTTAAAAGAGCTAATTTATACTCATGTCATGTATGGCACAAACGTAAAATAATAAAAGGCAGATTGAAATGATAGAATCATTCAGAATAGGGAAATTCTTGAAAAAACGACGACTTGATTCTTATTTTCCGTACAAATAAAGCCAAAAGGTAGTTTTCTGAATATAATTTAAATTCTGGTTTTATTAAAAATGGATTCTACGAGTTCCAAATTCAGCAAATTTTCGTACAACATCCGTTGTACCCTGGACCAGTCGTTCACATAAATCCCTTTCTAGTGACAGTACATATAGCACGGCTACACATTCTTTTACTCGTCAATGTCGAGCTCATGTTTAAGTGTTAATGGCTGAAAAACTTATTTCACAATCTGTTAATACTTCTCGAAGTGACAGAAATATATATTTTTTTTAGCAGCAAACAAGTGCTTTGATTTTCCGTGTAAAACATGTCACTGCCCTAGGGACAATCACTTATTGCATAACTTACAAAGTCATTCTTTGTTCCAAATCACCAACATAATTGTCAATGTTCGCAAATAGAATATCATTATATTTTTCCACTACGGATGTGTTATTTGCCCTTATTTTCCTGGCAAGGCTCATATTATTGTGAAATGAAGCTGTTTGTATAGATTATTATCATTTATCTGGTAAATATATTGCTCCTTCATATGACGTCATCCATGTAAATTAAAAGTATTCAATACGTCGTTTTTCTTTCAGTGTAGTTATTACTGCGTATATTGCTCTTTAATCTACCCCAAAATACGAAACGTTTTGCTGAAGTAGCATGCATGGATGCTAGTTTAAAATATGTCTGAAAATATTTTCAAAACAAACACAATATTTAAATTATAAAACTGGCTTGGTAACTCCTGGCCTCTAATACTTTTATATTGTTAGAAGATATAGACAAATTTATTAGTGCCACTTTAGTTGAAACAAAGTGTTCTTCAAAATGAATAACTGCCTTGTATTTGCATACTCAACCTGTATTGCTTTAAATAGATATTTACATAGCTTGTTATCCGGGATAAACATCGTTTTGGGTATCAAAAAACTGTTTGATGACACAAAACAGACACAGATTGAAAGGCATAAATAGCCTCTAATAAAACAAATGTGTCATTAACAACGTCTACTCTTGATGATACATCCTCCAAAACTAAATACAAACGATGTGTATAACAATGCACATAAACACGCGAATTACTAACCATTTGTCGAAATAAGTTTGGACTCAACTAACCCAGCTCGACATAACTGAAGCACAGAATATCACTGTCAGCTGAAATGTACTGGATTAACATGGCACACATATAAAAAATAAAAACCTCGTAATTTACTCTACATCTGGTTATGTTGGGGGAGGGGGGGCGGCTCAGAACCCCGGCACCCACCAGACCCGGCCTAGAACCGCCACTGAGTAAAGCCTGGTAGTAGCCTTAGAAAATTATCTAACACATCTAGCAGTAGAAACTGTTACCACCCATGAAAAAAATTAGTAAACAAATATTTGCTCTGACGCAAGTCAAACATAATATATTCACAAAAATAACTATTTTAAAAATCTTAATAATTCAAAAAATGTTATATTTGTTGAAGGATTAAACTAGCATTACAATTGACGTTATATAGCCTTGAATAATGATTAATATAGACATAGATAAAATGTAAAAATTATGTTTATAGATATACATAAATATCATATTATTTAAATTGAAAATGGTTAGAAATAGATTTTTATGTATTTGTTTTATTTATTTGATGTGTTTAGCGTGCACTTTCTGAACCGACTGATTATACCAGCATTCGAGAATTTCTATAAACGAGAGTGAAAGGACCCACCAATTTTGACCGGGAAAGGTTTTTATTTTCCCATACCTTGTAAGGTATTTTACATGCCACATTCAACATTGTACCGATGGCTTTACTTCCCCTCCGAAGGAAGTTGTGCTAGGATTTTTATCACTCCCGAGGCGATCACTTTACCCCAAGACTACCGATAGTGAATGTAGATACAGTTTTCCAATTATTCCACATTATGTAAGATGGTATATGTTTATCAAAAGTTTTAAGGATCAGAAAATAAGTCAAAGGTTGACCTTCAAATGCAATTATAAAAAGAAAGGTCAGTGGCTGGCTAAGAGAGATTATCAATAAATTGAGCCACAGGATACTATAAACTAACTCTTTGTGTACAAAGTGTAGGTTTCCGAAAGACCTCCCGACGACATTATATGTTGTACAATACCACCAGATTGTTTGTCAAACAATGGAACTTGGCCAAATAGTCGGTTTGGTATCGATTATTATGAAACAGTGCTTATTTTTCATAAAGGCTATGTCTGAGTTTCTGTGCATGGGCCAGCCCCTTAAATATTGTTACAATACAAACATAAGCAATATGTTGAGTGAGTATTTATTATATGAACAAGGAAAATACAGGGTGGAACAAACGCCACCAGAAAACTAATCATCTGAGGGATAGAAACCGATTAATGTTCGGCTACATCTGGGATCAGAACGAACATCCAGTCCTTGCCCACGTATAACGCGTGAATAATGTAGGTAGTACGGCTCAAAGCAGGGATGTTCAAGTAGATTTACAAGAGGGTCAAACGATAAAAATAAAATGTTGGCCAAAGTTTTGTCCCAATTAATTTTATTATAAATTAAGATAAATGGTATGGAATTCCACACGGACTCTCTCGCTCTATTGTTTAAATATGGAGATATTTACTCAACACTCGTAATATATGTGAATAGAGATAATATAAAACTAGCAAACACAAGAATAATTTCGATATACTTACGTAAAACCGTTTTTAACACAGGTTTTAAATTTTATAATTTTATTTTTAAGGAATTAAGGTCGTTATATTTATATTTGGAACCATAAAACAGATCGATATTGGGTCCACAAGGGTCAACACTTCGTATTAAAATTTTGACTTTCGATTAAAAGTTTACATTTTATTAGATGTTGCACATCTTCAGGTAATCGCATTGCTATTAAATTCCTCATTTATATATTTTGACCAATAAAAAATGTAAATATTCACTATTGAGTCTAAAATAATCGAGATAAGTCATCTCTGTATAAATATTTCCCCTAAGTGTTTAAAGAAAAAATAACATGCACTTATTGAGAGACTTTTATATTTACTTACTCTATGGCATTAGAGAGTTATTGCGTTAAAACTTAAGTAGTATTTCTGTACAAGTGAAGTTCACAAACGTATATTAATATATTTGCCAATATATCAGAAACTATTGGTTTTATAAAAATAAATGGTACGGCACACCGCACAGACTTTCTCTCTCTTTCTATAAACTCGTAAGATTTCTGAACGGAATAATGTACATTGTATCATCACCACTCCACATAAGAACACGCATAAAATAATATACAATGATTTAGAATCAATGAGAAAAGAGGCGCATCTTTGTCCACCTAAGAACATTTCAAACAGTTTAATGTCTTCCACAAGGGTAAACACATCGTATTAAAATTTCGATTTCTGGTTAAAATTTTAACATTTTATAAGGTGTTGCAGATCTTCAAGTCATCGCATTGATATTTAATTATTCATTTATACATTTTGACTAATAAAAAATGTAAATATTGACTATTGAGTCTAAAATGGAGATAGATCATTGCTATGCAAACATTTCTCCTAAGAGATTTAAGGAAAAATAACATACTTTTTTTAGATACTTACTTATATTTAATTACTCTATGGCATTGGAGTATTATTGCGTTAAGACTTAAGTAGTATATGTTTACAACTAAAGCTCACAAAATTGTATTAATATATTTGCAAATATCTCAGAAACTGCTGTTTTTATAAAAATATATGTCAAATAAAAGTTTTTTATTTCTAATAGTCCTATAAGTTTGCAATGATAAGTTGTTTAGTTTCTCCAATAGTTGTGGAGATACGAAAATTAACGCTTCTGTAATGTACCCTAAAAATCATTTTCATAGGAAAATGAAAATAGCCAGTTTATTTATAATCTTAATCAACGCCTAGATACGAATTTTAATCAAAATCGTTTAAGCAGATTTTGAGAAAACCAAATTTTTCTCTTTTCGTCCTTCAGTAAACTACCCTTTATTTTAAGTTTTTATAGACACACAGAGAGACGGCATTGCAAAGACTATTTTTTAGGGTTCGGGGGGTTATGAGACGTCGACATCCATCAACATTTCAGGTTAGTTTTTTTTTTACGGTCGCAATACTTAAACTTTAATGTCCAAAAAGTTAAAAAAAATTCATATAATTGCGTATATATTGAAAGTTATTGATTTTATAAAAATATGTTTCGAAAAAATTATATTTGTATTATAAATATATATACATATTTGTAATGCTAAGTAATTTCATATCTCAAATAGTTTCGGAGCTATTATAAAAAATGTTAATTTACGCATCAGACCGGAGCCCTTAAAATGATTTTGCCGAAATATTGAGAATAGCCATTTTGTTTGGAATATTTATTTATGTTCATAAATGAAATTTAATCAAAATCGTTAGAGCCGATTTTGAGAAAATCGACTTTTTCTCTTTTTGCCCTTCAGTAAACTACCCTTAATTTTAAGTTTTAATAGACACACAGACAGACGGCATTGCAAAGACTATTTTTAAGGGTTCGGGGGGTCATGAGACGTCGACATCCATCAACATTTCAGGTTAGTTTTTCTTACGGTCGCAATACTTAAGCTTTAATGCCCAAAAAGTTAAAAATATATATATAATTGCGTATATATTGAAAGTTATTGATTTTATAAAAATATGTTTTGAATAAAATATTTGTATTATAAATATATATATATATTTGTAATGCTAAGTAATTTCATATCTCAAATAGTTTCGGAGCTATTATAAAAAATGTTAATTTACGCATCAGACCGGAGCCCTTAAAACGATTTTGCCGAAATATTGAGAGTAGCCATTTTGTTTGGAATATTTATTTATGTTCATAAATGAAATTTAATCAAAATCGTTAGAGCCGATTTTGAGAAAATCGACCTTTTCTCTTTTTGCCCTTCAGTAAACTACCCTTAATTTTAGGGGTAGATATCCAATTCCAAAAACCCCTCGGGGCAACCCTATGAAAACCCTAGATATCAAGCTTCAGCTCAATCGGTAAAATAGTTTAGGCTCTAGTTGGAGGTACAGACAGACAGACAGACAGACAGACAGACGGAAATTCAAAAACCACTTTTTCGGATTCAGGAAGTAATGAAACGTCAAAAATCATCAAAATCTCAAGTTCGATTTTTTTGACGATCACAATACTTTCTCTACCTGTAAGATAGAGAGAAAGTAAATATATGTCAAATAATTTATTTTTAATTTTTAATAGGGTTACAATTCTGCAATGATGAGTTATTTAGTATCTCAAATAGTTGCGGAGATATGGAAATTTTCGCTTCTCTAAGGTACCCTAAAATTCATTTTCATGGGAAAGTGAAAGTAGCCATTTTATTTATAATCTTAATTAAAGCCTGGATACGAATTTTAATCAAAATCGTTAAAGCCGATTTTGAAAAAATCGAATATTTCTCTTGTCGCCTTTTACTAAACTAATCTTAATTTTAGGTTTAGACTGCAGAAACCACTTGTTAGGGTTTGAGGGTCATGAAAAGTTGACATCCATCAACATCTCAGCTTAGATCTTTTTGACGGTCGCAACACTTTACCTTTAAGTTTTCGAAAATTAAAAAAAAGATTCATTGAGAATTTGCGTATAGCTTGAAAACTATTGGTTTTATAAAAATAAGTTTCTTATAATTTTTTTTACTTGAAATAGAACTACATATTTGCAATGACAAGTAATTTCATAACTTAAAGATTTACGGAGATATGATTAAAATGAAAACCTCCGCATCAGACGATCCGCATCAGACCAGACAGAGTAGTCATTTTGTTTGTGATATCAATGAGTGCTTAGAAATGAATTTCAATCAAAATCGTTAGGGCCAATTTTGATAAAATCGAATTTTACTTTTTTGTGTCTTCATTAAACTACCCTTAATTTTAGGGTTAAATATCCAGTTCTAAAAAGCTCCTAGGGAAAACCTATGAACACCCTAGATACCAAGTTTTATCCAAATCGGTAAAATAGTTTAGGCTCTACTCTGAGGTACAGTGAGACAGACAGATATAAATTAAAAAACAACTTTTTCGGATTCGGGGGGTCGTGAAACGTCAAAATTCATCAAAATCCCGAGTTAGATTTGTTTGACGATAATATTACTTTCTATACCAGTAAGGCAGTGAGAAAATAAAAATGATAAACAAACATAACAGATTTACATGAATACATTTAAATACATAGAGAATGTAAAAGACTCATAAATACCATAGTGGTTTAGTATGTCTTTAAGTTCGCTCAGAAAATATATTTGCTGAGAGGTGAGATGAGTGAAACTGTGAGGGGGTAATTCTCAAGAAAGAACACAGATGATCATCAGTAAGTCGGTTTATAAGATCACTTCTCCTAAGTTTCAAGGTTGAAAACACTTGCTCGCATGAACATGAAGATATAAACATTGTCATATATGTTTGGGCAGGACTTATAGAGTTTGGAAATGTTGATCTTGGCATGGTTTCATAAAAATACAGCTTTGTTGTGTTTAAAAAAAGCCTATAGCACAACGTAACACATTTAACTTATTTATTGGTTTTAAAATTAAAAAATATACTATTTTACTGTTGTAAGGTGAATAATCACGATTTGTATTTTAGCTTAGTCTTTTAAAGTATTTAACGTGGACATTTTAAACCAATTTATTATATCAACAAACGACTGATAAACATACCTAAATTTAGAACTGACACAACATCCATCCCCATGCCGTTAATTCACCATTGTTGAAGGGGAGAACTACATTTTACCAATGATAGAGTTTTCAGCTATTTCAAGAATATAAACTGGGACCCTTATCTCAGTAGGCATACGCGTAACCGGCCGATCTAAGAGGTCAGACGTCACAAAATATGGTTCTAGCGCAATCATGCTCACGGTTAATCACCGTTAGATGGACTCCTTAAGTAAATGTTTTGTTAAAAGAAACATTATAGCTTTATGTGTTACAGAGCCAGAATGTTCATCACAGGCCAAACATCATAGGACTGTGGTTTTAATATCCTCTCAGCGTATAGCGCGAACGGGTAGTAGGACGCGGTGATGAATAAAATAATAATAGTAATAATACCCTCAATCCTTACTTCTGCAGGTCAACATTATAAAACAATCCTCATCCTTATCTCTTAGATTAAACCATTAGTGTATATAATATGCCAAACGTATGCATTAATTTATTTTATAGATATGGAAACGAATGTATGTTAATAAAATTAATTACCTAGGCTTTGAACTTGTTAATTAACAATAAATATACATACACTGTGTCTAAAAATACAATTCTATATTTCTATGAACTTAATATCAGCTGTAATAAATATTAAAGTAGCCAACATGCTTCAAGACCAGTTTCTATTTTGTGTCATATTTAGAGGCTCTCAACACCACTCAAGTAAGGATGTTTGGTAAGAGCTTGGAATAGCAACAACGTGATCTCATTTTAAACAAGGTGAACCCTCACTGAGATTCGAACCTGCTAAGTCTCCTAAAGCCAGCTGAACAAAGTTATGAAGTATAACACCTTAGTATTCATGACCACAGTCAGGATCTAAATCCTAAGGAATTACAAAGATTGAGACTGTATGAAAACAAGCTATATATAAATTATAGTAGAGAGGTAGCTTAAGAAGTGAAGCAAATATGTTTACAGTTGAAATTGCAGGCATATTAAGGTGCTATTAATTTTATTGATGACTATTAGGCCTGTAGATCTTTACTTTGATTAAATTGATACTTTATTTGTATTTTAATTTTAACAAAATAATTGTTAGATTCAAATAAATTAGTACATGCATTGGTGGCCTTATGGTTTAAGGCGTCACTCTAGTAATATATTATACTACTGATGACAGGGAGATTGGGGTTCGATTCCGGTTGAGTGTACTGAGTGTGGTTTTCCCTAAATGGTTTTATACTCTCCCATCAAGCAAATGTGGGTACACTTCATTTAAATTCTACCTTCCTCATCCATAAAACATTATAGTAATTAGTAAATAAGCGTACAACCCGAACGGGTAGTAAGAAGCAGTGCTAAAGGAAAGTATCTGATTTAAATGTGAGCGATGTGGTACTTATAAAACTAAAGATAAACTTGTAAATTATAATATTGAATACTACATGTGAGAAACACCAAATAAACAATTTTATGGTAATTAAGTAATTCTGTTTCAGAAAATAGAGAATATTTTTTGGTGGATGTGTTTGATATTTTTGTGTAAAGTGTTTTACCATCTATTCAGACAACAATGATTATACAGTAGGACTGATAATATAATTGTGTAGTGGATATACCTATATTTTTCTATAGAGAGAGCTGAAAATAATTTAGGAAAAATATACCTCTGTAAACCTGGCCAGTATTTGAACCTCAACTGGAAAACAAAAACAGGTTTACGCATTAACTTACGTTCTCATCGATACAAGTTTTCATATTGACTGGACTCCAGGTAGTTCATTTCTAAATATTAACACAGCCACAATTGATCATTTTATTTAAACATTCCACCTGATATTTACAAACAAATCTTATTTATTTTATAGGTTAGTTTCCAGTTTGTTTTCATTTTAATCTGATGGTGAAGTTGCTAAACATTTGAAGTAAGCAGTTAACTAACATGTTGTGAGTTGTCACACGTGTGTCACCTTGTCCTAATATTTTACTTAGAATACGTATGTCAATAAGATCACTCTCAGCAATTTACTGCCCTCGGCAGTCTTGGTCAGTAGGTAGACGAAAGGATGTGCTTACTTGTAACTTGAAAATAACTGAAAGTGAAGAGTTAGTACGTTTCTACACCGAGGTGAGGGTAGACTCCGGAATGGCTAAGAATCACGTGTTTCCGATCGAACCACCGTATAAATCAGCAACAATTCACCAAGGTCCTTGGCTGTATACATAACTTTAAGTTTTACTTTGATTCAGACTGTACTACCACAACATTGTTTATCAAAATAATATACTTCTTGTTTGGAATGTGACCTTGAAACATCATTTTTTTTCACGCGCATCGCATCTTACTAACCATTTGGGATTAACGCAGATTACAATAATGTATTAGGGATGAGTAATTTGGTATTTAAATAAAATGTTCCCCCATTTGTGGGATGAGACCATCAAAAAAAGGCGAATTGACTGTACCCAACTGAGATTCGAGACCCAAGTTTTTCGTCATCAAAAAACTAGATCAAACGAGACTAACCTCATAGTCCATACATCAATACTGGTGACCTTGCAACTAACCTAACCACAACAAAACTAATAAGTTAAATTCTCTCCTTTTAAAATGATTGTTTTTTCACTATCTTTTAATACCCAATCTTAAAAAATGTTACTTGCTATGAAAGACAATTACACGACTTACATCTGCAATAATTAGCACTTCATACATTTTATAGAAGTGGTTTTCAGCCTGTCTCAGAACATAGGATACCATGAACCATTTAAAGTTGCGCCACCAAATATATATCAAGGTGTAAACGTAATATTGCTGCATCATAATATCATTAACTCTTGCGAACATCTAATGTAACAGATGGGAAACCTTGTGAGATAAAACTTACAATGAAAATCCCCTTATCGTTCGCTACATAAAGTATTAAATAAATAACTTTTAAAAAACTGGCTTAAGTCTCACACTGAAATTATAAAAATTGAAAATTGATGACTACAATGTATTATTACTAACTTGGTTATTTTAGGAACGAAATTAACACTCTTCATTACATTTTATTAATAAAAAAGTTTTCCTTTTAATATTTTAAAACTATCGGTTTTACTTTCTCATTACAAGATAAATTTAGTAATCGTGAAAAATTTGACCTTGAGATCATGATGAGTCTTTACATTTTATGTGTGGCTGAGGCTAAAAAAGTGGATTTGGATTTTACATTAATCGCTTTAAAGATTTTGTTCAAAACTATTCTACATGATCAATAATTATGTTTTTTTTTGTTATAAATTAATTTTAGGGTATTTTACTTACGACAAAGTATAGAAAATTTCTCGAAATTGCCCTTGAATATACATTTAAAAATAATAGTATCTGGGAATAGTTTTTCATAATAAATAATAACGATTTTTTTATTTTTACTAAAGTAGAAATATTTTAGGTTAATTTACAAATAACTTTTTTGGAAAAATTTGAAATTTTTAAACATATTTAAACAGTTTGGTTTAAAGTTTTATAAATAGAATAAATATATATATATATATAGTGTATTTATTGTGATTAACAAAATTATGTGTTTCTTTTAATGAGGAGGACTTTCTTAAAGATAATCTGTGAAAACCTATTTCTGAATAGTTTCTTATAACCTATAATTATTCTCAATATGAGAAATTTGTGTGACTGTGTCGTACCATTTCTTTCGACTGGTGTTCGTTATCAAATCCCTTTATATATGGCGGGCTTTATGGAGGGCTCTAAACCCAACCGGATACAATAGAGGTAATATTAATTACACATTATTGTTTAATCTTAGAAGGAAACTGTTAGAGTAGGCTTATCTCCCAAAACTCAAGCATCTATCACTGATTCATTAACTATATAATATAAGTCATTCAAGACTAGAACCTCCAACTCCACACAAATTCGGACACACTTCCTCCAAATTTTACCTAACTAATCTCGCCCGGATCAATGTAAATAGAATAATAAGTGTTCATACACGCTGCACACACATAAATTGATCAATTAATTTGCTACCAAAATATTTTATTGTCTAAATTTATTTAAAACAAGATGTTGCCAACCTAAATTTTGTGTTTATTTATGCAAGCCTTGCTTGGTCTGTAGGCATTTAATCATTCACTAAAAATAACAAAGTGGATATATTTATTTCTGAAAAGAGAACAATAATATTTACTAAACGTGTGAGAATTTAGTAACAAATTTGATTTTTGAACCTAACCTCTAGTTAATATCCATTATTAAACTCATCTGTCGGTGGAGTTGGTCGCACTAGTACATGTAGGTGTACTATGCTAGGTAGGAGCTGCGCACTAAATGGCAGACTCGTATAGAGATATCGAGATCGCAGAACACTTTCTCCAAGTTCCATCTCATTAGCGTAGTTAGGATATCAGTCAATACAGACAGCCGGGGGAGGGGAGGACTAATCTGGGTGTTGAGCTCGACACATGAGTGATGACAACTATTATTTTTAATCTGTCTAGAGTCTTACTACCGTTCGGGATATACATATAATGTGTAATAATCGCTGTAGTATGTTGGCGATAAGGAAAGGTGGATTTAGAGAAATTTTTCTCAAATTTGCGTTGAGAGAAAGAGTGAAAAAACAATTAGGAAAACACACCCTCACTATACCCGACTAAATACAAACCCTCATTATGACCGACTGAATTCAAACACTCATTATACTCGATTGAATTCAAACCCTCACTATACCCGACTAAATACCAACCCTCATTATGACCGACTGAATTCAAACACTCATTATCCTCGATTGAATTCAAACACTCATTATACTCGATTGAATTCAAACACTTATTATACTAGATTGAATTCAAACCCTCATTATCCTCGATTGAAGTCAAACCCTCATTATACCCGACTGAATTCAAACCCTCATTATCCTAGATTGAATTCAAACCCTCACTATACCCGACTGAATTCAAACACTCATTATACTCGATTGAATTCAAACCCTCATTATCCTCGATTGAATTCAAACCCTCACTATACCCGACTAAATACAAACCCTCATTATGACCGACTGAATTCAAACAATCATTATACTCGATTGAATTCAAACCCTCACTATACCCGACTAAATACAAACCCTCATTATGACCGACTGAATTCAAACATTCATTATACTCGATTGAATTCAAACCCTCACTATACCCGACTAAATACAAACCCTCATTATGACCGACTGAATTCAAACATTCATTATACTCGATTGAATTCAAACCCTCACTATACCCGACTAAATACAAACCCTCATTATGAGCGACTGAATTCAAACACTCATTATACTCGATTGAATTCAAACCCTCACTATACCCGACTAAATACAAACCCTCATTATGACCGACTGAATTCAAACACCCATTATGCCCGACTGAATTCCAACACTCATTATACCTGACTGAATTCAAACCCTCATTATACTCGATTGAAGTCAAACCCTCATTATACCCGACTGAATTCAAAACCTCATTATCCTCGATTGAATTCAAACCCTCACTATACCCGACTGAATACAAACCCTCAATATACCCGACTAAATTCAAACCCTCATTATTCTCGATTGAGTTCAAACCCTCATTATACCCGACGGAATTCAAACCCTCATTATCCTCGATTGAATTCAAACCCTCACTATACCCGACTGAATTAAAACTCCAATTTTCCCGACATCAGCATTCCAGCATATTGAGAAAATGAGGTCGTAAAATATTTGGCCACCAAAGTGGCTGATATGCCCTATTAAACTCGCCTGTTGGCTGAGTTGGTCGTGCCACTGGTCTGGGAGGCCAGAGTTTCAACCCAGCTGGCTACAAGGTTCTACTATGGATTAACTTCCCCCCTCTCCAATCTAGTTTTTTATTGTTCATCCCCCCTTTCCCATCGAGTTAACATTGGGTCAGTGAGGTGTCTTCTTTTTATGTTGGTTGATCTTTGGTCTGTGTTAGTTACCTTAATGAATTGTGTCTCTCTTCTCCAGGCTATATCTATGTATTGGAAGGACCTTCCTTCTCTGAGAGCTAGAAAAGTTACCTTATTTATTGTCATGTAGACTATTCATATATCATGTAATATTGTATGCAAATTTTACTGTTGGATGGCTGCATTAATACGTGTAGAAGACTAGTAAATTTGATCAAATTTTGGCCGCAAATAAACAAATATAAAGCCCTTCCTTTTAATATTGAACTATTCGTGCTATCTTTTACAATCGTATCCAAATAAAAATAGATCCTCTTTTAAATTATAATGACAGCTCAGTTTGTAAGAGGCTCTTCATTTATTGAAAGCCCCTTATGTTTGATTAGCAATTAAGGAATACAATTAGGTGGTCACCTACAAAAATGGAGCTGTGGTCTAACGTCTATTTTTATTTGTTTTGGTGATGGAGAGTTTAGGGTTTGAATCCCGGTGGGACAAAATGAAGGGTTTTTTTCCCTAAATGGTTTCCAATACTCCTTGCACGCAAATTCGTGTGTATTTCCTTTAAATTCTAGTTTTTATCACTCTACCTAAATTGTTTAGTTAAATTTGGTCATCCCTGATGGGTATTAAGATGCAGTGAAATAAAACAAACATAAAAAACTAGTTTGTGGAACGTGCTCGATTGCCCTAAGGAGAAAAAAATTTTGCTACATTAAAAACTCAATGAAAACCGGTGTCGCGTCACACACTGTAACCTTGCGCGTACACAAAAAGTACTCCCTTCTTTAATACAAGCTAGAAGAGGATAAAAACACAGCACATTTAGATCATGAAACCTTTTTATCGTCCATTTATACATTGAGGGCTACCTCTGGTAAATTAATTAACTGCCGACTCATTACTGTACTAAGTGAGAGCCTGATTCATCTCGTAGAGGACTATGTAAGAGTGAGAGAGAGAGATATAACAAGTTGGAAAGTTGATTAATTGGGCAAGGAGGAATAGACCAGACAAGAATAATAGCTAGCAAAGGTTAATCACGGGGATTTGCATGGGGAAAAATGGCAGAGCTGTGCTACAGACCTACATACTTTAATGTTAACGATCCTTATTTATTTTATTTTTTTCAGGCTTACGCTCTCTTTTATAAAAATGTTTATCGAATATAGTAAAACAAATGAACTGTAATAATTAACAATCATGTTTCGCCCATCATGGTCAAAGTAAATAACCCTCAGGGTTTGTTAAACCTATATTTTGTGACTATGTCTTCGTCCTTCACAATGTCCTCTAGAATAATTGTTGTTTTGGTAGCTAAGAGAAACTCTGAATTCTACATTTCAATAATTATTGTTTACATTTTACAGACGATACATTTACTTTTGGATAGATTCCCTCACACTATGATACATCATGATGGCGATTCAGCTTCGTTTCACCAAGAATGTTAGAGGTATTTAACTTGACCTTCCTGAACCAACTGATTGCATCAGCACAAGATTAGCAAACTAGCTTAACTTGTAGTAAAATTAGTTCCGCATTGCTGGGTGGGCGGAATAATTTTCAAGCTTATCTAGTACAGTTTCTCTTGAAAGGGAGAACACGGTTCGAATCCTTGTCAGATGTACTGTCGGTGCTTTTTCCTAAGCTCTTCTCCATTCTCCATACATTTCAATGCGGGTTCAATACCTATAATTCCTATCCTCCTCATCCGTACTCCATTAAAGTTAGAATTAGTAAAGCCCAAATGTGTAGTAAGACATGGCACGCATACAAAATAATAAACACAAGAAACATCTAAATATTTAGATAACTTATTATTTTCACTCAAATTTTAATAACTTTGTTTTGTAGGTCATATAAATCACCATTCCCATTGATTATGATCTGAGAGTGATTTGACAAAATAGAATATTCATCCAACTGTGTTTCAAAAAATAAAAATAAATGTATAAAAATATAAATTGTCTATTATTTAGATGGTAGTTAGTGATAATTATGCACAATCGTACATTTAAAATAATACTTGTAGTTTTCTCTACTGGTATTACAGATATCGCAGTTTATTTTTCAAATAAATAAAGCCGGGTCACGGTAGTGGACCAGATCGCTACTACAAGTGTTGTCAAACAAATTCTGAACAGACGTAATACTAACATTTCTAGTTGGAGAGGGAGAAAGATGACTAGATGTCTAGATGCTTAAGTATTCCCACAGTGCGAGAGCAGGTGATGTATTAGTGATATTCCGTTAGCCATAATTTCAACATTGTGAAATTTGAAAGCCCTTTTTTTTATCAATGACCAGTAGAAGTACCTGGCGTTGCCACGCAATCCATTACGGGGCTACCCCTGGCAATGCTTTTCTTTGCTTCAAAAATAGAGAAAAATAATCTTTTCAATCTATTTCTTCCGACTAAGTTTTTAGTTAATATAAAATATCTATTCCAAGTTTTATAGTTCTGGGTTTTAGGTGCATATGTTTATGCAAATGGGGCTATTTTTTAAATTTCACACCTCTGAGAGTGGTAGACATCACAAAACACATCATTTTATTAATGTAGATTTATTTCAGCCCATACTAGGAATCAAATTCAGGAACCTTTAGGTGGAAATGCGGGGAACTCGATAAAAAGCAAGTTTATTTGCAGTTTTCATAGTAAAACTTTCTTTTGAAAAAATAAATCAAACAGTGCTTCGGTAGAAACATAAAGTTTAATGTTCTTTACTTGGTGATATCAACATTATTGAATATCTGTCCTGAGTACAGTGACAATTGATGACAAATTTTTTTAATGAAGAGAAAAAGTTGGTAACGAAATTCCAGGACACCCTAGACAGATATTCAACAAATGAAATGTGAAGAAAGTTAAATTCAATATTTATACTGGAGCAATATTTTATTGTTTTATGCCCCAAAAAAAAATGTTGCTCTAAGAACTGCAAAAATACTTTCACCTTAACTTGATGAGTATCGTGACTGCTGGTTAGGAAAAGGGAAAGTCCTTGTTTCAATTCCTGATGCAGTCAAAACAAGTAATATATTTGGTACAGAACGTGCATGATTTGTAAGCATAGTTAACAATTTCTACTCCCAGGCACTAAGAACTTATTATACTTGTGTATATAGTTTCGAACATATAAAATATTCTATGATCTTTCAAAAGTGAAGCATGTTTGTGGGACATATATAATTTGGTTTATTTAAAGGTCTAATCTGTATTTTAAGGTAGAGTTCAGTGATTGTAATGCTAATTTTAGCTAATAACAACATTCGAAAGTTTTATTTAAATAAATAAATAAAAATAAAGTATTTATTAATAATTGGTTTTTAGTGATGTGTATTTTTCCAATCCTTTGAACTTTCCAGTTACAGCAAAACAAAACTCTAAAGTTGAATAATAAGGAAATGCACCATAATTCATCTGGTGGGAGTTGTGAGAAAACACAGTGAAAATACAAATTTTGGAAAACCATATTCAACCTACTGGGTTAGTGTTGAGACCTTAAGTCTATTTAAATAACGTTAATCTAAGCTTCTTTCAGTGGTTTTAGATTGTTAGCAGCTTAGTTGTTATAAAGATCATCTAAATGTGAAACATCTGAATGATATCCTTTCATCAAGTCTGTTCTGGAACTAGATACTCAGAAACTGGAATCAACCCCGACATATTTTCCTTAGCACACCAATTCTCTGCCACTGAGGTATGAAGGAGTGCCTTGTGTATAGGGTCATACATCCTTCCTTCCCCTCACTATTTGATGACAGAGTCTGTGATGGACGTGTCAGATATTAATCTACCAAGAGCTATCAGAAACACAACCACACGCTCTACCGCTGAGCTAACCAGGTTGATACTGTATCCATGGTCACACATCCCTCATTGTTTGAGTATGTAATGAGCATGTGAAATAGTCAACTACTTGGAGCTATAAAAAAAGGGTCGCTTGGAATTGAGTTTTGTATCAAAGGTACATTTGTATGTATTGTGTATAAACACAATTATCTGTACAAAAGAATCAACCAGAAAGCTTCTACATTTTGACAACATGAAGAAGATAATTAGGAAACCAAACATTAAATCATAACAAGATGAAAATAAACATAAACCCAATTTACCCGATCGGTTTCCAGCCCTATCCCTCCGTCACTGGATCTCCAGTATATTTCTAGCCTGAAGCCTTAGTTTACGGTACTTTAGGTTCAGGTCTCAACTTAAAAACTTATCTTCACTTGTGATTATATAGAAATGAAGAGATTTTGTTATGACTCTAAATATATTCTAAAATTAGTCCAGAAATACAAAGCCTTGTTTTATTATTTAGAAATTCAAATGAGTGTTTATTTGGGTCAGATTTTTAATTAAATTTCAGGCAGAGTATGATCTTATTAACATACTATAATATCAGCTTTAAAAAAATCTGATTTAAAAGACAAAAAACACAATAATTAAAACGAATAAAATATACAGTTATTATAAAACAATAAAATACATTACTGTATTTTTATATATTTAATAATGGTATTATTTTAAATATTTTTTTCCATTTGCAGCTATTCTCAGAAATTATCAAATTGCCTATAGCGTTAGATTCACATTGTATTTGGTCTGCGAGACAAAGGTTCAACTCCTGGTCAGCTGGACTCAGCAGGAGGGCATGGAGAGGTTTTCACATGTGATTCTCTCTTAGTTTTTCCATTATCTCCCCACACTAACGGGGGTGAAGTTCTTCTAGGCTCGTCTTTACCACAGTCATCAATAGTATGTGTTGAACGTCTAAAATAGAACAAAACAACATGGCCGCGGGGATTATTACCAAACTGTTTTCCTTCCAAGAAAGGGTTCACGAGAATGTTATATGCGCACTGTGCCATAATCACTACAAATAGTTATGCTCTTATTTTCACGCGCTCTACGACACAGAACGAATGGCCTCTACCATTGAAAATAAGACCAACAAACCAGAGAAAATAAGAATGTATTTGGCTAGAGGACAGAACCAAACGTTTGTTTGTTATGAGGGTCACCTCTGAATATCTAAATCAGAAATAACTAGGCTTAACTTCGAAACCAAGAGACCAATTATCATAAAATATATCACATCACTTGATTATTTAGTAGTAATTCAATCGCAGTTATCCGTCGATGAAGTTGACACAAGTCAGCAACGACCTTTGTGATGTCATTCATTGTATTTTGTCCACACCAGCATCAGGGGTCACGTGGTCTAGGGCAGTGATGCTTAACATGGGCGTTATTACACCCTTTTGGGTAAGGTGGCTATCCAATAGGGGTAACACAAGACAAACGGGCTTTTTATGTATACCTATATTAAACTATCAGTGATGCATCTAGACTAGAACTAGCAATTCGAACATCGCGTATTTCCCGCTCTTCTCGCTATTGTGTCATCTCCATCCCCCCCCCCTCCCCATGCATGTCTTACAAGACGACTTGTCCTTCCCCTCTCCTCCCGAGTGCAATGGATCGTTCTGCGCTGCTGACTGAATGCAAGCGCTAGGGGGAGGGATGGGCGGGTAACTCACTCCAGTAATTCACTGAACCATCAGTCAAACGCATCCGCCCTCACCTCCTGTATTACTTTCTGTGTTATGTACGAGTAGTTATTGGCATTATTATTACGTGTTTTATTTCATCAAACTTATGGAAGTACCTATCAGTTTTATGTTTATCATTTTCAATCGATATGTGTCAAAATTAAAGTTTTTTTATCAAACTAATCCATATAATTTTTTTTTTTAGGTGTCATGAAATCTTAATCTGAAAAGAAGCGTTCGT
Source organism: Timema podura (assembly GCA_033556935.1). Lineage (NCBI taxonomy): Eukaryota > Metazoa > Arthropoda > Insecta > Phasmatodea > Timematidae > Timema > Timema podura. Next base: position 7,532,554 of record JAVRXN010000011.1, read on the forward strand.
ACAAAGAATCATTTTTACAATGAGGATTCACCAAACTTGTTGAAAAAATGTTTAGAAAAACCTCAGTGCATCCTTTGTAGGAAAGTTCTTACTGCAGAGAACATGAATCCCAGCAAATTGAATCATCATTTTGAGAAAATGCATAAGAAGTTCGTACGAAAAATATAGAATTCTTCAAGAGGAAAGAGAGTATTAGGAAGTCTTACCGATTGGATTTTACAGGCAATTTACAAAAGGCAAACGAATCATGTCTCAAAGCTTCGTACCAAATTGCTTATCGCATTGCTATGAATAAAAAGCCTCACACAATAGGAGAGGATCTTATCAAACCTTGTTTAGTGGAAGCAGTGAAGCTTGTTATTGGTGAGCAGCAGGCGGCTAAGATGAATCAAATATCTCCTTCCAACAGCACACTCCAAACTAGTATCGAAGAGATGAGTAACGATATGTTGTCAACAGTAATTGGAGAAATAAAAGGAATTCCAACATTTGCACTGCAATTGAATGAGTCAACTGATGTGTCGTCTTGTTCTCAATTACTTGTATTTACTCGCTACATAAAAGACGACTCTGTGGAAGAAGAGTACTTGTTTTATAAATATTTACCCACTACAACCCACGGAGAAGATTTATTCAAAACTCTGGAAGAGTTTATTGATGAAAATGAACTGGAATGGTCGAAGTTAGCTGGTGTTTGTACTGACTTCCATGATGGGAAATTCATTCTGGATTTCAAGCATTTGTGAAACAAGTTGCCCCTCAAACACAGCATGATATATCGCTATGTTTTAGCGGCTTAGACACTTTCTCCAGATTTGCTAAGTGTATTCAATTACATGGTGAAGATTGTTAATCATATTCGTGGCAGTTATACAAATTCTAGAACTTTAATGTTTTATGTAATGAAGTTGGTGCCAAATTTGATGTTCTTTTGTTTCACACAGAGGTACGATGGCTATCAAAGGCAGGGTATTTGAGCTACGCGAAGAAAAAGCTTTGATTTTTTTTAAATCCCCGTACAAAGAAAGTTAAAGATTTTTGCCTAAAATTAAAAGATCAAGTGTTTATTGAGAAGCTAGCATATTGTGCCGATTTTTTTTAGTGAGAATAACAGTTTGAACCTTTCGTTGCAAAGAAATATGACCAATATCTTAACAGCACAGTATAAAATTGCTAGCTTTCTGCGCAAGCTAGAACTTTACTAAGCAGGGCTGAAGTTGGAGACATATCAATGTTCACACAATTGTCTGAGATCAACAAAGAGATGGCTATCAATGCTTATTTACCGGTTCCATAGCTCAAAGCTACGACCTCCCTATATTTCGGCGAAAATTGGGAGCTGAATATCCTATTATAGCTGACAGGGCTCTAAGAATTTTGATTCCATTTGCTACTACTTATAGATGTGAGAGTGGTTTCTAAACTTTGGTATCATTAAAAACAAAGGCCAGAAACTGACTCAATGTAGAGCACGACTTAAGATGCGCTCTATCGAAGACTAAACCAAATATAAAAAGAATTTACATAAAGAAAACAATACCAACCTTCTCACTAATATTCTACTTGTAGAATTTACATACGTTGTTTTTGTTTTGAATTTTTTCTCAATAAATATTGTGATTTCTCAACAAGTATTTTTAAGAAGGGGTAATGAGAGGTTCTCGGATAGATCATAGGGGTGACATGACTGAAAGGGCTAAGAGCCACTGGTCTAGGGCATCAGTATCTCAATGGATAGGTTTGGTGGTGACAGGAAATAAAAGCTTTATTATATGTCAGTTGCGATGGCTTTCCCATTCCTTATGTATGCTAGTTCAGGGGCAATTTTCTCATACCAGAGGTCCTTGTTCCCCCTTGTCTTATTAGTGGACCAGCAATCATGTGTTTTATAATGAACGACTTCTATGAAATATAAATTGGGAGGCAGGGTGAATCTTTTCCTTGGTAGAATCTTGGGAGTTGGTGAGGCAATGGCAGATATAAACACAAACAAATGGAGGACCACCCTTAAATAGTCAGTAGAACAAAGAACAAACTATAAAGACAAATTCTGGTGTTGTTACAAAAGCTCACCTCAGCTGTTGAGCTCGCGGTCACCTTGTGATTCCTTCTTCAATATAAATATAAAGTTCAGTTTGTTAGGGTTTTAGGGTGTGGATGGGTCTGTATAATAGAATGGTAAGGGCCTAAACTGACGTCACCGATGTTTTCAAGAGATAGAGAGTATGGAAGCTAATATAAGTGATTCCACGGTTCAGCGGAAGATACTTTTCCGTTTGGATATAAATGACTGAACTTCCAGCTGGTCCGAGAGTCAATAACGCAGGTAAACAAACCCGAAACATAATATATAAATCTAATGAATCATAATTCACATTCTCTACTAATATTCAGGACGACAAATGAGCTTTAGTTAAAACACTAAAACAATTGCTATTAAAAAATTCTTACACGAAACATTGGTTGTATTGACATAAAAACCAAACGGTGGGTGAGCTCCATATTTAATAATGAAACCTAATACAAGGTTATATATCAACTTCTTGCTCTCCACAAGGGGCAGAATGCACAATACAACAGAGGAAGAGAGGGGGAGAGGAAGTCACATCACTATCAACAACAACAACAACAACAACAACCTTCAGCAACATCGTCTACAACTCAATTAGATGGACATAACAGGGGGAAAGTGAAAGTTTACACATGAGTTTGGCTCTCCCTTGAATATAAATGTGTCGGATAAATGATTGAACCAAGATAAACTTCAAACTTGAACTATTTCCCAAACTAAGAGTAAATGGCTTGAAAGATAATTAGAACTGAGATCTTTAGTAGCCAGCTATATGGCTTTCTCTTTATACATAGGTGGTTGTAATATTTGATCAGTCAAAGCGCCACAGTAAAATGAATAAGAAAGCCTTTGGCTTGGAGACTTAGTAATTGAACTTCCGGACAATGGAAACAGTAGCAGGTTGGAACAAATGAACAAGTCCGAGTTTTTCAGAGGGTATGTTAGCTGTACACATTGAATTATTCAGAGGGTATGTTAGCTGTACACATTGAATTATTCAGAGGGTATGTTAGCTGTACACATTGAATTATTCAGAGGGTATGTTAGCTGTACACATTGAATTATTCAGAGGGTATGTTAGCTGTACTCATTGAATTATTCAGAGGGTATGATAGCTGTACACATTGAATTTTTCCAGAACCTAAAGCAGTGTTACAGGTCACATGTTATCAGGGGCTAGGGAAGTGTTATAGCTCACATGTTATTAGGGGCTAGGGCAGTGTTATGACTCACGTGTTATTAGGGGCTAGGGCAGTATTGCAGTTCATATGCTATTAGGGGCTAGGGCAGTATTGCAGTTCATATGCTATTAGGGGCTAGGCGCATGTTATGGCTCACATGTTATTAGGGGCTATGGCAGTGTTATAGCTCCCATGTTATCAGGGGCTAGGGCAGTATTACGGCTCAAATGCTATTAGGGGCTATGACAATTCAGACAAGTTCAGTTTAGGTTTGGCTAAGTTAAGCTACATGCCTTAATATGCGATCAAATAATATAAGTATGCATGAAATTGAGCTCAAAGTGAATTAAACTGTTCAGAGCATAGCTTTTCAGCACCCTAACTTTTCTACAATAACGAAACATAAAACATTGATGCCACAAACAGAAGCAGCTGTGAGCAATGTATCGTCTGTTAAATTAGTTCTAAGACTCCAAAATTAAATGAATACACTTTACAACCGTTAAAACTGTTTCAGTTCAATCTAGTCGTACATCCTAAAAGCTTACTGATTACATTATCCTTTGGTGGGAATATTCTTATATTCGCTAGACTTTTAGAGCCACCTTAACAGACCGTCCCACCTCATGGTCAGCACTTAGCTTGGGTAGGTAAGACAGCCAAACCAGACCAGATGTTGCATCATGGTGTTATTCGCAATTTAATTTAGAAAATAATTGAATTTGAGTCTATTGAAACCGTTTTCCTATATTTTTAAAAAAATACAAAAAAATTATTTTAAAATTAAAACACTACTATAACCATCACACTTTCACTATTGTCAAACTAAGAATGCAGAAAACACATATTCCATGCCATTTCTGGTTCAACCGTAATCTTGTAGCTATCATTCCGGCTAAACGGTCGTGGGCTTTTACCAACATGCGATGGAAATAAAACATTGAAATTAAATCACTATTATTTATTCATACAAAGCTAAATAAAATACACGAATAGTCTACTATAAATCGAGATTCTGCTAAACTAATTCATAAAGATGGTTGAAGATTCCATATATGTATTTAAAGACTCAATAATGATTTTCTCACTATTATTTCTGGTAAATGAAACTATAACAAAATGTTCATCGGATTACAATAATTGAATTAGCCAATATTTTTTCCTAAAATAATACATGTTTGACCTAGAGAGATGCAGTATCTAGTTCGGTCACCGTGTATGTATAATTTTGCCCAGGGCGTACCTTGGAGCTTGTCTGCATGTCATACCAGCAATGGGACTATGTGATGATGGTGATTATAAAGGTTTGGAGCCAGCGTAAATCTTAAACCTCATCATACCATGGTGACCATAGGAATAATTCTCCTTTTTGCTAAACAAAATACCTCTAGTACCACCGGGAATTGAGCTTGTGACCTCTAGATCAATGGCCAAAAGCGCTGACCACTATGCCCAGAGGTCATCAAGTCAACAAAGAATACATTATTTTAAAACTCTTCTTGGGCTCAATAAGTTAATTTGTAGCATGTATTTTGTTGTGATCACTTCCGGAATGTCCATTGATAAAGACGCCTTGAAAAGTGAACGTAATATTGAGGTTTCACTTTCAAGAACAATACGGGTCAATCAATGTTTTTTTTCGAAAGGCAGTGGAAGCTGTAATTCGCACAGCTTTGGTGCAGTTGATGACTCACGTTTCAAGGTTACCATTTAGGGAAATGACCTCGACTGAGAAATAAAGAGGAATTATTTAGATATAGTTCATGTTGAGTGTCTATCCACCAGTCCTGACTCTCTGAATGTTTGCACTGATGAAGTAGATGTGAATAAAGCAGGATCCAGTGATAGTGTACCCACATTCGTCTGAAGGGAGAGTGGTAAACAATTTGTGGAGGTACACCTCAACACACCCGCCTGGGATTCATGCTCCATTTTCCTCGTCACCAAGAACAAGACCAGCATAGGTACTAGGAAGTAATTCTGATATTCAAATTATTAGTCTATAATCAATTTATTGTTTTCTAAGCTCCCTATTATACTATTGTAAATAAACACAACAATAAATTACATTAAGTAACACTTTGAAGCTTAAGCTTAAGATATTAATTAAGAATTCATAAAACGCTGCTCGGCAAAAGATTAAATCGTAGAATGAAGGTAAAAACCCAGTCCAGGATGAATAAATTGTTAAATGAAAACATATTTTTATAAATGTGCTTATGTAGGCTTATATAACTATCAAATGGTCTAGATATTTAATTAATATGTGTTTGATACATTAATATATATTAATGGACAGCTACATCCACCTCTAAAATATTAATGTATTATAATATATAAGCGTTATTTTTATATATAGGTGGTATTCTCCTTTAACATAGAACTTTAAACTAAGAATGTTCACTATATTATAATTAAGAAAATATTTTTAAACCTTCTATAACTCTTAAAATTTAATAATCCGTTCTAATAAAAGATTTGTATTTACTTTAACTTTATTATTTAAAAAAATAAATCGATGGATTTTACAATTCTGTCCGTCTCCATGTCTGTCTGTTTGTCTGTTCCTGACCAAGGATCTGAAACAGTTAGATGGATTTTGTTCAAAATCGATATTTAATTTTTAGGACTACACTGCGGGATATTTATATGAATTTGACCTCAGCTCTCAAATTAAAAGTAGTTTATTAATGCGCGATTTTTTAATTAAAAATATTTCGAAAAATACTCAAACAGATTTGTTTAAAATGAATATCTAGGATTTTTTTGACATGACAAATAACACTATATAAGTGATTTTTGGGCAAACATTTGTTGAAGGGTTGTTTACAAGTGAGAAATTTGAGAAAACCATAAATATTTATACTATGGCTTGAAATGTGTCTTGAGATATTTGTGGTATGACAACACTGTAAGCTTGTTTTTGGGATGGAAACTCGTTTATGGGCAGTTTACTGATTTTAATAAAAAAATTTGAATATTTTTAAAATGTTTCCAATTATTTGGTTCCATATGTATATAGGTGGGAATGTTTGACACTAAAATTTATTCATGGGTAGTTAGTTTACTGATGACTGATTTTTCAAAATTCTGAAATATTATAAAAACGAATGAATAAGTAGTCGTAGACAGCCGATGTGGGTGGCCCTCTTGTTTGGAGTTGGTCGTAGGCGTGATGAGCCTGGTCTATAACCAAGTTATTTTGTTAACTAAGATTTTGAATTATCTAGAGCTATTGGCTCTTGCATTAACTTGGAAATTTAAAAGTAGTTTCAATATCATTTCATTATATTTGGTAGGGTATCCCAATGTACCTACCGAGCTATAGTCGGTTAATTTAAAGGTATCAAACATTTTTATTACAATTAATAACTATATTTCATAAAAAATTAAGTATAAAATTAAATGCGTGGCTATTGATATTTATCAGGGGGTTCGTGCAACTCATATGTTTGTGAAAGGGGTTCGCGAGTCGAGAAAGTTTGGGAAATACTGCTCTAAGCCAATTGCCAGACATAAGCATGAGCCGCATAAATCAAGATACACCAGTAGAGACTATCCCAGCTGTGGCCGCGCTTCTCTACAACGTAGCGTGATATAACTAATCAAATTTGAGTCAACCAACTCAACAGTGTCCATATCTATAAACCAATCTTCTCAAAATGGGCACGCAACTACAAAACCTGGTAAAAGCAGACGGAGGCATCTACTGTTTGTAAATGATTTTAAGTAACTCACTAAATAAAGAATACGAGCCTTATTAAAAAGAAACATTTTACCAGTAAGCCCTTGCAAAACTTTCACATATTCAACCTTCCCCTTCTACCCCCTCCCTGAAAAAATATTTAATCTTTCGTTGGGCTGTTTAAATTAAATACTCAACGAAGTGTATACACAAAATATTAAAGAGAGTTTATTTACGATAATCAAAACAAAAATATTGTTACATTTTCCCTTTAACTTAAATTTTAAACAAACAATGTGTTTTAACTTAAATTGATTATGCTATGTCAGTAGTCGTTAAAAAATCCTATCCACTGATACCTTATTCATCGCTGTATTACTTGAGAAAGAGGGACGTTGACAACAGAAATAATATATAAGATTATTGCATTCTTACAAAATCATGCACCACAATCATGGAATAGTTTTTGTGGCTTTGTTAAAAATGATCGTAAAAATAAAAACAACATAGATATACATGAGCTGTATACATTCCCAAAATAAGTCCATCCCCAGTGGTCATGTGATCCTGAATATATTAAATTTAGAATATTTTAATACTTCCAGTAATATTATAGAATTTATTTTCCCAACACATCTTTATTATTATTATTAGCACCGCGTCTTACTACCCGTTCGGGTTATACGCACTTACGTTAATGTGAAATGGTAGGGTGATTGTGAGATGAAATGGAGGACCTACAGTTTAATGTGGAATCCGAACCACGGTGGAGGCCTGATATTCCTCACATTCACAAGTTGTGATTAATACACATCTTGTCAGGGGTGAAGGAAGGGTTTGGCAATCAGATAAATCTGTGTCGGAGCCGAGGATTGAACCCTGGACCCTCAGCACAGAAGTCCGACACCTTACCCCTAGACCACCAGGTCACCCCCAACACATCTTAATAATTCTACTGGTAACAAATATTTCAAATACTTTAATGACTTGTAGAAGAGGAAGGTAGCATGTAGAGGATATGTATCCCTTTTTCGTGGGACAGAGTGAAAAAAAAACCTTATTACACCTACTGTGATTCAAACCCTAACCTCCCCTTCACCAACAAGTCCTACTAGGTTAACCTGGCATTTAGTCTTCCTGTTCACCGATGCATGTTACTAATCTATTAAATAAAAATATGTATCTGGTTAAACTTTATCTAACCACTTCAGTGGTCGAATAAACTAAGATACCGATGGACTACCGATGGTGGAGAGATCAGGGTTCGAATCGAGGTCAGGTTTGCTGAGGATTGCTTTTCCTAAATGATTTTCCCCTCTCCCTTCTAAAAATATAGGGGTATAATGCTTCAAAATTTAAAATTCCTAGTCCCTAACACACGAGCGAGGTTAGTAGATGAATGTATAAACCGAACGTGTATTAAGTCACGATGATAAACAAACTTTTAGCTAAATAGCATTAATTTTAATTCGCAATCATTATCTAAGTTATTGGCTCTACATTGAACCCATTCGGGCTATCTGGTTAGCTACACTAATGAGCTAGGCACTAGGATGGTAGCGCTGCTAACGAAATGTTTCCATATTCAATTAGAAAAAACTTAGAGAAAACCCTTATTTTTAATTCCCTTAGTATGCCTATTTGATATTAAAACCCCGATATATTTTTCCCCTTCATCGGCAAACCAGTTCAAATGAGGCTGCCACCTTAGCCCGTATACCCTTCTGTGTAAATGTGGACGTAAGGCAAGAATACAGAGGGTGTAACATATCAGAGGTTGCGTTTTAAGATTGGCAACAAATGTGCTAGAAAGAATGTTGTCGGTGTTGCACTGGTACAAGCCGAAACTCCACATACAGACAAAAGTATAAGTCAACTTTGTAACTCTTTGATGCGGCCGAGATGCTCAACTACTAATAGATGTACGGATGCTGTTCGCCCTGAGAACAACTCGTCTCAGGGGGGTCTCATGTGGTTGGAATTGGCGGAGTGAAAGTCTAGGCTTTTCACGTGCAGGATCTAGCCTCATGTCAAATCAATATCATGAGGTTTTCAAGGAACTAGCACAAGATTCAAATAGCAAGGTTGTCCATTTGATTGATACCTTGGAGATAGGGGAACTTATTAAGGCTACACATTGGACAGTTTTTCCCAGGCCCCTTCTTCGCTGGGGTCATACAAACATATTTTTACTAAAAGAAGATAGTCTTGCTGCAGCTAGACAGCCATTCAAAGAAATGAATCCTTTATGAATCTGGATGGTGTAAAGTCCGTTAACAAAGTAGTTATAAAAATAACAACGTTGCTCAATATTGTATATTTGCAGTCTATATATTAAAATTAATAAAAATAAATAAAACCCATAAAACCAATATATTTTTCACCACGTCCTAGTTCCTGTTCGGGTTATATGTATTTATTAATTACTTTAATGGAGTAGGCATGAAAAATGTATATTTGTATAAGAAGTTTACCCGAATTTAAGTGTAGAAAGATAGGAAAACAGTTTAGAAAAAACATCCTCTATAGACCTAAGATAGTAGGTAACCAAACATTTTGTGACAGTCATGAGTCCAGTCCCTTTTCAGGAGATAGTAGGTAACCAAGCAGTTTGTGACCATAGGTATTATTACAAAAAGAATTACACAAATTCAGAAATATCTAAGGGGCAGGGCCTCAACTCGGACGTTTGAACCTAGACTGGCCTTCCTACAACTTTACCTTGTGACAATCTCTCATCACTTAGTTGAATTCCCTACTCACCTCAAGATATTCGAAATAGTAGTCAAGCCGTGCCAGTTGCTGTGAGTAGACGTGTCCCTCGTCACCAAGATCACGTGATGTAAACAAGTGACTCCTGGAGGAGCGACGCGTCTTCTTGACAGTGGGCAGAGCCACTCCGAACGGGACAGTTATCTGGAGAGCTGGAAATACACAGGTCAAATATAGGTCCCATTCGTGGTCTAGAGCTCAATTATTGAGATGTACTTTAAAAGCAGGTCCAATATAGGCCCCCCTCGTGGTCTAGAGCTCAATTATTGAGATGTACTTTACAAGCAGGTCCAATATAAGCTCCCTTCGTGGTCTAGAGCTCAATTATCGAGAAGTACTTTAAAAGCAGGTCCAATATAAGCTCCCTTCGTGGTCTAGAGCTCAATTATTGAGATGTACTTTACAAGCAGGTCCAATATAAGCTCCCTTCGTGGTCTAGAGCTCAATTATCGAGAAGTACTTTAAAAGCAGGTCCAATATAAGCTCCCTTCGTGGTCTAGAGCTCAATTATTGAGATGTACTTTACAAGCAGGTCCATTATAAGCCCCCTTCGTGGTCTAGAGCTCAATTATTGAGATGTACTTTACAATCAGGTCCAATATAAGCCCCCTTCGTGGTCTAGAGCTCAATTATTGAGATGTACTTTACAAGCAGGTCCATTATAAGCCCCCTTCGTGGTCTAGAGCTCAATTATTGAGATGTACTTTACAAGCAGGTCCAATATAAGCTCCCTTCGTGGTCTAGAGCTCAATTATTGAGATGTACTTTACAAGCAGGTCCAATATAAGCTCCCTTCGTGGTCTAGAGCTCAATTATCGAGAAGTACTTTAAAAGCAGGTCCAATATAAGCTCCCTTCGTGGTCTAGAGCTCAATTATTGAGATGTACTTTACAAGCAGGTCCATTATAAGCCCCCTTCGTGGTCTAGAGCTCAATTATTGAGATGTACTTTACAATCAGGTCCAATATAAGCTCCCTTCGTGGTCTAGAGCTCAATTATTGAGATGTACTTTACAAGCAGGTCCAATATAAGCTCCCTTCGTGGTCTAGAGCTCAATTATCGAGAAGTACTTTAAAAGCAGGTCCAATATAAGCTCCCTTCGTGGTCTAGAGCTCAATTATTGAGATGTACTTTACAAGCAGGTCCATTATAAGCCCCCTTCGTGGTCTAGAGCTCAATTATTGAGATGTACTTTACAATCAGGTCCAATATAAGCCCCCTTCGTGGTCTAGAGCTCAATTATTGAGATGTACTTTACAAGCAGGTCCATTATAAGCCCCCTTCGTGGTCTAGAGCTCAATTATTGAGATGTACTTTACAAGCAGGTCCAATATAAGCTCCCTTCGTGGTCTAGAGCTCAATTATTGAGATGTACTTTACAAGCAGGTTCAAGAGCGCAATCAACTCGACTGACCCTAAACTATGGCTTTTGGAGTGTGATCTTGACGAGCCAAGATAGAGATCTTTATTTGAAAATCTGATCTCACATCATTAATAAGACCAAACATCACTGCTGTATTTATTTAAAATGTATTTTTTTTCTATTGGTAAAAATCAACTAATGAGTGTTTTATTGAATTTAGAAACAAAAAATATCGATAAATGGAGCTTACACATCTTTAAAATAAACCATCAAAACATAATTATCGACATTAATATTATGTCTTTATTTTTTAAACTATTCTATGCGTATTACTTTCCATTAACTTTATCCACAGCTTAAACCAATTATTCTTAAGAACACAGGAGAAGTAGTAGGGTTAGTTTAGTGGTAATATTTTGACTAAAAAGATGTTTGAAAAACGGTGCAAAGAAACCACCCCTATTTATGGGGTTAGAAACATCGTTGAATTCCTCCCGGCTGGGAAGTGAATCTGAACCCTAGCGAAAAGGATAAACTACTTCTCTCTACCCTTTGGATGGCATTTCTCTTGGCTGACATGATTTTAAATCGATTAAGACTGACACAATTGGATTAGATTAAAAAGAACTTAGTTTCATCTTGTTTAGTTTGTTGTCAACGGGAATGTCTTGGTTCAATTCCCACCCGTGTGCGCTGAGGGGAGTTTCACCTAAACATTGTCCCTCCCTCTCCCTCCACCCCAGTGTGGTTCTACGTCCTCTGGAGTCTAGATCATAGCTTCCTCATTCCTATCCCATGGACATAAATTTGCTTATATTAAAGCGTGGTACAGAGCATACTAAAAGGAAATTGTTTAAGATTATTCGTACAAAGATGCCACGCTCAATCACCAGGGAGAAAAATTGGATATCTGAGAGAATTAACATTCTGAAATCTGGTTGATTTGTTGGTCCTAAAACTAACGTAAAACTGCTTCAGATATAGTGGAATCGTCATAGGAATGTAAGTTTAAAATATACGAACCAGGTGTTTATCTCATCATTGATCAAATGTAACCATATTATTTGGCAATGATAATATTTTGTGAAGGAGATAGTTGTATAATATATTATTTGACGTAAATATATTAAAATAAGAATTGTAACATTTTAACAGGTTGATACGCGCCGTCCTACAGCGATTCTACTTAATATAAAATGTTAGTGGCAGCTTGTAATCCCCTGGATGTACCCTCCAGTATGGAACTGTTTCCGAATATTGTTCAACTTACACACGTCGATGTTGTTGGTAGTGTCAAGGTAGAGGAATCTCTTCTCTCTGTATCCTCTTTGTGATCTGTCACCAGATGTAAGGGCCATCATGACATTAGTGAGGCCCAACAGCAGCCAGGCCGATCTAGAAAATCACACATCGTGCGAGATATACACTAGAGGATTATATAAACCAGTGTGGTATAAGCCACTACATAGAATATCACCTCTGAGGGAACTGCAGGTCCTATGGATAAAAGCTTCATCTTAGTTCTCTCTCGGTGAACTGTTGCCAAATATCCTCACTTTCAGTTATGTCGGAAGGTGGTGTGCTGGGGTAGGGAGGAATGGCTGGCAACATCGATGAACCAGCGTTGCAAAATTTGTCGTAAATTTAAGGGAAGTTTTACCACAGGAAAACAAGAAAATGACAACGATGTAGTCATTAAGTTCCCTCAACGATGGATTATAGAATGTACAGTTCGACACTTTTAGGTAGTATTTGATCAACAAGCTACTCAATGCTGAGGGTAGAAGCTTGACACTCAGACTAAGCAGGAAGGCACTCAAGGAAAGTTATTTTCATGACCAGTGCCACAAACATCGCGGGCAGCCACTAAAATTAAAAAAGCAGGCTGATTTAATTGGAAGACATTTGTTGGGAGTCTTAAAACTTACCAAAACAATGTTCACATAATATATAGGCCTAGATAGTAATTTATATGGTTTGAAACTATATTTTTTGTATATAATATCAAAACCGATAAGATAATACTAATTATAAAGTAAAATATCCTTAGTAACCTAAAAATAGTCTTAGTGCTTTATAGAAACTACTTTATATAAGAATCCTACTAAAGTTGGTGGGATGACTGAATCTATGTTCATGTCATCATATTTTCGATAGTGCGAATCCGGCAAACGTTGTTTTTTTTATTGTTTACTAAACAACCGTTGAGCTGTGTGGACCAGATTAAATATAGTTGTCAGCCACTGATATAAACTAATAGCGTAGAGTACTCAACACTTAAAAAATATGACTATTTTACTTGTGAAGCGCATCAGATTGGTTATATTAAATTATTTTTACATTGGAAACCTTCACATAGGTTGTAATGTGGACTAAGCATTTTATACTTTCTATCAACTAAAGAAGCTGAAATCATTTCGTATGGTCAGTGGCTCCATAGGCAGAGATTTGGTAAGAGAAACCAAAGGTATCCGGAAGGTACCCACGAATTAAATATAATGCTTATCTAGGAAAATGCATTCAGACATAACTATGGATACAATGCATTATCAACATTGGATGTGTCGTAGCAATAAAATAAAGGGGTCAAGGCCTCCTTTCTTCATATAAATATCCAGCTGAGGTTTGAAGAAAGATAACAGGGTCACACAAAATAAATGTACAAACTCATTTTATTCATTCATTAAATATATATATTATTAAATTTTACAGTAAAACTATCGATATTTGACTACGGCTTCCCAAAGCTACAGTAGTTTTTGGATGTCATTAAATTCGCTATTCAAATTAAGGTGTCGGATCTTTCAAGTCACGACTTGGCTAAGCTCATCCAGGGACAAAAAAACGTTGACCATGTTACTTAAGCTAGGGGAACAGATCAACATTAGAAGGAGTAATATCAGAACTGTGGGCCATATCGTATTTATTAAAAACAGTCCTTACATCTTGTCTCACATGTGGCCGCGACATGTCATGCAAGATCAATTCAGTAATTGAAGCCTACTTTATGGAATTTTTGGATGCAACTTTTCGCGTAGAAGGTTTTAAAAAATCTTTCCAGTTACTTTTTGAAATATTAGCACCGGATTGGTTATGGATATGATATGATGTATATGATTCCTCAGTTGAATTATAGTGTTTCACAAGATTAAAACGTGGTTTACTGTTATTTTGTTACTTTTTTTAAAAATGAGTTTCTCAGATGAAGACGGGGAAGATCATAAATGTGTAAAACTAAAAAAAAAAAAAATTGCTATCTATTTTGATCTGTACAAAATAAATGTCATAAAAAAGGTCAAAGAAAGTGGAAAAATCCATTTATTCTGTTTTGGGAAAAAGGCTTCTGCTAAAACTCCTGGTTATTCAGTTTCTAGATGAGCAAAATTATTTATTTTTATATTCAAATCTTTTTACTTTCTCTATATAAGGAAGAAATTAAAGGTTTTCTTTAAAATGTTCAGTGTCGAGTTTTTAACCAAAGAAATTAATTGAAATAAAAATATGTTTTTAATTTAATTTCTTATTAGTCTTTTAGGGCTATAATCAGCATTGAACATTTCGAAGAAAAAATTAATTCCTTCAAACATAAACAAATAAATAAACCCCTACCAATCTATATTATTAATTAAATCCCTATCCTATCTTGTCTATTATTTAAAATTTAGGTTTTCTTTGTTCTTTATATTGTTACAGATGCAAGCAGTCATGCCTACGATGTTTCCATGATGACGATAATATTGCAATGTTTTCCATGTTGTCCGCTTTTGTGAACGCATGGTCTAACGCGCTACTCTTGCAGTCGGGTGTACTGATGGTGATTACTCCAAACTGGTTTTCCACTCTTCCTTCACGCAGATGCGAGTACACTTCCTATAAATACAACCTCCCTAATCCTCAAACCATTAGTGTAATTAGTACATACGCGAATAACCTGAGAGGCCATTCTTTAATGCCTGCTGATAGTAATTACAGCATCATTAGAAGGAATCTGAGAAAGAGGTAGAGATGCTCCACCATTCCGGAAGAAGTTGACTTAATCCAAACAGAATCTAAAACTCAAGATAACTTTTCTGTAGTTGAGATCAAGACAGGGGAAATCATGAACTACAATCTTGATGGCCCCAGTTTTATCAAGAAAAAAAACTGCATTAGTTATGATTTTTTGGGGGATAAAGGTAGTTATAGACGAGAAATTGTATTTTGTAGTTTGAAAAATCATGATCTGACATTCTTTTCTCATGATCTCTTTGAAGTACAAAGCAGCATAAAAGGATTAGTGCATGGCAGAAACTGATTAAGAAATACAAAATACAAGCTTCAACTTACAGACAAACAGGCTTACACTGAAAGGAAACCCATCAATACCTTGAAAATGGAGGACACAAAGTAACCTCTGGTTTACGTTCTCGAAGATAATATCGGATTTTGGAACATCATAACGTGGCCTGCTACAGCTAGAAGCAATCCGGTGGGGGTAATCTACTCACTAATGCTCATTTACTTATTATAAGAAAATCAAACTGTTACAAAAAAAAATTTACCCAATTTTGTTTACAATATTTATTTATTCACCGCAGATAGGGAACATGTCCATTACAGAAAATTTGCCTCAAGCTGATATTAATATAAGTACAGAAGATATTATGATCGAAATCAAAATAAGATTAAAAATTAAAAAGGCTATAAGTTACTTAAACTTTTTCCAAGATTTGTTTAGAGTTAAAACAATCGCAAAATAGTTTTTTATTTTTATTGAAAAATTAGGTTTATTGACATGTTTCCTTTCTGCGGTAGGCCAGTCAATTAATAGTTCTGACAGTATTACAATTAAGTTAAGATATTTACCTAAAAGACGTAGGCATGGTCAAAATTACAAATAAGATAGTTGCCTTTTTCTGACTACACCCAGATCTACTTTCTTTTTCCAAAAAGTACCAAATAATCATGGTGAATTTGTAAATAAGCCCCCAACTCAAGTGGAGTTTTCTTAAAACCAATTAATAGTAAAATAGTTTTAAAATATCACATAATATTTGATTTGGTAGTAATATTTTATTATTTTTTTAATTTTATAATTCTCCTCGCATTTCATCAAATGTTATTTGCATGCCGGATTTAAAACTCATTTGTTTTTAGACTTAAATTTTAACTTTTATGAGTCATTCGTTGGTTAAGATCAGGTTTGTTTATTAAATGGGCTTTTCATGAATGGATTTCATATTTATTTAGTATAAATTTTATCAATAATACGTTAATATTGAACACAAGATATTAATTTTAGATATTCCATTTATATGTTTGATGGATCATAGTAATATAGTTGAAACTGGTGACCTGGTGGTCTAGGGGTAAGGTGTCAGACTTCTGTGCTGTGGGTCCGGGGTTCAATCCTCGGTTCAGGCACAGATTTATCTGATTACCAAACCCTTCCTTCACCTCTGACAAAACGTGTATTAATCACAACTTGTGAATATGAGGAATACCAGGCCTCCACCGTGGTTCGGATTCCACGTTAAACTGTAGGTTCTCCATTTCATCTCACAATCACCCTACCATTACACATTAGCGTAAGTGTGTATAACCCGAATGGGTAGTAAGACGCGGTGATAATAATAATAATAATAATATAGTTGAAAGTTGTACTGCAATGTATATCCTATATCTGTATAAGAGTTTGTTTCCATCGGTAATTATGTATATAGATATTTCATAGATATAGTAATTCATTTAAAAAATAAAATGTTATGTTTTTTTTGTACACCATATTTTACTACCTGTCCGGTATAAAGGTTGAATGTGGAGGAAATTAACTAGCTTTAGCATCATGAGAGAGTGGTAAAATAGTCAGGAAAAAACAACAGAATTGTATTTCACCCCCGGTCACCGTCAAAACAAACAATACGCTACTGACACCTTTATCTTTGTGAGGGTCACAGTCATGTTGTGTTTACATACAATTTAATTCGCTCCACCTTCACAAGTTAATTAATAAAACCAGTGTAAATTAAAATACAATAACACCAACGCTACATGAGCTCCTTGTCAAGTTTTTGACACCAGTTTTAATCATCAAATTTTAAAACTATATATAAATATCTGTCCAGCGCTTACACTACGTATTCAAGACCTTGAGACAATCACCTGCAAAAATTCCTGCCATGCCCCACACTCCCCCCCCCCCCCCCCCCCCGCCATCACTTTCCAACCCAAATAGTAAACACAGCACTACATAATAATATCGGCTCCATCTTCAGCTCCTACAGCTCCGTATCCTTAGGCGTCAGTTCTGAAGGACGAATACCTGCAGCTTACACGTCTGACGGGTAAGTCTGATGAGTTAAACTGGCCAAAAAACACCTGTATAGTAGGTGAATTGTAGCAACTTAGATGTGACGTTGACTGCATGAACAAGTCAGAATATACCATGAAACCTCTAATGGATATGACGTCATGTAAACGTCACAAACTTATGTTGTCTTGAATGGTCGTATTTTTGTGTACCGTATTATTACCAAACCAGGATATCCATATGATGGTATAGGGAAGAGTAGGGTAGAATTGTGAGGAAATGTACATGCATTAATGGGAAAGAATGGGGAACTATTTTTTAAATCCAGCATGGGTGGGAGCGTGTACTAAATATCAAGCGTATTTGGCTTTGTTTAAAGAAGACATCAGGTTGGGTTTTGAACCTCAAGTGGGTGTATATTATCCCCCACAAGTTTCTTCTTCCACGCCAATGCAGATACATTATCTCAAGCTAATATCTTCACTAATCCGACCCATGTGTGTGAGATTACTTGTCGCAGAGTCTCACTACTTACTCAGATTAATAACGTCTACTAAATTATGCTATGGCTAGGGATGATAAAGGCTGAATTTAGAAGAAATGTAACCACATTAACGTGGAGGTATATGGGGAAAACATGTAGTGAAATAAACCCCTCAGTAAACCCGACTGGCATTCAAACCCCAACTTCTCCATCACCAACAAACCAGACAAGATAATCTTCACTTTTGATCTTTGCTCCCTTGATGAGTCTATAAATATACAATTGATAGTTTATAGATATAATGGCTTAATCGTTATTTTAAGTATTGAACATGTTTTTGACAACAACCAGTATAATCGCAAGTGTTTATTAGCTACTGAAGATACATGACCACCAATGAGGTGACAATATAATATAGAACGTCAACCACCCCTCAATATTTTGGTTTCTCAATTCTTACCCCAAACATTTAGTTACTTTCCATAATCAGAGGTTTATCTTGATGCTTGTTCTCAGAAAAACTCATAAAATAATGTATATTTTCAAATGCCTTGCGAGTTTTTAACAAATTACTATGTCATTTCGAATTAAAAAGAAAGTGTATTGTATGAAAAATCAACTAGAAATAAATTGGCATCAAGATAGTGGGTAGCCTTGATCACTAGTTGGAAACCTTGAGTCTCTCTTTTAATTCCATATAAAAGAAGACTGCAGTTTTAATGTCCCTGCAATACTATACTCCAATCAAATTACTTGTGCCTCACCTCGCTTAAAATAATTGGTAGCTCCTATTTTAATTAAATATGATTATGATGCTGAATTATAAAATCATGATGTCACTAAGAGGGAACTAGGCATATTAAGTTCAAACCATGCTGATGATCAAGGTGGTACAGTTCAAAGTAGTCATTTTAAACTACAATAAATTATTTCGAAATAAAAAATATGTAAACATTGGGCTAAAACCACCTTTTAGCCTACTTTAATCAAACTCTGTGTGCAGATATATTTATTGCACCACAGCTGGGATATGGAAAATGTGGATAGAACTTACGTATTTGCGTGGAGTGAGATTGGTAAACCATTGAGGTAAAACCGTATATACGCCATTCACGACCTAAGTTTACTTGGATGACAGCTCAAAAAGTAACTAGAAAATAGTCCCTAAAATATCACTACGCCAACAGCTGATTCTGCCACTGTCACTTGGAACAGCTGTTATGAAAACATATGGTTATCTAGAGTAATGTGATAGTTAACCACAGTAATTTAGGCCAATATTATGCCTCAAAGAATTTTGAAATTGAAATTTTTGAATGACTTGGTGATCTGTAACTTCTCTTCTTTTTTTCTCCTGGGAACTCATTATCAAAAAAACACACACAAATCTATCCACAAATAAAAATAACCCTTTATAAAATTTCGTGAGATTAAAGTTAGATTAAACTTATATTTAAGTTTGATAAAAGATAAAAGTTTAAAGTTAGATTAAAGTTAGATTAAAGTTAGATTAAAGTAAGATTAAAACTAACCAAATTAGGCCTAATATGTATTCGAACTAAAGAGAAAATATCTGTATACACAAAGTTATTCTTAAAAAATTAGTAATATGATCTAGGATTAAGTTTTTTTACGTTAATACAGAAGCCCAATAATTAAAATAAAAGGTAATTTAACTTAGTTATAAATTATTATAAGTTAGAGTAAGGCGTGGACCTAGCAAACTAGAGACTTAATTTAAAGTTAAAAATATAATAAACGCGCACAGTAATACATTCTATGAAATATATTTAAATTAAACACAGTCTTAATATTTATTTGAGGTCGTCCACAAAGCTTATTTATCCTTCTATTCAAGTTAAAATAATTATTATTCCGAGCACTTTCACAAAAGGTCTAACAAATATGTCTTTAAAATGGCGACCAACGAATATTAGCCATGTGGTTGATGATGACGCGGACAAGTTGTTTAAAATGGTGTATCCTCGCAGCAGACGATTATATTTTATTCAGTTAAATATTTCTAAAAACAATAAACTAATAATAAAATAGTTAATCATATATAAAATAAATTACAAATATGTTTATCTTTACCAAGTAAATACGATGCCTTTATTAAAAGGTATTAATGCATGCACTATATTACACATCATAGATAACATTCCAAAACAAAGAATAGATACTTTTAATATATGTTTAAATTATTGTTTCGGATTGGGTAAAAAGAAATTGTTAAAAGTAATTAAATAATGTGAGAAAACTTAAGTTTAAGTTATTTTAAATGTAAGATATAACATGTAATTAAAAAACTTAACATTCATAACAAAACAGTGTTCTTTTACAAGTGTTGGTAACCTAAAACCTAAACATATGATTTTTGAACTGTCATCCAGGTAAAGACCTATCGTGAATGAATTATACTCAACCTAAATTAAAGCCATGCCACCGACAGTCCACTCAATGAAAAGCGTGTCGTCTTTGACCGTACAACCACTGATGCAGGCTAATATAGATTAAGGTGTCAGGATGCAACTATCTCGGAAATGTGCTTGAGACGTAAGCTCATCATCTTCAGTATTATAACATAGCCCCTGGTGTAAGAAACAAATCGAATAAAGTTTAGGATGTAGCGCATACAGCCGGGATCCGAGGTACATGGGTTCAAATCCAGCCAGGGCCAACGGATTTTTCTTGAGCAATAAAATCTGTAGCACAACTTCCTATAGATGGTAATTAAAACGTTGATCCCATGCCAATTTTGGCATGTAAAAGCACACTGTATGTAATGTGAAAGTACCTTTCCGACAAGATTGGTAGGCCTTTTCACTCTCACTCATAGAAATTATCATATGCTGATATAATCAGTCGGTCCAGAAAGTGCACGTTAAGTACCAAAATTAAATAAATATATGGACACGTAAGTTTGTTTCCGCTAGAATAAGTAAACTACTATTTGAATCATCACCTGTCAAAAGATGTAAACAACTTTAAAATCATTGCTCACCTCCAGCCATCCATAGTTTTGGAAATCTTTAATTCATTTAATAGTAATTTAATATATATATATATTTTAGTTTGGTGAAAAAATGGTCTAAGGTGTCACTCACGCAATGGACTGGACTGCTTATGACGGGGGAGAGCCAGTTTCGAGACCCGGTCAGGTGTACTGAGAGTGTTTTGTTAATTAAATTGTTTGTTTACTATCACTACATACATATTCGGGTGCACTTCCTTTACATACAATGTTCCTTGTCAATGACATATTAAAGAATCTAATTAGTACCCATGTAATCCGAACGGGCAGAGAGACGAGCTTACAACAATCTCGACTTGGGTTAGTTACCAGAGGATTGTATTAGTTTGTAAGTCATCTAAGAAGTGTTATTATTGTGCTCACCCTTCCCCTTCTTCCCCCCTGTTCCCGATAATCCGTGTTGTCACATAATGTCAGTTAACAAACGTTTCCTTTATTATATTAAGGTTGAATAAATATTATGCCCACAAGTATTTGGAAACAAATACATATCTTTTTTAATAATCAGTGAAATAATTTGTTTGTTTTGCACTGCATCTTACTACGCGTTCGGGTTGTACGGTCATGTACTAGCTAATAGTTACTAGTTAGTGGTTTTAGGGATTAGTAGGATTATATTAATGTAAAGTGCACCTACATTTGCGTCTAAGGACAGTGGAAAAACATTTTGTAAAAAAAAACACCCTCACTACACCCGATCGAGATTCGAACCTCAATCTCCCCGTCATCAGCAGTCTATTCTACCGCGAGAATGGCGCGTTAGACCACGTGACCACCGAAGTGGGTCTGAAATAATTATTTAACACTAATTAATAAGCGGTTGGATGATGCGTTTAACTGTTGAATCACTATTTCAAGATCGAGCGACTT
This sequence comes from Timema podura, assembly GCA_033556935.1. Classification (NCBI taxonomy): domain Eukaryota; kingdom Metazoa; phylum Arthropoda; class Insecta; order Phasmatodea; family Timematidae; genus Timema; species Timema podura. The sequence continues at coordinate 7,554,303 of JAVRXN010000011.1, forward strand.
GTTCAAATTAGTGAATAGCACTTGTTCAATTTCTACGTTTAACGTCATGGTTTTTTTAGCACCTCGTCTTACTACCCGTTCGTGCTATACTCCTATGTACTAATTACTATAATTTTAGTAGGGAGGAAGGTTGAATTTTAGAGGAAATGTAGCCAAATTTGTGTGGAGTGATAGTGTAAAACAATTTGGTAAAAACCACCCTCAGTAAGCCCGACCGGAATTAGAACCCTGATCTTCCCATCAACGTCAGACCAGTCTAATGGGAGAGTGACTGCTTAGAGTTTAGACCATTCTGTCACTGAAGAAGGTAACATAGTCTTAATAGCTTAGTTAAAGATGTGATAAAATAATATACCATCCAAAAGTACTTGCGCCTGTCTATTAAATAAAATGGTAATATTGTATATTATTTTTATTGTATTTATTTGAATGATAATTATTATTTGTAGCCACATTAACAGCTCGTGGTCTGTTTTTATAATGATGGGGATGTTGTGGTTTGAGTCTTGCCTGGATGAATTGAGGTAACATTTCCTTTCTAGCTTTCAACTATTTTTCATAGAGAATGTGGGTACATATTCATATGAAATTATTTATTTTATTTCTTCTCCTATAAATATAAATATGCAGATGGCCCCGATGGGCTGTTTAAGGCAAAGCACAAATATTTAGAAATTAGGTTATCTGTCACACAATTAAAGTTATAAGAAACGTTCTATAATATTTGTATGTGTAGATTTCTTAGAACGATATCTGGACTACAGCTACTATTTATCTAGCTCATGCTATATATATATATATATATATATATATATATATATATATATATATATATATATATTATGTATTCACACCAACACTCAACTTTCCTCCAGATCTCAAATGTGGTCAGTGTTTTTTATTCAGTCAGCCAAGGGCTAATTACCGACGTGATAGACGTAGCGTCAGAATGGCTGCTGGTTTTTATACTATTATTTTCATATGTGGTTGACAGCAAGGTCACATGCTCTGCTAACCTTCACGTCTGGTTCAATTAACCCATAATACACTGTCTTGTATTACACATGAGAGATTTAGAGTCGAACTAGCCTGCGGATCAATTATGGTCCGGTAATGATTTAATTGTTTAAACTGTATCCGAAACCCGTATTTGTTTTTACTCTCTTTAATGTTTGAAGACCAAAACTATAAATTTAAAAATTGCCTCTACAATGTTAATTTTTGTAACCCGCATCGGGGGGAGCGCGGACCAAGACGTCAGTTTAATGTAGCCTGGAACCTGGTTTGTTGGTAACGGCAATGTTGTATTTTAATTTCCATCTAATAGACTGGTGTGTTTTATCCTAAATACGTCCCCCTCTCCTCAAATGCGGGTACATGTATTATCTACTATACAAATAGTACTAACGTGGTTCGTTGAAAGAATATTGGATATCTTGCAAATAACATACTATAACGATATATCTGTCTTCCTTGACCTTTGAACTAAGTGATCTACGTACAGTCTTTGTACCAACTTTGTAACACACGTCCTCACAAGGGAAGTGTCAGATTTATATTTTTATATTATTCCAGGGAGTCATAGATTAGTAATGGGGTTCACATTGTTAAATATAATAAATTATTTGGAACTAAAACATATATGTATATATATATATGCTATATATTACACAAGCATAATGTGTATTTTTGCTCTAGCGTTTCAAAAGCGTTTTAATATGTAATTTAAGTTATTTTAATATGGAGTCTCGGATATGGCTACTCTGGGCTTTAATGTGATCATTGCTGTTCTGTTTGTTTCTTACTCTACTTTCTGGAGTTATTTAGTTAACTATCATATTTGAAATAAAACAAACCAAGAATATTGATGGAATCTTTGTAAGGTATTTAAACTAATGTTGAAATATTAAATTTAACCCAATGTTCGTATTTGAAATCTAGTGGCCTTACTATTATTATTATTATTATTATTATTATTATTATTATTATTATTATTATTATTATTATTATTAGCACCGCGTCTTACTACCCGTACAGGTTATACGCACTTACGCTAATGTGTAATGGTAGGGTGATTGTGAGATGAAAGGGAGGACCTACAGTTTAACGTGGAATCCGAACCACGGTGGAGGCCTGGAATTCCACACGTTCACAAGTTGTGATTAATACACGTCTTGTCAGAGATTAGGGAAGGGTTGAGTGTCCTTATTGCTGCCAGAATAAATAAAAACAGAAGATTACATTCACCCCAATAGGGAGCAGTAGACTCAACGGTGCAGCTTTTAAAATAAGGACATAGTGTAGTCCGACAAGGCTAGACTAGGACTTCTCAGGGTACACCAAGTGTACACATTCTATTATTACATATTACAGGGGTTACCAAATGGCAGATAGCGATGCATTTGGTTATGGCCCGTGAATTTCCTTCAAAAAGTATTATTCTGTAGTAGAAATGAGGTTTTAGCTGAGAAAAGGAAAATGTTGACATTTCCAACTGATGTTCACTCTATTTTAGTAGATAACTTGCGTATTCAAGTTACTCCCCTTTCCCCCTCAGCCTATTATAATGCGGTCCACGACTATCCTAGCGGATTGAAGTTTGGAGCCCTGCTATAAAATATATGCAACTAATTGTTAGAATTGAGTTAGAGTTCTAACTTCTAGGCACGGTAATACTTGCAACCTAAGTGACTCGTCTAAGACATGGAGAACATCAAGTCACAAAACCTATAACTAATCTCTCAACTGATAGTAGACAGATACTCTAGCTAGTATTAGCACTAGCGGTACAGGGACAGAGGGGAGGGGGGCTAGTGGTATGTCCACTCCATTTACCACGAAAGGTAGCTAGTTACCTTGCACGTTTCCACTGTGGCATAGATGATAAGATAGCGTCATAGTGTAACCCATCAAGGAAAGACTGACCACTTTCAGGGTGAACGGAGTGTGTATACCCACATTTTGATTGATGGACGCTTAATGCTCTTTTTACACCATTTCCTAATTTCAGTTTGGGTGAGACGCATACATTAATTACGTCAACGGGATAAGGATGAGAAAATTAGATTAAATACATTCATCCCGAGTTGCGTGAAGGTAGAAAGGGAAATCATTTAGGATTGAAAAAATGTCCCAGTACACCTGATCTGAATTCGAACCTTGATCTTCTATTACCCGACAGTCGAGTCTTAACGCGAGAGGGACACGATGCAGGTTTGCACGCTCTTTCTTATATCCACCTGAATTCTAAGAGAAAACTATTAATTAAAACTTAAATAGAAGTATTTTACAAAGTATTAATGCTATTTATGTTGTGAGCTGTGTAGAAAAACTTGCTTTCAACTTTAATAAAATGTCTCCAATTAACATTGATCCTCTTAATCGTTTATTAATCCATCAAATAACTTATACACCAAACTTCCATAATATAGTTTCGGATAAAAACTAACAATTTCAGCCCCTCCTTCCCTCCAACCCAGATATCAACGTTCCTCCGTCTCTGAATAGAACTCTTACAAAAACCAAAAGCCTTTCCACGTGGTCTGTGTGACGGCAGCTGGGCATCTTCTGACGTCACATCTCAACACACGTGTTCTGAATCAAGCAATAAGTTAAATCTTCTTGTCAAAGCTTGTCTCTTCAAAGAGCCATTACTGCTCCGTTATTCCCCAGACGTAGTTCATTTACCAGTTCCTGGCCCATACAGAATATTGCCCACTCACGGGACAACGTGGTGGGTAGAGGAAAATTACACTGGGACGGAATCCGACAGACAAGTTTCACTTTTAAAAAGAAATTGTTACTTGGTCATGGAATAAAGAGAAGTAGAAGTAAATCCTATCAATCCATTTAAAACATGTTTATACTCAGAATCTTAAGAAAGCTCAAGCAAGTTTTGAATTTTTCAAACGATCTATTTTTGAGTTGGGCAACCATTAGAAGTTCTCTCTACACCAACAACATTTGTTTTCAACTAAATTCTTTTGGGATAATTTCTTAATATTTCCGTTGCCATAAAATCAACTCTAAACTATTTATTGAAGTGTATTGAGGATTTAATAATAAATTCTAACGTCAGCAGATATTACAGTGTATTTTATAGAGAAATTGAAATAATAGAGAACGCCTCAAACAATATTTATTTTAGAAAATCTTTTTGTATTCAAGGAAGTAAATAAGCTCAAATAAAAACCCTCTGTACCCATCTGGACTAGCAGAATTTTTACAGTAATTGTAGGAAAGGAGAATAAAATAGTGTTTGAAAAACTCTAAACCACTTCTGTATACCCAACAGGAATTCGAACCCTGAACTCTCTTTCACCAGCAAACCATTAGAGGCAGGAGTAGATGGCAGGGTGAGCTGGCCCAATCTGACCTACTTTTCTCTGATAGGTCGCTATAAATAGATCTGGCCTCTGATTGGCCGCTATAATTAGACCCCCCACCCCTCCCACCCCCACCCCTCCGCTCTGATTACAAAATCTCCACCAGTTGATTACGAAATTTCCTCCCCTACAACCCCTCCCCTACACCCCCCTCCCCCTACAACCCCCCTCCCCTACAACCCCACCACACCTTGAACATGTTGGTACTTGTGCGGGCCTTTTTTTTTCTTAATTATTGTTGAGTGCTAATTAATTATTCATGTCTGCTAATTGATTATTGATGTGTGCTAATTAATTATTCATGTATGGGTAGGGGGAAGGACATTGGAGTATATTTTATTTGGATGGTGAGCATACGTCTCTGCACGAACCTCTCGCTACGACTGTCCTGCGTAGAATGGAGGGGGTCGGCCGCTTACCGAGTAGTGACCACGTATGGGGAGGAACACAGAGCACGAAGCTCTCCTGACGGCAGCGTGCTGAAGAGTGCGAGTCAACCATAAGGCCCCTTTCACCAACCCTACTCGCGAGGACAGCATGACCGTGCCCTCTGGCAGCACTCAGTTGAATGCGAGCAAGCCCCCTCATCGCGTCATACCTCCTCTCCTTTCACTTTTTCCCCCTCCCCCATCCCTACGTCACTGACGTGTGGCAATGTTGAGTTGGGGGTAGGGGGTCAGTTGCCTCCCAGTGGAAAATTTTATGTTGCAATAAGCAAACGTTTAAAGTTTCTTGAACTCGTCTTTCCCGCCAACCCACCCCCCAGTCCCGCCCCTTGTCACAGAGGTCGTGGACTCAAAGCTAATTTTGGCTACTCTGTTTCTATAAGCTACAGCCATCTTTTGGTAGAAACTCGAACTAGAAGGCCTCATGGGGTGACTAGAATTAAAATATATACAAACAACTAATGATACTCGACTAGAAATAACCAGGAGGATAAAAAAGTATAACGGGTGCATTAAAAATATGAGTGTTTTCATGTAGAAAAAAAATGTCTGTCTAAAAAAGATTATTCAACCCAAGGGATTCGAACCAGACCCCGTGACTGATAAGCACCGACCTCTCGAAAAAACGGAACTAGTACAGGGTTTCGAACCCCGCTACTAGTTGGGATGTATTCAGTTTTATCACCTAGTGTTTTCTTATAAATGGTTGAAATGTTTACTCCGGTTAGATATCATCGACGGGGTTCAAACCAGAGACTTTGCCGATTGTCGAGTCGAAGTCCTTACCCCTCCAGTCACAGAGCGTGATGTGTACCAGCATTTGTGCGGATGGAAAAAATAAACACGCAGGCATTTCCATTACTATAGCTAAACTTCAAAATATAACAACATACATATATATCTTATTGAGGCTATTGTCTAGAATTAATCAAGTAGGTGCGCGTCCGTCTCAATGCTTCAGGCAAGTTGAAAAATGCACCCCACATTTGCGAGAGTGAAAAAAAAAGGGTTTTGCTCTTAGATATCATCGACGGGAATCGAACCAGGGACTTTTGGCGTTTGTCTAGTCAACGTCCTTACCCCCTCCAGTCACGGGGCGAGATGTGAACCAGCATTTGCACGCCCGACTGTCATAGGATCCACCCCTAGACAGCGCTGAAGAAAGACCTCCGTCCTCTGTGAAAGCTTTAACGCAAATGAAATATAACGGTACTTACACGGACAGGGTAGGCTCCGATGCGGAAATGTTATTTTCGACCAATGAGAAGGCGCCACCTTTCATGTGGCACACACCCCCATTGAAGCGACTATAAATAGACCTTGATCTCGTTACATTCGGTCATTGTGATTAATAATCGAGTGTGATAAACATCAAAAATGAGTTTCGACGCGCTGGAAAACTGGATAAATTCGGGTAAGTTTTAAAAGAGTTTTTTTTCTCATCACATCTTGGTGAACATTTTTTTTCGAGTTTCGACGCGTTGGAAAATTGGATAAATTCGGGTAAGATTTAAAAGAGTTTTTTCTCATCACATCTTGGTGAACATTTTTTCTTGTTCCTTTGGCAGCGCATCAAGAAGAAGAATATACCCCCACAGTGTTGGCAGAACCGAGTAGCCCGGATCCTTTAAACCTTTTTACGGAGGACGGTATTTGCATCGCGGATGGCGAGTGGTCTATGGGTAAATAGCTTCTTGCTATAGATTCTATAGTGGTTTTTTTTCCCCCGCCGCGATAGTAATTAATATGTGTTTATTAAATTTCAGACTTATGGGACCCTTATGGGCTGGATGAGGGGCTGAGGAACAGCATTGCGCCTACGGTGATGAACGACGTCATCGCACAGCCTCCCGTCATCCGTAGCCCGCCCCCAGCCGTCATCACACCGCCCCATATCAATGGACAGACGCCCACAGACGCCTGTGGTGATTTGGATGCGCTAGACCTGCTGCTATGTAAGTACCGTCTACAAGTAACAATACTATATAGTCACTAGGTTAGAAATAGACAGTTATTTGCGCGCTCTCTTCCCCCCTCCCAAACCACTGTTATTTAGTACATTTTGTCAGCTGGTCCGTTTCAACTTTAACCAAAAAAGAATATTAGCTCTTGTCATTACAAACATTCAAGAGAAAATTATAACTGTCTTTTTTTTTAGTAGTGTTTGCAATGTACTGGATCCAATTCAACCGTCAACTTAGTGCAGTCGATAGCATGTCTACCGGTCCCTGGTTTAATTCCCGACACGGCTAAGAATGTCTGTCTGATAAATTAACAGGCAGCGGGCGGGATGTCTTAGTCTTTAAGTAATGCGTATAAAGTGCCCTGACCTTTAGGCTGAAAAAAATAATTGTCTATTAAAAATATTTCTACTGATAGAAAAAATAATTCGGGCAGTGAGGTGTTTTATTATCTATCCGGTAGATATCGCGCGCAGGCCTAAGCACAGCATTTCATGTATGAGTGCTTTCGCTCTCTTGTAGATAGCGTTAGAAGTCACTTTAAGCCAGAGCAAAAATATTTTTTGAAAGAGCGAGAGAGAGACAGAACTCAGCAGTCCCTCCACCCCTCTGTCATTAGCGAAGGGGGTTTCTTACGGTGACAGCTATAGATAGAAGGGTTGAGGGGGTGCCGTAACAAGACCCACCAACAACTCTGACGCTGCAAGCAGATAAATGACTGTTTACCCTTTCATAGCGATAAATAACACCTGTGGTTGGTATTTTGTACATGTTCCAGTAAGGGATTTAAATGGTCCCCTGTTCATTTCCCGTACAGACATTCATAGACTGGAAATTATAATTGTCGCTTTAGAAACTTATTAAATTCATGTTTACAAGTTGCTAGATCAAATATTCAACCAGCAACTTAGGGGGGCGCGATACTGGTCCAGGGTTCATTTACCTACACGTCTTGTTGTTAAATTATCATACAGCGGCACACTTTAGACAATAAAGTAACGGTTATAGATCAAAACAAAATTATTTCCACCAAACGTAAACTTAATTGTCTTGTGTGAATACATGTATTTCCCTATATTACCGGTGTTCGATTCCCCCCACAGGCATAGTGAAACTAAACTGTATTTTGTACATGTAGTGCTTGTATACAGATATCAAAATATATATATACAGCCATAATAGTTAACCAGGGAAATTATAGTGTAAATTATCATACAGTGGCACACTTTAGACAATAAAGTAACGGTTATAAATCAAAACAAAATTATTTCCACCAAACGTAAACTTAATTGTCTTGTGTGAATACATGTATTTCCCTATATTACCGGGGTTCGATTCCCCCACAGGCATAGTGAAACTAAACTGTATTTTGTACATGTAGTGCTTGTATACAGATACCAAAATATATATACAGCCATAATAGTTAACCAGGGAAATTATAGCGTTGCTATAGCCGTGTATTAAAACCCTGATGAGCTAGGGAGGTCCAGGGTTCGATTTTCTAGCATAGCTGAAAATGTGTGTTCAACTTTTCACATGTCTGAGGGGTGATGTATTTTGTACATGTTGGAAGTGTATTTATTACACACACACACACACACACACACACACACTTTAAGAATGTTGCTGTGTTATAAATACCAAAAGCAGTCTGAAATTGTGGCATCGTTTTAAAGACGCGTATGTTTAGAACAATTATTGTTAAAGTGTTTACTTTGTGTGTTATAGTTCAACTTGAGAACGAAAATGGCAGTGCCGTCCTCCCGCAGCCACCGGCCATGACACCCCTTCACCCAGCCGCGGGAGCACAGCCTCCGAGCCCGGGAGAAGGTGTTCGACCCCCAGCTGCGGCGAGGCAGCCGGGTTCCCCGCAACCAGTGGCGGTGGTAGCAGGACCATCTTCGGCACCCCAGACGGGAATTAGTGGCCCGGTAAACCAGGTAGGTGGAGCTTTAAACCAAGGCCTCCCTCTTCGTATCGTCGAAGAGAGAATTAAGCAATTGAGGCGTTTCTTTTATACCGGTAGAGAAGTTACCGTACATCTTGGTGCTCCAGCAAGCGATCGTGACGCATTAAGCTGGCTTGAAGAACAAATTACTAATTTGCTCAATCGGCTGCAGGACCATGGTGTAAGCGCTGATGATCATGTCGGCTTACTTTTAAACAGCACGGACTCGACGTTGAACCCTGTGTACGTCTCTTTTAGACGAGCAGATCAGTTAGACGCTCGAGCCGTGCTTGATAACGTAAGTCGCGTGTTGCAGAGTAATAGTTTGTTTTTGAGTACAGCACCATTGTACGTTAAACTCTGCCATTTTAAGGAGCCTCGCGGGAGTGCACGTTATTGTGATAAACTCTCTCCCGCTAGCACATATAGCCGTAAAAACCAAGGAATCATTACGATTCAAAATGGTGACACACTTTGTCTTGCCCGTGCATTAGTTGTTGCCAAGGCTGTATGTGATAATAAAAGAGAGCCAAGATGCATGGACGTGAACACTGTTAAACAGATCAAAGGGGGGCGTCTTATTCAAAAATATGAAGCAGAGGAACTATGCCATAATGCCCGTGTGAATCTTTTGAAAGGTGGTGGATTGACTGAGCTGAAACAATTTCAAACATACCTTTCCAAATACAAAATCACGGTGTTCAGGGAACGTCGCGGGAGACAAGTCCTATATGAAGGGCTTACTCCCGCCGACCATTCCTTTAAGGGCAACCTTGATTTGTATTTTCACGACGATAAGCAAAACCATTTTGACGTCATAACATCCTTGACAGCCGCCTTTAAGTGCTCGTACTTTTGCCGCGAGTGTCGTGTGCCGTTCAACACAAAGAACGAGCACAAGTGCGAGTCCTCGTGTAAAAAGTGCTACACTAAAGTGGCTTGTAGTGGAGGTCAATCTGTGGTCTGTAAAGATTGCGGTCGTTGGTTCACAAACCAGATATGTTTTGATAACCATAAACGTCCCGGTTTTTGCAGAGGTCACATGTCGATCTGTGATGTCAAAAAGGTTTGTGAGGTATGCGGGCAAAGTTTCAGCTTGGAAAAGTCAAATTATTCACATAGGTGTTATGAGACTTTTTGTAGAGTATGTGATTCATATCGTCCTTTTGGGCATTTCTGTTATATGAAGCAAGCCCCGTCCAAGCCGTCACTGGAAAAGAGCAGTTTCATGTTTGTATTCTATGATTTTGAATGCAGACAAGAAACTCTTCTTAAAGGTGCGGTCAACACGTACTTGCACGAACCTAACCTATGTGTCGTGCAGACATGTTGCAAGGCCTGCATTCATATAGATGCAAATGACAATCATTGCACCGATTGCGGGGGCGATAGGACTCGCATATTCGGGGGTGATACCACAATGGCCCAATTTTTCGGATTTATAGAACAAATTAAAGCTTCAAAATTTAAGGATATCACCCTCCTTGCTCAAAATTCAAAAGGGTATGATGGGAATTTTATTTTAAAATATATGATGGAGGTAAAAAAATGGACTCCAGACCTTATAATGAACGGTGGGAAAATCATGTCCATGCGTTACGGCCCGCTCCACTTTATTGACTCGCTGAACTTTCTCCCCATGTCGTTGTCCAAGATGCCCAAGACATTCGGCCTGGACGAGTCTTTGGCCAAGGGACATTTCCCCCATTTTTTCAATAAAAAAGAAAACGCGGGGTATAGGGGTCCCTTGCCGCCAAAGGAGGATTACGGCGTCGGGGAGATGTCAGTTGAGGGAAAGGAGCACTTTGAGAAGTGGTATGACGCGTTGGTCAAAGAAAATTATGTCTTTGATTTTAACCGCGAGTTGGAACTGTATTGCGTGAAAGACGTAGAGATCCTACGGAAGGCCTGCCTAAAGTTTAGAGATATGCTTATTGAAAAAGCAAAGGTGGATCCTTTCAGAGAGGCGTGTACTATCGCTGGAGCGGCCATGTTGGTTTACCGCCGTAGTCATCTTAAGGAGAATACTATCGGTATTATCCCTAACGGTGGCTACCGGTGCGCAGACCAACAGTCGCACATAGCTGTACAATGGCTCTGCTGGGAGGCCCATCAACGTGGTGTCTCTATTCTTCATGCGGGTAACGGCCGTGAGGAATATGTGTTAGGGCGACGTGTAGACGGCGTTGTTAAAGCTGGAGATACCACCACCGTCTTTCAGTTTTGGGGCTGTTATTGGCACGGGTGCCCTCTCTGTTATCCGGGCAGGACCACCCCTATCAAAAACAGTCCCCACGAGACCATGGAGACGCGCTATGAAGCGACCATGGCTTGTGTTGAAAAGTTTAAGAATGCCGGCTACACGGTCGTAGAGATGTGGGAGTGTACGTTTAATGCGATGAAACGCACAGACAAGGACTTGAAACAATTTGTACTCCGGCACGAGGTGTACAGCAAGGAGCCCCTCAGTCCCAGGGACGCATTCTTTGGCGGGCGTACAAATTGTATCAAACTCTTCCACGAAGCAGACCTTTCTTGTGGAGAGAAGATCAAGTACTTGGATGTGTGTTCGTTGTATCCGTACGTTTGCAAGTACAAAAAATACCCCATCGGTCACCCCAAAATTCACTTGGAACCAAATTGTCCCGCTATAGATAAAGTAGAAGGCATAGCCAAAGTTACAGTGACGCCTCCGCGGGATTTATTCATGCCCGTATTACCTACACGGATGCACGACAAGTTAATGTTCATCTTGTGCAGGAAATGCGGGGAGGAGAAAAACCAAGGCGCGTGTCAGCACAACGACAAAAAAAGATCGCTGGTTGACAGGTGTCTGGGTGATTGACGAGATCCGGAAAGCCGTTGAGAAAGGCTACACCGTTGAAGCCGTACACGAAGTGTGGGAGTACAATGTATCTGTTTACGACCGTCAGACACGTTCTGGCGGCTTGTTTCACGGCTACATTGATACTTTTTTGAAAATCAAACAAGAAGCCAGCGGATGGCCAGAGTGGTGTACCTCGCAAGATGAGAAGTTAGCTTACATTCAAAATTATGAGGAAAGGGAGGGGGTAAAACTCGATTTCGGCTCTGTTTGTAAAAACCCTGGTCTCCGCACTCTGGCTAAACTGTTTTTAAATTCGCTATGGGGAAAGTTTGGGCAAAGACCCGATTTACCACACGTAGCCGTTGTCAACGACTATCAGGGCATTCACAAGTACCTAACGGATCCGTACATCACCGTGGACAGCGTCATTGATGTAAATGATGAGGTTATGTTCCTCAATTACAAGGATGCGCGTGACGCGTTGCGCCCTAACCCTAACACGAGTGTGGCGGTGGCGTGCTACACGACTGCTATGGCTAGGTTGCACTTATACAGCATCCTTGAAAAATTGGGGGACCGCGTTTTGTATCATGATACAGATAGCGTTCTATTCACGGAACGCCCCGGCGATTGGAGTCCACCGACCGGAGACTTTTTAGGTGACCTCACTGACGAACTTCAAGATTACGGTCCGGGAAGCTACATTAGCGCCTTTGTATCTGGCGGTCCCAAGAATTACGCGTACCGAGTTTGCGTTGGTGGCGACCCTGCCAAAACAAAAACGGTATGCAAGGTTCGCGGTATCACTATAAACTATGGCAACCGGAACGACGTTAATTTTGACGTTTTGAAAGCGATGGTCACCGAACAGGCCGCGGAAAGATACATACAGATACCGCACAAAATTGTAAGAAAAGGTCTTGCGACTGTATGTACCGTTTCGCAGAATAAAGTCTACCGGCCTGTGTACACCAAACGGCGGATAACCGATGATTATAATACGTTGCCGTTTGGGTATCAGAGTCCTTGTAAACGCGTTCGCCACGACTAAAAGGTGATCATTTAGACGGGCTGAATAATCATCTTTTTTAGTCTTTCACTCTAGACAGTTCCACTGACATACCATTTTTCAAAGATTTGAAATTTTTTTTCATATTTTTTTTCTGCATGAAAACAAGCATATTTTTTTTTATTTATTTTATGCAGCCGGGATACTTTTTTTTATATTTTTTTATCCGCCAGTATAAATCTCCACCTACCTGTATCTAGTCAAATAAAATTAGTTGTTTGTATATATTTTAATTCTAGTCAAATTTGTTTGTATATATATTTTAAATTCTAATCAAATTTGAAACCATATGTTAAAATACTTTTTAAACTGGACTTTATAAAATTAGTACCGAGGCCACTATTCCCGCTACGAGCTCAAGAAATTGATTATTGTTTCCATAATATATATATATTTTTTGTAAATAAATATTCCACGTATACTTTTCATCGTATGAGATATACTTGTAAAAAAAACACTTTGATTTGTGTAAATAAATATCCCAAGTATACGTTTCATGGTATGAGATATATTTGTAATTAAATATTCCAAGTATACTTTTCATAGTGTGAGATATATTTGTAAAAACCTTGATTTGTGTAAATAAATATTTTTCAAAGTATACTTTTCATGGTGTGAGATATATTTGTAAAAACTATGATTTGTGTAAATAATTATTTTTCAAAATATACTTTTCGCGTTGGGAAATATATTTGTAAAAACTTTGATTTGTGTAAATATTCCAAGCATACTTTTCATAGTGTGAGATATATTTGTAAAAACTTTGATTTGTGTAAATAAATATTTTTCAAAGTATACTTTTCATGGTGTGAGATATATTTGTAAAAACTATGATTTGTGTAAATAAATATTTTTCAAAGTATACTTTTCGCGTTGGGAAATATATTTGTAAAAACTTTGATTTGTGTAAATATTCCAAGCATACTTTTCATAGTGTGAGATATATTTGTAAAAACTCTGATTTGTGTAAATAAATATTTTTCAAAGTATACATTTCATGGTGTGAGATATATTTGTAAAAACTATGATTTGTGTAAATAAATATTTTTCAAAGTATACTTTTCGCGTTGGGAAATATATTTGTAAAAACTTTTATTTGTGTAAATATTCCAAGTATACTTTTCATAGTGTGAGATATATTTGTAAAAACTTTGATTTGTGTAAATAAATATTTTTCATGATGTGAGATATATTTGTAAAAACTATGATTTGTGTAAATATTCCAAGTATACTTTTCATGGTGTGAGATATATTTGTAAAAACTATGATTTGTGTAAATAATTGTGTGAAATAAAATTTGTAAAAACATTGATTTGTGTAATTAAATATTATAAAAACTGTTATGTTTGTGTTTTAACGTCTACACCCCCCACCCTTCTATCCTATAAATACAGGTTCATTTAGCTTATAAGCTCAGTCTTAAACATTATGGACAAGTTGAAACATCCATTTTCAGCCATCATCAGCGGCCCTTCAGGCTGTGGAAAGTCCCATTTTGTAGCCGACTTTATCCGTCACTTGGACACAATGTGTGACGTTAAATTTGATAAAATCACCTGGTATTATGCTTTATGGCAACCGGGATTCGAACAAGACGGGTCTGTCATATTCTGTAAGGGTTTACCGGAAATGGATGACACCTGTGATGACTCTCCTCCACACCTGATTATCCTGGACGATCTGATGCGTGAAGCCAACGAAGTGGTCGTCGATCTTTTCACCAAAGGATGCCACCATCAAAATATTAGCGTCATGTACCTTACGCAAAATATATTCCACCAGGGCAAGGGCCAGAGAGACATTTCCTTAAACGCGCATTATATTGTGCTTTTTAAAAATCCCAGGGATAAAGCTCAGATTCAACACTTTGCACGTCAAGTGTGTCCTGAAAACCCCCGTATTTTACAGGAGGCTTACGCTGACGCTACAAGTACTCCTCACGGGTATCTATTGTTAGATTTTAAACAAGGTACACCCGAATGGTTTAGATATAGAACCCGCACAAATGTCGGGTGCTGCGTGTACCTACCACGCAAAAGCTATAAAAACACCGACACGTCCCAATTACATATCATTTCATAACCATGAGCCCCAAAGTGCTGAAGCAAGCCCCGCTGCTGCGTGCGATGCATCGCATGAACCCACAGCAACGTGTAGCCTTGTTGAAGACGGCCGACAAGAAACTGATTGACTCTGTTTGCGAGTGTGCCTACAACACTTTAAAAGGGCGGGTGCCGTTGAAAAATGCGCAGAAGACAAAGTTACGTGCTCACAAGCAGGTGTTGCGCAAGCTGGTCAAACGGGGAGAGTGCTGGAAGAAGAAGAGACGTCTGCTCGTTCAGAAAGGAGGAGCGTTCCTGCCCTTACTTTTAGCCCCATTAATCAGCGGTGTCCTCGGTTCCTTATTCAACAAGTAGATAATGGAACACACGAAAAAAATGATATTGGTGTCCCCGGAAACATTACACCGTTACGAGCAACACCACCAACAAGCGGCATCGGCCACAAATCTAGTGGTCTCCGAGCTGGACAAGGAAATGGAAAAAATCCTCGCTTCAAAACTTGATGACAAGTCTAAATGGACTTTATACCAACAAGTGCTGCAGCGCTATCTACACTTTAGTCAACAACCTCCACCGCCTGAAAATATCACCACGACCGCCCCCGTACTTCCCATCGCGGCTGTACTCAATACTGTACCAGTACAGGCACGTAAAAAAGCCGAGCTTTTACTAGATCATATTAATTCCAGGGGCGGTATCTCTTGGGACGAAGACGGGGAAGTGAGTATTCACGATACACCTCTCCGTGGATCTAACATTGTGGATTTAGTCAACGATCTGGTCAGAGCAAGAAGACACAGCGAGCCGACGGGGTGGCGAGAGTTTCTCACTGCACTTCAAAAAATAAACATCCCGAAAGAATTTATTGTAAATCCGAAACGTTTGGCGCCCATTAGAGATCCGACGCCCGTACCTCAACCACTTACACCGTCGCAACGCCCTAAGAAGAAGAAACTGAAAAGGGTGGACGAAAACAGGTGGCTGCCGTTCAGAGCTTAATGCCCCGTTTAGCAGACATCTACTACGACCCTTCTCATCCTGCGGGGTTTGCAGGGGCGGCGTCGCTCATAAAGGCGTCCAAGAAAGATCCCGACAAAGTACGAAAATGGCTTCGTGCGCAGGACGCTTATACCCTCCACAAGCCGGTGATAAAAAAGTTTCCACGCAACAAGTGTGTGGTGTCAAACATTGACGATCTCTGGCAAGCCGATCTCAACGATATGCGAAGTCTCGGAAAATACAACGACGGTGCTGTGTACTTGCTCACCGTCATCGACGTGTTTAGCAAGATGGCCTGGGCGAGGACGCTTCCGTCCAAGACGGGGAGCGTCGTGAGAGACGCCTTTCGGAACATTTTCAAGCAAAGCGGGCGTAAACCTCTAAGTTTACAGACGGACAAGGGGACAGAGTTCACAGCACGTCTAGTCCGGAAATTTCTCAAGCAAGAAGGCGTGCATTACTACACCACTCATAATCCAGACGTGAAGGCAAGCATCGTGGAACGATTCAATAGAACTCTGAAAGGACGCATGTGGCGCTACTTTACCAAAAATAACACGTATCGCTACGTGGACGTCCTCCAAGATCTAGTCGACGCTTACAACGGCGCAAAACATTCCAGTATCAAGATGGCGCCTGCTGACGTTTCAGAAACCAACGTGCTTCAAGTCAGAGATAATCTGTACGGCAAACGGGGCCCAAGCTCGAATAGTAAACCAAAACTCAAAGTCGGTGACACGGTGCGTATTAGCAAATCCAAAATGCTGTTTGAAAAGGGCTACGAAAGCAATTGGAGCGAAGAAATTTTCAAAGTCAGCAGCGTCGTGTTGAGGCAACCAGTCGTCTACAGAGTGACCGATCTTGACGGCGAGGAGGTGGAGGGAACGTTTTACGAACCCGAATTGCAACGCGTACATCTTCCCGAAACTTTTAAAGTTGATAAAATACTACGCGTCAAGGGTAAAGGTGCCAGAAAGAAAGTGTACGTGCAGTGGAAAGGTTACCCCACCAAGTTTAATTCTTGGATTCCTGCCAGTTACGTCAGAGCCCTACCATGAAGGACCAGTTTTACCTCACCTTGCCGAGCGATAGCTCTATGGGATATTTCCCGAAAAATACCCTCACGAACTTCACCACGCAACTACCCTACCGTCTTACACTCGACGGCCAGTGGGAAGTAGCTCTCGCCGAATTCCAGTATCCGTGTTCTTTCACCACCGTACCCGAGGGCAGAAACATTGTATGGTACAACTGGGTTGACGCTAACGGTGTGTGGAACAAATATTCAAGGATCACATCCCGCCTGGAAACTATAGCACTATCCAAGAAATGGTCAAAGCCCTAAACGAAATAGAGGCGTTTAAATGGGATTCTGGAGTTGTATTCAAGTACACAAGCACCAACAAAAAAGTGGACGTTGTTTCTTCTTCACCAAATATACAGCTGCTGGAGCTATCTAATCAACTAAGTCTACAGCTCGGTTTCGATCCTAATACTAATCTGATCAAAGTCCCAAAGTCACCGTACGCCGCCAACATTCTACTAGGCTTGCCCTCGCAAATGTACGTCTACACGGATATCATCGATCCTCAGCCCGTGGGTGACATTGTGGCACCGCTTTTACGTATCATCGGTATCAACAACGCAAACTATCTCTACGGCATACATAAGACAGTTAGCTACGATCCGATGCACTACGTGCCAGTACTTAGAAGAGAAATTGAAAGCCTGGAAATCAATATAAGGACCGACACTGGTGAAGCTGTACCATTCGAGTTTGGAAAAGTGTGCGTGAAACTTCATTTTCGACGCCGCTCAACATGAACTGTCCTTACCAAAGATACTACGTCAACCAGGCTGGAACGGGAATATCTTCGATCTACCACGGTGTTCCCTATCAACGTGGACATGGAATAGGAAGTTTTTTCAGCGGCCTATTCAAGAGCGTCGTACCTTTGCTGAGAAGTGGCGCTAAAGCCATTGGAAAACAAGCCCTTCATACGGGTATCGACGTGCTCTCCGACGTCGCCAATCAGCGTCGTCCTTTCAAAGAGGCTCTACGGCAGCGTGTCGGCGAGGCTGGAACAAACCTGAAACGCAAGGCGGAGCAGAAGATCGGCACACTGATGACCGGCTCAGGCTATAAAGGGCGTCGTAAGAAGCACCGGCGTCAGTCTTCAGCCGTTACCCGACGTAAAAAGGTCAAGAAAGAAGCTGTAGATATTTTCAGTTGAAATGTCGTTTCTACACCCCCAGTCCTGCGAGTGTGCCAGCAGTGAACTCGATCTATTTTCTGTCCCACCCACGCAAACCAGTCTCGAAAGCGGACAATGGATCCAGTACAAACCTGTCTCTTCACTCACCGATGATTCACCCATAGAATTTACCGTTACCGGTCAAGGCGAGTTCTATATCGATCTTTCGCAGACCATGCTCTATCTCAGGGCGGCCATCGTGAAACCCGACGGTGGCTCTTTCACAGAGGTGGATCAAATCGCTCCCGTCAACAACTGGTTGCATTCGCTATTCACACAGGTGGATGTGTTTTTAAACCAAAAACTAGTCTCACCGCCCAGCAACACGTATGCTTATAGATCGTACATTGAAACGCTGCTCAATTACAACGGTGAAGCTAAAAGAACACATTTGACTTGCGGTCTCTGGTTCGCAGACATCCCCGGAACCTTTGAGGAGACTAACGCAGGCAACAAAGGATTTGAGGCCCGTCGCAGTCTAACAGCCAAAAGTAAGACGGTGGATCTTTTGGGGTATCTACACGGTGATGTATTTAACCAAGAGAAATACCTTTTGAACGGCACCGAACTCAGAGTCAAGTTGGTCCGGTCCAGAGACGGGTTCAGTCTTATGGCCGTCCCTGAACTCCCACACTATAAGGTTCACATCGCTGAAGCAGGTCTTCTAGTGCGACGTGTCAAAGTAGCACCTTCTATACTGTTGGCACATGCCAAGGCATTAAACGTCAGTCCCGCAAAGTATCCCATCACCCGCGTGGAAGTAAAAACACTCACTATTCCTACGGGTGTACAAGGGAAATCGCTGGACAACGTATTCACCGGACAACTACCCAAACGATGCATCGTGGGCTTTGTATCAAACGCAGCGTTCAACGGAGACGCCACCAAGAACCCGTTCAACTTCCAAACCTACGGCATGAACCATTTCTCGCTGTACGTGGACGGAGAACAAGTGCCGTCGAAACCGTTACAGCCCGATTTTTCAAACGGCAACTATGTCATGTCCTACCACACACTGTTTTCTGGAACGGGTATCCATTTCATGAACGAGGGTAGCGACATCACACGAGAAGCCTTCCCTAAGGGATATCATCTAATGGCTTTCGATCTCACACCTAATCTGTCAGCCCACATGACATCACATTGGAATTTGACGAGGCACGGCTCTCTGAGCATCGAAGTGAGCTTCACCAGAGCTCTCACCGAAACCGTCAACTGTATCGTGTACGGGGAGTTTGCCAACATCATCACCATCGACAAGGACAGAAACGTCGTGACCGATTATGGGAGTTAATATAAACGGCTTCCCGCCCCTTACACACGTCATTTAAATCATGGACGTCATTGTGGATTTCCAGAGCTTCATCGACGACAGCAAGCAGTTTATCGTCAAGGAATTGAGTGTTTTATCTGTATGCGGAACATTACTTCAACATTGGGTGTTAAAGCCCCCCTTCGCTATAGAGGAACTTTCACCGGCTGCCAAAAAGAAAGCCGACTATATCGTCAACAAACTGCACGGTATTCCCTGGGATAGCGGTGATGTGGATTACAGCCTGCTCGAATCCCTCATCTCCCGCGCCACAGCTCGTGCAGAAACCGTCTACGTCAAGGGAGCAGAAAAGAAAAAGTTTCTAGTCAGATACACGCCTACGCCCGTCGTAGATCTGTACGACAGAGGTTGTTCGTCTTTGAAAACACTTAAATTGGGTCGCACCATGTGCATGGCACATAGTTCTGTTTGGAATTTCTGTTCGGCCTCCATCGTTTGGGGACTTCGAGACTGGATGATTGAAGATGGACACGCACACCATAAGACGTGCGCTGAAAACAAGCCCTTGGTTCCGTTCTGTACGGTCGGGTGTTTTCCCTGCTGATCAACTACCCGCAAGAATAGCGCGACCTGCCGCTCTCGTCATCAACACGGATCCACACACCAAGCCTGGGACGCATTGGGTCGCCATCTTTATCGACAAGAACGGCGTGGGAGAATATTTTGACAGTTATGGATTTCCACCACGTATAAAGTCGCATCTGGCATTTATACGAAAAAACACTTCCCGCACGTCTCATAGCACGCTACAACTTCAAAGCATAGCCTCGGACGTTTGCGGCCATTACTGTCTCATGTACCTTCTCTATCGTGCCCAGAACATTCCGATGAAAACTTTCCTAGCCCTATTCTCACCCACCAATCATACAGGCAACGACGCTAAGGTGGTGAGATATTACAACACATTTTTCAAGAAGCTAGGCTCCTGCCGCCCCTCCAGAGGCTGCGTACAATCAGCGTGCGCCTATAAAAGGGGCGTCACGGCGGCGTGCCGTCCATAACTGTGACAGTCGTCGAAGCGATGGAAGGTCAAGACGTTTGCGCCCGCAAAGCAAAGCCGGTGAAGCCGCTCGCCCTCACCAGTATTTTCAACACGCTGTTTCCGCTGGACGAAGTCGACGCCAAGCGAGTCATCGTAGGCATGAGCGTCAAGAACAACTTTACGCCCTATGTCCAGCTAGAAAAATGTGGAGGGAATTGTGCGGTGTTTAACCGTACAGAGTGGCAAGAACTGGGCAGCTACAAGTCGGTCATATCAAAGTTTTTCAGCAACACGCAACCTCCTCAAAAGATTAGTCTGACTAATCATGAAATCTCTTTGCGACGCATGTGCGGTGACCGTATGGTCGTCATCAGCGAGAAACAAGACGCAGGACTCAAACGGGTCGCCTATCTAGCACCTAGCTGGGCACGTCTTTGTGATGTGTGGGACCTCATCGACGTCGCCGTCGACCGCCGGGATATGTGGTCGACACCCGTCGCACGCTATTGCAACGATTTGATCGACACGCTCGTCGTAGATGTATGCGACACGCTTACAGAATCAGTGGATGTCATCGATCTCGAGCAGCCTACGGTGGAAACGCACATCAGAAACCTGGATCTTATCAGTGCTACCTACTATACGCGCCAAGTCGTCGGTTTGGACTATTACATGCTGGATTGTGAACTAAAAACAATTTTACTAACGCATCTAAAAGACACTGTAGAAAAACGTATGAACGAATATATGCGTCATTCCTGTAAAAGTGTATAATATGTATGTAAAACCTTTTATGTATAATAAATGTATGTTTTGTAATATCGTGTTTTATTCAACCAAAAATACCTGTCTGTTCCTTACACGTAGATACGAGTCTCGACTTTTTGGGGCTAGCAAACATGAACAGGGTCAATTACCTCGATGTTTTGAGGTCCCAATCTATTCTTGTCTCGACTTGTCTTGTCAACCCGCCAAACCGGCGCCAGTCATCAGGGAAACCCCATTACCAAATAGGGGGTGGGGGACCTAATTCAATGTCGTGTTGCAACACCAGGAAAACCCATTGCCCGGGTCAATGACCTCAATTCTTGTCTCAACACGTTTTGTCGATCCAGCGACGGGTCTCGATGACGTCACAGGGTGATTGAGGTGAGAGGAGAGGGTGAGGGGAAAGTGCGCACCCGTGATGCGCAGTGATCACTACTCGGTAAGCGAACGAGCAGAGGAGATGCCCTCCATTCTACGCAAGACAGACTGCCCTGGACTGTATTTGTAGTGGTCTTAGGGCTCAAGTTTAATTTCGGACGCACACCTGCTTGATTAATTCTAGACAATTTGAAACTATCGTGGTTCGAATCCCTTGGTTGAATAATCTTTTTAGACAGACAATTTTTTTCAAAGATTTTGAGCTATTTTTTTTCTACATGAAAACACTCATATTTTTAATGCACCCGTTATACTTTTTATCCTCCTGGTTATTTCTAGTCGAGTATCATTAGTTGTTTGTATATATTTTAATTCTAGTCAAACTGTCACCCCATGAGGCCTTCTAGTTCGAGTTTCTACCAAAAGATGGCTGTAGCTTCTAGAAACAGAGTAGCCAAAATTAGCTTTGAGTCCACGACCTCTGTGACATGGGGTGGGACTTGGGGGGGTGGGTTGGCGGGAAAGACGAGTTCAAGAAACTTTAAACGTTTGCTTATTGCAACATAAAATTTTCCACTGGGAGGCAACTGACCCCCTACCCCCAACTCAACATTGCCACACGTCAGTGACGTAGGGATGGGGAGGGGGAAAAAGAGAAAGGAGAGGAGGTATGACGCGATGAGGGGGCTTGCTCGCATTCAACTGAGTGCTGCCAGAGGGCACGGTCATGCTGTCCTCGCGAGTAGGGTTGGTGAAAGGGGCCTTATGATTGACTCGCACTCTTCAGCACGCTGCCGTCAGGAGAGCTTCGTGCAGAGCCCTCGACCCGTATGCTCACCATCCAAATAAAATATACTCCAATGTCCTTCCCCCCTACCCATACATGAATAATTAATTAGCACACATCAATAATCAATTAGCAGACATTGAATAATTAATTAGCACGCAACAATAATTAAGAAAAAAAAAGGACCCACACAAGTACCAACATGTTCAAGGTGTGGTGGGGTTGTAGGGGATGGGGGGAGGGGGTTGTAGGGGGGTTGTAGGGGAGGAAATTTCGTAATCAACTGGTGGAGATTTTGTAATCAGAGCGGAGGGAGGGGAGGGGAGGGGGAGGGGGTGGGAGGGGGGAGGTCTAATTATAGCAGCCAATCAGAGGCCAGATCTATTTATAGCGACCTATCAGAGAAAAGTAGGTCAGATTGGGCCAGCTCACCCTGCCATCTACTGGCAGGGCTGATAATGTATAGGCCAATAATAAAAAACATGAGTATATTCAGTAGCTTACATTGTCTGTCTGACACTACTAACTTTATTCTATAGTTTCATTCAACTGGCGGTCTATTTCTCTAAATAACTGCAATTCGTTAAGCAGGTACAGGTACCACTACACATAAACATAATAATTGGTATGGCACTATCATACAAACTTTCTCATCTAGTCCAGTATTGAAAATTTACTCATCAGTAAAATATTTTTAAATAACTTTCTACTCCAGAAACAAGTATCAAGTATTATTTTTCATGTAAAATACCCCCAAGATACCCCTTTGGAACCAAATCACTATTGTCATTTTTAAAATATTTTAGCAGCCTTGGTGGCCGCATGGTCTAGCCAATATATATATGTTGGCGTTTAGGTTGAAAATTATTGGTTTTATACAAATATATTTCAATTAAAATATTTGTATTATAAATAGAACTATATATTTGAAATGATAAGTAATTTTATATCTCGAAAAGTTTCGGAGATGTGATAAAAAATGAAAATTTATGCATCAAACCGGAACCCTTAAAGTAATTTAGCCGAAAAATTGAGAGTAGTCATTTTGTTCTGTGGTAGTGACCACGAGAGGGGCGGGTGCCCGGGGAGAGATGATCTCCCCCAAAGTGCCTGTACTATTCAGGAGCCCACTCCTCGGTGTGGCGGGGTTGTCCCACGTACAAGTCCTTGCGGGCGGCAGGGACTGTGCGTTCCTCCAAGGCTAAAGAAGGGAGGACGGATGGCCTAAGTGAAGGTCAGAAGCCCTCGGGGTACGTTACGGTACGGATTGCTCCACGACGTCATAGATCTACACGGCTTGGTGGCTTCCGGCCCCCCAACCCCTACCCACTTCCCTCACAATCCCCTTGGTTTCCCGGACATCCCCGACTTCGTCGTCTCCAGAGGGATCAGAAGGCGGTTGGTGCTGAAGTCTCTAGCTGAGCTAGACTCGGATCACAATCCCGTTATTGTGAACCTGGGACGCGCAGTGTCCTTCATAGACCCCCCGAAAAACCTGACCTTAAGCTCACTAACTGGGACAGGTTCACGAATGTGTTGAGAGAGAGGTTGGGACCCACCCCTACCTTTCGAACAGCGGCAGAAATCGATCGCAGTGCAGAGTTCATAGCTTCCACCATCATTGGGTTGCTTGAAGATTTGACGCCGAGGCACTGTCCTAAGAGGGCGCCACAGGCTTCTTTACCCGATTCTATCCTCAGGCACGTCTGGGAGAAAAATCGGCTGAAGAAGGCTTGGCAAATCTCGAGGGACGCGCTGGACAAGGCCAACTGGAGCCACAAAGTCCATGCGGTTCGTGATATGGTCCCGGAATACCGGAACAGTGTCTGGGAGGACCAGATTGAAAGCCTGTGCGTACAGGACAGGTCTCTGTGGTTCATGACAAGGAACATGATGTGGTTACCCACACAAAGGCCGCCTATAGTGGGTCGTAACGGGGTGGCCAACTCTGACCAGGAGAAGGCCGATGCTCTCGCACAAGGAGGCACAATTTGTACCAACTGACGACCTTTCAGACACGGTGCACATTGCGCATGTGGCTCAGGTCATCGGTGCGGTCTCGTAGAGACCCTTGGATGATTCTGAACCCACGGAGGTGACAGAAATGTCTCGGGCGTTAGCCACTCTAAGACAAAACAAGGCCCCCGGACGCGACGGTATCAATAACGCGGTCCTCAGAAAGCTGCCCTTGGAGGCGATTAACTTCCTCGTGGAGTTATTCAACGCCGTCCTGTTCCTGAGTCACTTCCCTGAGCTGTGGAAACACGCCAACGTCCTCTGTTTCCATAAACCGGGACAGGATCCAGCCCTATTTTCATCTTACCGATCGATCAGCTTGCTTGACTGTTTGGGCAAGTGGTTCGAGAGAATTCTACTGACGAGACTGGCCCGACATGTTCGCGAAGCGGGCATCTTGGTGGACGAGCAGTTTGTCTTTCGGATGGGACACGCTACGTCTCATAAACTATTCCGGCTCATGGAGCAGGTCACGAGGAGCCTCAACATCAACAGGCTGACTGGTGCTGTCTTTCTCGACGTGGCTAAGGCCTTTGACCGTGTTTGGCACGAAGGCCTCCTTCTCAAACTCCTCTCCCTGAACCTACCCTTCTATCTAGTTAAGGCTGTTCAATCTTATAAATCCCGCCGCACCTTCTCCACTACATTTGGGAACGTCACCTCCCAAATCAGAAGCATCTGGGCTGGAGTGCCGCAGGGTTCCCTCGTGGGCCCGGTGCTCTTCAGTCTGTATGTGAACGACATTCCCAAATCCCCAGACACCAAGCTGGCACTGTATGCAGACGACACGGATCTAGTAGTGGAGTCGTGGTGAGGGTATCTGGTGGAGAGATGACTACAGACGCACCTGAAAAAGTTAGAGGGGTGGCTGACCACCTGGAGAACAAGTTTTAACGTGGAGAAGGGCACAGCAGTGCTATTCACATGGAAAAGAAAGTTCTACAGGCCGGTCCCACTAAGGCTGTTTGGAGACTAGATCAGGTGGGTGAACAGTGCTAAGTACCTGGGACTTACGCTGGATGCCAAACTGACCTGGCGACTATACTGCACTGAGAGACTGCGTAGCACCCTGTCAACTAGGAACGGTCTGACACTGTACAAGCAGTTGCTCAGACCGATCCTCGACTATGCGTGTCCCGCTTGGGACCACCTGGTGGACACGTATATGAGGAGGATGCAGGTGTTCCTGAGCGTGTGTCTGAGGATCATTGTGAACGCACCTTGGTATGTTCAGAATGTGACTCTGCATCGCGACCTGATATGCCTACCATCAAGGTCCACTTCTGGAAGCTGGCGCAGTCCTTCTACGACAGACTTCCCGGTGCCACCAATCCTCTTATCCAGGGGCTTAGGAATTACGTTATCGACCCTGGAGGGTGCCATCAACGTCCCAAAGCCCTGCTCGGATAAGCGAGATGTTTCAACAGTGGTTTGGGAGGCTCTCACCCTGCCCCCATAAAGTAGTGTCTCTGCACGTAGCTCTAATAACCCTTTATTCGGTTTCCCAACATACTTTTTGTTTTCCTCACTAATATTAATAATATGCTTTTCCTTGTTTCAGTAACTGGGCGATATGCGACAACCCATCAGTTTAGTATCCGAAAACCACACGGTGTGACCAATTGGTCGGTACGTGCTGGAATTTGCACTCGTGCTCCCCTTCAGAGTGCATTAGAGCATGTTATTATGCGTCTGCGTCTGCGTCTGCGAGAACTCCACCTTCTATTGGCTCGTTTGGCGTCCATTATCGTTCACGTTTTCACGTGCCAACGGGAAGCTCCCTTTTTCTCCCATTGGACAAGGCCAGACAGCAGTGGAGGATATTTAACACGGTGGTTCCTCGGTCAGAAGCGGTCAGTCAGCCTCGCCCAGTTGGAGAGTGGCTACCCAACCCGGGTGCGCCACCTGTTTGAAAGAGCTATTAAATTGTCTTATGTTACGAAAGAGCAATATTGTTTAACCCTCTCTCTCCACCATCACCATACCTCCCACTGCGAATCATGTTGCCGGAACTTCATCATGTTCCACCATGACTAACATCGCCGGAATATCCTTCTGTTCCACCGTGATTAATGTTGCCGGAACATCCTTCTGCTCCACCGCGACTAACGTTGCCGAACATCCTTCTGTTCCACCACGACTAACGTTGCCGGAACACTCTCGCCAACCTTTTTCCTACCCCTACCCACACATGTCTGAACACAACGTTGCCGTCGTCGCAGCATCAACCAGTTAACCCCGAAGCCGAAGGCTTACTTAAATTGCAAATTATTTAGAGAGTAGTATCAACTGAAATATTAAAATATAAATCATAATGAACCAGAAACAGCAAATAAAAAAATTAGAAGTTAAAAAAGCACCTGGACTTGTTTATGAATTATCGATTTAAGTTTAACCACACTTTATTATAAATTACGTAGAAATGAGCTGATACGGTATTAGATGGACAGTGGACTCTAACATCTAAATATGTGTGCCTAGTCAAGATGTTGCGATATAGAATGTTGTGCGCTAAATTTAACTCCATTATGGTGAAGTTCGTTGCATACAAAATGATAACGTATGTATAGAATTTTCACACACACAATTACACAGATAAACTGTGAGATGTGTTAGGGTAATGTAGCACGTGTTAATTGATCAGAAGGATTTCAAAGGAAAAGTCAAGAAAATAATCAATAAATACTTTAAATTCATATATTTACTACACGAAATTACATAAGAGATTTTTTCTAGTGACTTGATCAAATCATTAGCTAAAACTAATTTTTGTTTTCATATTTAAAATCTTACGCTCGCTATCTACACACGTTTTAATTCCAAGCTCATCTTGTAGACTAGCTCACTAACCTTTTGTTATATGTGCAGCCTTTACACGAAACATACATTTAGGCTTTGTTTCTGGTAAAAACTAAACTATTTAATATAGCAGCCAACACTTTGAATGATGGACCCCGTGGCACACTGAGGCAGGACTAAGTGAAACCCTGTACCAAAACTTGGTACAGTATGCAACACAGATAATACCGTTGATCAACCGTCTAACCCAAACTGGTAGTAAAACGGTGTTGAAAACACAATTTTGCAGGGGCTCCTAGCAAACTATATTACACACACTGCACCCTGTGGCACACAATTCCAGAGATATTTAAGAAACCCTCTTTCTAGATTGTTCCATTTTCTGAATAATCTTCTTGAAATTTCGTCCTTGTTTAAATTCCTCTTCCTACCTTTCCCTCCAAGATGGTTTCAATCATCCTCTCAGGTGATTGTAAGCATGATTCAATGAGTGTTGAGGGAATAGTAAATCTTCAAATTTGTCAACACGGGGAAAAGAAGCCAGTCACGATGCAACCATACTAGTTACTGTATTTATTGAAGGATGATAACAGGATTTTGGAAGGAATTAACTTATAGAAAATACAAAAAGTTTACAGCATTTGATTATATTATAATTTTGGTTTGGTTTTTGGTTTATTTAGTTCCCTTTAAGAAAACAAAAATTGGCTACTGGTATTTATTTAAAAGTGTTTATTAAGTTGAATAATTTAAATAATATATCAATATTAAAATAATAAAAGCATTACACATATTGTATGTTTTTACATTTAAGATTATTGATGATAATCTATCAAAAATGACAGCCTCAGATCCCATAGCCTGTTATGTTAATGAGGGAAAGTAGTTCAAGTAAATTAAAATTAGACTAAATTAAAGAATACATTTGCTTAGTAATATAAAGTGTATATATAAATAAAATATATAGTGTAATATATATATTACACTTTATATTAGTATAAATATTGCAAAAGGGAAATAATACTTTGACTTCTAAAAGATCTGATCACACTGAAGCTTAGCATTGTAGTATAAAACAAAGAAGAAACTGTTCTGGGTATTTATTTATCCTTGATATCACTTTACACGTTTTGTGGGTAAAACAGTAATAGTAAAAGGATAGTAGCCATTGAAATATTCTGTTGACTTTCCCAGTGCTACCACCTGCCTATAAGAGACGTGCAGCTAAAGTCTAACAGTGCAGTACACACAGCCCATTGTTTTAGCATTACTAGTCACGCGTCGAGAATATTAATAACCAAACGTGGCAACAGTTTAATTACAAATATTTGGTTTTTAATGCACACTTCAACACCAATTGGAAAGCTTTATTTGAGCTATTTAGTATGTGTTTTATAAACACGGATTTATACCACTTTATAAGTTAAGGGTGATGGCCAGACTGGGGGAGTATCAATGAGAGGGAGCCAGACTGGGGTTCTATTTTCCAAGAGTGATTATCTAGCCGGAACAGTCTAATTTACAGGCGCAGGACAGTTGTACAGTACGTTGGTCCGGTGCGTGCTTGGAAAACGTCTCAATTAGTTGTGATATCTGACTTAATATTATTGATACGTTTAGAACTCTTGCTATGAATGGCCTAATCTAATCCTTAAGCAAACATCCTAGATGTTCTGTGGTTTGAGCACAGATTGCATAGCTCTTAATAACATCTTTACCAAAGTTGTGGCAGAGTGTTTTGAGATGATACACTCGAATTGGAATTGGTTGAGGTGGACAGTGATATAAGGGTTTGAATGAAGCCTCTAAAACTGAAGATAGTATTCAGTACGTGATATATACCACTTAAGTATCTCCATCCTCTGTCGCCATCATAATCTGAATGAATTTCCCTTTTTATTTCTTATCAACCTTAACTCTTTTAATGAACCACTAGAACGAAATTTAAATTTGGTCAGAGCTGAACTAATATTGGTTATATTTTTATTGAGTTGTTCATGTGAATCTAAATTTAAACAACGAAATCAAAACTGGGCATGTGTTTGTTAATTTAACAAAATTGTATAATCTATTTTTAAGTAACAAGTTTTTCATTCGAACATTTCTCTAAATATATAATAGAAAAACTCTTTAATTATTTAATTCTCTAATTTAATTATTTGTCTCTAAGTTATATAAGACTTTATTATTTGGTTTACATTTACAATTAACTTTAATTTTTCTTGGCTAGTCCTTTGGAACAAAAACAGAGCTAAGATAAAGAAAATATTTTCTAGATTTTAAAGAGTAGCTTACTTTATTAACTCTTGTTGAAAGATTATTTCATGATTTCAGTGTAAAACTAAACAAAATATTCTAGTGGGATCTAGCATAGTTGATTATTTTAGTATCACACAGGCAGAAGATTTCTGAGACAGGGTTGAGTTTTTTTTATGGAAATATGCTTTCCTAAGTGTATTTAGTTCCCGTTAAGAAAACAAAAATTGGGTACTGGTATCTATTTAAAAGTGTTTATTAAGTTGAACAATTTAAATAATATATCAGTATTAAAATACTAAAAACATTAAACATATTGTATGTTTTTACATTAAATCTTGGCGGCGTAGTTAGCTAACGATGTTTTTTCGTGTTTAGCTAGACTTTCGAGAACGGGGAGATCGAGGTTCAAATCTCACTCGGGTGAACTAGAGGTGGATTTTCTAAATGGTATTCCACTATAACTCCATGCAAATGCGGGTTCAATTTCTCTATATTCGACCTTCCCAACTTATTAGCGTAATTAGTAATTAAGCGTATAGTCTGAACGGGTAGTAAGACGTGGTGCTAAGTATTGTGATTATTATTATTTCTCAAATTTATCATTGATTATATCCACATTCCTTCCAAGTTACATAAGGTATTAGAAAGGAAAATATTATAGTTCTGCTGTTCTAAAATGAAGAAAATTAAATAAAATTGTTTATGATATTTAATAGTTATATTTTCATTTAAAGTACTTAATTATTTCTATTTTTATTCACGAGCTTAAAATTCCTCATTTAACTGATAATAACTGCCACTAGTGCCACTAGTTATCCCTAAAAAATAAATACGTAATATATTAAAATTTATATTTCAAGATTGATTGTTTTTATTTAACCTAATAGTTTTTAAATTAGATATAAATATTTAGTAAATAATCTACAAAGTTATTTTACAACTCACTTGTGTGCTATTACAATAAATGGTAAGGCGCACAGCACAGACTTTCTCTCTCTTTCTATAAACTCGTAAGATTTCTGAACGGAATAATGTACATTGTATCATCACCACTCCACATTAGAACACGCATAAAATAATATATACAATGATATAGAATCAATGAGAAAAGAGGCGCATCTTTGTCCACCTAAGAGCATTTCAAACAGTTTAATGTCTTCCACAAGGGTCAACACTTCGTATTAAAATTTCGATTTCTGGTTAAAGTTTTAACATTTTATAAGGTGTTGCAGATCTTCAAGTCATCGCATTAATATTTAATTATTCATTTATACATTTTGACCAATAAAAAATGTAAATATTGACTATTGAGACTAAAATGGAGATAGATCATTGCTATGCAAACATTTCTCCTAAGAGCTTTAAGGAAAAATAACATAATGTTTAGATACTTATATTTAATTACTCTATGGCATTGGAGAATTATTGCGTTAAGACTTAAGTAGTATATGTTTACAAATAAAGCTCACAAAATGGTATTAATATATTTGCAAATATCTAAGAAACTGTTGCTTTTATAAAAATATATGTCAAATAAAAGTTTTTTATTTCTAATAGTCCTACAATTTTGCAATGATAAGTTGTTTAGTTTCTCAAATAGCTGTGGAGATTCGGAAATTAACGCTTCTGTAAAGTACCCTAAAAATCATTTTCATAGGAAAATGAAAATAGCCAGTTTATTTATAATCTTAATCAACGCCTAGGTACGAATTTTATTCAAAATCATTTGAGTAGATTTTGAGAAAA